>ML675646.1:22004263-22149912 GCA_007922155.1 Mesoclemmys tuberculata
CTGAAATCATTAAGAACCAATATGCACTTAGCTGAAGCTGTTGTTCTGTCATTATTTGTTTTATGCTCATAAAATTTGCTTTTATCTCTGGATAGAAAACAAATTGTCTCAAAATATTAAGCATTTGGCACTATGTTCAATAATACCAGATTCCTTTTGACTTCTAGGCTATGCAGATTATTCTTTCCTCTTGGAAATGTATTGGGGGGGTGCATTTATAGCATAAAAGATGGGCAGATCTATCTATCTATCTATCTAATCTATTTTTGGTGAATCAGGCTGTCAGTGTGTGATTTCTCTGTAAATTAAGAGGATATAGTGCATAGTGTCCTCCTTTGGAAAAACTTTGCTGTATTTTTCTGCCTCATCAAATAGCCATCCCTTTGCAAACCTTATCCATTGTTTATACTTCTTAATTTTTTTCACCCCCTGATTTTATTTAGTATCTAAGAGTCTGATCTCATTAATGTCAATTTCTCAACAGCAACATCATTGGACCCTTAAACAGGGAAAGTGAAAAGGAAATTTACTTGTCTGAAAAATGCTTTAAAATTAAGATTGTCTGGCATTACTATAATACAGACTTCTCCCAGTGGGCAAATGTTTACATATGTAACCTACACTTATACCAATGAGTAAAACAAATATGTTGTAGCACATCTGAAGTAAAGAACTACATTTCCTTACCAATACTGGGGTTAAACAAGTCACCTTGACTTCCAGCATTTATCCTAATCTTTTTTCACTCTCTTCCAATAAACTATGTGTTTTCTTCAGCATTTGTCAAGGTTATTTTTTATTTGACTTTCTGCCTATCTATTCTAAACTGAGCTATTCTTAAAGCACACAGAACAGCTCTTTAGTGCTCACAAACCTGAAACACACAATTTTAGGTTATAACATATATTCCAGAAATGACATTTGAGAGAGAGATTTCTGGAAAGTTACATTTTCAAAAGTTATATTAGCTATATATGGACCCTCTCCTCATCAGAAGTGTGCAGCTCAGCTAAACTGCACAGGCTTGGGAAGGCTGCTCAGAATGAGATTATGGAGCAGTTATCTAATTCCTACCATTCCCTTAGGGTTTCTACAGCTCCTTTTGCTGCAGTGTAAATATTCTGATGCTCAGAAATAGAATTTTGAATTGCTCTTCATTGTCAACCCAGTGGATAATATTCTAATAGTGCTGGAGCAACAGCAAGCAGGTTTAGAAGGTTTATTGGCTGGAGTATGAATCACTTAGTACAAATTTCTGGCGTACATTACACTTCCTTTACTGTATTTGCCCTTTTCAGAGAATTCAAACTGCTTAGGGTGACTATGGGCAAAGAGACCCCCAGCTAATAGATATCATGTCAATAGCGCAGCACTCACACTGTTTTCTAGCTTAATAGCCACAATTTTGAATGAAACTGTAGTGGGAAAGTGAGACCCGTTTAGATTCTATCTACCTGTAACGGGAAATTCATTGCATGTTTCTCAACATTTAATGTTTTAAGAACACTTCTAGTCCTATGGAGTGCATCTCACCAAATTAGTTGTTCCATCTGATAGCCCTTTGTAAACATCTCCTCTATTACATGGATACAGTATGTATCTTCTTAAACACGTTTATAGTGTTTAAACTCCCTCACTGCTCCCTCCTCCCCCCCCCACAGTCTCTCACATGAATAATTTGAGTCTTAGCAACACACATCTATACCTTGGTGAGGATATATTGTAAAAAGGAACTTTGCACTGATAAAAGGTCCTCTTGTACTTCTCTTGTCTTTCATTATATTGTAATGAATCCATAATCATATAGAACTTCAGGGGTGTCATTAGGTTGAACTACATGGCCACTGCCTTCATGATGACAGCAGATATACAGCCCAGAATTTCCTGCTCCCACAACACAGGTTGCTATTATCATCTGAGTTGGCTTCTTTTTATTACTTTCCAGGAACAAGTCCATTTGGTTCAACAGACTGCATACTTTGTCTGCATTTTCTTCTGGATAGGACCCTAAAATAGGTTAGAGACAATATATTAAAACTTCTAGAATTAAATATTTCTCAGGATGAAAACTGGCTGGATATGGTCCTAATATGGCTTGTATTAAATCTTCTGGCATTAGCTATTTTCCAAAGTGAAACATGTCTGTATTGGGGCATAGCAGTTGTGAAATTGAAAAGGCTCCAATTAAGTAAAAGATGGTCATAATCTTCTTCATATTAAAACCAATGAGGGTGAAATCCTGGCTTCATTGAATTTCCATGGAAAAATCCCTTTGACTTCAATGGGACCAGGATTTCACCCTGGAAGTTTTTGCCATTGACTTCAATGGCTGCAAGATAGGGACCCTAAAGCTAATCTTCAAATCTTTGTTGCCTCCCTAACTGGAGAAAGCAAAGGGTCTGCATTAGAAAAGCTCTTATTCACAGGAGCAATACTTACTCACTTAGTATTCCCACTGACTTCAATGAGATTAGACAAGGGAGAAAGGGCTGCTCATGGGGGTAGAGATTAGTACAGTTGTGTCCTAACTTGCTGTCATGAACCCTCACCTTTGACTTGGGTTGGATAATTGATGGAGCAATTAATTTGCCCATAGAAAATAGCATACAAAACCAATATTAAATACAGTAAGATCAAACATTCAATATGTGGTATCGTGGGACCTGCTCCTTTTACAGGCTCTTCTGTCTCTCATCACTAGCGCAAATCATGTGAAGTGGCAAATACTAGTAACTAAAGGGGATTTTTTTTATTGAATAGCAGAATAAATAGGCACATAAAGCTTCCTGCAAAGGTTACTGCTGCCTTTCCGCTATAGCAACTCACTGGGGTACCCTTTCAAAGAGAAATGTAGGATCCAGATGTAAGCACACAACCTTTAATTGTTAGTAGGATTTTTGTATTTTTTTAAGTGATGCTTGTTTAATTTGCCTCATTGTAGAAATCCATTTCTTTCTTTTTTCCTTCCTTTTTTCAGTAAAAATATATATTGTTTGCAGATCACCTCTTTTTTAAAATTCATTTCAAAATCATTTAGTGTTCTTCACCCTTGTGTATAAACATGGTAGTTGACTATGTACCAGATGTGCAAGATGATAAAGGATTGATGTTTAATTCCAGCAGATTATTTTACCTGACTACAGTGAGGGGAAAACTGAATCTTGTACTTTGTCTGATTAAATATGACACATGTATATGATCCTTAATTTGCAAAGGAACAAATATTGCAAAACCTATACTTTTCTTTTGACGCTAGTCAAAGACTTAGATGAGGGCATGTTATTAGCAGAAACATATTACTGGACAATTTGAAAAATAAATGCACTTAGGAAATTCAGTACCTCAAAGTATTATTTATATCTCTTGAAATAAGGTTGACTCTTGCTTAGAAAGCTGCTCTTGTGATCTGCAGTCATCTTTCACATATAGTGTCTAGAGAAACAGCTGGAGGGAATAATACAGTCACTGTGATGAGTAACTAGGTTTTGATTGAAAAACAATTATAAAAATCACTGTTGAAAAGTTTTTCAAAGCTCTGTGAAAGCCATAACTAGCTCTGGATGCTCTGAGACACAGGCATTTCCCACTTCCTTCACTTAAAGTGCACGACAGCTAGCACTTCACTCGGGGTGTTTTGATCTTTATTGTGACCAGCATGTAATTCAATTAAATGTTTGGGTTTAAAGAATCTGACTCTGTGCCTTCTTTTATGTAAGTGTATTATTTATTCTTTTTTTTTTCCTTTTTGCCATTTCCTTCCAGGGTAGTTATTTGGATGGTTGTTTTATAGCACAAAATCCTTTGAATTATTTTTAACAGGTTTTGTTTTGGTATAATCTGATAATGGAGCACAATCTGGCACTTGACTTCTTTATTTCCTAGGTTTTAAAATACATTCAAAATAACAAATCCATTTGTAGTTAGTGTCACTTTAGCTCACAGGACAAAGTGAAGGACAAAATGTGTTTTCCAAAAATTGGCTCAATATTTAAGGCCACAGTCAGGGATTGGAGCCCTTTATGCAAGGATGCATACACTTACTGAAAAGCTGGTCCCTGCCAGAATGAGCTTCCTGTCCAAGGCCTCAGTTCTGCAATTCATTGTGCATTGGCATGGTGCATTAGTGAGGTTCTATACAGGAACAATGAATTACAGGATCAGGGCCTGTGTGTGATTGCTGGGAACCAGCAGAAGCTTCTTTTCTGTCTCTCTCTCACCCAATTTTGAAACAAATGGTTTGCTTCTCTGTGAAGTTGAAATAAGATTGTTTGTCTAAGGAAATGTATACCTATAAGTCCACAGCTGTTTTTGAAACACTGAAAATGTTCTCCCATTTTAAAGTCTGTCTGATAGGGACAGTGCTCACAGAGGCCTTTTAAAGTGGGAAAATAATCTTTTGAAAACAAGCATTTGCTCAGAGCAAATACAAATGGTCGCTCTGAATAATGTTGCAGGGCTTTTAAAGTGGCAGCACCCCAGGACCTTATTTCAGCCAGATATTTAAACACCATGAGAGTGCCCCCATTGGCTTCATTGTGAGACATGCCTAAGTACCTTGGTGAACTGGGCCCCATAGCTGCTTTCCCTGTGGGGTAAATTCCATTAAATAACATTGAATTTATATTCTGAGATAATAGGACAAACAAAATTTTGGAGGCGCTAGGACTGTATATCAGCCCGGAGACACATTCTGTTCTTATTGCCTTTGGCCAATGGATACACAAGAAGAAATAGCAAAGTAGCTTAAGTTTAAGGGTTATGATCATGTTGAATATGCTTTCTGTGACATGCTTAATTGTGAAATTGTTACCGCTTGATGACAAGGGCACAAATAGGGTAAAGATATTACATGTTGCCTTTCCCATGCATAAATAAATAGTACATGTTTGAATTTTCTCTCCTTCTAGAAACTGTCAGTGTTTGTTTAGTCTATGTATCAAGCCAAACCAGGAGAGAAGTGCAATTTTGGATTCAAATTGGCTATCAGTTCATCATTTGATGTAATTTTCTTTAGACTAACAGACACTTTATCAAAACCCTCTGTAAAAAGCTCCTTTAATGAGGGCAGTTTCTGCTTCATTTTCAAGGTTGTGGGTAGAGTTGAGAAATATCCATAAAGATCGGAAACTAAAGAAAGTGGCTGAAACCTGTATAAAGAAGTGTGATGGAAAAATATAGGGTCTTTTGAAACACCATACAATTGTGTCCATCATACAACTGTCACCATTAAAGAAACATGGAATTTGATAATGCTGGGGGGAAATATCGAGGCCATTCTTGTGAATAAAATGCACTAATTTATTTCACTGGTATGCATAGATCTTATTTTCCCTGGCATGTTTGCAAAACATATGGGTGACAGTTTCTATTCACAACAATATTTGTGGAAAGCAAGTGTCATGAATACTTGTACAAATAACTATTTCCCAAAAAACTGATAATCTACTTGCTTTTGTTACCTGTTATCTTCCAAGACTGGAGAAAGCGAAAGCAGCAATAGGAAGAGGAAGGATTGTGACGGGATCACCCATGTTGTTGTACCTGAGCAGATCATGAAATTAAGTTACAAATGCCCAGTAAAATCCATAAGAAGGGAGCTTGTTACATTAGTGAGCAGATTTAGAAGCTGCTTGAAGCCAGAATGGAAGCTTCCCTTACAGACAACCAATTCTTGATTAAAACAATTGGAGCTTCTTGGTGCTGAGTCCTTCTAAAAATCTGGCCACTTCACTTAGGTGCCTAAAGAAGAGGTGATCTGTGTGGAAAATATAGTTCCAAATGTGTGTGCCAAGCACTTGAAAATCTGACCCTTAGAAATCATCTTAGAAGGAAATCGGGGAGGAAATACTGTGTCCATGTAGATTTATAGAATTATACACAAAACGATGTTGAAAGAACATCACTGTTGTGCAAAATCCATCTCTCAGATGTTCTGAAATGCCAAAATTAAGGTACTCTATGCAACCTTAATTAGGCCTGCTTGTACATATGCATTATTATACAGTTTTTGAATGCATTGTCACAATATTTTTCACACTCAGTTCACCTCCCCCTTCCCGGACCCTCCATCCCCACTGGCTCCCACTTCTAGCCTCCTTGCCTAGCCAGTCCCAGCCTTCCCCCAACTTCACTCTGGTTCCTCATCCAGTCTGTCTCACCCCTCCCACTGGCACTCAGTCCCCCTCCAGTTACTCCCCCGCCCCACACACTCTCAGCCACCAGCCTTTGGATCCTTTGTCTTAATCTACTTCTTCCACAAGCAGGAGATATGCTCTTGTCTTCTCTGCATTTGTCAGGTAGCTTCCTCTTATTTTCAGCCTAGGCACAAGCAAAGGCATTCTTGATAGCATGGGAGAGACAGTCACATTTGCTCTTGATTCTGGTGTCTGGCACTGTAGGAAGGTGCAGTGGCCTTCCTCTGGGGCTGGGCCCAAGGAAGGGATGCAGCCCTGAGCACAGGCCATCAAAGGAGTAGTAGACCAGTCTGCCTGGCAACTCGGGAGTCAGACTGCGATAGGGCTGGCCGACTGCCCAATCCACTCCGAGGGGGCGGGGCTTCTGCCGGGGGTGGGAAGATAAAAGGCAGGGCCCGCCGCTCAGTGAGGGACCGGCTGCCAGTGCTGTGAGCGGCCCCACTGCCCAGGGCCCCAGGAGTGGGCTGAGCCCCCAGACACTCTGGGGTGGGAGATATATACGCACGTGCACACACACACACACACACACACACACACACACACACACACACACACACACACGGAAGCCGGCCTTGACCTGGACGAGCTGCTGGCCGCAGAGCCCCCGGAGGCGGGGCTTGACTTGGATGAGCTGCCAGATGCTGAAGACTCCCGGGGATCCTGTAACCTACATGAGCTGCCCCTTGCCGAGGAGCTGCCCGCCCTGCCGCCCGTCAACGAGGAGGGCCTGCTAAGCCTGCCGTGGGCTGTGTATCCCGCTGACCCCGAAGACCTCGAGGAAGGAGGTACCTGGGAGTAGGGGGAGGAAGTGGCCCAGGGACAGCCATAGTTGTGGCTGCGGTGGAACCCCGCCGGCACAGTGGCAACACCTGTGCCACTGCTAGGGCCCTGGGCTGGGATGCAGTGGAGTCAGGTGGGCCTGCGTCTCCCCCCCCCCCCCCCCCCCCCCCCCCGGCCTTCCCTGGAGACCCAGGAAACCACATTCACCTCTGGTTGCCAGAGTGAGCCCCTGTTGCCTGCCTGCCCTGCCACGGGCCGGGGCAATTGACTCCTTGCTTGCCCGCCCTGCCACGGGCCGGGGCAGTGAACTACCTGCTTCGCTGATTTCCCCACTTTTTCTGGAAGGTGCAGTGGCCTTCCTCTGAGGCTGGGCCCAAGGAAGGGCTGCAGCGAGCAGCCTGGAGCGAATGCTGGGCTACAGGCACCAAGTGGCTGGGAGCAGCAATTTTGGGGAAAAGCCTGTCAGTCCTTGCAGCCCTGAAATGGCACACGCTCAGTGCAGACGGAGTCTTTGAAGAGTACACCTTGCCAAACTCTAACAACTTTCTACTGCACGTGTATGAACTGAGATTTTTCAAAGGTTTATAATTTGGCCAAATTTGGACCATTTTTTTTTACAGGCACAGTACAACCCTGATAAGGGGATCACCACCTTGCCAACTTTCAAGTCCCTGCTCTAAAGCTTCCCAGCAAAATAGTTATAAGACTTTTTTACAAGTACAAAACAATTTCCCCCCCCCAATCTTGTTCTCAGAAATGGATCTTCACAGTTTCGCTGAAACTTTCCAAAATAATTCAGCCCGAGATAACTGCCAAACAATGGAAAATTCTTTCCAGACAAGTTAGTTTCACAACTAATTGAAAACAGGATCTTATAGGGAGTGTCAGGCAACCTTAGCTGTAAATGGCACTTCCAGGTTTACCTATAATAAAGGAACAGACAGAAAATATGTTGAGTACTTTACACTGTGATGCAGAAATTTAAAATCATACTTCAATGAATGTGATCTCCAGTCCTGGAGAGCAGTAGATCCCTCAGAACTAATGTTGATTTTCTAATGGAAACTTACCCCAGACATTTTAATTTTTCCTTTAAAGTCTTTTTACTGGACTGTACCAATTTGTGACCTAAAACCCAGGCTTGATATAATGAATGGAAATGGAGATTTCTTACATCCCAGATTTAGGCCAAGGTTAATTAAAGGATCACAATACACTATTTTTCCAACTCTTTTTATTCAGAACGTTATGCTATTTTTAGAATGGCTGTTTCTGAGTACAACTAAATCTCATTGAATCGCTTTATTTTCAGACATATAGAATAAAGGTTTTTAATATTTTTTTTGCTGGTGACAACCTCAGCTTGACTTTGAAGAAAAACTGTTGGCTATTTCTACATATTAAAAATGATAGTACAAAGAATAGGTTAGTTATGGTAAGAATAGAGCTGGGTGAATATTTACTGGCAAACTTTTCTTGCAAACGCTGATGTTTTTTTCTCCTTTTTGGCCATTTTGGCCTGTTTCGTTCACTTCTCTGCCAAAGATTGTACACAGGATGGTTGAATACAAATATTTATGTTAGTAGTGGTTGGCACAGTGGACTCAGTCCGTGCACTTGGCATGTTTGCAGTATACACCATAACTCCCCGGGTCAGCAAACATCATTAGAGCTGGCTGAAAAATAGGAAACCCGCCGCAAAAAAAAAAAAAAAAAAAAAAAAATTGTATTGGGGGAGGGGCAAAAGTTCAGCTTCTTGTGAAAAGTTCAGCTGGTGTTCTGATCAGCCCTAACAATTATTTCTCTGTAATGTGAAATTGCCAATTCAGGGTGTCATCCCCATTGTGTTGTGTGCTTTGGATTAGAGCTGATGCAGTCCCTTGTCTTCCCCACTAGACATGCTGTCTCTCCCACTTCACAGGCTTTCAGACACCTAACAGAGACCCTGTTTGATGTGTGTGTTTTTTGGTTTGAGCTTAAAGAGTGCTCCAGAGACTAGACCACAGTTACTTTCTTTTTCTAAAAGTGTTAGTATTTATGATGGTCATCATAATGGGAGCACAGTAGTTAACAGCCCATTAAGATAAATGAGAGAAATGTAACTTCTCTGCTGGTGTTATAAGGTCAGATTCATAAAAGGTATAAACAGATAGATGCTTTTTGTTTGTAGATGTTTTAAAATGAATAAATGGTGTGTGTATATTTTGGATATCAGCAAACCTGCTTAAATGAGTTGGTGATCTTCAGCAGAAGAACTTTGAGTTTTAATAAATAATTCTAATGAGGACTGCATTTCCGTACAGACAGCCATAATGTCATAACATCCTATTGTGCTATTATCTCTTATGACAGAGTGTTATGTTTACAGCAATTCAATTGTTATTGCCTAGAAATATTCATTTAATATATTTTTAAGAAAAGACCAAGAAAACAAGAATGCTATTGAGTATTAACATTTTTCTAATAAAAATCACGTACAACCTATATAGGGCCCATTCCTGCAAAGTGCTAAGAACTTGCTGTTGGGAATTGAGAATGCTCAGCACGCCACAAGATTGGGCCCTATATGGGTAGGCTACCTAGTTTTATTGTAGTAGGTTTATTGATAAATTAAATGTGCAGGTCAGTCATTAACTAAACTAATCTACAAACAAGAAGTATCTTGTTAAGGGATGACCATAGGACACGGAAGTGTCCAACCTGCCAGTAGTAGGCTTAGTGAGCGCCCAAACCTTGCTACCACGTGGCTTTTTGTTTTGTTTTTTGCTGCGTAGACACACCCTTAGAGGTCTGGAAGTCAGTGGGAACACAGGGATCAGACAAACTGTCTTTTAAAATTATTATTCCCTTTTCTTCACAAAATGCTTTTCTAACACTTTTTACTTCTGTGCTAGATAATGGACAGTACAGGCATAAATGCTAGGTAGTGACTTTTACTATTAGAAATTAGAGCAGATGCGATGTGAGCTAGGGTCTCTTCTCTAAACGGCTGTTAGTACTAATCACTCTGATGCCAGGCCTTATATGGGTGCCCATTTCAGGGGAAGGTGTAAGGAGCCTTCGATACCCTAAATTGCACAGTCTGTAGGCAGGCCAGGTAGAACTCCCATACCTCAGGGTCATGAGTATCCAAGGTTTGCTCTTTCCCTACTCTCTGAGGGGTAAACACCACCACAAAGTAGAAAAGGATGGGTGAACCAGAGCCTGGTCTTGAATTTGCCCCCTTCCCAGCTGAGTGTGGGGAGTTGTGAGTAGAGTTGGGCAAATAACAGATTTTTCAGTTCACTGGCAATTGTGAAAAGTGTTTTAAAAATTGTTTCAAATCAGCCTAACAATGATTTTTATTCTTTGGCAAATGCAAAAGTAAACAATACAAAAACTGTTAAAAGGAAGGAACAAGAGGTTGTCAAAGGAAATGTTCCTAGATTTTTGAGCAGTTTCACATTTTTAATTTGAAAAACATAAAGGAAATTTTGAAACAAAAAGTTGTTTCAAATGTTTGAAATTGTGGAAATGAAACGTTTCAAATAGAGGGATGCTTTCTTTTTAGTCCCACTCCCCAGAAATAATTCAGCAAAATTCATTATACATATATACATTATACAAATTCATTATATATATATATATATATGTATGTCACCAAATATATTATTCATTATATATATATATGTATGTCATTATATATATATATATATATATGTATGTCACCAAATCTGCGTTTTTCATTGAAAAAAGTTACGGTGAAATAATTTCATACAGCTCTAATTGTGGGGGATTAAGCAAAGGAATATAGTGTTAGACATTTAGTCTCTGGATGCCAAAGAGCTTTGGGAGGCACTTTCACTACAGTCTGTACTGAAATGATACAATCTAGTTCTCTATAAAGCAATTATATAATTATTGCCTCCCCCCACTCCTTTTTAAAGCAAACATTTACACTGCTGGATAATTATAGTACCTGTGTAGCTACCATCAAAGGGCACAATTCACTTTCAAGAAAAAAAATATGTTCCGGCTCCTACGTTACAGATGGTCATGCTGGGCGGCTGAAGGCCCCTGTGTTATTGTGTGGGTTCCTATAATATGGAAGCCAAACGTTGTCTATTACTGATTTGGGCCCAAATGTTCCATTTAAATTGAGACTGAAGAGATGGTTAACTTGTCTTTAATTTATACTGTCAAAATAAAACACAGCTTCATTCTTTTCCTTTCTCTCTCTCAATTTCTCTAGCATGCTTTCTCTCATTGGAGAAGGCCATCTGTCAAGGGAAGTCAGAGAATAATATTCCGCATGAGATTTGCACTGAAATTCTGACACCTAGTAACTGCAGTTATGAAAGCAACGATCTATAGTGTATCTAATTCATTTATATTTTAATTCCAATCCATCAATGTCAAATACAATTATTTTCCTTCCATTACTGGGTGATACTTCTAATAGCCTAATGTCTTCTGGACATTAAATAAAGGTATTGTGTTGGTGTCCTGCTATTAAAAATAAGCTGTTGTTGAGCAATGCTGCCAAGACGTTTTTGTTTGTTTTTCATAAGACATAGCTCATATTTCAGTAACTATAATTATATGCAGAATGGGCAAACACCATTGATGTGACTTGTAGCCCTTCTCATTTGATTCTTTTGTTTCATTAGTGGCTGTGCATTTTTAAAATGGACACACGCATATTAGGTCCGGTTCTGCAAGCCTTGCTCATGTCTTAGACTGGCCAGTGAAAGTCAGGTTGGGACCTTTTGAGACTATATAAGCCAGATCCTCAGTTGGTGTAAATGAGCATTGTTCTATTTATTTTGATGGAGCTATTCTGATTTACATCAGCTGAGAATCTAGCCCAATACACTGCAATGAAGCTGAAGTTCTTTTTTTCAAGAGGCGTTCCACAGCATATAGGGAGCTTCACAAGGAATTAGCCATCATCCTGCTAATTTTTCAAACCTGGTCCTTAGAACTATAGATCTTTCTTCTCGGGGACAGGTGTTGTGGAAGGGACCAAACCCCTTTTATGTCAGCAAGCCATACAGAGAGAGTGGTCTGTTTGAGTGCATCACAGAAAGATGATCTAGGTCTAAGTCATGAAGTTACATGGGTTCTTGCAGTTATTCTTATGTTCCAGTCTTCAGAGGAAATGTTATCTCAGGTGTTTATTTCAATGGATCTATTGATTACATATCCTTACATTTGTAGTCCTGAGTCTGTTGAGCTGCGACTGTTAACTGTGTCAAACTGTGTGATGATTTATGATAGCAAAAGGGATAAATAATTACTTTAAAAATAAAAAATCACTTTCATTTCTAATGAAATGCCAGGATACTAATCCAGGTCTAAACAGGCTGAAGTCTAGTGTGCTCATCTATCATACCACGTGCTGTCTTCATGCATTGCTGTTTGAAATTATTCAGACCTTAACATTCAACAAATCTTTGGAATTTCTAAAGGTAAATTATCAGCCATGTATATATTTTTTTTCTACATTGACTATTAACTAAAAATAAGGTAAATGAGTTCATCATTCACTTTCTGTCATTTGTAGGGTTGCATACATTGTATAGTTCTTTACATATTACACTGAAAATTAGCCTTTTGTATATCCACTCATATGGATACACTGTAATTGATCACTTCAGGAGCACCAGCATGCCTAAAACTCACATTTCACCTCTGATTGTATATATGCACCAAGTGTTTTCAGACCCCCTTGAATTTTATTGAAATAGCCTGGCCCTTCAACATTAAATTGTACATCACTTGGGCTTTCATTAATTTGCAAGGTATCTTGAGTGAATAGTAGTGAAGTGATACACTGGAAAACAAAAGAATCCTGTCCTGTTTCATGTCCTCTTTTAATCTACTATTGAAAGAACAAAGGCAAATGTAATAACCAAATCCTCTTTTAGACAGAACAGTGAAAATATGACAGCAACATCACATAGATTAATCCAAGAACTTTTAATCAGTGGAATGTTTTTCTTTACGCTGCTCCAATTTAGGTGTTGCCAAAAACTTTATCCACTTCTATTTTTATAGAATTTTCAGTGGCAAATCCTTTAATCTGTAATCTTGATTTATAAAAGTCTGTTTGTTCCATTTTTATTAATTTGCACTGTGCAAACCCAGCTTTGCTGAGTGACTTTCTATTAAAAAATAACAACAAAAACATCCTGAAGTGGCTTTATCTATAGCTATTCTAAGCTTCTTTTCTCTTCTTCTTTTACAGAAAGAATGCTGCTGTTCTGACTAGGAAATATTTCTGTATTTTAACAGAATTACTATGCAGTAGTTCTGTGCAAAGCATTTCTGCTTTGGGGCAGTAAAAATGTGATCTTTGGTAGCAGGCTAAGGTTACTATATAGTTATGTTAATCTAAGATGATTGGCCTTACTCCTGAATTCTTTAACTGAATGTTTAAATTTTGTATCATTTTATTATAAAATGATCAGAGAATGTTTTCTGCGCCATTTGAGGTTGTAACAAACAGCAGACATTCTGTACTAGGATTACAAAGATGCTGACTCCCTCCTCTGCTCCACCAAAAATATTGCTGTTGATTGACCATTTATCATATTTGGAAACAAACAATTTTGTATTTTTAGCCTTTCTGCAAAGGCATCATGTAGTCTTTCCAATCCCTCCTTAAAACTCACCATTGCCTCTGTGCCTACCTAAAGCTCAACAAGGCTTTGGTATCAGGTGTGCTCTGATTGCTACTTATCACATTGATCATCTTTGTTGCCTTGTTGCTCCCTCATCTGTTTGTTATAGACGTGTCTCTTCTTAAAGTGAACTTGTAACCTCTTTGCAGCCAAATAAATAACAACAAGTGGTGGTTGTCTCATAGTTACTCAGAATCATCATTTGAGATTTAGTGTGAGAGTCAGCTTTGTCCACTGAGTAGGGGACCTGTGAAGGAGTTCACTCACCACTGGTTTCAGGTAGTGGTCAGTCAATGCCTGGCAGCCCTCTTCTTTCTGGGTACCCCTTAGTCACAGTCATTCCATACTTGCAGTGGGCTGTCCCTTCCATGACTTGGCCTTCCAGCCAGGTCACTCACCATGTCTGCCTCTTTTGAGGTATATAAGGAGTGTAGATCTCTGTGTTAGGCAAAGGGCTTAGAGCTTCCCCTTGGATTGTGGTCTCATGGTTTGGACCCTTCTCTCTTCAGGGCTTTCACTCAGTTGGATTCCCTGCAACGGAGTAGACTTTTGTCTTTGACACCTCCTAGTGGTTAGCTGGGAAATCCAGGTCCACTCTCTCTACCAGGTTGTAACCCAGTGGAAAGTATTTAAGTCCTGCTTCCCAAAATGCTATACTATGCCTCTCTGGACGCTGCCTGCCACTCCCCTCTCTACCCAATGGATAAAGTAAACCCATTATATAACTGAACTCGGAGATAAAAGGCCAAATCTTTGGAGAGTCACGAGTCTCCCTTTGTGTGTTTGACCAAGTCACTGTAGCCAGACCTCAGGCAGCTGCAGCTCTCACACTGCTCCTTCTGAGGAACTCAAAATACACACAATACCTTTCACCTAAGTGAGCTGCTCTGCTTCCTTTTTACGCGCGTCCAGTTTTGCAAGTGTGGCATGGTTGGGAACCTCTTTCTGCTGTGGGGTTTGTAAACCACATCACAGGCCAAACTAGGAGTCAGGAGTTTTGGGTTCTGTTCCCAACTCCGCCATTGTCATCTGACCTGGGACCAATCATACAACTTTTCTGTGCCTCAGGTTCTCCATCTGCAATATATGGCTAACAAGACTCAACCAACTTTGTTTTTGAGACCTGTGGATGAAAAGCACTGTGTAAATGCTTATTCATTTGGCGTATCAGGGACAGATTTTGTCATCCAATCATACCTCTGCATGCCTCTTGAGGGATATAAGGGGACATTAGTGCACTGCAATGTTTCAGGAATAATTTCCCTGTCAGAGGCAGGATTTAGAGGCACGGTAAGCATTTTGGATACAGAAGTTATATATCAATATAGCGGGTGGGGTATATAATATACATATGGTGCATTTACATGTGGCCAAAAGAATGGAGGACTCCAAACACCGCCCTCTCATTGGATTTTGATAGGCATATGACACTGTGCCCTGGTTTTGCTTTTGAATTGGTTTAATTTTAATGACTTATTCATTGCTCACATAAGACGTGGCTCAGACTGTCCTTGTCACTCTCATCTCCTGCTGAATAGGACAGGAATATTTTCTATTACAATGTAATATCCAAAAAAGGATTGAGATTGGTCTGGGTTGCCTCCACTACCCACATCTGGGTATTTGCATTCTGAAGCCTTTAGCAATTATTAATAGGAACTAATATATAAGTGTAAAAATGTTCCATGTAGTGTAATATTAATGTACAAATTCAATGGATTGTGTGGGATGGGACTTTACAAGTTTTACTGCTATTCTTTCAGGATGTAGACACAAGCTACTCATGCATCTAGTACAGTGGGATGGTTATCTTTGCCGACAAAATGGTTAAAATAGAGAGGCTTACATTTTCAAAAATACAGTGCACTCTACTTTAATATCTTAATTACATAACTCATGTTTGCATTTCCCAAAAAAGGCCAAATTTCCAAGAGCAGCCTCTAAAATTGCATCTGTCATTCTGTGTTCTCCCTTCCCTCAAATTTAAAAGTGCATGGTTGCAAATGTGGAGACTGGGTCCTGGTCTACATTAGAAAATTAGTTCAGTATAATTACAGAGCTCAGGGGTGTGAAAAATCCAGACCACTGAATGATGCAGTTAAACTGACTTAACCCTTGGTGTAGACTGTGCTAGGTTAATGAGAAAATTCTCCTATTGACCTAGCTATTTCCTTTAAAGGAGTGGTTTACCTACACTGAAGGGAAAAGCCCTCTTGTTGGTGTAGGTAGTGTCTTCACCAAAGCACTACAGTGGTGCAGCTGCAGTGGTTCAGCTGCAGCATTTTAAATGTAGACAAGCTCTGGAATAAGGACATTTTGAAAATTGGGCTGAGAGTCCCACTGAAACTAAAGGAGTGGCCAAATTAATGAACATTTTGTAAGTAATTTCCTTCCAAACTTGGATAGCACTATCACAACTTTCCCATCTGTCCACCTATGTTGTTGATTTTTTGCATGTGACAAACTCCTTGATTTCCATGAAAGATACGAGCCATTTAAAAACTGTTGGTGTCAATTCTCTCCAATCAGGAGTAACACAGTTTTCCTTTCCACAAACTAAAATAAGTATCCTCTTTTTTGGGGGGGGGGGGGACTGTCTTTTGATCCATGGGTTTGTTGAACAAAGGCATGGGAGATAAGTAATTCTACTGTCAACCAAAGAAATATTTTTTAAAATATAGCTATATCATGTGAATTAATCTGAGATCTTTTAATTCATGTTTTCTTTGTGCTGTGTTGAACTTAGATGTTTTCTTTTCCTTGCCTACTTCCCTTCTTTATCTTTCGTATATTGAAAGTCAAATCCTGGCATCTGAAAGTATGATTCAGCTAGGTCTTTTTCCCTCTCCCTTTCATGCTCCATTTTATTAATCTGTGCTATGCAATCCCAACTGCACTGAATGATTCTATTAAAAAAAAATCAATAAACTTAAGTGGCTTTATCTACCCTTTCTAAGCCTCTTCTCTTTGTCTAGTTTTACAGAGAGAAATGCAGACATTGACTAGAAAAGATTTTCAAATACTGTGCTATTCACCAGATACTTATGGATAGCATACTGAACTAGAGTAGATAATACTTATCCTTTTCTACCTACTTCTGGCACTTTCCATTCAATGGTCTTGATAGTGAACAGTTGCAGGATGAAAACTTTTTTTGGGTTCTATGAAATACTTAGTATGGGGAAGAAGAGTTACTCTTTCTTTGCAATCTTGGAGTCAATTTTGCTTCATACATGCAAAGTGCTTCAGCAGTACAAATCAAAGAAAGTTAGTTTCCTTCAAGTCATTTATTTTTACTCTAAAAATGAAACAGGAGAATCTGAGGTTGGCTGAACTTTTTGCCGATTCAACTTGTATTGTTTACAGTGTCTTTTTTTGCTATCTATTAGGATACTTGTGTATTTTTATATTATCACTTTCATTTTGCTGTCACAGTTTTTCAAAGTGTCAGTGCTCAGAATAAGAGATTTTTTGGCTCATGTTTTAAATATATTTTATTTTCCGCTATCATGTTAAAAACTTTCAATTCTGCATCTCTCATCTTGCAACTGTATTGTTTGTCATGTATTTCTTTCTTGAGAATGTCCATTAAATACATTGGCATAAACACTCCCAATTGCTAAATATCTTCAAGATAAAAAGACAGTTGTTACTATTAAAAAAAAAATCCAGTTAGTAGAGTCTGATATCTGGCAGAGTCCACTGGACATGGTGCTGTCCTGGGACCCAGGACTGTGAGTTACCTTGTTACCCCTGGTCTTTTAATTATGAAAGCTTCATAGGGCCCTAATATTTATCCAACATACCATAAATGGGTCTTATTAAAATCTTACTTTAAGAGGATCCTAAATCATAACCCTAGCCTCAGCCTATGCCAGGTTTATTCTCTAAATTACAGTAGCACCAAGAGGCCTGATTGTGGTAGTCACCGAACATATATATATTATAGGAGACAGACCTAGCATTCAAGAGTTTATAGGCTAAACAGACAAAGGGTGGGAGAAAAAAAAGTATTATTCTCCTAGTTTTATAGGTGGAGACTGAGATAAAGTGAGTTTCAAGGTCACACTGGAAGGCTGCGGTAGAGCTGGGAATTAAACCTAGATCTCATGAGTCCCAAGTTATTAAGTTAACCACAAGATCATCCATCCTATTGGAATCTAAATTTGAATTTTGTAGTTTGTGCCTATCTCTAATCTAAATTGAATGTATTGCACTGCTTTTTGTAATATGAATTTGGACATTATACTCTTAAAGAAAATTGCATTTCAACTTTTCTAACACTGTCTTGATGCCGCTTTCTCATTGGTGACCAAGACACCTGTTGTTTGTGCAGTCCTCCTTCTGAAATGATGTGCTGTCAGAACAAGTTTTATCTAAATGTTAAATCTCAAACTTCCATATTTCAATTTCATTTCTCATGCACCAAGCTGGGCTTAATCTGAATTTAGAAATTTCCTTTCTCAATATTGTTTCAGTCTCAGGTAATAATACCAATAACTTTACTTTTAGATATAAGTCCAAAAAAAAAAAAATTAGCTAAGAACTGTCAGGTACACATGTAGGACCTGTTGCTTAGCAACAAATCCATCTTATCTAAGGAATGAGGTTATATGTTATTGAACACTGACAAAACTGGGAATGGTCTCAGGAGATGGATCAGTCACAATTCTGTCACAAGCCTACAACTACATATGGTGGTAGGGAATTAACAGTCTAGATTTTTTAGCTTAATAGCTTTCAGTCCCTGTTTTTTCCTAAACATACATTTCAATTTTATCAAGTCTGAATCATCATAGTACTTTAAAAGATTAAAATATTATGGAGTCTACAGGCTAGCAGTTTGAAGAATAAAATATTCCTTTAGCTGGTAGAGTCTATCTAGGTATGAACATTTAGTTCAGCTTTTACAGTTGAGAGCATTCTTCAGGAAAACCAAACTTGCAAACGTGGTTGTGAAGGAGTTCGCTCATTACAGGAGTAGCTCCTTGTGGAAAGGTATGTCATAGTGGTTCTCTCACCATCTGGCACTTCCTGCTCACTCTGGTGCCAGGGTGGGTTTCTCTGCCTGTGAACCCCGCCCCCCATCCAGGTCACAATTTAGTCCATTCCTTCTGGGTAATAATATCCCAGCTCAAAGGAACAAAAACTTCTATTCTTCCCAGATTCTGCATTCTCTTCCCCCCACTCCTAGGCTCTTCAAGATTCTTCCTCACTGTCACAGAGGACTGCCTCCCAAGGCCTTCTCCCTGGAGGCCCAGTTTCTCCTGAGCCACTGACCATCAAGACTTCTTCCCTAGAGCCTCTCTTCTCCTAGACCTGCTTTAGGAACCTCCTTCCCCCCACCTGCCTTCTCCCTTCAGGAGCAGTCTCAAGGTATAAGCCCTTCTATTGTTTCTTTCCCCTTTAATTCAGGCCTTTATCCAAAATCCAGTTTTTGGAACCGTACCCAGTTTTAAGGCTTAATTTTTGTTTCAAAGTCCTCATCCAGGCCTGTGCTTCTCCCTGGGCCAGCTCCCCAGCAGTGCTCCCTTCTCTGAAGCCCAGTCTTTCTTCCCAGCCTCTCCTAATCTGGCAAGGATCCTAGAGCTTCCTCCTCCCTACCTCTCTCGTCCCAGAAAGTGACTTCAGACTCCGTCTCTGTCTTTTTTGTTGTGGCACATCAGCCTCCTCATACAAGGCCATGACAGCCACTTTCGTCATTCATTTTTAGCCAGATTTATATATCCTTTCACTCCTTTACCTTGGAAAATTAGATCGTTTTAACTTCATTGGGCAGGGGTGTGAAAAATCAACTCTCCTGAGCAGTTCCGTTAAGCAGACCCTTAGGTAGGCAGTGTCGACAGCTGTGTAGACAGCGCTAAGTTGATGGAAAAACTCTTCCATCGACTTAGCTACCATCTTTCAGGGAGGCCGAATACTTACGCCGATAGGAGAAACCCTCCTGTTGGTGGAAGTATGCTCTACACTGAAGCACTGCTGCAGCACAGCTGTGCCTCTGTAGTATTTTAAGTGTAGACATTCCCTCAGTCTAAAAACCTTAAAGAAATGCAGCAAGGCTGTTTTTGCACTCTTCCATTTTCCTGACATTCTTACTCGTCCCTTTAGGGAAATATCTTTGACTCCAAGCTGACTCAATTTTTCTTAGAGACCTTTTTCCCACAGAGGGTTGCCCACAATGACATAGAACAGGGTGAAGTTTCTTTGGTTTTGCACACATTACACCACCCATCTTTGTCTTTTTAGTAAGTCTAACTTATCATTTAAGGCACAATGATCCGTTAACACTCTAAAAATGACTACTTCACTTTTTTCTGTCATGACTGTGGAGTATAGTATTATCTCTGATTTTTGAGCATACATCATCAAATCTTTGTCCTTTTGTTTCCTTATTCCATAGTTCTTGCTATAACTTGCTATTCGCAAGCTCCTTCATGACCACACTTTTAAATTCTTTTCTACTTAAGGGTGTCCACACCTCCTCGTTTCTTTTGTAGCTTCCTTTGGCTTCTTTGACAGCCATTTCGTTTCCAGGTATTCTGATTTGCACTGGAATCCATGCTACTGTTACAGATACTTTCTTGCATTATTTCCATAGCTAGAAATATTATTACATTTATGTCATTTCTGCTTTCTGAATTTCCTGTTCTGATTGTTATAATGCCTGACATGGAATCAAATAAAATTACTGCTGCAGCTGGTTGCATCTCTCTTACCTAGGTTAGTGCCAACACCATCAGAACAGTCACATAATTTGATAGTCTTTTAAATTTTTGGATTCCAAGACTAGGAACACAGAAAACTGTTCCCACACTACACATATTATCTTTTGATCTGTCTGTATAGATGTGGCAAAGCTAGCCCCATTTTTTCATAAAGAAATTCAGAAATTTCATTGGTCATATAATGTGTTGGGTTTTTCCTTCCCTCAGTTTTTTCATACAATTCCAAATCAACAAATTGGGGGAATAACTGTCCAGCTGTAATTTGATTTGTCCATGATTAAATAGTTTTAGTTCTCTCAGTTTTGCTTCTTTTGCATTTCTCCTTTACCCATTTTTTGACCCTGATGATATGAGAACATCTGTGGTAATCCTTATAAATTTGTCTACCAAGATGCCAGCAATTCTCATGAATCTGTTCTGTAGTTCCCTTTTATCTTTGCCTAAATGGTTAGACCTACTAGTTTCAGCCTTAGATTTAAAATTGCTTCTCCAGTGATTATTTGCAACACATACAATGGTGGTGGTATCATTGTGCCACGTGCTTCTTCTATAAATTTTCATAAGATGAAATCTTTGCCCCACTAGTTAATTGCAAAAGTCCTATTGGCTTTAATTGGGGCCAGGATTTCTCCCATAGTTTTAAGAACAAAAGACATATTTTTAAGGACATATCTAGCATGGCCTCCTGTATAATGACTATAGAATTTCATGTATCCGGGGTTCATCCATCCAACTGCAGGGGTCAGGAAAGGAATTCCTCCCCCCCCCTCCCCATTCTGAGAGGGTTTTATTAAATCTACTTCTGAAGGTCATTACCCTTACTTTAAAAATTACGCTTTTATTTTTGGTTTCAATTTGCCTAGCTACAAACTCAAGCCGCTGGACCTTGTTATGCCATTGTCTGTGAGATTAAAAAGCCCTGAAATGCCAGAAATCTCTTCCCCCATCTGTGTATTTAAGGATTCTACTTTCTGATTCAAAACTTTTATTCTTTGCTCTCCTAACTTCATGTCTTAGAAGAATATCAGGTACTTAGTATGTGAGCCCTTTGAAGGGGGGGACTGTGTTTTTCTTCTGTGTCAGTACAGCACCTAGCATGATGGAGTCCTGGTATATGACTAGGTCTCCTCGGTGCTATGGTAATGCACATAACTAATAAGCACAGGTTGTGGAATGAAAGACTCTTTCAGGAAGCCAGTGACTTATATGCAGGCTGCGACTCCTGTCAATATAAAGGACAGAAGTATTTTAGACCATTTTATTTCCCTAAACTGCTGGCTGCCTTTTAGTAGATGCTGAATGACTGTTCTATTTACACGCCATTTTAATGTGGTAAAAAGCTTGCTATGTTTATAAATCAAAAGGGTACTGGCTTGTCTGAAGCTATTAGGATTTCCAAATCCAGAATTATTTTAGAAGGCCCCTGAGCACCTTCCTTGTTTTATAAAGCTTTGGTATTTATCCTCACTATTTAGGACCTGGGATGTTGTGAATTTAGAGTAGACACTGTAGCCTTTTGGTTTTGTCCGTTCCTCACAGACTTGTTAAAATATTTTAATTTTATTGCCTTATTATGCCTCATAGATGAGTCAAAGGGTATGTTTGCACTGCAATAAAAACCCCATGGCGCCAAGTCTCAGAGCCCGGTTCAGCTGACATGGGCTTGCAAGGCTTGCGCTGAAGGGCCAAGAGTTGCAGTATAAACCTTTGGGCTGTTTCTGGAGCCTTGGATCTGAGACTCACCCCCACTTAGGGGGTTTCAGAGCTGGGGCTCCGGCCCCAGCCCAAATATCGACACTGCGATTTTTAGTCCTATCAGCCCAAGTCAGCTGACCCATTTATCTAGAGGATCCACTTATCTTTACTTGGTGATATAAATTGAGTTCTGGATTCTCTGTGCATGACCTTTTTATTTAGCAAAGTTTTTTTTTTCTAGAGGGAAAAGGAGAAACTTCCAGATTCCTTTAGGTTCTCCTTCTGCCTCAGTTAACTTCTGCTCTTCTGTCAAAAAAGGTATCTGCCCTTTAACCTTACATCTAGCCTCACTTCCTGGTATGAATCCATCTCTGCTGAGCTATTCTTCCTTTGCCATGCCATCCTGCTGTAAGACTCACCCCATACATCTCCATCTGCTGTGTGCACATATGGTTGATGATTACATTATAATTAGACACAGACATACTGAAGGCTTATAGGTAGAAAATTGCATCAGCACAGCATGGAGAGGTGAGTTTAGCCAGATGTGAAATTTGGTGGTAGATAAGGACAACAGCGAGATGTTCTTACTTAAAGAGCCCAGGACTCATTCTGACATGTTTACAGCACCGGGGAGAGAACAGGTTAGGACATGGACCCAAAAGGCAACAGCAAGACCGCAAACAACTGTAAACAGCTGTCAAACCTTTGCTTTGGTTTGTTACAATGAATGACAAACCAACCTGACATCTTTTGAGAGAAATACCCATAGCTGCTACAGTGCAAGAGAGAGAGAAGTCTACTGTTACAAAGCTGTTTCAAGTAATTGTCCTGAGTGCTCACTCTACAGTTTTATCATCTGTTTATAAATTAAAGAAGGCAGATGTATAATGTGTGAAGAGTTGCAGATTCATCCTTAATGAGAAAGCAGTATGCCAAAGAGTGGAGATATATATTTATTTTTTTCCCTATTATAATCCCACCAGTGGCCCTGAATAAGTAGTGTGATAATTCTATTAAATAGCATAACGGTCCTGGCCATCTACATCAGTCACTGACTACACATCCAACATGTGGAATCTGCTCCAGAAACAGAGGCCTTAACCTTATCAGAAACTTGTCTCCAGACACTTGTTCCAATCTGCCATTGTATCAAGTAGAGTTCTATAACAGATATATACAGAGCTCCTCTTAGATTTTTTGGAAGGATGTGGACCCAATTTCTTAGCTGGTATAAATCAGCAGGATTCCCTTGAAGTCATAAAGCAAATGCTAATTTTCTATAGCTGAGGATCTGGCCTTTTGTTTTATTTTCCAAGATCTGTAGCTGGCTGCTAGGTAATGGACAGCATTATTTAATTAAGGGGATTGTGTTTTCTTTTTCTGGACCTTGAAGAATGATGTTTTTATTCTGTATTTTATTTTATTCTGTATTCTGGTGCTTATATGCAGACAAAAGATGCAATAAGATATATGCATTCCGACTGAATCCTTTGCGCTTTGTAGGGGATTTTTGTGCACTGTATTCTGATTGTTGACCTTCTTTTTCAGGGACTCTGGTTTGTATTGTGATTCTGATTCTGATAGATGGTGACATTTTCTAAGTTTCCAGTTAGGGTCATTGAAGGGACATCCTCTTTAAGTAACTTTTTTTTTATTGCTGCTGTTGAACCTGCAGTTCAATGAAGATACTCTTTGGAAGGGCAGGATGGGGAGTGATACCTAATCATGAAAAACCTCCTAAAGCTATCAGAATACATGCTTCTTTCAACTTTCATATTTTTAAAGAATGGACACACATAAAGAACTGCATCAAGCAGTTTGTTAAATCCAAAGTCTGTTGATAATAAACTGAGCACCATATCCAAATAAATGCATCCTTCCTCTTTGTGCTTCAGAAATCTTCTGTATTATACACAAGCGGGTCAAGGCACTACTGTCTACAATAGTGTTTCCACAATTGTGTTAGACTATTAGTGGAAAATTTTGCATCAATTTTTATGTGCTATGAAAACCAGTCAAAACCAGATTTGGAGTATTTTGTAACCTTGGACAATTTTGTATGATCTAGAAGCTGTATTACAGAGGTATAAAACTGATTGAAACTACATGACGAAGACTTTTGATTGAAATGTAATTCAGATATTTCCCTCACTGCTATATAGTTCTGCTATTAATAAAAATTTATATTATGGTGGCACTCAAAGACTCCAGGCAGGAATGAGGTTCTGGTACAGGGTGCTGTATGGAGAAGACAATCCCTTTTCTGAAGGGCTTACCTTCACAGACCCCAAACTTAAGTGATTTGACTTGGGCAGGCCATTGAATCCATGAGATGATTCCCTGCTTTCAGTAGGGCTCTGGGTTGCTGAGAGAAGTGGCTCATTGAAGGATCAGTGACTAGAAGACCCAAACAGGACTGAGAACAAGAATGTAACAAACAAGCAAATAGATATAATGATTAAATAGCAACGTATTCCCATTCTCTTGTTTAACAACACCTTTATTAATGTTGTACAATGTTGACCTCGTGATGTAATTTAATGACTGAATTACCAACCTTATTTTTTATTTAATTTGATTTAATTAAAATGTATTTCCACACAGATTCATAAACCTCTTGGTGGAATTCCCCCTCTTTCGATATTAGTTCTGCGTGTGCAATAAAGGAGAGAGAGCCTAAGAGTGTGTTTTCATGTGCACATGTGTGCGCGCATAAATGAACCACACAGGTTAAACCCAATTATCACTCTTTCTAATAAGCTTACCTTTTTCAAATGGGAGTAAAAGATCTGAATCTGCTTTATTTTGTTCTAATACTGTGCATATCAAAGACAGGATGTAATCATAGTGCTTGTTATCTACTGCAGATGCAGACAGTTCTAAAAACCTAACATTTGTTTTCTCACTACATTAACCAAAATACAAGATTAGCTCAGCTACAAAAGACTGCTGGTGAGAGAGTGAACTGTATTCGAAACAATAAAAACAGCAATATGGTATGAGTAGGGTCTTTTAGAGCATGTGCAGTAGCTATTTCAATATTTTCCTGCAAAGCAAACATGAAGTTGATGGAACACTGAAAGAAAATATATGATTGCCACAGGACATCTTCCATGCTATGCAAAGATTTGCATTGCTGTGTTCAGCGTTGGAGGCCAGTTCTGCTTTGACTGAAATCAAAGAGATTTTTGCCATTGTCTTCATCAGGAGCAGGATTGGGTAGACAAAGTTATCAATTTAAAATGAAAAATACTTAGCACCACTAACCCTCTATTTATCTGTGGGTATGTCTATACTGACGGTGGCAAAGTCGCCACCATCAGATCTACCTTTCTGGATCAATTGAGCAGTCAGTGAAGACCCACTCAATCGATCCAGAAGTCAACGCAGTAAAACCACCCCCTCAAGGGGCATAGCACACTGCAGTGAAGATGCCGCACAGAAGGGAAGCACCGCAGTCAACAGGACTGCTGTGTAACTCCTGTTGACTGCTGCCGAATCATCAGATAAGTGTAGACCAGGCCTGTGAGAGTGCCAATAAATCCTCTGGTAAAACTGTTAAATCTGTCCAGAGAATGACAATTCCATTTTCAAACTTGGTTTTTGTTCCGCAATGAAGCAAAACCAAAAACTTCTGAAAACCTTGACAAAACAGACATGTAGAAATAGCTGTTTTCAGATCAAAAACCTTAGTCTAGCCAATTAGTTCATTTTATTATCCACTTATCATGTGTTGTTTAGTGTTATGGTCAACTTTTATGAATTTCATACATAACAAATTTATGCTAAATAGCATTTGATTTCTTTTTTTCTCTTTTCTTTCTTTCTCTCTCTCTCTCTCTCATATCAGAAGTGACCAGAGAGCCCTGGACCTCAAAAACCTTCCCTATGAAAATGTCATCAAAACTGATATGTTTCTGTAAAATGGAATTTTGTCAAATATTCGAAACATGTTTTATATTCTTGATATTTCTAAAGTAGTATAAAACAAGTAGGAAAAAATACCCTAAAGACTATTTTTTAAAAACTTTTATGCTTTTATATCTTCTTTACCCCTAAGAAATCTATTTTCCCCTTTGTTTGTCATCTTTAACATCAATGGGAGATATGTATGTAGGATCTATCTTGGGATCAGGACATAAATTAAAAACTACTGTTGTTTAGTAATGAGGTTGGCAACGTATTAAGATTAAGAACAAAGCACAGGAGCTTCTGTGGGGCGAGAGCTTGCTGTTTGTTAAGGACTTATCGCTGTTACAGGATCAGATCTTTCTCCCATGGAAGTCCTTGTCTTAAGATCGATAGTAAGAAAAAGGAACCGAACCCAACAAATAATATGACAGTGATGTATAGCAGTATAATATTTCATTGTTTAGATTATCTTTCTCAAATATTGAGTAGATTAAATTACATTGTACTGTAACCAAAATCTATCTCAGCAATTTGTCCGTCTGAATTGCTGAGCATAGAAATGGTAATGTTGACTAGAAACAGTGCAAGGCTCCGCATATTTTAATCATGTGGCTGGAAATCTACCTTAGGCAAATACAGTAATTCTTTTTGTGGTAAACTGAGTCTTAAGCATGTTTTACTGCATGTCATGGTGATGGAATGGAAGTGTACCATTCCTGTGCCAGTGTGTAAAGAGCAGTCAGGAGGGGATATTTGAAGCATCTTTAGTCTTTCTTATGGAACATTGATTATTTAGTCAGATTTCCAAACCTATTTTCTAAAGGAGTTGGAATGAGCCTAGAAAAGAATAATGCAATGGTCATGTTTTAAGTAGTTAAACTTTTCTATGTAATCCCTTAAAAAGTAACTTTAGGACTGTGTCCAGATATCCAGTACAATAATATGTTGTGAAATAGCTCTTCACTCTTATCCATATGAGTATGCAAATATTGGAATACTTCTGTGCTAATCTCTTGTATTTTTCAACATATATTATTTAATTCTCAGGAACAGCCATACATTTATTTTTCATACACTAATATATTGAAGAGCATAGAAATGCAAAAGATTAGCATAATAAGGTGAACCACTGTTGAGAAAAACAACAATGTAGTTGAATGTATTTTTAACTGGAAATGGGCAGAAAAAGCCCCTGTGGACTGGAGGGACAGCTGGCATGACAGCACTTGACATCCTGTGTGTAATTGGTTTTGAATGCTTGACAGATTTTTATAATGGTACAGAGGCACTTAGACTGGCAGGTAACTGTTGGGAATAGATTGAGTGGTGGTGAGGCCATTTTCATATAACTCTTACTCAAGAATCCTTTAGACACACTTGACATCAAAGATGTATTCTCTTTTAAGTTCAAGCGCTTGTCAACTGGTGCACACTTTTTCATCAAATTCAAGAAGAGCAGAACCCCTAAATCACCTACATATTATTTAATTAAGAGAGTTTTTTAAGATGATGTTTAAAGTTCAGTTGTACATGGCGAGGCTGGGAAAAGAGGATATTGGCTTGACAACCGGGGAAATAAGCTTTTATCTTTTATGTTCAAAATTATTTTTATTGGCAAAACTTGAGCTGAGAATCACTTGTGAAATTGGCATCAGAAGCAGATCAACCAGCTCAACAACTACAATCAGGGACAAGCTGTTTCCATCTGTTAGAAGTGGCAGCATTTTCATTCTTAATATGGGTTAAGTGAGCTGATAAAACTAACATGACAATGCATGAAATACCACTACTGGTACCACTTTCTTTAATGTAAGGCAATTCCAAACTGTCATTTACAAGAAAGTAAATCAATTTCTGATTAAATATTCACTCTAATTAACATACATAAACTGACCTCCCTTTACTTAATTTATTTCTTTCAATATTTGCTGATGATTGGATAAAGGAATAAAACCTATGGACAAGATATTTGAAAATTATTAGTCTCTTTGGTTGCCTCCATTTTTGGGTTCTTAGTTTGAGAATACAGCACCTTGAAAGGGGATTAATTTACAAAAAAATCTGAATATCCGCCCACTGGAAAGCAGGCCATTTGAAAGTGTCTGAAATGGAACACCGAAGCACTCAAAATCACTACTCACTGCTGAAAAACTTGGCCTTGTAACTCCAAGAAAGTGATCTGCTTTTAAGCTAATTAAGATTTATTTTGCTATGAAAGGATATGTCTGGATTTCAGCCATGTTTAGATATAAGGGGTTTGGCATGCTATACAGAATCCTTTCAATTTGGGCATGATTGGATGGATTTTGTTGTTTGTGGGAGTAGGTGGCTGACATGATACTTCATGGAAATCTAGAGCAGCTGCTTTGTTGAACTAATGGATTGTGCCAAATAATATTTTTTTATTAACTACTTTAAATCTGATGCAGGGGACTTGATAGAGGTTGTACTGACTATTCATCCAAAAGAAAGGGATACTTAAATATACTGAGGATATTAAATTCTCATACCTCTAAATTGTCCCTGTCAGTACTTGGCTGCTGACATTCCATCAATACCCTCCACATACCTGCCAATGTTCAGACTAGACAAAAAAGGAAAATTTTGTTTGCTGCAAAACTAAAGTGAGGTGTCCTGGGGTCCTTCTCCAGATGTAACAATATTACCATGGGCAGAATGCAAACAGCCATGATAATTTTTTAACATTTGCTTAATATTCAGTGTCCTGTGGATCTTTCCTCTCTCTAAACTTGTGTGAAAAAAATATCTGAGAACTGTAAACATTCCACTGGGCAACCACAACTGAAATGAATTTGTATAAACATTTAAGCAAATGCTGCTGGAAAATGTTTTGCAGCATTTTCCCTGCTTTTGCTGGTGTCTTCTCTCCAGCTGGAGATGAAAAGAGACAGTCTTAGCAACAGCTGCTATTTGGATGCACAGGCACAGTAAAGACGCTAATAAGATGTTGATATTGTGAACCACTTTGACTATGGATGAGAAGATGCCCTCAACTGAAGGAGCAGGCATTGTCCTTATCAGTTCTTCAATCAGTATCACTTCTGTGTTCTACAGATAGAGCCTGTGCTCAGTCCTCAACCATTAAACCAAGGTCCACAAATAACCACCTGACATTAAAATTCCTACTGGATTGTCACACAAACAGAGCTCTAGTATTTCAGCCTAGTTACTGCTCAGATAATTTCCTTTTCTCTGACCTACCTAAATCTCTTCAGCTGGTTAAGTTATTCTTCATTTGCAGATGTAAATAGCTGTGTGGTATTATGGGCACAGTAAATGACGGTTGTATTCTATCTCAGAGATGTTTGCAGTTCTGTGATGGGTAAAGTGATTGTGCTACATTGGTCCAACTTTTTTATGTTAATGGCTACAGGAATACAAGATAAAATTAGGCAGGAGACAAAAAAAGAAAAATCTTCCACCATGGTGTCATTTGGATTGATCCCACAGAAAATTAATTTCCTATTGCAAAGGCAAACAACTCTGTTTGAGGAAGTAAGATGAGTGGCTCTCTTAGACTGTAAATCATACAGGTACAGGATCTTATCATTACTTGGAGCATTAAAATTGTCATATAAGTACTGTACTTAATCTAATGTTCCAGACTGCTATTGTCATGTACATATTATTTGCATGCTGGAGGCTTCCCAATAGGCAAATATGACACTTTGACTTTACTACCTGTATTGTGATATGTGCTATAAAACTATTTGACAGCAAATTGATTAAAATGCCTCTTACAATGCTTCAGGCTTTCTAAATTCATAAATTTGCACAGTTATTTATAATAGTTTTTTCATGTAAGCCACAATATGACCAAAAATTCCAATTAAAATTCCATTTTAAAATCCAAGGAAATCCATTTAAATAGAACTTTCCATTAATAAATCTAGTCTGAACTCTTTCTAGTGTCAATTTTTTGTTTGGCAATTTCATTGTTCCAGAAGAATGTACCTGGAGACGGTACTCATGGATGTTGATGGTGAGACGATATTCTAGATAGTCTGGAGTGAGTCCATGTGACGCCTCCGTGCCTAGTGTAGCCACCTGAAAATGCCATCGTCAGGGCAGGCTGTAAAAGGAGAGCAGATTCTCCCAGCACTAGTGAGTGACACTGAAATCAGACTCCCCAACCAGCCACAAACAGTGCTTCCGATTCCCCACGCTGGTTATCAAGAAGCCAAAATACAAATATACACAGCTTCCTTTACTGCATTTCAGTTTCTGGCTCCCAATCAGCCATTAAGTCCAGTAAAGAGACCAGTTATTTAAAACTCTATGCTCTTTACCAAAATGTTTCTCCTGACCCCAAACGGTCAGCTACAGTACCGGATCAATACAAGTTTGGATCTTACCCAAAAAACCACGCTGCCAGCCAATCCTTTGGTAAATAAAACTAAAGGTTTATTATAAAAAGAAAGAAACAAACTATTAGAGAAGTGTTAAAGGATTAAAGCAATCAGACAAATACAATTGATTTGAAAGTAGTCCATTTATATCAGGTTTCTAATAGAATTGTGGAGTTTGCAGGCTTGTATAGTCCCTCTGATAAGCATCCGGTACCTGGATGAGTCTCAGTCCTTTGTTTCACTGCTTCAGTTCAGTTCAGTTGTAGATGAGTTGATCCAGAAGACGACATGGATGTTGAGCAGCTGCCTTTTATATCCTTTGGCCTTTGCCATGCTGCTTGTGGAATTTTACAGGAATAAGATGGAGTCCAGAGTCACATGAGTAAGTGCTGGTGACTCATCAGGTATATCCCTGGCTTTCTCCCCCTGGGCCCATCGTACCTGTGAATTTCCTTAATGGGCCATTAAGCAGGCTAGTGCTGCAGCCATCCTGGGCTGTCACCCAGACCCAGCACAATTTGAAATACAGATATATCAACCATATCCATAACTTCCATTACACATACAACACATGAACATAAACATTATCATCTTACTTAGCACATTATAGCCTTTCTAACAGTACCGGACATGGCATAGCTCGCGTGAATTACTATGATTTTGACATACTGATGTTAAACAACATAATAAATGCCCTCCACCAATCCAGCCAGCATGACTTTTTTGGGTTTTGAGAAATGTTGGAATGTTATTTGCAGCTTTTTAAAAAAATATATACTTCCACTCTAATTTGACGAAATATAGTTGATTTCTATAAGAAATCAGAATGGCTTTGATATTGTAAATACTCTCCTGTGTAAATAACTGTTTTGAAAAATGTGATAAATGCAAACTTCTTCCTATACCATATTATATAGAAAATGATATATTTCCATACTCAGATAACTGATAACATTTTGGACCCTATGATTGAAATGCACAGTATTTCTGTTGATGCATGCAAAATGTGTTGAAATTTCCTTAAATACAATTGCCTGGATGCCATGCTTGATGATGGCATTCTAGGATGGAAGTGTGTGGTGGTCTTGTATGGTCTTAAGCAACTGTAGCTTAATGTAAAGAAAGGACCTTTCAGATGCAACAAGGTCAATGAGTACCATTGTGTGAAATTTTCTTATTGAGTATTAAACTAGAAATTTGGCTTTTTATCATGAAATGGTTGCAATAGCCCAAAGCCACTTTCATGACTGAAACCTCTTGCTGTCCCTGGACAGCACATCATCCTAGGGCAATGTGACCCATGTGAACTTTTTCTTCTAAGGTTATGACAGATTCATAAGCTATTCCTATGCTTGCAGATATTCACCTCAAAAACTGTATTTTCTTGAAATGCCATGCAATGGAAAAATGGCCAGAAGTAGGAGTGATGTCAATTTACTAACATCAATTTACAGCTGAGAATCTGGCCCATAAATCTTCATTTAGCTTTTCACTCAGCTGCTTCTTTGGAGGTTTTTCCAGCATAATTCCATCTCAGTATTTGTAAGTCCTAGAGCCTTAATGTTATTGCAAGTGATTTCCTGCCACAAGGATGAGTTCCGTTGAACAGCAGTAAGTTCCTGCAGGATACCTGGGATTTTTAAGGCTCAAAGACTGTACCTTTCTGGTAGTACTTTTTGGTCTTAAACAAAGTAATTATGCGGGTACCAATCCATGCTGGAAATAAGGCTTAATTCGTGTTCCCTTCTCTGAACCCTTTGCACCACTCTCAAACCAGCTCCTGGCTCCCCCAGTAACAGACAAGCACAAAGGTGGCTTTAACTCATCTTTTCTCTATTCCTTGAGTCCTGTGTTGAATGTAGCTTGGCTGGCCTTGAGGATCTGACCTATTGTGTTCATCTTGAAACCTGTAAAGCAAAGACAGATACCATGAAATAATTTTATTATGTCCATTCCCATTGTTATGCCTTTTTTAAAAAAATGTATATAGTAAAAGGCACCGAAGACATCTCACAAGTTCGGATTCTTAATATTTATAGTATTCATATTTAAAGAATGTTTACAGCTGTACCCACTAAGATGGCTATTATTAAGGTTATGTCAGTATTCTGCATGCTGATCTGTGATCCAAGATTCAGAAATTCTAAAATATTTAACTTTGGCAGTTATCAACGGTGTAAGTGCAGTAGCTGTTTTTCATATAAAAACATTGACTGTGCATGCACTACCAAAGTGTTTTTAGATTGCCAAACATATTTACTCTCCATGATTACAGAAGTGCCATTACCATTCAGGAAAAAGTGCATTTCTCTGATATCAGTGGTAATGGAACCTAAGGCTTTTTCAGTTCCTGTTCTTCAAAAATACATCTCTTTCCAGTTGATTTTATTCAACCCATTCAAAATCAAGGCCATTTTTTCAAAAGAGCTTTACTCCCATTCATATTCCAAAATGAGTGACCAGATTTTTAAGAGTTCAGCTTGTTGGGTGCAGCAGCTGAGCTCCTTGGAAAGTTTGTCCCCAGCTGTGGGTGATAAGCACTTGTAGATCTCTCCCCACATTTCCATTTTCTGTTGTTTACACCACAACCTAAATTGTCCGTGTGTGGGATTTCAGCAGTCAGGTGTAGAGGCACAGTGCAAACCCTTACTGTAGAGAGGCAAAATCACGAATTACTGTGATTTTTACGCGGCTATAATTCACTCCTCCTTGAGACTGATGTAAGTTATACCAGAGGAAATCAGAGTGGCTTTGTCTGCGCACACACACTGGGGTTTTGCAGTGGCGCAGCTCCCCCAGTTTTCGCCTCTGAGAGCTGAAAGCAGGGCAAATTTCCAGCAGACACAAAGCTTCAGCTTTTGCAGGTATTAAGTCTTTGGGACTAAGATGCCTTGTGTTAGCATTAATACAGTTTCTTTTTATTATCCAGATATTAAATTCCATTTCAGAAAGTTAAATCTCATATTTATTCAGAGAGATTCACTGGATGGTTTTCAGCTGAGCGCTGTTGCCAGTGCTCTTCATTAGATCAGACTGGAGTACAGCTGCCCAAATGATGTCTTTGGCATACAGATCAATTAGTGTAATTTACTGGTACAAATACATTTTGCCTACCTAGCAATCTGAAGTATTACTGAACATTTGATTTATTAACCAGAGTAGCTGTTGTTTAATATCAACATCTGCAGGGGCTAATTTACTTTTCAAAAGACAGAGCTGGGCCATTGTTATAAATAAACCTCAAGTGCAAAACAACAGTAAAGGAGTTTCCACAGTTTGGTTTTCATTCACAGAGAATGAAAGGATGTGTCTGTTCCAAGATATGCAGGATGTGAAAATGCCAGCGATTTTAGTGATAAATCAAGATATGGTTTACTCTGAGTGTTCAGAAACTCTAGAGGCATTTGGAAGAGTGGCTATAATGATAAACTAGGATTTGATGGAGCTGACCAGTATCTTCAAACAATGCATGGTTCAGTGAGCTGCACTGCACAGTTGATTTTCCTTAGAGCACAAGAATAGCCAAGACTTAGATCCTGAGGCTCACCCTGAAACATCCCTACTACAAGATGTATTCTAATAGGTGGCAGAAAGGAGGGTGTCCTTTAGTAGCAGATCCAGACACACACAGAGGAGAAGAGAGGGATTTTTTTAAAAGTGAAATTAGGAAAGAACTGCAAAACAAAATTATTGTTCACGTTACATAGACAATGAAACCTATCTTAAGCAATCCGACATGACACTAGCAAAACACAGTTGCCTAGTAGGATGTAGTCTTTAACAGGAGATAGTTCAGCAATCAATATAATACATACCTATTTTTCATCACCACTTCGCTTTCTCAAGAATTCTTAGAAATCGGGGGTCAGATTCTGTACACCATTACACCATGTTTCCACCAGTGTAACTCAGTTTTTTTCAGCAGAATTTATTTCCAGGGCCCCTGTGATGCCGATGTAATTCCACCGAAATCAACAGAGTTCAGTTTGTTATGCCAGTGTAACACCATTGTATTTCTGTGGCGTTACATTGCTGGAAACCTGGAGTAACGGCAGGAAGTGAGGCCTTGAAAATCAAATCCTTGTACTATAATATTTAAATCAAACTTTCTTTTTGGCATAAGGGATACAACACTGGAAATTTTAGGATGAAAAGGAACCAGGAAAACCAATCACTTCAAGAAAATTGGACAGCAACTAGGAGTTTGTGCATCAGTGCTCTTAATCAAACTGATTCAGCAATACAAAGGAATACACACTCTGATCAGCATTAGCTATTGCAGTATATCTAACTCCAGAAATTCAACCCTCAGAAGCTAGAATGGCTATAGAATGCATTGTGTACTACGTAGTACATCAGTATCTGGCTCGGATCATCCCTACAATAATGTACTATATAGTAAGCAGAGATCTGTATCTCTTAACCACTAAAGTATGCAAGTTTTGTTTCTTCTCTGGAGGAATATTTGATATTGCCAACTGGATGTATCAGTTAGCTTGTTCTTAGCCCCAAGAAAGCAGAAGTGAGACTGGTGTGTAGAAGGTGATGCTTTAAGGGCACTTTCCCTTTCTAGATTAGCCTGCTTCCAGTGGGAATTCAGCCAGAGGTAGTGAGTCAGGTTAGGAATTGTGGTATCACTTTTAGCTTTTCCCTGAATCTGGTTAAAAATGGTGGTGATTTAAAAAAAAAATTTTTTTTTTTTGGTTCCAGTTTTGCAGTTAGCACTGGTTGTGCTTTTATTTATTCTGTGATTATCTTGCAGCAGCAATACAATGATCTCAAGGTCTGATTACTCCTATTAGAGCCATCAGTGCTGGAACAAGGGATGCTGGAAATACAGCAGCATCTCTTGGGTTGAAGTGGTTTCCATCACATAGAGGTTCTACGGTTCTGTTCTATGGCTTTCCACACCCCCACTATAAAAATCATTCCTGCACCACTGATCAGAGCTCACTCTTATCAGAGCTTGTTGCAGTGCATCTCGGTCACTTGCTGTTTGTTCACAATATAGCGGCACAGCTGCCCACTGGGAGGTGCATCGGGTGAACCAGGGGTGAGTAGGTTGTGTTTTTCCTGTGCGTTACAGAGAGGCTTTCTGCTCAGGCCCTAAATGGCTGATTTGAAAAGCAGGTGTGTGGTCAGACCAATGGAGCAACTTGCATTTACTAGAAATTTATGTAGGTGAAGCAAATTTTACTCTGGTTTAATCCACTATGATCCCATTATAGAGGGTGCAGTCTAGACTGTCTAGTGCAGTCTAATGGAAGTCTAGAGGCATGCAGCCAAAATTTCAGACTCTCCATTAATTTCAGGTACCTTAATTTTTTGGTGCCCGTCTTGAGACATTGAGAGTCTGATTTTTCGGAGGTGCTGAGTGGCACAGTTCCAGTGTTCACTGCACCTTTGACCACCCTGTACTCCTGTTCTTCTTCAAGGGAAGCCACTTTAAGATTAGCTGTCACCTCTCTTGGGCAGAGACCTATGTGTCTTTCTCTCCAGACCAGGGGTTTAGGCTTGCATCCCTCTGCATCTCACTGTGATTTCTCCAGCAGGTCTGACTGAGGTCCAGCACCTGTGGTTAACCTGACTCCAGGGGCTAAAACAATGTACATCAGTTACCAACTAGCCTACACAAAGCACAGTACATTTATTCTTAGGGTAAAAGCTTTACAGAGAAAACTTACTAAAATCCATAAATGTTCCTATACACATGCTAAAAGCTTTAGAAGTCACCCATCAGTCTTATGGGGGCCCTAGTAAGCCAGTCTTTCTAACCCATAACGGTTGGAAGCCTCCTTGGAGAGAAGATCCTGTCCATTTGCTCAATCAAAAGAAGGCCTTGAGTCAGTTTAGACACAGCCTTTTTATATCAAAAGCCCCTTATTTCTCTCTTGGTCCCTGGAAAACCCAGTTTATACCAGTATAGGAAAACTTCCCCAGGGGATGGTACCACTCTGAAAGTGTTTACAGCCTGAAGGTTTTACCTAAATCTCTCTCTCTCTCACACACACACACACACACACACACACACACCCCTCGTTTTCAGTTGCTGATGGAGATGTGGTAATCCTCTCTCCCCGCCCCCTCAGAGTTGCATACAATCTTTGGCACACAATGACTTATTAAAATATGATCGCCAAAGACTATCACATGTGGTTGCATTATCTGTCACATTGAACACTTACAGTCCCCCATTATCTCTTCTATGAAGGAGGAGGCAGAAAGGGTGAATAGGGACTGCCTACTCTCCCCTTTGTCTCTCCACTGAATACAAAGGAACACCAGGTCCCAGCAGCAGCGCCTCCCCTCTCTATTGGAAGCATGAGCAGCCATCTCATGTAGTGATCAGAAGGTCCAGCTCTCCTGGTGCCTGCAGCATCAGCTACCCCTGCTAGAGTCTCTTGCCCAGCCTGGGTGCTCTTCTGCTCTGCTATCCCCAGTTAGTTGTAGAGGCCAATTCTACAACAGCCAAGTCCAACAGAAAAATGAGACTGCTTTCTAGTCAGCAATTTCCCACTATCTCTGCTGCACTGCTTTGCACTCTTCCCATGAAGAATGAATGATTCCTAAAAGCTTGCTCAATTAATCGTTACTGGAAGAAAAAGTATCTCCTACAACTTGTGAGATTTACTTTCCATTTAAGTTTGTCTGCTCTTTTATGTCTCACAGGAATCTGATTTTAATGGAAAAACGAAATGTGTTCTTAGGAATTAAAGATAAACATGCCCTGACTGGCACACATGAGCACTGGTCATAGCAACAGCTCAGTTCTCTTGGTGCTTTTGCTTAAATCCCATCAGTCCATGAATCGGCTCCTGAAAATGATGTAAGGCTCTGATGCTACAGCTGACTCTGAATGGGAGGATCTCTGCATCTGCGAGGATCCCCACTGAAGTCAACTGTAGGATCAGGACCTTAATTTGTAAATGCAATCTGTCCAGTCCCATACTGCCTCTAAAAACTGCTCCATTAAAAACTGCTATAACGGTAAGCTGTCTTACCAGTATTTCAGAAATAATGTATTTTCTCCTGTTTAAAAATTATTAGTGTTTGGAGTCAACCCCCTTTTGTGTAAAGAGGTTTAAGTCTTGGAATACTTTATGACTATAAATTACACATTAGGCCCATCAGAAATTGCTGCTGCACATTCTCCTATTCATCTATAACAGATGGCTATCCATTTAGCATTTCCTTTTAATGAATCCTCAGCCAGGTCACCCATACGGAAGGATTTGCAAGCAAAACCATCTTCTACTACCTCACAGTAGTTTCTGAGTAGTTAAACTTGTATCTGTTTTTGACCCTAAAAACTGAATTAAGTGAGCCATTGGAATAAACCAGCTGTTAGCTATACTCCTTGGAAGCCTAAATGACATAAACTAATTATTTCCTGTTAATTGGCAAGTGTCTGAACCCACAGAACACCTAACTTCATATGACTCCCAATGGTCAATGTTCCAGAAATAAACCAACATGGATACTGGCTTTGTTTCTTCCCCTGTCAGAGCTCTTGCAATTGAAACCATAGCAAAGCATCCACAGAGTTGTTTGATTCCCCAAGAACATTCAGAATTTTATCAAATAAAATCAGCTACCATAATTTCCCTAATGAAAATCTTTAATGAATTTATCAGTGCAGATGAGTGGGTGGGCTGTCCACTAACAATCTCTACTAGAGCTATAATTAATACAACTCTGTTTATTAAGACTTTCTTCTACAAAACTTTGTGAAGAAGAGACCAGGCAGAATGCGTAGAGCTGATTGGGATTTTTTTTAGGAAAGGGTCAGTTTTGAATTACTCGAGTTGACAATTTTTTAAAATAAAGTTTTGATTTTGTTGAAATCTTTTTGACATTTTTTAAATGAAAAAAATTGGTTTTGTGGTTTAAAATGACTTATTGTTTAGAAATTTAAGCTAAGTGGAGTATGAAAGCCCATCTTTTTACTATAAAAAGATCTAAATCAAAAACAAAACATTTTAATTGATCTGAACCAAAACAAGAATTCAGATTTTTGATTTGCACAAATGTTTGAGTTTTTTGACACAGTCCCAGTTCAGGACAGGGTAATTTTTGAAACTTCAAAAAATTTTCACAGGATGGAAAAATCATTTATACCTTGCTCCTAATCACTATGGTATCTGAGCAATTTACAAGGTCTTAACTTAAAAAAAAAACAAACTCAAATAGATTAAGGGCTGGTCTACACTAGAAAATTAGATCTACTCAACTATGTTGGTCATAGTTGTAAAAAAAAAATCCATACCCCTGAGCAACGTAGTTAAACCAAGCGAACCCCCACCATTGACCCAGCTACTGCCTCTCAGGGAGGTAGGTGGATTACCTACTCTGATGGGAGACCACCTAACATTGGCATAGATGGTGTCTACACTGATGCAGTACAGCCTGCACACCTGTGCCACTGTAGCATTTGAAGTGTAGACAAGACCTAAGACTCCTTCCCTCCCTCCCCCTTCCCACCACTCCCCTCATTTTCTTTGGGTTGGTTTGTATTTGTTTTGCCTTTTCCATTATTGTAGGAAAGTTAAATCAGATAAATGAATCTCACCTTTTGTTTTGTCATTGTTCCCTATGGTTTTCCCAATCCTGTCTCCCAGCTGCACCCTTAGGCCCTAATCATATGTCCACATCCACTCATACAGCACCTTGTATCCTTGGAGAGTCCGAGACACAGGAGTCCCATTCCAATGTGGGGTTGGCTTCCTATCCTTCTTTCATGGCCAGCTCCATGTCTGCCTTTGGACTTGGAATAGCCACCTACTTCTTGTATATCAGTTGTCTTCCCTCTCCTGCTTCATGTCCCTGCATAAAACCCACTTCTTTTGCAAAACTTTCTTGTACTGATCTCTGTGCTAATGATTTCACCTTGGCATCTTGTGTGTAATCTGATATTCTATATACCACATCTATCTATCAAAACTATAAACTCCTCTGGTCAAGTCAATCCCTGATGTGACTCTATTGAAATCAATGGCGTTATACAAGGGATGAATAGAGCTCCCTGTCTCATAGATGTATGTAAAGTGCCACTTACTGTTAGGGGTTGTTTCAAAGGATGGGAGTATGACTTCAGTATGCATTGAATCCAGGTCCTTACAACACTTCATGATCTTCACAAAATCAGGGAATTTGAAAAGCCCTGGACACTAAAGAAAGATCTAGCTTGCTGTGCATACAATATTGATATAATGTGCACATCTCCCAGAATAAACAAGGTTACTAGAATCTTCTTCATTAAAACTAGTTTCAAACAAAATTACGAACAATAGATCATATATCTATAAACAGATTAAATTGTTTTGTGCTAAGTAAGGGCTTCCACTCTGGAGCCTGTAATAAAAAATAGATACAGTTGAATGAAAACTGTTGCAATAAATATAAAGATTTCTCATGTTTTGTTCTTAGTATTATTTCACAAGAAATGCTTACAGCCCTTCAAAATTAATATCCTATACAGTGACTGAAGGCAAATTAAATGCAAATGAAACTCCTTAAATGAGCACATAATGCTTTCTGCAGTGAGGTTCCAAAACACTTATATTTATGGCGCTAAGTAGGGGAGAAAAAATTAAACTTACATCGAAAGTACTGTGTAAATGTAAATTTCATCATCCATTTCCACTTAGTATGCTTTCCTGGTTTGTGTTCTGTGTCTGCTTTTTTTGCAAATATGGTAATTGTGTATTAAACAAAATTGGCTACAATTGTATTAGAATTGGAAGAACTTATCAAAATTCACTCAGCCAAGTTTAGTTCTTCTCAGACTCAAAAATAGAAGGTAGGTTTAAAGTGGCACATCTTCAATGTAAGCTTCCTTTGCACTTTACATACAAAGGGCTGATTTGTACCAAATAGACCTAGCCCTGAGTAGCAGACAGTGTGGAGCCAGCAGGCTTCCTGATGTGTACTTCCCCCTTCCAGTGTTCCTGGACTGATCTGTGGGCTGATGAGTTTGGGAGTAGTCCATAGCCACATTATCTTTGGAGCCATGTGCACCCTGTGGAATGCAAAGAAAGAGCCCTGCATAACCTAACCCTGGCTCTTGCACAGGGACAATAATATAATGCTCCTTGTCTGCCGTCCCCATTCTCTCCCATGTAGTCCTTGGTTTTTACAGTGGTGCCAACTCTTGCCATTTTAGCATGTATGTCTCAGAATATGGTGTTTTAATTGAGTCTCCAACTTCTGGGGGAAATTTTTAGAAGAGAATCTCAGCTTTCAGGTTAAAAATAAGTTTCTGACTCTCCTGATTGTGGAGAGAAAAGATGACCTCTAAGGCTCAGAAACCAGAAGGTCAAGAACTCAAACTCTGTGGCTTAAAATCATGAGACTTTTAAAAATCTCATCATATTTTGGAGCCTGAATCAGGATTTGTGAACTCTTGGGATTGGATGTAATGGGCGTGTTCAACCCAAAACATAGAACCTCACCTCGGCACTGATTTTAAAATAAACCGACTAGTCTGTTACCTTCTCCCCTTCCAGCAGCAGAACCTCACCCAAGGTTTTGATGAACACAGAAACCCTCTGAACAAGCAGCAGAATTCTGTCCTTATAATTCCTCTAGTAAACTGATTTTAACATTAAAATATTCCCTGCTCTCCATAATTCTCCCACTGCACGTGGCAGGTGCCCCCAATTTGCAAGCTCCTCAGGATAGGTAGTGCCTATCCAGTTTTGAATCAGAAACAGCATAATCTATACTTGCCCCTATAGAGTAGCTGCAAGCATGTTTGTTTTACAAAATTGCCTATCCATGTTCACATGTTGTCAGCATTACTACTCTACTTTTGATTTTTGCTTTCAGCCCAGATCTCATCTAAAATCTGCCCCCCCCCTCAAAATAAAAACCCACCTTTGCCTCCCTGGCTGTTTTCCCAGTCCTTCATATGGACTTCTGCCACTATGACCCTAAAAGACAACAGGAGTAAGCATGCCAGTGTGAGTGTGGGTGTGTTTCTTCACCAGTGCCTGAAAGTGATAAACAACTTGTGGCTTCTGTGGATGAAGATGCGGATGAGGAGGATTTTATCTTCAGTTGTCGATTTCTTCCACAGTTACATAGTTGAGTCCTCAGTGGTAAATCTTCTGTTCCCTGTCCTCCATCACCTTCATTACTTAGCTGGGGTGGGAAGCCCAGGAAACCTAATGGGACTCCCTTCAGATGTGTTACTTCTACCGCTCCTAGTTCAGTCCCAGGAGCCACTGCAGATCAATGCATGTGTATGCTTTCCTCCTCTGCAGCATTTGCTTTGCACTTTCCTGCACAACTAGACACCAAGCCAGGGAATCAAACTTGAATGTCTTGCATGAAGTAATAAATATATTTCCAGAGGGCCAGCCCACTTCTGGATTTCATACCAGGTTTAATATCCTACAGCTCTTCTCGTTTGTCTTATTGATCTCCTTTGAATAATGAAAAAGCTCTTAGCTTTATATAATCAGCACCATCTATGCTTGGAAAAAACATTCAGCAAAATCCTATTTTAGCACATTGCATAGGTTCATAGGGTGGCTCAATTGAGCAAGTAACCACAGATTCAGCATGCTTATCATGCTCCAGCTATATATTCTTCTATGACATGAATGAGATTAGAAATATTGGCCTATTCTTCTTGCATCAGAATGGGACTCTGAAAAAATGCACTTGTTAACTGTAATGACACAATTTATACCTTTAAACAGAATGACACCTGATACCATTTTTGCAAGGTTAAGTCTCTGCCACACACAACAAGGACTTTGACACATACTTTACTGCAAACCTGGCAAACTTCATAGCTATGCTGGCACTTCCTTTCCTATAATCAATATGTTTCCTAGGATTAGCTTCAAAAATTAAAATGTATACACCCACACAAACAGAACATATACACAGTAAAACACTTTTTGTACGGAAAGAAAATCTTCTGGTGACCTACAATATTTTATGTTGTGATTTGCCAGTATCACAATGGATTATTCTCGGCGATAACTCTATGTTTGATGGTTGTGTTGTGGTGGGCTTTTTATTAACACACACACACACACAAAATGTAGATATAAGCAGTACTCTGATATTGACATTTTTGAGGGACTGCACACAGTGACTATCGGCTTTAAGAAAAGCCTCTCATTTCATTAATAACCGTATTGAGTATCTGACACAATGTTTTCTTTAAATGCCCATTTAGGTCCGTAGTATTCACCAGCAGAGGTCATGCAAATAAACCCCAAATGCTTCAGTTCAATTGCACATCCCTTTCCTCAAGAGCAGATCTATTAATAAACTAAAGAGAGGTTCAAAATAATACAAAACCTTTCCCACCTTCTACAGCTGGGAAAGGGGAGGACACTAGGTTCCCCCCAGATAGCCAGTTTTTCATTATCAAGGTGCTTTTGAAAATCCCACCCATTAAGATCTATGGATGAGAAACTTCTCCTTAAGTTTTCAGATCCACTGGTCTGTGGGTAGTGAATGATTCCTGTGGATTCATTTACTATGATTACCTATCAATCTGTCTATAAAATACAGCTACCCTTAATTACTGTTACTGAGCAGTATAATTGTATCCTGAGCATAAGGTAAAGCATTAAGGACAAGATATTCATCTTGAAATAAATTGAGCTATACTGATTTACAAAGGGGAGGAGCTGACTCTGTAGAAGTGGATTTGATTTTTAACCTCTCTCCTAATCTAAAAGGTTTTTAAAGCAGGAGGGGCATGCTTACCCTGCAAGACATCACTGGTTATATGTGAGGTGGTCTCAGGCTATACATCTCCGAGGATGATGTTAAAGGCTGGAGACATCGTTTGTGATACATTCACTCACCAGGAAGGGAGTCAGCTGCATCATCATCAGACAATAAACAGGGGCCAAGCAAAAAGAGGTGACAACCACAAAGGAAAAAGTACAATGAAATGCTAGTAATTGACAGTAGAAGGTGGCCATTCTGCATTGACATATGCAGCTTTCACAGCCACAAACTGACCATGTAAGAATAAAATGTCACGCTAGAGCGATAAATCTGGATGACTGATGAGGCATGTAGTTTTTGAAAAACCCTTTGCTTTTTAGAGTTTGAACATATTCTGTAGTTTATTTTCGTTTAAGAGCTTGCTATGTGCCTCCATCTGATTTAGTAATGCTGGGATCTGATAAGGTCCCGTAAACTAAGCGGGGCTGGGCTTTTACAACACTTGCATTGGAAACCACTAAGAAAATCTACCGGTAGTTGCTGCAGGAAGCGATATTGGTGATTCAGCAGGTGAAGGTTTTCAACGGAGTCGCTGTTGATGAATCAGTGCACCAGCATGATGGGTAGCAAGGCTGCTTTCTGGCCTTAAAAATCTATGAATGGTCTAACCGGGCACAGTATTATTACAAGTGCCAACATTCAGATGTGACGCAACCTGGAAGTCCAGGCCACCAGTAGCTATTAAAGATCTCAGAGCATTCTTTGCAAGGAGCAAGAGTTTGTTCTTATGAGATTGCCAGCCTATTTTGCAGTTCTGATAGTGTGCAGCCAAGCATCCAACTTTAAGGTGTTTTTTTAACCCATCTTGAGCATATTTAAGATTCCCATCCGTTTTCTTGACCTGTGATAGCCGCTGCTGATGGATTTTGAATCTGCTAGGGAGACTGTACTTATGGTATAAATACCATATGCAGGCATGTGAAGCTATTACCATTTAAATAGCCTGTGTCAACCTAAACAATACACAGGGGTGTGGATGACATTTTTTTTTTTTTTTTTGCAGGAGTCTGATTCCAGGAATCTTTATATTATGTTAAACACATCATCCAAACTGCCAAATACTGTTGTGGTGATCTAGGTTGGGGTCAAAGACAGATCTTGAGTGAAGAATGATGGGTAAAAATACACAGTACAGAGCACAGACAGGAGAGAGAAATAGCAAATACATGAAAAGTACAGAAAACTCGCACAGCTGAAGAGCAGATAGGCTGTAGAGGCTTAATCCTGTAAATATTTTTTATGGGCTTCTCTTTACACACTGGAGTAGCTCTGCTGATGTCAATTAGGCTATTCACAGGTATACAATGAGATAAGTGTTTGCAGGATCGAGGCCTAGGGAAGTTATATTTTCTAGCTGTATGGTTGAAGTGATAGCACACTCACTTAAGCCTGGCTCCTTCAAAAAAAAAAATCCTTTTACAAATAAGTGAAAGTCTAAAGAAAAATGTTCATTATACTCAACAATATAAAAATGCTGGTCTAGAATGCTAAAGTCTAGAATTCCATCTGAAATGCTAAATTTTCCTCAAAACCAAATTTCTAGTAAAAAATATCAAATTTTGCAGGTCCAAACAGACCCAGCTGAATACCATTTCAGTGTAGCTACAGGGACACTTTCCACAGTAGCTCAAACCCTTGTTCACATTAGCAATTAAATTCCTAGCATGAAAATTATAGCAGAGCAGCAAACTCTGCCAAGATTTGCAGCAGCCATGGTATGCTTTTGCTCTCTTAGCCCCAGTCTGTGGTCCATGCTGGGCATCAATCCAAAGGTTTAAGGCACTCTCTTATCTTCTTAGATGGCTACACATAATATAGGTAGCAGCATGGAGAAAGAATAGTGTCTGTGGAGTTGCTATGGTCCTTCCCACCCCAGTGCGTGCGAGCAAGAGAGGGAGGAGACTGCTCTGCTCTCTGCTACCACAATGCCAGTATGCCAGAGGAGATAAGCTGCGCCAGATATAGGGCTAGAGCACAATACAATCCCACCACCTCTGAGCAGAGGAAAACTTCAAGGCAGATTGTGACTTTGATCTATACTTTAAAATTAGATTAATTTTAAATCATTCAGGACTATGAAAAACTTTATGCCCTGAAAGCCATAGTTAGGCAGACATAACCCCCAGCATGAACATAGCATGCTATGATTTTATAAGTTACAGAACTCTTTACTAGGCCCTAAAATCCAATGCAGCAGTTCATAACCCTTCCTTAACGTGGTGTTTTGATCTGTGATTTTCTTGCCTCTGTTTTAGATACTGCAGTTGGGTGTAGAGGTAGGTCCCAAACTGTGCTAGGACACGCCGGTCATGCTTCTTGGCTATGACAGGCTGGGGCTTCCTATTTTCAAATGCCAAATCTGAATGGAATTTGAGTTCCAAATGGAGTAATCAATCTACCTACCACGTCTCAGAGACATGGATTAACTGCACTGATGGAATAACCTTGTCGGTAGCTGTAAGAAGCATCTACACTACAGCAACACAGATGCAGGACAGTAGCTGAGATTCTGTAGCAGTTGTTGTGCAGACATAGCCTGAGTCTCACACTGCTTCCTGGGCTGATCCCGGGGTGATACAAGAAGACACTGCCCATACATAGCTTGGTAAAGCTACAATTTCATTCTTAGTTGCATAAATATTACTATTTTCATATTGAAATAGTGGCTATTGGGTATCATTTGAAAATAATCCGATGCTTTCATTAGGTCTGTGCTTTGATGTCCTCTTCTGAGTATTTTTTTAAAATCTAGCTTTGAATGTTTACGAGGAAATCAGACGAGGACAGGTACGCAGAGCATTAAGGGAAACAATTCTACAAAGTCTGATGTGAAAATTTTAATATCTTATTCCTTTAACCATTAAAATGGGAAGGGCAGGAGCAGATTGTTTAAAAAATCATATTCTTCTAAACTCTCTTTCAACATTAATAGTGAAAGTGAACATAACTCCATTGATACCTTCCTGCACACTTTTGTGATTCAGCAGTAAATCAACTTGACACACACAAATTATCAGATATTTAATTTATGCTAATAGTTGGTAGTGCTTTGCTAGCATATGCTTACCAATTAATTTCTTTATCTATTGCATTGATTGGAAAGTGTATGGTTAGTTATAAATTAAAAATGTATTCTGCTTTCCCTGTAGTCAGGGGACTAAAATAGACTAATCAATATTGACATTTAAGACATCACTTCTGTTCCAGTTGCATGTTTAAGAGCTGAAAGAAATTTAAGAAAAATGTTCCACTCATTTTTCTCTCCAAAAGTGAAATATTGCACAACATGGGTAATGGGAACTTATTATGTTGGTCTTGCCTTTTAGAGGCCCATGGACAAATAGTATGAATGAGACTATTGATATTGTTGGATTACTGATGCTGATATTTACTGTTGTACTAGTCTGAAGTATTCTTTATTTCAACATTTCCCTGGTTTGGGAGCATCTATCCTGTACTTTGCCTAAGTGGAATATACACTAACATATAGTATCATCAATCTGCGCATTCCGAGTATACCTAGTACTATGGTGGCTAGCCATCAAGTACAGCCTACAAAGGATTTCTATGCTTTGCTGTTCCTTGACTGGTTTATCTTTATCTAGTTGGAGGTATATATTTATATGCGTAATGGCTATGAGACTCATTGCTGGGCTTTTCCTCTGATTTGATCCTCTTTTCACCTAGTTATTACAATTTTAAAAGCACATTATAAAATAAAATATGCTCATGATGATTTTTTCCCAACTCTAGGACGACTTTTGGAGCATACTGGTTTTTTGACAAATCCAGCTAATAGATGGTGTGTGGTACATATTCAAATACAAAATAGGCTATGTAAAAAATGGCAGCCCACATTACTGAAAATGTTAAATGAAGCAACCCCATCGCTTTTGAATCAAGTTAGACTTTATCATCATTTATAATTCATTTGAATTCCTCTTAAACACTGCTTCAAGCTTCTCCTAGGTGTTTATACTGAAGAAAGATAAAATGCATAGATGTATGTTGCTGTCTAATAAATCTTTCTCATGCTTTTCACTTCCAGTGACAGAGTACCCTGACCTTGGAAAAAGGCTATAATCTAGTGTCTTTATAGAGATGAGGAAGCAGCTTTGACAAGTAGAAGTTAAACCCTAGATGGTCTAGGACTATCTAGCCATTGCTTAATCTTCTTAATATGGTAAGACAAATCCCATTCTTCATTTTTATATTAACATATTTCAATTTTATTACAGTTTTTAACTCTTAAATAGAGCTGTAGGAGCTTAGAGAGAAATGCCCGACAAGCGCACATATTTAAATACAACGTCCCCAATCGCAGAAAACTCACAAGGCTCAGGAAAGCTTATATTAAATGAATGTAGAATTATAAGAAAGGGGAAAAACTAGGTCATGGAGAACAAACACACAAAACTAAAGAAGAAGCCGTATAATGAGGAGGAGGAGAAGAAGAGAATTAATTATTGTTAATAATACGGTGAATTTCTTTCAGATGGATTCCCGTATTAGAACCCAAATTCACAGGTTGACACAGGCTTAGAATCAGCCACAGTGGGATGCTGGTCTGCAAAAGGAGCAGCTGTACATGTGCGTACACACCATATATGTGTATATACATGACATGACTCATTGTCCTTGGTATTTTACTTCATATTGGTGGCTATTTGCTGCAGCAGCGGATACATTACTCTTGGGGGGAGGAGGTAGGATGGGGTACAGTTACCCACTGTTTTTGCTGAGAGTGAGCATAATATGTTAGCTTTAACCTTTCTCTATAACAACAGACCACGCTCAATCCAGAGTCAAACTGAATGGGGTTGCATGAAATATAATCTGCACAAAATTTAGTCCCAAAGTTACTGAAGTGTGAAAACATCCTCTGGCAATTACCATCTTGTGTTTCCCCTTCTTCCCTTCTTTTCACTTACATAATACAAACTACTATATATACTACTATAGATACTATATCCTCTAGCAATGTTAGCCTCATTTGCCAAGAAATAAGTAAATAATCACCTTGTCTTTACTAAGGTTGGTCAAACAATTTATTCAGTCTTTTCCTGCCTTTCTGCTTTGAGGATATTTACATATTTTCTGGTTAATTTGAAGCTGTTCTTACAGTTTTTACAAACATATAAGTGTGATGGAATTTTACAAACTGCTCATGATGTGTTTATTGATAGTAAGAATTTGCTATTTAAACTCTGTGATTAGTCACATAAGCCACGTATTATTGCTTCTGTTCCCTGACTGGATGGCCTCTTTAGAGCTCTTCCCCCCGTTTAGCGTGAATGAATTTTGTTCCTTGATTGAAAAAAAATCTTTGCTACTTATCCAACATTCAATACTTGCAAAGTTTTGTACAAGCTAAACTTTGGTCATGCAAATATTCACACAGAACAAATAATAAGAGGTCATGAACAGGCCAAGTCAAAACTGGATTTCTTACTTGAGTGAACTGTTTTGGAAAAGATGTTCCATTATTTCACCAGCTCTAACATTTAGAATTCCATATGCAACAAATTTATAATAAAAGCCAGATAAGTTATGCAAGCCAACTCACAATTAAGCATTGTATTCTCAGAAATTCAAATAGACATTTGATACTTGGGCCCAGAATTTCAAAGGGAAGGATCTTCAGTGTGGCATCTATGGCTTTGATTCTGCAGACTCTTGCAAGCACTCTTTAAGTCAGTGGGACTACTCACATAGCATAAGCAGAGCCTAAATCTGCACCTGTAAAGTCTCGATAAACAAATATATGTGCCCCAAAAGCTTAATTTGTGTGCACACAGTTTGTTTAAGCAAATGATCTTTGTTGCAAGCATTTCAGAAGGCACAAATGATTGTATGGACAAAACTACAGATGCAAATATAGAGGCTATGTTTTGAAAACTTGACTCTTAGAATATAGTCACATTTTATAAATGTATACAACTGTCACCTTTAACAAATAACCCCTGACTTTCAATGTTATGTTAGTTAGAAGTTCAGGAAGGATGTACTTTCTTTTTAGCTATTTAGGTTCTCATACCCCTTTCATCACAGTTTCTGAGTGTCTTTCAGTCCTAGACATAAAGGCACATTTTTTCCCCATGTTATAGTTTGTTGCAAAATAAACCATCTAACCTACTTCTTAGTATATATTCTAATACCTTCTGAGATGGAATCATTCTGGTTGCTTATTAATTTCCACTGCTATACTCTACTGTCTGTTTTGTAAAACAATAGAGAGCGAACCTTACATTTTCTTTGCTTCTTCTCCTCCCCCCAATATTATAAAGGTGCGTTTTTTTCCCAGAATTAAGATGTTACATGTCTTCTAATGGAAACTCCCAATTCCATATTTGTGATTTTGTAGAGAATGCATTTTTGGGGAATTGGCAAGGGAGGGGTATGTATGGGAGGAAACGCAGGGGAAAGTTAAGAAATGAAGCAGCAAAAGAAGAGAAAGATAAAAATAAAACATGTGGAGCAGTGAAACAATGTGTATTTTTCAAACTGTCCAATAGTTTGCATAGCCAGAGGTATTTGGTTTGGTGTGGTTACCTTTTAGTTTCACATGAAGTTAGATTTCATAGGGTTTTGGGTTATAAAATGTTATACAATGTTAACCTCGCTAATTGGAATAACTATTAGGTAATGTGAGTCCTTTCCTGTGAGTCTGTCTTTTCCATCTTAACATAAATTTATCATGGCTGCATGTCCCTTTTATTGCAACAAGCCTGTAGAGTCCAGAATGGAGCATCTGTTCCCTGGCTAGTTCTGTGCCAAAGAGAGATCTTAATTTAAACCTACTTTATTATGTGTTACTGTGTCCTTGCAAGATGGTACATAGAATACATAGTGTCAGGGGAATTTCTAAGGGATGTATTGTGCATAGAGCAGAGAATTTGAGCACTCTGGAAACTGGGTGTTACCAAAGATAGGTGAGGGTGAGCAGTGCTAGAGTTTTGAAAATTTGACTCCAGCTCTGGTGTGCAATCTATTGGATCCTCTAGCTCCAAAAAGACCGCTGTCACTTGAGCCTATCTTGTCCCACAACTGTTCTTCTCCCTTGTTGCCAAAAGCCACAAAGCTAATCTGCTCTGGACTCTAAGGTCTTCATAGGAAGCGATACAAGATCTACGTTATGTAACCACTGGGACATATAGGATATAAAAGAAGAGACCATATCGACCAAGAAATATATATGACTTCCATGATGCAACACATGGCTCTGACAGATTTGAGTGCTTCCTGAGATGTAGTCTAGCCAGGAACTCAGCCCATAGGGGAGAATGGATACGTGAGATATCTGAACTACAGCTCCCATAAGAAACTGTGGTATCATAGGCAGATGCAACTTAATGTTAAACTGACGAAGCAAAATGTTTCAGTTCAGTTCAATAAACTAAAATGTTTAAACCTGGATCTAAGCAACCTGAAATGAAATATTTCATTTCAATTTTCCACTGGGAAAACTGAAAAACATCAGCAAAATCAAAATGTTTTTGTGGAAAATTTTCATTATGCAGAAACTTCAAAATCAACAGAAAATTCCCAACCAACTGTGCTCAGCACCCCAAAAAATTGAGGAGTAAGCTCTTCTGGAAATCCCGTTTGTTCTCAATCAAACATTCTGCCAGTCTGAATCCCTCAAGACCACTCACTCCCTCAGGCTTTTCCTTTTATTGGCATATACAAAGAAACATTTCATTTAAGTTCTTCTAAATTTCTAGGGGGCATGGAGAAAGGAGGTAAGATTCTGTGTAAACAGGAAATAAAGTCAATCCATCCCAACCATGGTGGGCTGGATCACTAATCTCTGCAAAAAAAAAAAAAGGTTTTTTTATTACTGAACAAGATAAAGAGTAGGGGCAAATGAACTTTTATTTCTGATATTCATAATTTTAATACATTATCTTAATCAAATTTTCCCTCCTGCATGTGCCTATCTTTAAGCACGTGAGCAGTCCCCTTTGACTTCAGTGAGGCTACTTGCATGTATAAAATTAAGCACATGTTCTTGTTGGGCCGGAACCCATAGGTACCGAATAAGGTTCAATTTATACGATACGGAGGGTCAAAGAAGCATCAGCGAGGCTTATTTTTCTTAACCAATAAATCCTTTATTTGTAACAGATTATAGCAAAGAAGGAGGAACTCCGTGCGCAAAGGACAAAATGCGCCACCCAAGGCTTTTGCGTAAATGATCTCACAGGATCAACGCACGGCTGTCACTTTTGTGACACTAGGGTGCCCAGTTAGAGAGTTCCTCTAGAAGGTTTACAAGACAGACAACAAGAAACAATTAATTCATACTTACTAAGCTTAAGCAATAACAAATCATGTTGGTCAAACTTAAACGACCGCTTGCTTTGGATTCTGCAGACGGGAGAGAGTTGCTTCTGGTGATCAGGCCGTTGCGAAGCAGGCTAATGAGAATGCATCAGCCCACTGAACTAACACACTTGAAATGCTGGGTGTTAGGTAATTCCTTTTCCTCTCTGGCTACTGCTGCTTGGCAGCTTGGTTTTACAGTTTTCCACATGCAACAGTTTGCTACATCTTGGTGGCCATTGGCTAGCATTTGCTGCATAATCTTTTAAGGTTACCCTTGGCTTCTGGCCAACCACAGGCCTATACATCGCCGTGCACTCGCTGACCATGCACCAGTGCCTTACATCACCCTTGTTGTATCCCTATAGGATGATATGGCTTAAACCTATGCCATTCCCTTATAAGGCGACATATACGTGTAGTTCATGTTGCTGAGTCAACCCTCCCCAGGCCACTTCCTTATCCTGCATGGGGGTCTGTATGTGGTGCTGCAGACGCCATTATGTGATTCCAGCTCCACAGTTCTAATTTTTTTTCATGGATAAATAATCCTGTTTTTGCAATCTCCAGAAAGTCCACCTGTACCTTTCTAAAAAATACTCTTCTGCCCTTCTCTAGACCTTTTCAGTCTCATCTATGTCTTAAATCTTATATCTAACCTATTTTGAATACTTATCTAATCCTAATGGAAGGCATGCCCTACTAAATCAAACTGTGCATCAATCATAGTAAGTGGGTAAAAGCATTATTTTATAACACACGCACAGAAATATTTCTTAAGTATCACAGTCCAGTGGTGTGAAGATAAAGGAGCTTAGCCAAATACATAGTCAGAATGATGCTGTTCATGTACTGTGTAATAACAATATTTGTTAAGGTACTTTATTTTTATTTTAAAAATACATAACATAGCAATACCCAGTAATATTATAGTCATTATTCTAGGACTCAAGAAAACAAGAAACATTTAGTGTTAGTCTGTGTTTTAGTCAATCTACCCAAGCTCTTTGTTAAAAGAAATCCAGTGACATTTTAACTTCAGTTGTTAATGTTAATGAAACATGCTAAATATTCCCTGAATTACAAAGGGAGTTGGGTATGGAAGTCAGTTTTATTTTTAATATATTTAATTAATTTGATTTACCTCTTGGAATTATTTTATTAGTTTGACATTTAATATATTTTGCTTCCCCTTTGAAAATATTTGCATAGGGAAAGTTTATAATTGCAATCACACATTCAAAAGTAGGTGTTGTACTGAGATACTGCTATTCCTCAGGGGGCGGGAGCATTTAACCTAAGCTTAATACCTCCAAGGTCTGGCAACATCTCAGCACAATATGTAATGACTCCAGGCCAGAGTCTGAGCTCAGTAACAAAAATGTAAATCCTAGGGTTAGTTACAGTATTTCAGTACTGTTACCTTGGATTTGTACCAGTGCAACTGAACAGAATCTTATTTTTTGCTGCTTACAGAAAGTATAATGTTATGTGTGGGAAAGAAAGGTTAGAACTTTTCAACAAGTTCTAGAATATTTTAGAACTTTAGAACCTCTTAAACTAAAATTCATTAAAAGAAAAATCCACACAGGATATCCAGTTGATCGTTCAGGCACAAACTGTAATTGAAAAATGCTTTATATACAGATTGATACTAACAGTCTCTTATCCAGCAGGTGACTTTCTACATTAAAAGGTTTGTAGAAATAGAGATCATTATAGGATGAACAACCTGGATAAAAACACTTTGATTCTTATCTTTGAAATATCTTCTATTACAGTTGCCTCAGCTGGCACCTCTGCATTTAAGGGGATGTCAGTGCTCCCACTGTAAACCCTTGCCCCAGGGTTTTATAACTTGCTGATAAAAATTAGCTTTTTTTCTGAAATACAGTTGGGGAAAAAATGAAAATAATTATTTGTTCAGCAATGAAAAGACAATGATAACTTAAAAATTACATTTTGTAAATTAAAGAATAATCTGTACCTAATCTTGGGTTTTAAAAGTGACAGAATTTTAAAAATCCAGCTCACTGTTCACTGTTTATGCTACCTATCTTTTTCATGTTTTTTAGTTTGGGTAAGGAAAATCAAGGAAGTTGTTTTCCCTATTGTTTATAATTAGTTTCACTTTCAGGTCCTCAGGACTGCAATGTTTGGCATGTAAATTCAGCAAGAAAAGTTTGCTGAGGTAAAACTGCATGCATTGGAATTTAAAAAAAAGTTGTATCATCCCCATTGATCTTTGGTTCTGTGAGAGATTGAAGAATTAGAATTCATGTGTGTGGACCCTTGCTCCCTCCCTGCTGTCAGAGAAGAGGATATGATCATGAAAGCCCTAAACTCCATTGATCTCCAGCTGCATTTCCTTGGGCTGCTCTAATTTACGCTGGGAAACTGGCTTCATGCAGAAGAGCTCCAGGATGGGGGAAGTGCAATGGTGAGCATTATGCAATCTTTTCTGCACCCCTTCTCCCCACACTCTTCCTGAACTGTGGTGCATGTGCTTTTGCCAGATACCGGGGCCTGGCCCTTCACTGTTGTTTATGTGGGTTGCAATGTGTTTGTTTGATTTGTCGCTTGTTGAGTTTTTCTGATTTTTTTTGTTTCAATTTTCAAATATGATTTTGCTTTAGTAGTTTAGGAAACACCCTTGTAATGATCAGTCATCTCTGCTACAGCCTGTGCAGCTTTGTAGCTCCTCAGTCAACCTGGTGGAGAGTGTGTTTTTCTGTGCATAAGATTACTTGATTTTGGATGGTTGTAGGAGCACTGTGATGGGGAATATTAGACATTTAGGTTTTGAAAGGTTTTGAACAGTGGGGTCTGGGCCCACTGCAGAGGCATCACATCTAAATGGCTCTTTCTCTCTTGTGCTTATTATCAGGATTCAGGGGTCAGTTAGGAATTGAGGGGAGGGGAAGACTGCCAAAAAATTATCTGACAGCCAAGCTCAAATACTTTACATACCAGTGAGGAAGAGAATTCTATGGGTTAGAACAGGGAGGAGATAGTACTGGTTGCAAGAGATGTAAATGGACATGTGGAACCTCAGTCTGGGATGGTCTCTGTTTATTTGGTGATTGTGTTTGTACTCTTACAGGAAAGAAATATATGTCAGGCCTGTGTTTGTTGCTGAGAGAGATTTGGGAATGAGGGCTGGAAAAGCCTCCTTTATCCTGGGTTGTAAAGAATGGGTGCTTCTTTGCAATGAATAAATTACCAAAGCCTCAGGGGAGACAAAGGCACATATTTGCTTTTTTATTCATATTGTGTAGCCCAAATCTTCTACTTTCACCTTTTGAATTCAATCCTGCAAGCAAAGTAACTGATTTTACATACTTTCTAATGTAAAGAAGCATTGCTGTGAAATATAGGAAGGAGCTCAAGGCTAAATGTTTCTCACAAATTAAGCCATTAGGAAGGTGCACGCTCAAAATACCTACCATATTCCTAGTAATGCAGTCCTGAGTCCTGCACTAGTCAATATTTTTATGAATGACTTGGATAATGGAGCAGGAATTATGCTCATAACATTTGTGGATGACACCAAGCTGGAAAGGATTGAAGCACTTTGGTGTATAGTTTTTCTAGTATAGTTGTGCACGCATCTTATGTGCATCTATGTTTGGATAATGGCTGAAATTTTGCCCCAATGAAGTCAGGAGCAAAATTCTCAATGACTTCAACGGGGTCAGCACTTCATCCAATATCTAGATCTGCCTAGAGCGGCTGGAACAGAGGCAGGTAGAGGGAAAAGGAACTAACAGCGCTCATTCTCTCTGATGGGTCAATGAAAGGCCATAGGCTTACTGCCTCTTATGCTGTCATGCTCTAGGAACTGGTATCGTATCCAATCCATGAGGAAGGGGAAAATGGGTGACTCAAACTCTATGGGCATGTCTACACTACAAGGGGAGGCGAGCCCTCCAGCTCAGGTTGACATGCTCCCCTAGTGGGCCTTGAATTAGCGAACTAAAAATAGAAGTGTGGATGTTGTGGCTCAAGCTGGAGCTCAGACTTTCAAGCCCACCTGATTCCCCTCACCTCCCCCCCCCAGGCTTGAGTTGCCCTGTCCACATTGCTATATTTAGTGTGCTAGCTCAAGCTGCGCTCTCATGAGTCTCTCAACAGGCTGGGAGGTTCACTTCCCACTGCAGTATAGACATACCCTATGTAACTATTTCACAAGGGATTGATTCCTTCTCAGGATAGGATTAGGCTGCAATAGCTGTGGAGTTCAGGGGCACCATATATCTCCTGTAATGTTCATGTGCAGGCATTTCTTGGCCCTGGATTTAATCCTATAGTCTTTTAGGAACAAAGTATGAAGAACTCCAGCAATGGTAGCTAATCTGCAGTAAATTTGTTTGGCAAGCAGCATTGCCCTCTTTCCTTAGTTTCTTCTTAGGAAACAACATTTTGTTAAAACGGAAAGAAAATGAACACATTCCCAGTCTCTCGTGTACTCTACACACTTCCCTCTGATGCATGAGGTTTAGCATTGAATACAGTTGTCCCTGGTTTCAAAACTAAAATATTGGCAAGTCTGTCTTCAAGGAAAACATTGTAGATCACAAGAGAGTTTCTGCTGCAGGGCCAGCTTTAATATGTGTGTCTGCGAGAACAGGGATTTAAATGTAGGCTGATTTATACCTTGAGTCTCACTGAAACCGGCTCAAAGTCAAACCATTGTTCACCTGCATTTCTACTACCGCAATCTCTTCCTCATTGATGACTTCTCTCCCAACTTTTCTCTTGAGCATTTGTCTTGGTCCACTGGAATTCCTACCCCCACTTCACACTTCTTCTAAACCATCTATTTTAGCTGACTCTATCAATTATAGCTAGATCTATAGGGGTAGGTCTAGCATAATTGACATGAGTATCAAAAAGCCTGCTAGGATGTACATGCTGCATAAAAATTAGTCCACCAGATGTGCTAATCAGAGAGAGGAGTTATATAGGGGCTTCAGACTTGCCCCTTTTAGGGAATCCTTTATAATTCTAACACTTACTGAGATTGTGTGTGTCTTCATCTGGGGTCAAGTTATTTTTTCTTCATTTTTCAAATTTTATTACTTTGAATTATAATGCCTGGAGTAGATTTCTAGGCTTGTCAAAAAACCCAATTTTAATGGCAGAGTCTCTGTTTTATCTCTTATTCTCCCAGATCCCAGAAAACATCAGCATTTGAGTCTCACGTTTAATTTACTTTATTCAAATGTATCGTGGACCCTGAGATTCCATCTGACAAAAGACAAGTGCTAAATCTAATCAAGCTTTTTATTTATAGTGGAAGTTATTTTACAAGGACAAGGAGGCAGTTCTGTTGCCATCCAGTTCCCTGACAATGAGAAACAAAATCTAATTTGCATATTGCTATACACATAATTGGAAATTTGGATATGCTAATTAAATGTTCCATATTCTTGTCTTGTTTCTGGGTTTTCATGGCTTAATTGCCCTGAAATAATTTTAAAATGTTGAAAGGAATGTATATTTTCCTTTACGACCAGCAAGAAAATAAACACTATAAACAGAATCTCAGAGTGCAAAAAAAGCCTGGTTCATTAGGTGAAAATATTACAGCCATATGGACTAAGTGCACTAGATCATGAAAGTAACATTTAAGATTCCTCTTATTGCTTTATAACCTCAGCCTGATCCCACCTAATCGACTCTTTTTTTTATTGCTCACTCATCTCTTCCCTGTCTCATCTTCACTTTACTGTAAAATACCTGTTTCAGCAATTATTGACAAATATTTCAGTGCTCTTGGGTGATATCAAATTGACTCTTCTGGAAAATGTTTCCCTATCTTCATTCATAAAATGGGTATGGCATAGACACTGGAAGCATGTAGTTCTTCAAACCCATCCCCTTGTTTGGCAATTTCAACCATGGGACTAAAGGGTAATTCCTTCTCTGTCCTTTTGTTTTTGCTTTGTCTCCTGAGACTACAACAAGGATAAGTATTGCCATGGTGTTTTCTTATCTCCATGCCATGTCTACTGTGCCATCATATTTCACATAGGTGGCCTTTAATGAGTTTTGATCACTGCCCAATTTCAAGAAGTGATCCAGAGGGGAAACTTTAATTCCCACAGTTCTTGAGTCCTGTCTCTATTTAGCTGGTTTTGTTTTTGTTTGTTTGTTTTCATCCCTTGTAAAAATCACTCACTTGAGAATTTTACATGTGTCACTTTGTTCATATTTATTTCTTTTGTGTGGGGCTAGTGTATCCTCCTCAACTATCAGCTAAACAGGGGTTCTTTGTCCCTTTGTGCCCATGACTGCTTCAATCGAGATAGCTACTCTCTCATTCAATGGAAATGCAATTTCAACACCTCCTGTTTTCCTCATCATCATGATGTGGTGCTGAATGACTATCATCTTCTCTGTAACCCACCAGCAGACCAAGAAGGTCAATTCAACAAAGAGCCAGAATGCTGCTGGTCCGGAAAGCACTGGATCCAGGCCCACTTTTCCTGAAGTGCCCTCGTAGGCTGCAATTCAAAACTTGGGTACGGGAAGTGTGTGTTCAGAAATTTGGATTCTGAAAATTGTTCCTGCAGTTTTGGAGGTCTGGTTGTAGCTCTGTGAATATCTGGACCGTGAGTCCATTCCTATATTTCCAGCACTGCAGCCGGTACAGTAGCCAGTGCTACTGGGTCAACTTGTTAATCTGATCTTGTATTGTGACTATGACTGCAAAAACTCAGAGTTTTGTGCATTATCTTATATTTTGCAAATATACAGCCATAGACAGTTAATTAGTTTCAGGCTTTGGAAACTACAGTATTGTTAGATGTCATTAAGAATTTAGTTTTAAAATAATATCGACACATGAAAAATGAATATAATGCTAATATACCAGCCATTATTTAGAATAATTTGTGTCTTTTCATTCCGGACATGTATTAAATCTATTTATATCTCAGCTAGCACAATAGACCCCCATGGATTGTGGTTCAGATTTGTATTTTAATGATTCCTTTAATATGTAGCATATACTTGTTTGCATCTTAATCCCTGTCCCCCAGCCCAGCCCAGAGACACAGGCTTTTTGGGTGGCTAAGTGATTATATGTCTACTTGAACATTACTATGTCTGTCTCATGGATCTGTGTAATACTTGCAGGCTTATAATTAAAAATGCTGACTGTAGAATAAAATGTTATATAATAAGCTCTGTAATTATCTTTTTGGCATTTTTAGCAGATATAGATAAATGCCAGACACATTAGGTAGGCGAGTACATAGAGAAGAAATAGTTTCAACAGTTTCTGTCACCAATGTTAAATGAAAAAGAAAAGCTTTATGGTACTTTAGATAATGCAGCTCTGAAACAGACCTTGCTGCCCCCCTTCAAATATAATCCACATAATGGCAATATTGCAGTGAGGATAAGATCATCTTCTAAGTACCATAAAAGTGCAATCTGCCATGCTTTCCCAGGTTTTTTTTCTTTTTTTTTTTTTAAATCAGACTTAAATAGACTCCCAGCAGTAGTTTATCTCTGCTGCATCAGAAGCGGATATTTTTGGTTCGTGAGAACAAAAAAGCCCTATAGGTAGTAATTGCTGTTCTCTTGTGAGCAGTTGGCAGCGAGTATCTAGTTCCACTCTAACCTCCAAAACAATATAATGGGGTTATTTTCAGGCTGTCTTGAAAACAAAAATCATCCTAAACTGTATTTGTTTTAATTGAAAAACAAAGTTTGAATGTCTAATTGGAGAGGCGTTTAGTTTAGGTAATGGGAGGGCTTTGCTGTAATGTTAAAATACATCAGTGTCTCATGATGACGGCTTCAGAAGGTTAGCAGTGTTCTATTTGAACATCAGTTGTGTTTTTTAAAGTTTTAGAAGCTAGGGAGCATGGTGGCAGTACTTAAATGACCTAAAATATTCTGATTTTTACCAATGTCACCTTAGAGTGAGGCAAAACAATTTGTTTTGGGGGTCTCTACAATGCAACCATACCAAAGGGTCTCGGTGCATTTTAAAAAAAATCTCAATATAGCAAAAAATGATATTTTTTAAACATAAAACCAAAGAGATTGGATAGACTATATGCTCTTTCTGGCAGAGAATTTCTTTTAATTTTATGTGTATGCGGTGCCTAGCAAAATGGGGCCTTGATTTCTGATAAGGAACTACAAAAAGCTACTGTAATAAAATATAATTCTAATGATAGTAAATAATAAATACACATTCCTGTCCAATAGAATTTTCTAGCTCCCTCCTGTACACCAATGCTTGTGAAAAAGCTTCACTGGGTCCTGAAGACTTACAAACTGTCTGGCTCAAACTAATAGGAGAAGTGAATTCCAGACAGCTAAACCTGGGGATGGCCACTTCAGTGGTCAGCTATGATTTCATCAGTTGTGACAGCAGAGCAGATGCAAAACCAACTCAGATAGCCAGGATGAGACCTGTTGATGTCTTTAGAAACCAAAATGAAAGCCTTCAATTGTACCCAAATGTGAACAACAAGCTAAAGCAAACTGAAAATTCTTCCCTCCTCCTTTATAACCACAGATACAGAAAAGGACCTACCTACCACCAGTAACCTGAAACAGAGAGCAATAGCTTGAAGAGGGCACCAGAGCTGTTCTAGGGCTCTAAAGTTTCATTTCCCTCCCCTTTCCCTTACAGTGGCACAAAGGGCCAAAGTGACAACTCTAAATAGCTTTTTCCCTCCAGGGAGAAGCGGCCACCAGGCTAAAAATCATCATCTTTCCCGAATGTGTTGGAGCATCCACTGTCAGGAGCTAGCTCAGCAGTTGTAGTTCCTGGGTGTGAAAATACTCCAGTGCTGCCGCAGCATTGGCACAGCTCTGCTCACAGTGAAGTCCATGGGAGTTTTACCACTGAGGGTTTGTGCAATACAGTGCTTTTGAAAATCCCGCCCTCTCTGTCTATGTTTGAGATGCTTCTCGACTTTCCAACAAATGTTCGTTCTTTTCCAATTTCAGCAAACATGCTTTTCCTCGTTTTGGACCAGCTCTCTCATATATATTTTAGAGTAAAATGATAACATTAGTAGCATTCTTCATCACAACTGCTTTTGTTTACACCAAGGGAAGCAACAGAAAATAAAATTGCCATAGAGCACAGGGGATGAAGTGCTGAAGCACAAGCTCTTCACTGTCTTAACTGGCACCTCAGCCTTGCTGCTTGGGCTCCATGGATAAGTCAGCCAGCTTCTCCTTCTACCTCCCCCTGCAGCTCTCCTGTCTCCTGAATCTCCTTTCCAGCCTTAGGGCTTACCTGGGGGGATCCCTAGTCCAGAGACACAGGTATGGTTCCACTTAACAGGTCACTGGAAGCTGAAAGAGGCAGTCAGCTGGGAGCAAAACAGGGTAGTCAGAGAGGGACTAGCTGGGTGTCCTGGTCAAGAGAGTAACCTGAGTTCTTGGCTTCCCATTCCCACTGCCCAGACTAGCTCCCTGGTTTCTCAGCAAGATTCCCAGCATGCCTCCCCAACCTTATTACCTTCTACTCATGCACCCCGCCCACAGCCCCCAGCTCTGCTCCACTTGTAAATGTTTACATGTATCAACGATTAAGACTTCACAAGTGCATTTCTCACCAGTGTAAACACTAAAAATCAAGCAAAGAAACATTACAAAGCAACCCACCCACACCCTGCCAAACTTCATAACAACGCATAACAATACATATTTACATTCTCATCCCACATGCCACTACACCATATTCCCCTACAGTACAAACCAACACCCTCCCACAAACCGCAAATCTCTCTCTCTCCAATCTTGAAGCATTCACAAAATCTCTATTTTAAACTACAGATAGTAGATGTGAAACCCAAAAATTGTAGGAAGTCTTTTCAATAAGAAGCAAAGCATTGTAAGGTTTGAAATCAAGTTGAAATTAATTTATAGAAAATGTGTGAACAGAATAGAAGTGTCTTAGACAGATGGGCCCTCACGTATTACCAGGTATCATTTGTTTGGGATCTAAAATATCCTGTTTCTGAAACAGAGCTCTGAAGAACAGACTTCCACTGTACTGATTGATCTTCTAAATAAGAGCGATATTTTCTCTTTCCATTATACAATGTTTTCCTTATATCATTGTTAGCTTGTGTCAGGGAAATGTGACAACATGTTTCACACCAGATTGACCAATGCTGGCCTGGGGGTTGGTTCAGGGGCATCTGTGTGCACCTTGCATTTCTACACAAAATCAGAATGGAGCAAGTTAGGTGAGGTGCATAATTTGTTTTTGAAAGTCTCAACGTTTCCTGGCCTATCCATCTGTCCATATCAGGTGTGGGAAGGAGGAAAAAACATCTTTCTGGGTCATTTTAAGAAGGGCTCGGCAACAGTGAAGCACAGAGTGAAAGTAATATCTCAACATTCCTCTAAAGTTCTAGTTAACAATGAAGAATAACCCAGGAGAAAGCTACATTTTAAACTGTCTCTTTTCCAAACTTCTATTGCAGTATCCTACCCATCCCCAAATTTTAAAGGTGAAAAATGAAAGATCCATATTTATGGAAGCTCTCTGTTTTTTTCTACACAGTATAGAGAGGACTGTTGTGACTATTATACGTTATAATTTCCTAAAATCAAGCTAATGGTCAGTAGCAGATGTGGCAAGAGGGAATGATGCTTAAGCAATATAATGAATTAATTAATTCCATCTCTATCCTCAGTGTTATTCCCAACCAGTGTACGGAGCATGGAGAGGCTATTATCTAGTATAGTATATATCATAGTACTGAGCCTGTGTGTCATATAATGAATTCACTCAGCATGACAGGTATGAAGATGTACAGCAGAAAAGAGGTAAATGAGACCTGTATTCAGCGTATTGAATAAGTTTAAAAGTTAAACATTGGAAAGCGTCTCAGATGTGAGCCTAAGGCACAAAGGGCATTCTGTCTCAGCAGCCTGGGATGGGGACTCGTCTTGCATGTTGGGGTTCACTTGAGTCAATCTACTTCTGAAAGTAGAGCTGTAGGCTAACATCTGTGAGCACCCATCCTGTATATATGCACTGCGACTAGCAGTGGGTGGATAACAGATTTTCCATTTCTTGGCAATTCATAATAGTAAAAAGCAAAAAAAATTGGTTTCTGGTCAGATGGAAATAAAAAATGTTCAAAATGTTCAGTGAATTGAAAAGTAAAATATAATAATTATTATTTTGGGTCTTACAATATTTTATTTTGACCATTTTTAAACATTTTAATTACAAAAATGAAATTAAAGGAAATTTTTAAACAAAAAATAAAAAGTTTATTTTAGAAAATGTCAAAATGAAATATTTTGATTGTTTTTGTGATTTTCTTTAATGACTAATTTGACAAAATCAACACAGATTTGTTCAGTGTTTTAGTGTTGTCAAATCTGCATTTTTTCCTTAAAAAAAAAAAATATTTCACAGAGCTCTAGTTGCTTCTCTTTAAGCGAGTGGAACTGAGTTAGAAAAGTGGTTTCTCTCTCACCCCTATCTGTAGTTTCATAAAATCATAAGGAACATTTCATAGGGCTCAACATGCTCTATTGTATTACAAAGTGGTTTATATTAAATCACCAAACTTTCTCATAAAATGCTATAGGAGGAGAAATTGCATAGCTATGCTCCCATCAGTTACAGTTATAACTAACACAATTATAACTAAACCCTGTCCTTCTTGAAGTCAATTGCAAAACTCCCACTGACTTCAGTGGTCCCAGAATTTCACTGCCATGAGCAAAGTTTGGAAAGCAGGTCTGATCCTAGGCTTTGTGCAGCCCCTCTGTGTTGTGAAGTGTGGGATCCCATCAAATTCCCTTTGCTACTATTACCAGGTCCTTCCATCCCTACACATTCATGAGAACCTCACCTTCAGCCTATTTCTATCTGCTGTCCCCAAGTTGTGGAATCTCTCCTTTCACCTCTTTGGCTTCTGATGGCCCTCCCCAGTATGGACTTGGGAAGTCAAGTGTTTAAACCCAACAAGAATATTCCCAAGTAGAGAAATTCAGTTGGCAAACTTAATTTCTGTCATGGCTCACTGGCACAGACTGATTAGAGGAACAAAACTGTGGGGCCATATGTGTATGCCTGGAGTGAGGATTCTTGAAGTGTAGGGCTTTAAAAGGCTACCACATAGGTAGGATGAGCGTACAATTGCCATTGTCTGGAAAAACTCCCCATTCTGAATCCCTGTTTCACTCCCTTTTTTCATGGTAGTTGTAAGGTCATTCATGCTGGCAAAGAAACCAGTAAGTAACTGTGTAGATTTTGGAAACTTGCAAGCAAGTCTAGCATTTGAAAACCCTGAAACCTTTGTAGTCCACCTGAAATATCTCCTGCATTTAGTGCTTAATTTGTAATGAAAGAGGTGCTGGGGCTCAAGCAACTTTTTTTACTTTCATAACTGACATGGCAAGCCCAGAGGTGCTAGGGCTATGAATTGCCAAGCCTAGAGGTATGGGGCTTGGGCCCTGGAAAGTCCTGGAATAAATTGAGCACTGTCTGCACCCCTTCAAAAGTTAATCCCACATTGTGATAATATATGGTTGAGATGAACAGCATAAAGAGAATAAAACCTAATAATGGTGTGAACTATAATTGTGTGAACTGGAACTCTTGGTCTGATGCCCAGTTTCACCATATACCACTGCTATCGTTGTTTATGTTTTGCATTAGAGTGATGCCTAGAGTCCCCAACTGAGAGCAGAGCTCTGTTGTGCTCAGAATTGTACAAATGCATTGCAGGAAATAGTCTCTGCCTGTCAAAATTTCAGTAGCAGAAGACAGTAGTCTTCTGACTCCCAGACCATTGTCCTATCCATGGAATCACCATGCCTTGCAAATACCCGTGTATTCGGGTATCGTTGGGTATTGTGTATTGTTCTAGGACGTGTTGTGTATTTTCACATGGATTAATTCATCTTTAATAATGTCTGACTTTAAATTAAATACTTCAAAAGAAAACAAAGCAGCAAGCATTTTCTGCACTGGGGAGGTTTCTCTGCAGATGTAGGCGATTTTGTTTCTTGAGGGGCATCAGGCGTATCCCATGGCCTTGACAAATTCTATCTTATGCCAAGGATGGGATGATCCTACTGGTGCCTGAGGCAATACAAGAAAAACACTTTCCCAAACTCCAGTGGGGAATACATTCTAACCACTGTAATTTCACAGGATGATTCAATTGCCCTTTGGCTTATTTATAAAGTGTTAAAATGTTAAACACAATTAGTAAAAACATCCATTCTCTAGGGGCCTCTTTGCTCTGAGTAATACTTAGAGTCTATGTTAAATAAAGTGGGTAGTATTTTATTTTATTTTGTTCTGTTTTAAAAAAGAGTGAGCGAGAGAGAGGAATGCACTCTGATCCAGTAAGTTCTTGTTGTGAAGCAATGGTAGGTAGATTTTCATCCTTGATAGCCTGATCAATGTGCCATGTACTGGAGACTTGGCTGTCCTGACGATCACATTTGATAATCGTAGCATTGAATGATATGTCAGTTCATTATTATGCTCACCATATTTTATTCAAGGCTGGCCAGAACCAAAACCCCAGATTTAGGTTCAGCTCTCTCTCTGTCTCTGAAATTGGCTGAATCCAGAGACCAAATCGGAATACTTCACACTATGACAGAATTCAGATTTGGGTCCCTCAATTGCAGGAGTGTTTGGATCTCTTTCCGAAAACATTCATAAGTCCATATCTGATCCTGCAGTGATGAAGTGAAACAAACAACACCTGTTGTCTGCATGAGACTGGAGCCTGTAGGACAATTAGCTAGTTGAGTCTCAGCCCAGACTGAGACACTGCTGTTATACATGAGGAAGTAGCTGGATGAGCTAGTGAAGGATATTTGGTTCTCCTGACTGAGTGAATGATACCTCCATTTGCAATAATTTCACAGTTTAGGGATTTTGTTAGACATTTGGCTGCTTCCAGATGCTTGGCTGTGGGCCTTAGCACTTTTTCCCCTTCAGTGCCTGGTGAGACAAATGTACCATTCATTTCTAGGTCTTTGTTACCATGAGATGAGACTGCTTTGAGGAGCACTACGTAAGGCTGTCTTTTGTAGAAGGTCAAGTCCTAGCAGAATGTTTTAGTACATGTATTAAGCAAACTTTCATGCTGAGAGAGCTTAATGGTTAGCACTCTGTTTGCTTCAATAGTTAACTGTTTCCAGGTGGAGTCTAAAGGCTTACCTATGCGGAGCAGCAAAATGCACTATGGAGAAGTGATTTTTCAAGGCGCACTAAAGTGTTGTGTACTAACTGGTCTAAGTACACCCTGCTGGAGCAAACTAAAAGTTGCCTACTGTACTTTAACGTATCCTTCTGTCAAAAACAATATTGTATTAAAGCAAACTTTTAGTTGGTGCCACCCATGTCTACATGGACCAGATATTGCACTTCAGAAGGCACACCCCTGTAGTGTGCTAAGTAGACAAGACTTAACCTGTTAAGACTTAAAAGGTTTGGGATATGGTTACATGAGTGACTGCCTATCTCCCTGTGTGCTACCTCTTCAATTGTGATCCACAAAGGCACAAAACACTAGAGCTGAGTCCTCTGGCACAAACAGATAGGGGCTCTGTGGGGAATCCTTAGTTGTAGAACTCTTTTTCTCATTGGTCCTTCAGAGCCTAGATTAAGTTGCCAGATATCCTTAAATACCTCTTTAGTTTCTCAAGCCTTGGTGGTGAAGTTGAACTTGAGCAATTAAGATGGTTATGATTAGACTGATCGCAAAAGACAAATACTATGTGGAGTAATCATGAATGTGGATTTTAGTTTTAATGTTGCATATTTTAATTACTGTTAAACCATCTAGAACTGTGTTTGCTGTTTTACACCTATCACAATCATCTCACTGTTACCTTATGCTTCTCCTTCTGGTTCTTCTATACATGTGTGCCTTTCCTCTCATACTTAGGTGTTTAAGCTCTTTGAGGAAGGAATCATCTTTTCATTGTGCATGTTTTAGTGCCTCGCACAATGAGCCCTCAACTCTTGATTGGGGCTTCAAAGTACTACTGCAATACAACTATAATAATTAATAAGCTCTTCATCTAAATATAAATAATAAAAATGAGTACTGCTCTATTAAATGATATTGAAGTGTTCTGCTCAAATTATGCATTTGCAGACACCTATCCTTAATAGAGAGAAGGATGAGAATCTCTGAAGATGAAAATGAAATTTAAAAAAAAAATCCCATTACTGTACTTGGCCAATCTCAGAAACTTGAATGTGGATGATTTTCACACACAGGATCCTCCGCTGTGCAGCTTCAGAATTGCCCTACCCAGGGATCTTTGGAGGAATTAACACTTTCCTGGTTAATAAAGATAGAAATGGCTAGGCCCCTGAGGTATCAAGACCAGTGCCCACCATGCTGACCAGTATTGTCTAATGTATTTTTGTACTCCCCATCTGTCTCTAGCCATCCATTGTCTCTTGTCAAAGGCTTGGTCTACACTAAGTCCACGATTCTGCGGTAATCGACAGGAGTTACACAAAGTACGCAAAGAACTTGTGTAACTCCCGTCGACTTCTGTGCTTCTCTTCTGGGTGCTGTCTTCGCTGCGCTGACGGGAACCGTGTTCTCGTCGATGCAGCCCTACGCCGCTTGCTGGGATGGATTAATAACGTTGACTTCTGATCGACTGAGCGGGTCTTCGCTGGCTGCTCAGTCGATCCAGATAAGTCTATCTGATGGCGGCGGCTTTGCCGCTGTCAGTGTAGACGTAGCCTTATACTTGATTATAAGATGTTTGGGTAGGGACCATCTCTTTGTCTCTGTTTGTACAGTGCCTCGCACAATGGAGTCCTGGTCCATAACTAAGACTTCAAGGCACTGTGGTAATACTATTACTACTACCAATAAGCAAAATGAAGAGCCTCTAGAGCTTGGATTGTCCACAGTTTATTCAGTTTACCTCAGGCAGGAAAACTATATGAATCACAACTGGAAGCCTCATTAGACCGAGGTAAGGGTAACATCATTTATAATTTATCAATTTCGTGTGTGCACTACAAAACATCAATTGTGTCAGAATGGTTTAGTAATTTGAAAGCTTGTGAAGTGGAGATGTTTGCTGATCCATGAATCATACATTTCGGAGTTTGCCCCTGAAAAAAAATGTAATTGAAGAAAAATAAATGTCTGCTGGGTGAATAAGGTCTATGCATTTGGACTGCAACAGTTTGCCTTAAAAATTGGAGTCACCCAATATCAGCCACAAGTATTTAAGCCATTTCAGTTCAGATAGAACAAGGTCATTAAATCTTCAGCTGCATGGACAGGACAGTATGTGAAATATGGTTTTTTAAAAGTACACTCTTATGGTATGTTAACTGAATGTGCTGTGAGAGAATGAGAGAGAGAGAGAGTGCAAAAAGCCGGTATTAAAAACCAACCCATATTTGAGAAATCTTTCCAGGTGTTCAGTAGAAGGAGCCGTTCTGGCTAACAGAGTCAACACAAAGGTCTCTCCTCCCCCAAATTCTCTGTATCTCTTCTTGCAGAAAGTCTGTGTTGGTTGATGGATTGTCAAGTATATTATTTCTATCTGATTTTCTTCTTGTTAGGCTAGGAGACAATTTGCACTGTGCAGCAGGCTGGACAGCAGCATATTTTTCTCATTGGAAAAAGTCCAGAGAGAAGTAGAGGGAACTAAAAAAAGGGAAAAGTATCTGCTAACCAAGAAAAGTTAGTGAAAACACAAAAATAAGAGGCAGGGTATGTACAAACTACAGCTTACTTGGGTATAAGTTATGTCACTCAGGGGTGTGAATAAGCCATCTCCTTGAGCGATGTAAGTTTGGATGGGGCTAGGTCAGCAGGAGAACTTCTCCCACCAACATAACTACTGCTGCTCACAGAAGTTGGAATAATTAAGTAAATGGGAGAGCTCTCTCCCATCAGTTTAGTGTCTGCTCTAGGAGTATTACAGCGGTGCAGCTGCATCTGTCTAGCTGCACCTCTGTAAACTCTGTAGTGTTGCCTTAGTGTTTGTACCAAGTAGGCATAGAAGGCTAAAGTGCCTTTGATTGAAACACATAGAGCAGATGAAGCTGTAATATTTAAGCCCCTAAGAGTAGTTAAGCATTTTTCCCCTCAGTGGTGCAAAGCCTCTAACTCCTAGGTGGCCTGCTGCCTAGAGAGCTCCTCAGCGTCAAGCAAGGCACTCAGGTTCCCCATACAATGCCTGGGGAGAGTTAGGTGCCTCAGGAATGGGTCCTCAGAAGCTAGCCAAGATGAGCAATGAGCTGCCTAAGTTGGGCAATAGGAAATGCTGAGGAGAGGAATGGGAGGAGGAGATTAGGTGCTGTGACTGACCATGTGCACCTGACTAATGTGCCAGAGATGAACACTTTCCCCTGCTTGGGAGCCTGAGCTGTTAACCATCTCCTGGTACCTGAGCCAGGTTGACCGCAGTAGGTAGCCCTTGCCTTTGCCGCTGAAACAGGCTCTCCCTGCTCACACTCACCCTACATTTCTCTTTTCTCCTGCCTGCCTTTTGGGTGAGTACTGTGCGGCCTCCCCTCCCGCCCCACCTACTGGTGGCCCATATTTGGGGCCTTCCAATGTGGGTGTCAGGTCTTAGGCATGTTCAGAGCCCCAGTGGTGAGAGAGGTATTTCCCTGCCTAGTTTAAGAATTCCGCTTCAAGGACCCCAGGGTTTTGGCTTGAGCTAAGGCTCTGCGCTGCTCGTTAGCTGTGGGGGTGTCAGGGCTTACACGTCTTTATAAATGCCCTCCAGTGGAACTGTCAGTGCCTATGCAGTTAGGTGGCAGCTGAGCAGCGGTTTTGAAAATGTCATTGTTGTCTAAGTGGTGGATTTAGACACCCAAAGTTGCGGATAGGCCCTTGAATACCTTTGAGGATCTGAGTCTCAGGCCTGATACTAAAGCCACTGAAATGAATGGGAGTCTTTTCTTTGATCAAGTCCTTCCTGAATTTTGTAAGTATTACAGGGCCAAAAGATACACAAGTCTTGCACAATTGCTCCAAAGAATCAGGAACAAACTAACAATGCAAAGAAAAATGTCTCTCCATTTATAGCCAAGTCCCATAGGTTCTTCTGATTGCAAGACATACTGGGACTTGTTCCAAGTACTTACTGTTGTTCTTAATGATTTACTTGTTGTCTCAAGAGTGCGCTTGAACATGCAATTTTTGTCCCAGAAAACACCCATACAAAACAAAACATACTTGCAGCCTCAGAAGAATGTGTTATTTTAGCCGTTCTTTTGTCCTAATTGAATGTGGGTGACAGCATTTCCTGAGGAAGGTTACAGATTCTGAACTTCAGAAGGAGAGTTTTGAGGAGGGATTCATCTATAAGTGGGCTGGGGCTAGCCAAAGTCCTTTGGGGTGGGCTTTTTCAGACATAAGGGGAAGCATGGAAGAAATGGAATAAGAAGTGAGGCAAGGTTATAGTAGTATTGCAGGTTGTCAGTTCGGAACACTTTGGTCTTTTGAGAGTAGCACATCTAGTCACTGGGAACAAAGGAGTCATAGGTTATATCTGCATGCTGTGTAACCCTGGGGCTTGAACTCAGGCTCAAGCCTGTCCCCATCCCCTTCTATCTACACACAAATTGTGCCAACCAGGGCTCAGAGCCAGGCTACCAAGGCCCCACGGGAATGGGGAGTCCAAGCTTGAATCAAGCCAGGACACTGTGTTGAAGCCCTATTGCTTTGCAGTGAAGATGCAGCCCCACTGGAATGTACTCTGAGAATCCACCAAAAGTATCCCCCAGGCTGCCTTTCTTTGTCCTCTGACAATCAAGTTTGGGGACAGTCACGTTTTCCTACGCTGCACCATGAACAAAGGACTAGAGAGGCTACATTTTGGGAGGGTACTAGGAAGCTTGGGATGTAGGGGGTTGAACTCAGGCCTGCGCAATGCAGTGTAGATGCTGGAGCCCCAGGTTGGGACCCCAAGGTTCAACAATTCCTAACCTGGGTTCCAAATAAGTGTAGATGCTCAAGCCCTAAATTAACAAATCCAGGGGCTGCTAATTCAAGTTCTGTTAACCCAGGGCTGACGTTGCAGTGTAGACATACCTATAGGGACCTTTGCTTAGGTAACCTATGGTAAGAAAATGAATTAACCTTTTAGTTAGATCTAATATTGTGCAAAGCAGACATCCACCATTACTCTGCAAAACTTGGGGAGACCTATCTTTCTATCTATAACACTTCCAGTAACTGATGACCCCACTCTCTTGACACAACTCACTTCAATCAGAATGATTAACCTTATAATATGATGTTGATAAAACAGCATTGCTGCCGCTGTCTAACCTCTGTGGTGTCAGGAGTGAGGCCCGCAGCAGAGCTAGTCTCCAGGTAGCCTCATCATTGCAGCTGGCTTTCAGCAGGCTGCCTGGTTGGCTGGTATGGCCAGCAGGCTGGTTCTTAAGTTAGCAGCAGCAGCTCACTTCCTGCTCAGTGCTCCTATTCACCACCGTGCCTGCTCCTTTTTCCCTTTTCCTGCTTCTCCTGCCCCTGCCTTGAACCCCGTTTGCTCCAGTTCCTGACCTCCGGCTTTACCTGTTCCTCTGGCTGTTGACTACCGACTCTGGCTCTGACCCTAGTCCTTGGTTCCCAATGCCTGCTCAGACCATTAGGCTAGACTGCCCTCATCCTGGGTGGCTGACATAGAGCCCTTCTTGCTGTAGCTTTGTTCTGCGACTATTCTGTGTCTTCCTCTAGTTTGTACAGGTTCATACCTGCAACAAACACAGGGATCTTAAACAACGTGTCTAGTAAATGACCCTGCTATGATGACAATCAGATTAGAAATGAGATGTGACATTTCAGAGTGTGGGTATTCTGGTTCAATAAATGTAATTAATCAGTCAATCAATCAATCACTCCATCTCCCCAGGGAAGAAAGGTACATTATATGAAAGCAGTTGTTTATGTGCTGATCTGCTGAACTGCCCTTAGGGAAATTCAGGTACCTTTGAGCATATGGGTAATCATCCACTCAGAGCTGAAAGAGCATGGCAGTGGCCTTTACAACCTCCTCAGGTTGGTGCATGATTAGAATGGATGACATAATAGTGAGTCAGTGTGAGAGAACAGCTGATCTTCTCCTCCACTCCTCAATAACAGTAGAGACTGTTGTACTTTGTATACTGTGTGATTGCATGGGGATCCAGAGAGTCTAGCTTTTCTAGAGCAATATACACAATCATTCCTTTTAGGATTTCCATTAAAGCAGCATAATTCTAAACATATGGCCTTGTGAGTGCATAGAGAGAAGTATGGATAATTTAAGAAAAAACCTATCTAGTTGTATCTAACTTCTGCAAAAGTCACAATTCAGTCCCTAATTCAGGAATGCCCATGCTTAACTCTCATTTACAGTTAAAGATTGTGCTTAAGTCTTTTCTTGAATCAGGGTTTTAGAGAGTGAACACATGCCACATATGATGTAATATATTGGAATGTCCCAACAGAATGAATTGAGTGAGAGTGTGTCCTAAATTTGAATGTTCTCTTCCTGTTGGTTTTTTTCACCAATCTTAGCCCTACTTAAATTTACTTTTGTGTTTGAAAGAGCAGCAGATGCCTTGTGGGAACAGTCTGCTTAAACAATTTTGCTTGTGTATCAACTACAGTCCTATTTTCTACTCATTTGCTATTGCTAAAGGGCTTTTCAGAAATAACCGGATCTTTGTTTCTTACTGTAGTTCATCCACTCCTGCAATTTATTCCTCACCTGGAGTAATAATCCTCTATTTTCAGTACCATAATCATCTCCACAGTAACCGATTGTGATGTCATAGCCAGAGGATTATGATTTGAGATAAAGAGCAGATGAAATTTTAAAAGTGAGTAGCTATTTTCATGCCAAATGTGTATGTTAATAAAAAAAAAGTGTTCTAGATGGTGAAAGTATTTTTCTTTGTGTTTAACTGTTATAAAATACTGGATTGTACCTTCCACCATATGGATAGTTGATTGTGAAATAAATGGTCTCATATGTTGTCCCTTTAGGATCTGATGCCTGCGACATTTATTTATTTATTATCTTGGGAAACTATAATGGCCAGGTAATGAGGAAACAGTACAAACTGGTGAGACGGCATGAAATAAATTGGGAATAGAAGTTTGCCAGAGCCAAATTCTGAAGTGAAATATTCTGCATTTGCACCATTCTGCTTTCAGTAAAGCTGGTATGTTTTGCCAAGGCAATTTGTAGTTATCTGACACCTGATTAGAAGTAGAGAATTGAATTTTGCTGTAAAAATACATTCTCAGATCTTTTCATTAGAAGTTAAACTTAGTTGGAGACATTAGTCCAAACCCCTGAGTGTGCAAGATAGGAATACCACACAAATCAAAATGTAACAGAGTGGCAAAGGTTTGTGTTTTCTTTTTCTTCCTGCCCCCTCTTCTGCATATAACATATTCCTACAAACAGGGCCTGGAAACATGCACCGTCTCATCGATCTCCCCCACTTAAAATATTAATATATCAACAACATGCGCTCTTCATAGAACTAAGCTGCCCAACAGATGTCACTCCTGCTTGTCACAAAGGTGATGAACATGGTATTAATCGGATAGCAAACAAACAAGAAGCCAAAAGTATTACAGTATTTTGCAATGAGGTATGTGTTTGTTTTGCACCTCCATAAAGATTATTTAAACTCACACACTTACAGCCATGTTGTATATGGTTGTGCCTATCATGGCCTAATATCCCATCCTGCAAGCCACTTGCCGATTTAATTTCCTCTTTAGGTCTTATTTGTATTGCACATAAAGTACAACAGCCTGAGCAACTCGGATATGTCAGTCAGGTGGTGCTAATACAGCATTCTTTTTTAAAACATTTAGGATGGGCATTTCAAAAGACCTTGCCATTAGCCTAATCCTGCTTCCATGGAAGCCAGTGGGAATTTTGACTTCAGTGGGAGCAGAGTTAAGGCAAAGCACGTTAGAAAATCCTATCTGCAAACTTTATGGAACACATCTTCAGGTGGTTTAAACTGCAGTAATTCCATTACACTAGCTGAGTGCAACCCCACATACCTACACTTGACTATCACTAGGGTACACACCACTTTTCTTATACCCAGATTAATTGATGGTATAACTTAGAAGACGAGAGAGGGAATGAACTTTAAAAAAAAAGACCAATTACTTTCATTAGCCAGGTTTTTTTCTCAGAAAATAAAGGTGATCATGTGCCAATATATCTGTTGTATAGAAAACAGGTTACAATTTATCTGAAACCTCAGTTAAAAGATAAATGCAGGTCTGATTGTGCATTTACATGTGTGTAAAGTTATGAACTCATGGAATCGTGGTCTAATATTAGAAAGACTCATTGCGTTCTCTAAGGCAGCAAACAACGCATCTTGATCCAAAATGCCTGTCACCCAGGTTAACCTGAAATACATATTTATAGACATAAATGCTGTTACTTAGAGCTAAGTGGATGATTTGCAGCAGATAACTTATCTGAAACTTTTAGCCATTCTTTCTGCTCCTGTGATATCCAGGAACACAACTCTTGGGGTTTTGGGGGTTTTTTTGCAGAGAGAGAGAGAGAGCGTGCGTGCGCGCGCGCGCGTGTGTGTGTGTGTGTGTGTGAGAGAGAGAGAGAGAGCTTTAACTCCATAGCTTGATTCTCCACAGTTTTGTGAATATATAATATTTACGCCACGCTGGATAACAGTGGTTAGTCAGATAAGTGAAATTGTCTTGTTTCTGTTCCCTGAATGCTGGCTCTAATATTTGCATGTACACATTTATAATCACATTTTCATGAATATATGTGCATGCAACTTTGAAATTCCCTTTCTGTGAAAATTCATGCTAATAAACCTTGACTCCGTGAATATTTGCAGAAAGTCACTACAAATGAATTTCAATACATTAATTTAAAAAATACTTTTTGTTTGCAAAATCCACACACCTCTCTCTTTATTATCCATACTGGAAAAAGCCTTTTTGTCAGATTTTGCACCCAAGATCCTTAAAGAGGGAGGATGCAACATGTCCAAATCTCCCTTTCCCCTCAGGGAATAAAGTGGGAAAGGATTCATTCACAATCATTCTAATCCCCTTCCTCCCTTTTCTGCCTTTGAAACTCCGCTGTGGGTCTCTGCTAAAGCTGGGGAGGTTGCAGGCCTGGAATGGGAGCAGGATAAGGCATCATCCCCAAGAACTCTGTGAAAAAATACACACCCAAGCTATTTTATCTCTTCTTAGACCCTCTTCAAACTGGGAGATCCCTTTTCAGGATAATACAGAGGGCAGCTACAGTCAGAGGATAGCTTTACTTTACAGAGAGCGGGTATAGGGACTCCTAGAGATCATCTGAGCTCCATAGTTCCTGAGGATGAGAGCATAATTCATTGCTAGTCTTGTGGTGGGGATGGGAGTAGACCACCTTCCCCTCTCCCCCTTCACACTTGGACTGATTTAGCAGAAACTACCAGGAAATCCTCATGAATTTTCATCCTCAGAAAGCATCCCTTTGCAGGTATTTCCATGGAAGAGGGCGATTTAGGCCTAGATGGTGATTCTGCAGTATTGTCCTGACACTGCGCTATATTTAAATCTTTTCCTCTGCTATGTATATAAAATCATCATTCATGCTGACATTACACGCAAAGATCACTTTCGCTGGTATTCTGTTTTGGATCAGCATATAGCTAAAAAGTAGAAAACTTCTTGTTCTACTTCTTCATTTTCTTCTGAAGAATCAATGCATGCAGTAGATTCAGTAAGAGATGCAATCATGGGGACCTTTTAATCAACTAGGAACCAGGCTATATTTGAACTTAGCTCTTTTCTCTGTAGTTTTTAATACGTTACCATGGATTATTAATATCTCTAGCTTAATTCCCTTAAATGCTAGCTAAATGCTAAAGACTAGTGATTAGTGTTTGCTTTAATTGTAAAGGTAGTTTGATCAAATGCAATAGCAGCTGTATTTTCATGAGACATTTTTCATGTCAGATGAATCATTATAGTTTCAATATTAACATCCAAAATAGCACTTCTTTATTTACATATTGCGATTCAGAGTCTTTCCATTAGGACATCTTTGGATATTATTCTAATCACTTTGAATATTTGTAGTAGCTTTACTTTTGCATAGTAGCAATTTGATGATGCAAACCATAAGTTGTTATGAACAGTTCACTCCCCTTGATTTATAAAACTAATGAATATCTGTGAGCAAGTATAGTACAATATATCTGGAGAAAAATTCTGGATTTATTTAATAAGAGAATGGGTTCATCTACTGGTCATAAAATTATTTTCATTATTTTAGCTATATTTTCATTAACCTTAAGTAGAATGTGTGTAAGAACTGCATATGTAGTTTTCTGTTGATTCAGTTAAGTTATTCTTAGATCAAATCAAATAATGGTTGGATTTGTTGGTCTAAAAAATTGCCTTCCACATATGGATTGGTATAAGATTATCCCATCAGGGGGTTTACTATCTTAAAAATTAATATAATATATATGTATATAGGTGACTAAATGCTTCTAAGAGGGGGAAAAACACTATGATAATGAAGTTGTCCATCTTAAAATGCAAGGCATCCTCCTGAAAACTGGTTCTATACACACTCAGAAAACACTGCACAAAACGTTTTGTGCATTATGATTATGAAACTGGATCTCATTTAATCTACCGATATTTTGGTACATTTAATATTTAAAGAGTCTTTTAAACCCTTACTCAGAAAAACCTGTGGATTAAAAAAAGATTTATAAATAAGAGTACAAGAATGAAGGATAATTGACCTTTTTCCCTCTTTTGTTAAGAAAAAAAAATCAAAGGTGGCCATGGTCCTTATACAAATAACGTTTGTGTCTGTTGAAAATACAATAATGCATCATAATGTTCGCCATAATTTTGAGAATTTGAACAATAAAATGCATAATTAAATAGAAGGCAGGGCTGTATAATAGATGTGGCTTTGTAAATCTAGCAGGCATCTGAAATATATGCCAAATGTAATTCTCTTTCAATATGTAGTGATGCAGATAGTTGAAGGAAATTTGTTTTGCTGTAATCAAGACAACCAATTTTAAGAGTATTTACTATAGCTGAAGTAGTGAGTCATTATATTCATTTTATCATAATAGAAGGTATGTTGCTGTATCAACTGCAGTAACGTGAATATATATTTTTGTTTGCTAGACTGAGCTTTTGAATACAAAGCTGCTTATAGTAATATAAAGAACTGCAAAGTAGCCTTATGAGAAAAGTAGCTATTTCAAAACTGGTAACTCTGAGGAAGTAAAGGAATGAATATTAACTTTCAGTTCTTAGTGATATTTGATATGGAGGATTGGTCTACATAAGGGGCCCTTAAGATATAATTCTTTGTATCTTCTTTTTCTATGCATCATTTATACTGGAAATTATACATACCAAAATGAATTCATAATATACTGAAAAAACAGACGTGTAACTGAAAACAAATAGAGGTCATAATTAACATTGTTTCAATTTTGCCTTTGTTCTAAATATTACAGAAATATTTTAAGTATAATAGTAACAATTAATTATTTACAAAGGGCAACTCAGAGTTTAAAAGCTTGTCATCGATTATAAGACAAGAAAGGACCACTATGATCATCTACGTGATAACCATAGGTCTTACATAGGAGTGAGTACACCTCGTATAGAATCATAGAATATACAATATTAGGGTTAGAAGGGACCTCAGACGGTCATCTAAATCCAACCCCCTGCTCAAAACAGAACCAACCCCAACTAAATGATCCCAGCCAGGGATGTATACATTGTAATAAAGGTGTGGCTACAAAAGTGCTTTGATTCTGGCCCAAGTCAGATGGCATGAATCAGGGCTATAAAACATGTATACCCAAAATTTAGTTTTGCCTCTCTGTCTTATGGGGCTTCGTATTAGAGTCAGGGAAGAGCTGTTTTATAATCCATGATATTTTATGACTGCAAGAAGCCATATATTGTGTATTCACTGAAGGGTAGCTCAGTATGTTCCATATATGTAAAATATAAATAAATAAATAGAATGCAGATATATGAGAGATTGCAAACCCATTTTTGACTTATGGAAGAGCATGTTTTCAGTTTCTGTTCTCAAATAAGTTCCATCTTATTTTGGAATGACTGATTATAGGACTGCTGCTCAGACACCCAAAGCATGACATTTTAAATTGTACCTTATTTTCATTTTTAAGGAATGGAATGATTTTCATCTCTTGATGTGAGCTATCATTTTGAGACTGAGCCAGTTAGTTATATACTTTCATTCCAGAGCTCTTAGACCCCAATGCCATATTTTCGGATGGTACTGTGACTACGCATGGCTTGCTATTGCAGCTGTGTTTTTAAAGTAAAACCAATTCAAAGGCTGTCTCTGAGAGTAACATGGCATTAATGTAGTATTCAATAAATCTGTTGCTAAAAGGTTACAAATGATGCCATTTTACCATCACAGGTAAAGATTCTGAGGTTCAGGGCTGGCCAAGCTGTGCTCAGCACAGGATCCATCTATGATACTTCAATCCCTGGGGATCAGTTTGGCCACTGGCATAAGCCTTGGGGCTGCTTAATTTATGAACACCTGTAAAGACCCCCAAAAGTCTACGCGATTGCCAGAGTACAGCAAGGTTTGGCCTCATCTTTTCTCCTTCCTGACACCCTCCAGCATGCCCCCTACTCTGGGGTCTGTGAAGTTTTCTCTATGCCATAAAAGGTTTTCCTTTTGCTAGGACAATCTGCAGATGGCCATTTAGACAATCTTTAAGTCTTTTCTGAGCCAAAAGGAGAGTTGCAAAGCAGCCTTATTTGCGGCTGAGGATCTGGCTCATTTATATGGCCTCTGTATTTAACTTTCTTGAATTTCCACCAATGATCCAGAATAATGGTTTTGTCTTATGTTTATCTATTACTGTTTCCTCTGTGGTGGTCAAGACAGACTAACTACTGTATTTCTACCTTTCTATTTTCACTATAGGATATTAAATCCTGTTCATTTTAAGGATCACTTTTCTAACACATTCTAAATGGCAGGTGCCTTTAAGTAAGTAAGTAATAGAATCTTCTGCAATTCATACACTTCTAATGTTTCCTAGTTGAGATTTTTGCTTCTTTAAAATTGCTTGGTTGGGGTGAAAATTGCCTCTGTGATTTTACCCATGAAAATCACCTTTCCTGGGTTACATGTATAGTCCCATCCACCCTTCACCTCTTTGTGAAGAGTGATGAACAAATTGGCTTATCTGCGCACATTTTAAAATGTCATTCATGTCACATTTTTTGTGCAAAAGTAGCATTTTGAAAATTTAGCTATTATTGATCAGTGAAAATATCATTTCCTGGGGCTTGATCCTCAGCTAGTGTGGAAAAGTTCAGCCTAAGAGAGGGAGGACTAGTACAGGGCTTCATGAAAATTATGGTAAAGCTGTTTCATCGAATCCTGAGTTGAGCTCCATAGTCATGAACAAGTGCAGAAGAGAATTGTAAACGGATGAGGACCTTCACTTTCTAAATCAGACAGGCACCTTGTGCAAATTAGATCCAGCCCATTTTTGTTCATAGGTGGATCTGCTGTAGTGTGTCCAGGAGAAACAAGCACGAGGCATTGCCAATCTCCTCATCTGACATGACCCAAACCACAAAGCAAAGTTTCTGTGACTAGATATGGGTAGTCTTTTTAACACTTACTCAGAGAATTAAGAATAGATTTTCTTGCACAAATAAATTTAAACAGGGCTTACCAAGACACAAACCTCATAAAGGCTTATCCACAGCTGAGGTCCTTCACCTGCTTGTTAGTTAAAGTCAGTGGGATGCAAATTGTGATGGGAGTGCCATACATGGGAAAAGAGTAACTGTTGGCTCCAGCGGTGCAGTTTGTGCCAGCGCTTCTTTTTTTTTTTTTTTTTTTTTTTGTCGGGGGGCGGGGGAGTTGGGTTGCACAGGAGCACCTATACTGATCTAATTACACCCATGCAAACCCACAATGCAGATGTACTGGCACTAATCTGAAATGATTTGCACATGTGTCAGAAGTCTATTGAAGATGGATCAGGCTATTCACCTAGGTTTGGCATTTCCTCTGCAAGGGAACTCTCCCTAATGTGTGTCTGCAGGTTTAACCCTATACTTGGACAAGTCATTCTATTTGGTATGCTTGGCTTGTGCTTCACTCGCTTTGTGTTTGAGGGTGTAGGAAGAGAAAAGTTAAGCTATACGACTTGGGGTTGCTTCTCAGGCAGGATACCAATATGGAGTAGCTGGCAGTGAGTGCAAGCCCCTTTGAAGTGCCTGGTAGCTCTTATATTAGTAAAAACATGCAAAGGTCACCATAAAAGTCAGTATTAGACAACAGTTAGTGAACAGTAATAGCTGAGGTACCTGTTTTTCTCCTTGAATAGGACCAGGAAAATAGTTGTATGTGCTAGCTAAACATGGGTTTTGAAGGGGGACCACAGTAAATTGCTCAATTTAAGTCCTGGTTCAAGAAAGCATCCTTATTTAGGGAAGCTTTTAAGCATGTGCTTCAGTCTCATTGATTTCAGTAGGAGTTAAGCGCAAGCTTATAGTTAAGTATGTACATAAGTGTTTTCCTGAATATAGGTGGACTTAAACACATGCTTAAAAGCTTTCCTGAACTGGGGCCTCTTTCTCCCAACGGATGTACAGTAGTCACAATGAACTTGGCCCTTCTGGATTGAGAAGTGTGTGTAATATTGTTGGAGATGATGTGACCCAATGCTGCTGCAGTTTTCCTGTGGCTGTGGCTCTTGGCACATGGTGGGACTTGTCACGAATGTATGAAAGAAAGGGAAATGAATACATTATTCCATGTCAGTCTTGGAATAACTTCTGCTCTGACTCTTTTCTTATGCACTTTAAAGATCAAATGCTCATCTGAGACCTCTCCCTTTTTTTTATCAGCCACACTCCCAGACTTGATGGTGAATGTACTGCCAGTCCAATGTGCAGTTCTGTCCCCTCTCAGAATCACTCTTCGCTACTGTTCTCCGACGTGCCCTGCTCGGTGCCATGCCCATCTCCCGTTTTTTGTGGCACACTGACTTTGGTCAATGTCTGGGTGTGGATATCAGCTCTGGACTGAGCCTTTGAGATTTTTATCTGTGTTTAATTCCTCCCAGAATTTATTTGAATAGGAAAACTGTCAACCTTCACGTGAGGCTGTGGGACAACTGTTGATTAGAGTTTTGGTTACCCTGGAAGAGATGGGTCATGCAACGGTGCAGACTGCTGGAGTAGTTGTTGGTAGAAGGCGCTAGATGAGGAGAGCCTGCTATGTAACCTCTAGTCATGAGGAGGTGTACCCATGGTGAGTGCATTCTAACAGTCCAGTGTTCAGGGCTGTCTGTGATTAAATTATCTACCATTTTAGTAAGGACAGCCTTGATACTGAAAGATGCTGAACATCTCACGTGAGATACTAAGCACCCTCCTTTTATTTTGAAGTTGTCCCTGTATGATTTTTTCATAGTACACCATATTAATATAATTCTTTCCATCAACTGCTGGATTTTGTCAAGGCCTGAAAGACCTGTTAGTAGTCAAGTCCTTAAAATGGAAGGTCAGGTCAACTGAAAGTGGGATAACATATCTCTGGCAACTAAATTCTAGCCTTCCTTCCAACAATCAATATACATAATAAATTATCAATCCGTACGTGTTATCATGTTAAGACATCTCAGGAATTCCCTAAACTAAAGTCTTGAACTTTAATATGTTATCATCAAAAGTTTTCTCTATGAGAGTTAGCTGTTGGAACATCAGAGCCTGTAAGTTAACTGCTATTCAGAAGCAACTAAAAGTAATTGAGTAGCAGCTGAAATATGTTTAAATTCATTTAAAATTTCATTGAACTGCTATATAAGTAATCAAGGAGGAGAAGAAAAATATTTTTATTTTCACAGTATGTCTTTGGAGATGCTAGCCATTTGAAGCAGTACAATCTAACCAAATCATTGAAGAGGAAGACTATTACATTGACAGCAGAGGCTCCAGTGTAATACTTGGTACAAAGATTATTAACACATTAAGTGACGAGACGTACGCTGAGATGAGTGCTTCTATTTTGCAGACATTTTGGAGAATTGAAACTAACAAATACGGTAATTGTCATCACCGGTTAAACCTGCATAATTTTTCTAAGCACACAAGTAAAATTCATATTTGTGGATCAGCACAAAAGGGTTTTGATCAAAATATGTTTGCAGTCTGTAATAGAGAAAACAGACATCACATACACAGATAGGGCCACGCTGTCATAAAGTGACCTCCATCTGAGTGTTGGAGTATTCTTGCAAAAATATTTTTGACCCACCTTCTAAACGTTAACAGACTAGAATTGATTGATCGATACTTGCAGGAGCTGGTGCTCAGCATGTGTGTCCTGCAAATGAAGCTGCCTTTTTAAATGCATACAAATGGAGGCATGATTGGCCCCCAACGCCTATCTTCTTTGGTTCGTGGATCACAAGCAGAGATAGGCACCTGCCTGAAGCCCAGACTTAGGTGCATATCTCTGTGAGAGGGATGGATCTTAGCATGCACTAATCTGGTTGATGTTTCCCATTTACTAGTTTAGTTAACTCCCTGCCTGGGTTCTGGCTTTGTGGATCTCAGTCTAAGGCCCCAGTCAATGTATAGGACCTAACTCAAGTTTAGTGGGTTACAGTGATGATCCTGTGATTTTCTAGATGACTCAAAATTTGGCACCACAAAGCTCAGTGTTGCAACACGCAAGTCCTTTTGTGACTCTGGGCCCCAGTCACTTGCGTAATATGAGTTGCTGGTCTCTGTCTAATGTATTGTGCTCAGACACACTTATTTAAAATGTCATATGTCTATATTGCAGTTATTCTGTGGGGCGCAATCCTGACCAGTGAGGGGTTGTGTCATTCCTCTAACCCTAGTTGCCTTAAATGCTCTGCTTCCTTGGTTCACTCTGGACACCAACAGCCTGCAGCCAAGCATGTGCTGAGTGTCTGTGTGTTAAGCAGTTCTGATTCCTGCAACTTGCTTGTTACACCACAGGAGTCCTGCTGTAGTCTCTCTCACCCAGTTACCTTATACAGGGGTGACCTCAATATACTCTTAGTCCTGAATTTATCCCAAACTCTCTGCCCCGAAGTATCCAGTCCTCTCCTGGAACATCCAGAGAAATAATACTGTTCATTTGCTCTTCTAAAGAAACAGAATGCACAGCTTATCACTTTTTAACTGGAGTTAGCTAATGCTTTAATCAAACATAACACTGGGTTGTTTTAGATTAAAAAAAGGTTTAACAACAAAATGAGTATAAAAGGCAGTGTTTCAAAAAGTAACATTCAAATAAAAGTGCAAAACGTTTTCTATTGGCTAAAAATTATACTATAAACTATAGCCTTTGTTCAAAGGTAGTTTCCTTACTAATGTACCTTCCAACAAAATGGCTGACCACCCATCTCACTGGGATCTCTCACAAAGTCCCAAGTGCTTGGTTCTTTTGTCTTAGGTGAAAGTGAGTCAACAGTGTGCCCTTATTGCCAAAAAGGCTAATGGCATATTGGGCTGCATTAGTAGGAGCATTGCCAGCAAATTGAGGGAAGTGATTATTCCCTTCCATTCAGCACTGATGAGGCCATATTTGAAGTACTGTGTCCAGTTTTGGGCCCCTCACTACAGGAAGGATGTGGATAAATTGGAGAGAGTCCGGCAGAGGGCGATAAAAATGATTAGGGGACTCAAGCACATGAAAAGAGGCTGAGGAAACTAGGCTTGTTTAGTCTGCTGAAGTGAAGAATGAGGGGGAATTTGATAGCAGCCTTTAACTACCTGAAAGGGGGTTCCAGGGAGGATGGAGCTAGGCTGTTCTCAATGGTAGTAGGTGACTGAACAAGGAACTATGGTTTCAAGTTGCTGTGGGGGAGGTCTAGTTTTGATATTAGGAAAACGTTTTTCATTAGGAGTGTAGTAAAGCACTGGAATGGGTTACCTAGGGATGTGGTGGAATCTCCATCCTTAGAAGTTTTTAAGGTGCTGCTTGACAAAGCCCTGGCTGTGGTGGGATTTAGTTGGTCCTGCTTTGAGTGGGGGTTGGACTAGATGACCTCCTGAGGTCCCTTCCAACCCTATGATTCTATGAAAGATAAGTTGGGGTTCTTTGCTCTGCTCTTGAATAATTTAGCAAACTTTTGAGATGGATTCTTTTAAAGGTCACTCCTCAAAGTAAAGTTCATTCAAGCTGCGACATGGTGAAAGAAGTTTCATGCTGATTTCTTCCCAAGTGTGTGTTTGCCAACATACAAATGAATGGCCACTTGACATGATTACTAATCAGCTCTGACACCTGGTTGGGGGCATCTTGGAGAAACCTGCTTTGCAACTCCCAGACTTGTCTGGTGAAAACCATTTAGTTCCACAATTCATTCATATTTGTATAGTCACTTGGGTGTTTACCTTACATACACCATGCAAGAATATTAATGATCTGCGTGTTATTGGTTTTCACATCAGATACAATTTGACATAAATGAATTGGGACACACTGAATTGGTCAGCCCGCTGAAACTCTCTGCCAAATACCAGAGAGCCCCTTCTGTCTTGCATTGGGATTCTGTTAGGGTCGCAATAACACAACACCAGTTATAATTATTACCCAGTTATTATAGACCAGTTTCAGCAGAGAGAACAAAGAGTGAATGGACATGGAGAATGAATTATCCTGTGATCCCTGGGGCAGGTTTGCCCTCTGGTTCAAGGTTGAGATACATGAGATGGTCAGTGAGGGAAATATGCAGTCCCTAGTGCTGACTGTGGGATTATCTACACCACATGGGTGCAGCTATGGTATAGTAGCACCATAGCCTAAATGCTTCATACAGCAAAGGAAGGGGATTTTCTGTTGTTAATCCACCTCCCTGAGTGGCAGTAGCTAGGTGGATGGAAGCATTCTTCCATTGATCTAGACATATCTACACTGAAGGTTAGATCAGCATTGCTATAGCCCTCAGGTGTATGAATTTTTCATATCCTGAGCGATGTAGCTATGTCCATCTAAATTCTAAGTGTAGACCAGGACACACCGTTATACTTGCTGTATGAATAAGGGTTCTAGTTTCCAGTGATGCCAATCTGGCTCCTTTTCATAAACCCTAAACTAAATTTAAAAACAATCTTGATGTCACCTTTTACCTTACTATTCCTCTTTCTGATGTGATGGTTTCTTGCCTTTTTTTAAAAACCTACGATTATTAATTTCTCTTCTTTGGTTAAATTGGACTTATTCACCTCTATCATCCAAAAGTGTTTCAGACCTGCGGACAGCTTGATTTATCCAAGTTCTTTCTTTGGACTTTCAACTCTAAATTTTAATGAGTACCCATCTGATTCAGCTCAAGTTGCAGTGAGTTATTCTGACGGCTCTGTTACTGTTTAAATTGTGTGGTTGCATTATTATGCAAAAGTTCTTGAAATCTTCACTACCATGTTGGTTTAACATAGGTCTTTAAAAATTATGAAGAGCAACTCTCAGTTATTTTGAAGGGAAATATGTTTCTAAATTAGAGGAATAATCTCAGGGGTAAAACTTCTGGCTGCCCTGATGTAAATAGGAGTTCTGCCATTGACTTCAGTGGTGCCAGGATTTCACTCCAGATTTTGCAACTACATCATTTTGATCTTAGAGCTGTCACTGCTGACAAGTATTTTGTTTGTTTTTAAATATACATTTGCTATTGTAGACCATATATTTCATATGCTTTTATTTTAATTGGTAGCATATCTTCTGACAGCTAAAATCTATATAGATTTCAAACACACTTCCAGCATTTCTTTTATAAATTGCAGTAGCACTTAGATGCCCAGTTCCTGCTATTCTAGGCACTGCATACACGCACAACAAAAAGATGGGCCCTGCCCCCAAAAGGCTTACAACAGAAACATAAGACAAGAGACAACAGGTGGATGTTAATAATGGTATCTCTTGACCCTCCTAACAGCTTTGTATGTGCTCTTCATTCAATTTTAACATAATTTTGCAAAGAATGAACTTTGTGCACAGAGTCATTCTGGACCCACTTTGATGTATGATACTTTTGCTACTTCTATTTAAAACACATTACTGCTGTGGATGACTATAAAACATGGCTTATGTGGGATTTCAGTGGTGGAATGGCTTTATAGTGGTCCCTTGCACAAGAGAAAATTTCACCTTAGTGAGTCAGATAAATTCTGATTTCTGATTTTATTTTGTATTTATAACCTTTCCCCCTAACAGCATGAGGTACATGATTAGTAATTAGGTGGTACCTTTGCCTATCAAATAGTGCATTTTAAGAAATCAGGTACCATTTTTTTCCAAAAGAGAACACACACAAGGTTTTGCACTAAATTTATTTTAAGCAGTTAGTCCCTATCCTTCAATTCCCCATCTCCAAAATAAGTAAATACCATGACAATTCTCTGTAAAACAAACAACACACCCTACATCCCCTCTCTTTTCACTTCCTACTTTATCATTGTCCTATTTTTCCTTTGGTCATGCTGTAACACCTCTTATATAATTACAATGGCTGCAACCAATGAAGCATAGTGGTAACATTTACAATTTTTACATCATAAACGACTATGCTAAATTGCCTTAGCATGCATTGGTAATCCAAATACCAGGGAACTGATAAATTTACAGTGTAGGACTTTTGTAAAGAAATCTGTTCTGCAGGAAATAAGAGGGAGTTCAATACCTGATTTGCCGGGTAGATGGCTTATAGTTTCTATTTTATTTGAACTATGAGCAATTATTCTAAGAGACAAACCAACTTAAATCAAGAAATATTCTGGAAGTCAGGAAAGCTGTTTTCACAGAAACATTTCCCAATGAAGACGCCTGTTCAGCAACATGTTGTTGTTAGCAATGCAAATAAACCATGAAAACACAAGTAGAGTTCACTGAATACACCAAAACTCCTTAGAAAAACAAATTATCACCAATAAACTTTCATCTCATTCTGGAAGGCCAAGATGAAATAAACAAGAAAACCTACAAAAACAGTTTAGGAAAGATAAAGCAATGCAATATTAAAAACTTTATCCAGTCCGTTTCAACTTCCTTCCCAAAACATTCTGTGAAAATTTTTCAGCAGAACTCATCTTCATAGAACCAGCCCATTAATAAACTATTGAAACAGCTCAATGCAGAATTGTTTTATTTCAAATGGAGTATCTGAGAGTTGTGTTTTTTCAATCTTGTATTAAAAGATCAGTAATGTTTATAATGTTGGAAGACTAGCAATTAACATGTCTGTTTAGTGCCTAAGCTGTCGTCTAATCATCCTTAAGGCTATTTGTTGCCTTTCATATAAGAATACAACAAACACTTAAAAATCTTAATTATTGTTGGTACATGATTACATTTCTTTGATTGCATTCAGCTCCTAATATAAACTTATCAGTATATGAAATGCAAGTTTCCTTTATCACTGAAATTCACTATAATTATTTAATTAAAATAAAATTATCGCTTTTTGACAGACTATTTTTCTTATACTCTCTTCCTAAACTACTATCCATTTCTTTCTAAAATCATAAAGAATGTAACTGAAACACAGTTATGTGAGTATCTCTTGTTCCCTTCCAAAAACATCAGTCTGCAGCTGTAATGATGAAGTAGCCCTTCTCAGACTGGTGTGAAATAGCCTCCTGTTTCATTCACTAGTCGTGTTGGTATATTAGCTGTGTCTCTGAAATTCAATACTGTTGATCAAAAAAGAAAAGAATCTTGTACTATGACTGAAGCAGTATCCTCATTTGTCTAACAGTTCACTTTTTTTTGTTCCATTCCCTTTGTATTCTATTGGACTAATTCTGTCATATCTGGGTGATGTACATCGATCTGTCTTTCACAAATGCATGGTCCCCTTTCTTTAATATTTATTTGATGTCACTCAGAGGTATCATTTGCAGTAATAATTTGTCTTTTTGTTCTTATGTAGATGATATGCAACTTCACTTGACATTTCTCTTGATTCAGGGACAGTGCCGTACTTCATCTCTGCCTGATTTTGTGATATTCATCATTTGATGGAGGGGAAATGGCTGCATCTCAGTCTGTACAAAACAAATTGTAACTTGTTGCTGGCCAAATAATCCTGTTACATTTGCAGATTTCAATCTTTTTACAGAACTACATTACTGATGCCTCTCTGCGTCAGATTCTGACATACACAGTATTAGTTCATTTGCTGAATTACTATGTTCAAAAGAGAAAATTCTCCATTATTCATAAAACATTGCTTGAGTACATACCTATCTCACTCCCTGATATTTTAAAATTTATAACACCTATTTTAATTAAATTAACTAGGTTTTATCTATTTTAACTAAAAACTAGGTTTTACTTCTGGTAGCACAAGCACATCTTGTGTTAATTGAAGATGAATAGCCACACACACACAAATCATCATCTTCATTTTGAACTTTAATAGTTGTAAAATAGTTGGAAGCAAAAATAATCAATTCCATTTACAGAGCTCCAGATTAAATAATTTGTAATCTTTCAAAAGAAGTTTTTGTCCAGATGTAATCAAGTCCTTTGGAGAAAACTGATAATAGCAGACCTTCCTGACATTCCTGCAGTTTCTGCAACACCAGTCTCAGAATTTTAGGAAAGAATCAATTATCAGAAGCTAAATCAGAGCAAAAAAACCCATATTTTTCCAGTTCACAGATTCTAAAGAGCTTTCCCAGTTCCCTTAAGAACATCCATGGTCTATGTAAACCTTTGTTCTTGGGGGCATACAGGGAGGTCAACAGTGGGAGGCTTGCAAAACAATCTGGCTGAATTAGGAAGAATTCTTCAGTGACCTCTGTGGAGTGCACACTACTGTGGAAGCTGTACCATTTGCTTACACAATGTAGTATAATGACCAAGCTTAGTTGTTTGGTGGAAAAGGAGTTGAGACATAGTTCTGGCCTGCCCAACTCTCACTTCAACTCCTTTGTGGCTCGTAGCACCACTGGTGACTATGTTTGTGCTCTGTCTGTCCTGTTTACTGTGGCTGCATCCTGTGTGAAGAGGGGAAGGATTCTTGACCCATATCGCCTTTTGTGTGCACAAGTGTAGGACCAGCAACAAACAAACCTTGTGTCTGTTCAGAACCTTCTAATTCTAGAGTCCTTTCTCAGCCCAAATCAGCCTTTATACCCTTTGGATGTAAATGAAGAGAGTCATCTGAGGATTTTAATTAGCAGTTTAGTTCTTGGGTTTTTTAGTCGTTTGGGGAGCTGATTTCTTTTAGCTTCATATTACACAGTTATTTAATGTAATTATACATTCTCTTACACTGACACAGAGGAAAATCTTTTACCCAAATAATTTAAGGCTAACAAACTATAAACAAGCATAACAATTCGGACTTATTGAAAATTATCTGAAATTTTTTTCTTACAGATAAATGATTTTTAACTAGATTAATATTTTGGATGAAAATAGTGCCTGACAATTTTTCAGTTTTCAGCTGAATATTTTTTTAATAAGGGGGCAAAAATTATTTTTCTGTAAATTTAGACAAAAGTGGAAAAAATAGTTTTCTTGATACTTTCCATGGGGAAAGAACTGCTTTTGTGACTAGGTCTAACAATAACCAAAGAAGATTGCTTCTGCAGAGGGTAGAGGTAGACAATTGCACATATACGTGCAAAGTAAAAAGGATGAATTGGGCGGAGGCTCAGGGTAACAAAATTCTCCTTTAATAAGGCTGCTGCTATATCGGCAGCAAGTTACTCCTGACTAGGAGTGTGAGTAAGGTCAAAGGAGAGGAAGGGGATGAATTGCTGAACACCTCATTTATAGGCTGAGGATAACACTTAAATCTCATCAGACTTGTCTATTCTCTGTAATAATCCTACCTTTTATTACACCTCATGCTCTACGAACGGGCATACAAGGGAATTGAGACTTCACTCAGCTCAGAGGGCTCTCCCTAGCATAGACATTGTTTGTACTTGTGGAGCCTTTGCTCGCTTTTGTGCTGGAGTAAAAGTTTTGTGCTTCATGCTGCACATTGCACAAATTGTTCAAGATCAAGATCTTATTGTTAACAAAGGCTTACTTTTCCCTACACCAAAGCAAACTGCTGTATAACCGCATCTAAAGGAGTGAGGAATGTACATAGAACTGAATTTTCAAAGTCTTTACATTAATTCTTACATGCAATAACTTGTAAACCTCTTGAACTGCAATTAAAACAATGACTGCTCCAGCTAGAGTTCAAGATTGTTCCTATTTTAGTACTTTTCTAAAACTTTTACTTTGGTTCCTGTTTCATGCTTGTATTGATTTTAAGATCTCGCTGTTTCATTTTGTGGAACATCGCTGATTATGCATTCATATCTCCTTTCCACTTTTATTGTCTCTCCTTCCTCCAAATTTCCTAGTGAAATGATCTTTAGATAGGACATACATAATTCCAGAGCCTTTTTGTTTATACATTATATTCCACAAGTAATTAGGGAATATCTTGTTGTCACTTTTAAAACACATGCAAAAAATATGCCAATTTCTTGTCTTCTTCAGTTATTTCTATCCAGTTAAGTACTTGGATTATCATGGAGTGATAAAACTATCACTGATGTATAATTGCATATCGATCTATTTTTCCAACGTTACTTTAAAATGAAAGGTGCTATAAATTGCTGTGATGGTACTCACTCAGCTGGTGATGCTCACATAGATAGTCCTGTTGAATTTAAGTAATTAATTTAATAGAAACCATTAAAAACTAACAAGTAGCTATACAGTATCTTCCACTTGTGTTTAAACATTGACAAAGGTAAGAAAATGCTTAATGTTACATTTATTTAAAATGGTTGGGGTTTGTGTTCGTTTTCTCTAAGTCTACTTAAAATTCTTTTATTACTTAACTGCTGTGAGTTAGGATTTGAAAGACTGAACACAGAGTGGGAAACCATATATCCATTATGAAAACCCATTAAGACTAGGATTTTTAAAGGCAGCCAAGGGGTTTAGGTGCTCAACTCCTATTGTTTTTGAAAGTCTATAAAAGTAGCATAATTTCCTGTCATATTTTGAATGTTCCTGTAATAAGACCTTGGACGTGAGAGTGGCTTTAAGAGATGACATTATTATATTTTAGTGACTTCAGAAGGAACATTATTAGTTATAGAATGTCTCCAACTTAATGTCATCACTACTTAGTGATTTATTAACCCCTGAAGACTTACATTTCCTATAAATCTTTTGAAAAGTTTGCAAATGTGCATACTAAAAAGTGGTTTTTGGTTTTTTTTCCAAATTTTAAGCATTCTTCTCATAAAAAATCCTGTTTGTCCCATAGCGGGTGTACTGTACCAATGCAATATGATCTCCATTATAATAACCTACTTTAGGAAGATTAAATGGTTTTGCATTTCAAACAAGGTAAAATTGGTTTAAAGCAAAATCAAACACTATTTTGCTAGTTCAGGATTTGAATAGTGGAATGAGAAATCTTTTTTATATTGCTATTGTGCACTGGTCAGCTAAGAAGTAATTGCTTTTTATAAGGCAAATTTGCTTTGACTTTTCTAAGGTAATGAAATGAACCTGAAACATTTCCTCTGAAATCAAAGTCACTATCACTCAAATGTCACCAGCAGAATTCCATCATATCGTTTCAGCAAATGCATAATGGGGAAGTTGGTGTTTGGAATTGATTGACAGAATTCTCTTAGAGAGCCTTATCACGCATTCATCTATAATTATCTGTGTTGTAAATCAATAGTGATCTGATTTCCTCATATTTGCGTGTTGCTAACATGTAGAGAAAAAACACTCTTAGGGCATTTCAGAAAGCAATAGCTTCCTGGCACATGCTGGAAAAATACTCAGAATATCAAGGGGAAGATGCTATGCATTCTATTTTCTGAGCTGCAAATGCAATTCAGCACTCAAATAAATAGTATACCCACTGACACCAACGCAAAAAAGGTCCTAAAATCCTGCATGCAGATTTATTCAGAAGGTGTATAATAGAATGAGTCAAATCTTTACCATAAACTGACTTGCATAAGGGTCTAACAAAGAAATTATTCCTAAATGGATGGATATTCAAATTGCTCAGAATCCAAGTTTATTAAAAGAAGCTGGTGTCAAAGATGGTTTAGTCCATCTCTAGCCTAATCAAGTGCTCAGAAGAAGTGTTTTTTTTGACAGTCCCAGGGAGTGTTTATTGGGGGCAGGAGGACAAGTAATATAAATTAAATCTCTGTAGGAGGGCTGCAAATCCCTGAGAGAAGGAGAAAGCGATTGAGAGAGCAGTGTTGCAGGGAAAAAGCCGTATGCAATAGCACAAAGTTCAAACCCATCCTAATGACCTGGAGATATTTCTTCTAAATAAGAATGAAATGAGGGCCAGAACATTGGTGATATGTGAATTAAATAGACATAGTCTCAAGCTAATGCATAGCCATTATGGTAGCATCAGTGGGCTCCTCAAGCTGTCCTGGGAAAACATACTTCAAGGGTACTCTAAATACTGAGGGAAAGAAAACTGACAAGAGCGACCATTTTATTCACTCTTCTCAGTGTTCTCTTAGATTGTTGACCAAAGTCTAGGTATAGTATAAATATTATTATATTCAGATTCTGCCTAATCTTAAGGTTCGTGTGCAGCTAAGGTAAAGTGCAAGAAGCATTTATGTCCCCCACCTCTTGACTCCCCATTGTCTGTCTGTATAATAGCTAGGCACAAGCACAGTCTCTGTGCTTGGCAAAGTAGAGTGTCTGCTCTCCTAGGGATACCTGTACCCCAAACAGAATGGAGAACGGTTAGGGCAGAGCTCGCACCCTAAACTCCTCCTCGTACTGCCACACTGTAGGGTGTAGAATGCATGCTATATTTATTGGCACAGTCCCTCAATGGGGAAAATGGGTACGTGGTATTATTATTTATTATTGTAGAGCCTAGGCGCCTCAGTCATGGACCAGGACCCCACTGTGCACAGTGCGGTACAAACACAGAATGAGAAGGCAGGCCCTGCTTTTGTGACCATGTTTTCATTAGGGAATTTTTCAAAGGAATTTCCACCAGTGGTTCAAATGACTCCGTGGGAATGGTGGTGGGAGTCCTAATGTAGCTTGTGCTCCAGCAGCTTCAAAAGCTTTTACAACCACACTTGTTAAAAATGCCAAAGACCCAGAAGCCACCAGAACCTGGCTACCCTGGTGATTGACTCAGTGGGGGATTTTTTTCTGTAGGCTTCCCCTAGTGTAGCCATGGCTGATGAAGCAGAATGTCTCCTGGTGCTGCCCCTGGGCAGTGTCTAGCAGGCACAGTCTAGCTCACAAATTGTAGAATTACTGGGAGAATTTACAAACATGGCTTATCTGACAGAATGCTTCAAACCATAATTAAATCTCACTTGTACTTACCAGACAAAATGCCACCCACATCACTTGCATTTTGCTGGGAAAAAGGTATAGGCATGGATCTTTAGCTGGCATAAATCGGTATATTTTTACATAAGTCAATGGAGCTATGTTGATATACACTAGGTGAGAGACTGTCTCTGTAGTATGTAAAGGACATAGTCACTGCCCCACAGTGAATTTCATCCTGTATGCATAAATATAAAAAGTCTGAATAGAGAGTGAAGGGCTGAATCACTACAACATTATTCCATATATGCTTCTGTGTGTGCTTTTCACTGTGTTACTTGATTGGGATCAATGGAGTTACATAGCAGTGAATCAAATCCCAATCTGCAGGATGGATTTTTTTGTCTTGTCAAATAATTTAAAAGTAAAAATGTTCAAAATGGTTTAACCAGTTTGAATCATAATCTTATAAAGTAGCAATTGTAGTTCAAAAACTACTTCATAAAGGAGGAAGATGTGACCAAATATAGTATGTTAATACTATTTAATAAAATGATAAAAGTAAAACATCTATACGCTCAAGAACTACTAAAACATCTATTGATAAGATTATGGTTTGGTCTACACTACCAGCAAATTTCAGTGGCAGTCGACAGGAGATTACGAAAGCTACATAGAATAGCTTGCGTATCTCCTATCAACTTCCTAACTTCTACTTACCACAGCGTCCCCACTATGCTGCGCTGATTGCAAATGCCCTCCAGTCAACCACTCCAGCCCTCCACTCTTTCTGTGGGGTGGATTAATGCTATCTACTTCCAGATCGATTGAGCGGGTCTCTCCTGCTCAATCGATCCTGTAGAATCAATCCGGAGGTGCCAACAGTGCTGCCATTCTTGTAGACACACTTGATATCTAAACTGTTTTTTCTCATTGAAAGAATGCATGACACAAAGTATAAATTAGAGAAGCTGTACATGAGTGTCTGACATTCTTTTTAATCATTGTCTAGAAAGGGAGCTTTGTTATTGGTAAGAAAAAAATCAAGTGAGGAAATATACTTCAACTGAAAAATGTAAGCCTGTAATCCAGGACTATTTTTAATGTTTAATACTATAGGGTTTAATTGGTTACTCATTTTTGGATGTTACGGTTTCATACTGCTTCCACGGTGACTATTTTAAACTGCATTTGGTTACACATTTCACATAATTGTTCTTAGTAAAGCCTGGAGTATCATGACTCCTTGGAACAGGAGAGTTCTCATTGCGAATGGGACAATGGATGCCATGGGGCTTCGTTCTCCATTGTCTGGCACCTTTTGTCATCATTTGTACCTCTGCAAAGCAGGTCTTTGGTCTCTGTTACTATGGAGGGGATAAGTATGGAAGGCTAAACACAGCTTTCCTCAATCTTCCTCAACTTTCACTCTGTCACTAGGATTATCTATCCATCCATCCAACCAACCAACCATCCTTCAAAATCAGGCACAATCAGGTTGGTCTACAAAGCTGCTTTGAGCTGGCATCAGTTGATAGGCTTGCAGAGGAACAAAGCACTCTTAAAACATTTAGACCAGTCTAGCAGTCTCGAGAAACTTACACTACATTAGTGTGTTCACATCTTACACTACATTAGTGTGTTCACAGATGACTTATTCAGTTAGATAGGATTGTTGAACAAGTTCATGCTACCTTCACTGAGATGCTCAATGCTATGTCAATTTATCAGATTAAAAAAAATACTGTTATGACTTTCAACTACACAAAGCTGCATTGTAGCTAGCCTCAATATAATAATACTTATGATAATATCCAAGATAACTCAATCCTTGGGTTGCTGTTACACTGTGGTAAGAGTGAATCACAAAATAGGCATGATTTGATACAATATAGTCTCTGCTCAAAAGTGGTTTATGATTCCATTTTGAAACTCAGTTGCATTCTTTGTGCATATATAGAAATGTACAATACTGATTGATGTCAGGACCTTTCTATTCTCTTTAACCAATTTAGTCTGCACCATTTATTTTGAATATACAAATGAAAAAAGAAACCTGCAGAGAGAAACACATAATAAACACATTTGTAATGCCTTTAGAAGAAAGTAATGGAGCTATTTCTATTAGCATTTAGTTGCTTCTTTGGGGGTGTGTGTGTGTGTGTTCCCTTCCTGCCTCCTCCCCCTACACATATTTTTCAATATATTTGACTAGTATTCAAGAACCTATTAAAGCCATTCTATATTTAACTCTTTTCATTGTTAACCAAAAGCACTGTTGCCTAGTGGACAAAGACCTTATTTTACATTTCAGTAGTGTTTTAATCAAATGCTGCTTTGATTATATATTTAGCTACAATTCTTTACTTATTTCCCCCTTCTTGGGAACAAATGGCCTATGATAGCTTTCATCCCCACAGTATTCTGCATCTAATGTAAATATATAGGACCTGATTCACTAGTGCATTACTCTAGCATTGTGCCAGTATAGCTCAATTGATTTCAGAGCATAATATGGTAATATGAGAATCTTAAATGTGATCCACTTCCTGTAGCCAAACAAAAGACTGGGCACTCCACTGATGTTTCTTAAACTTGATTTCACTTTACTGCCGCACTGTGTTCTTGAAGCAAAAACCCCTTTTACCTCAGTTTTAGGATTTAAACTAAACCATCTGTAATCAATGTCTTGATTTTTTTTTTAAATTAATCTTCTATAGGGAGATGGAAAATTCTATAGAGTCTGATCCTGCACTATTGAAATCAGGACCATGGTGATCAAAATAATACCTGGCATTTTCCCACCACTACTAACCACAGACAAAAAATAATGGAAGAGCTGATGGAAACAGGTGCATCTTGTTCCAAGATGGTGCACCAAAATCCAATTTCTGTTTACTACTTCCATCGGTGCAATTATAGATTAATTCTTTCTGCTTTCCTATGAACACAGAAAGGAGAATATGATCCAGAATATTCACATAGCAAACTACCAAGTTAGGCCAACGTGTATTGTAACCACATGATGTTTACACAGACAGCCAGGTTAAAATAGGGATTGGCTCATTAAATGGCCAAATTCAAAGAAATAATAGGTGTAACATCATCTACCTTTGGATTTATCAACATGAAGGCTTGGGGAAATATATTCCTCAATATCTTGTTTAGCCTGACCTGAACCAAAGCCCATTGAAGTCAATGGGAATCTATTTATGGATTTCAATGAACTTTTGATCAGGCCTTAAGCAGTTCAAGCTTTTGTAACTTGACTGCATCTTTATTTATTTAACAGCATGATACGTTAATGACGAAAATGATTTTATTAACATGATGTTTCCTGTGTGAAATATGTCGAATAAGGAAGCCACGTTAGTTATAAAAGGATACAGAGTATCTCCACAACCATACCAACCAACCCCTCACCTCCCATACACACCAGTAATCCGTGATACTAGTTATATATTGATGGTGACGACATTAAAAAAAAAGGTGATGATGTGATCACAACCTTTCAGACAGCTTCATTTATAGTCTTTCTGTTCTGTAATTTATATATTTGAAGAGCAGGATATTTGTAGGATGATAACTGTAAAACAGAATGTTCTCGTACATAGTTATTTATTTTTATTTTTGTAGAAAAACAGGAAAATGAGTGGGAGGAGGATGTAAGTCTATGTAGATAATTTTGTAAATTTCCAGCTTGACTTCAGAATATCCAGGAAGAGTGGAGAAAGGGTGGGTGGCAGGGATTGCAAAATCAGATGCAACTCACTAAACATATCAACATGTTGCCATTTTTTTGTTAAAATGCTGTAAAGGTTACTTTGTACGTTTCTTTGTGCTTTAAAAAGTCATCTCACAGTTACTGCATGACCTTGCATCTGTGAAAGTCAGCCTTCTGATTAAATCATAGTTGGGAAATATGATTTCTTTTGCTAACGGGTGGAAGGATTCTGACTATATCTGTTTTAAAATCACATATGTAAAATATACTGTATTAGGAAAACTCCAAGTAACCTAGTTTTGTCTGTGAAGTCATCATTTTGCAATGATATTTCATATCACTTTTGTATGCTGTTTGATATTTCACACAAGGTTAGATATATTATCTCTTACCTCACTAATATATGGCCTCAGTTTGTGACTTCAAAAACAACAAACAAGCCTCTTCGTTCATTTGCCAACAAAAAAAAAAAAGAAAGAAAGAAAAGAGAGAACAAAAACAGTGAGCTGCTATAGGAAGGCCAAAAAGCCTGTCTCAGTTTTTCTGTAATGCCTGATGCTGAAATCAGATTTTGCTCATTCCCCAGCATAATCTATCTGGTTGATTTACAAGTGCTGCTAGTATCTGCATGATGCTAATGGGAGGCTCACTGCACCTGTCCTTGTGCTAAGATGAAGCCAACAAGCAAAAAAGCCATATGATTACTGGGTGACATACGATCACTGGGGTAAAGAAGGGAAAGGGGAGGAGAGGCTTCTGGCCAGATGCTGGATCTTATCCTTCAAATTGGACATATTTCTTTATTGAACACTTCCTCAGTGGGACTGCATGCCTCCTTAATGTTCAGATTAATCACAATTTCATTATGTGTTCTTGGCTGCAGCACAAATTTAACTATAAAATTTCAAAATATTTTTTTCTTTATTGCTGGGTGTTTTCTTCCTGCTTTACTACATGAATCCAGCTGTTTGTTATGTGTGCCTGTCTAGCAGACAATGCAGCTTGATAAGCTCTGATTCTGGCTTCCCCTCCCATTGTACCAAAGAGATGGACCAGTCCTGTGCTGTGTCCTTTCACTTGTCCTTGGACTCATATGCTATGTCCTGATGGTCGGATGGAAGAGCCTTTAGAACTAAGGGCCAGCTCTGCCTCATAAGACATTTCTCGGTTCCCTTTTCCTCTGCCCCCTGCTTCATGTGGGAATTTTGTGCTCTTGAATTCAAGGGGCTAGTAACGCTGGCTAGAATGAGGTACAATATGGGCAAATTATCTCCAAATTTCCCCACTGACAGCTTTGTGAATGCACCTCATTTCTAGGTTGGAACAGATTTGCTGTTTCTGTCCTGAGTCTCTCCAGAAGTTAAGCAATTTTGCAAAATCTTAAAATAACTTTGTAATGGCAACAGGCGTTGCCTAGGAATGCAAAGCCATAATCTGAGTTCCTTCAACTCCCATTGATGTTAATGGGAGCAGAAGAGCCTTTTCACCTTGCAGGAGGCATAGAGCTCAGGCCCTAAAATGGGAACACTAACGCCTGTCTCAATGCTGGATTAAGTGTCCTCTCAGGATTTGGTGACACCATGATGACCATGGGATCAAGGCTGCAGTAAGTAGCACAGGCTTATTTCATATAGAGAGTCACGCTTTGGATTTGATGTTTCAGAAGGTATTAAAATTGGATGGTTAGACACTGTTACCCATGCCTAATCATCGACTCAGGTGGCTTGAGTCTCTTACTAAGGTAATTGATTTGTTTTGACTATAGGGCCCTGATCCTAGATTGGAGCCTATAGGTGCTACTCTCACATAAATCTTTCAGACACTGATAACAATGGAGATCAACCGAGGGCTCTGAGAGAAAATATTGTGGCTTCAACCGACTCCTGTGTTGATGGATTAGTAGAACTTTACCATCTTTTATCCTCTGCATTGGCTAAGTGGCTCCTAGGCTTTCTTTCCCATGGTTTGTCTTCACAGGTCACCTTAATCAGCAACCAAAAAAGCAAGAAGGAATACAGCGGGTACACCAGTGGCAGGAGTCCTAGGCTAAAGATAACTCATTGTGATTTAAAGATTCTTCTTTCAGTAGAGCAGCCCTATATTCCACTTAGGTGTATGGATGCCCAGACACCTGAGCAGGAAAATTTTGCCTAGCAGCATCTGTGGAGGGGTGGTGCTCATGCACCTCCACCCCTGGCTATATGAGGCAGCACCTACCTGACTCCCCCTCAGTTCCTTTTTACTATCTATGGCTGGAGTCGGCGCCCTGTGTGGTCTTAACCTCTCACTATTTTAGTACCTTTTTCTAGTCGTGTATAGTTAGTAGTACCCTTAGTGTTAGTTAGATTAGTATTAGTTGTATTTAGTTCCGTATTCCCCTGTGAAGCTCTTACAGGCATTTAAACGTTGTCCATTCTGTGGGGGAGCAATTCCCAACAATGACCCTCACACACGGCCCATGTCAAGAAGCGGTGTTCACTCTCGGGTGCTCGGGTGGCTAGGGACCTTCGCCTACAGCAGCACCTGCTCAAAGAGGCCATGCAGCCTCCTTTGGCCCCCATTGGACCGGAGGTCTCCCGTAGGTTCCAGAAGTGCTGCTGCTTCACACTATGGAGCAAGTGCTTCTCCGAAGAGACAGAGGAGCTGTTCTCCATTGAGTGCACCAAGGAAGAGGTCACAAAAAGACCAATTGAGGCCACTCCAGATCTTGTAGTGGGCCAACATGGGCGCCTCTTAATCCACTCCCTGGTACTGAGAAGGGAGGTTAGAGAACCTGTACCACCAACTCCGGTTCTGGCATACCAGGCAGCTACTGACTTCCCATTTTTTGGTCCCAACTTCTCCCTGAGTCTGGCATTTTGCCAGGGCTGCATTGTTTATAGCCCCGTTGACGGGCTGCTATGCCCTTGAATCAGTTGGCATCACACCCTGAGGTTCCCCTTCTGCAGTCTGTGGAAGCAGGGCCAGTAGTGGGCTCAGTACGAGGGACATCCTTGGCACCAGGAAACTCCTCAGCACTGTTGCAGTCAGCAGTTTTGTTGTTACTATGGTGGCATTCATGGCCCTTCGCTTCAGCATCTTCAGCTACTTTGGGACCATTGTTGACTTCGGGGCCGACACCACTTCCAGTACCCGCGTACTCGGTGCTAGTGGTACCGCTTCCATCAATGGTACTGGTTCCTGTCTCTTTCTGGGTGATGGAGGAGTTAGAGCAGTTAGTTGCTTCCTCAGGGTCCACCTTTGTCCCCAGAAACCCAAGGTTCCTTGGTGTTAAAGTCAGGATCTTCCTCCTCTCACTCTCCATTGCCCACGCACATAAGGGACCATTTATGGAGCATTACAAGCACCAGGATTGGTCCTCATTTCATGGTCAGGTTGGGGGCCTCGACCCGGCACCTACTGCCACCAGTGCTGTATCCTTATCAGTGGCCTCCGTGGAATCCATGGGTTGCAACTTGATTGCAGAGGTTGCACTCGTCAGGTTGCTTTAAGGGAGGTCGCTGGGTAGATTGGTGGCAGGAACCATGAATCCACGGCAGGTTCAGGCACCAGTGAGCCTTCCCTTTGTGGAGCGTATAGAGCTGCCCCTTCCAGCTCCACCAATCCAGGAATGGAAGCCAGAGTCGGTGCAGTTAATCTCCTCTTCTTCATCCCCAGACAATTCAGCAGTGCCCGGGTATTCCTACCCTCCCATGCTGGAGGATTTCAAGGCTGATCATGACTTTTTGCTGCATGTGGCGGCTTCCCTGGGCATTTAGGCAGAGTTTCTGCAGGAGCACACCAAAAAGTTAGTGAATATCCTACAGCCATCTGCTCCTGCGAAAGTAGACCTTCCTATCAATGATGTGCTCCTAGAGCCTGAAAAGGTTCTCTGAAGCATGCTGGCTTCGATACTGCCTACTGCGAATCAAATAGAGAAATGCTTTTTTGTCCTGGTGTAGGGATTTGAGGGCTTTTACTCCTATCTGACCCCAAATTCCCTAGTTGTAAGTGTAGTGAGTGGTAGAGCCTGGCAGGGCACATTTAAGTCCACCCCAAAGGATTTAATGGGCAGGAAGGTTTATATCTCCTCCTCCCTACTAGTATGCATTACAAACCAGCAGACATTGTTGTCCAAGTATGACTCCCATGATGAGAAAATTTCTTCATGTTTTGCAAGGACTATCATACAGAATCAGACTAATCTGTTATATCTGTGGTAACAAAACAGACTCTTTATGAGATGAGGTCTCCTCTGCTTGAATTTGTTGGTTTTTTCACTGAAGTTCTAGACATATTAGGAGAATTGTGTGCATTGGACCTATATCTTTATCAGCTGGCGAAAGCTAATGGGGAGGTACTTGGCTCTTTGCTTTTGGAGTCTGTCAGAATGGCAAAGAAGTGAGAGAGGAGGCCTTTGTTTTGCCATTACTTTCCTGCCCACTCTCCAGTCCTGGGGACATCTGAGGTTGGTTCATTGTCCAGCACCAGTTGCATCAGCCTCAGAGAAGACACAAATTTTCATGCATTGTTTTGAAAATTAGCATTAGTAAAATAAAACCGCTGCCTGTGCTCAAGCAGGAGTCTAGAAGAGTTTGGGGTACTGCTGGGCAAACGTCCATAGGTCTGTAAGTTCAGTTTGTAGGAGATCTCACTATGCATGTTTAGTCATAATTCCTGGGCCTCTCAAACTGGGCTGAAAATCTAAGATCAGGCTTTCCTGTGGCATTTTGTCATTTCTCCTTCAATTTCTGGCCAAAGGTATATCAGTAGTTGGGGATCATTCACGTGTAGTTTCAGATAACAGAAGGGGTTTCTCTACATGGTACAGCAATGTGTGATATGGGGGTGTGATGGGCATTAATTGGTGCATCTAGAGTCTGCTGGTGCACGCTAACAGTTCCCTAGGGTGCATTAACGTAGCTGACTACCCTACATGCCTGCTCCACCAACTCAGTGAAATGGGTGCAAAAGCCAGCATTAGAACTAATCACAGGCTGCTATGTTGGCTAGACACACATATGTAGAACATACATCTGGAATCCTGTACAAAAGGAAGAAGAAATTCTCATTTATCCACCCGCTAGTGGCAGGGCAAGAGCATCTCCTGATTTATCACTTGGTTGTGTTAGCGACTTAGGTCTGGGCGGGAAGAGAGATGTATGGATGATTAAGCTGATGAGCGTAGTCAGTCGTGCAAGTATTAGGGTACCAAAGTCTGACTCTCATATGAACGTGAATATTAGCCCATAATCTATCCCTAAAAGAGAGTAACCGCTTTTAAGGTAAAAGAACTAAAATCTATCTTTTGCCATGTCTCAGGCAATATATGTTTCATGTGGTCTTTGAATAATTGACAGAAGTTGCAGTAAGTTTTTATCAGTTTTTAAAATATGCTGTGAATACAGTAAGTAAGCTTCTTTCCTTGCTCTTTTGTTTACGGACACTTTATTCTTGACAAATTACATCTAATTAGACAATGCCTGAAATCTGCAAACAATCAAAACATGTAAAAAAGGATTTATGAAAAAAATCAGTCTGCTAATTTTCTCTCACTTTAGAATTTGATTCAGTTAGTACAGGCTACAGTTACTACAATTTCTTGAGTCACAACATTCAAGAAAACACACGGTTGTATATTTCAAATCCCTCTCATCTCATCACACAGGTACTGCTTCTCAGCATTTCAGGTGTGTTACAAATCAAACAGCTCCATCTATCTTGCATCCTTTCTTTGTATCTAAATTCAGCTGCCAAATTAAAACTTCTAAGGGAAGGGAATAGCTAAAAACAATGTGAGGCTGGTATTTAATCACCTTGAAAGCTCCAATTTGTTTAAAGCCTTTTTGAAAAGAGAGTGAAGTCTAAACTGAACTGAAATCTTGTGAAACTCTTAAAATGTATTATACATAAATAAGAGGAGTTTGGGAAACAGGATAGTTACCATGCTGTATAAAAACACATTCAGGGGGGAAAATCACCACCTGTAAATTAAAACATTTAGGTTGGGATTTTCAAAGCGCTTAAGGGTATTAGGCACCCAACTCCTATTCAGTGAGACTCTGGCTGTCTTGAATAGAAGCTGGGTGTCCAATTCCCTTAGACAATCCCTTTGACAATCCCAAACTTCCTGCCGGATTTATTGCTGACTTACATCCAGCAAAGCCCCCTTGACATCTGAGGAATTGTGTATGGTGTAAGTCAGTGCAGACCTTGACCTTGTGTCAGGGAGACGTGGGGAATTGTACTTAGTTGTAAACAATTCTCATAATAAATGATGATTCTGGGGCTAGTTTAAATGTAAGGGTAGATACAGAGTGCAACCAATCTTGTTTCCTGTAGAAATGTGCTTGTTTAAAGACTGTAGAGTTGGAAATTTTATTTTATTTTGTTAATTTGGTACACCAAAGGGCATCTGAAGGCAGGCGAATTCATAAATAGCACTAAGGTCCTAGGCAGCCTGCCATTCTGACAGCATATTTTATAAACAGCCATAAATAATACTCACTGCAGCATATCAGAAACAATTATACCATGCCATCAGCCCCATTGTTTTGATTTACTGGGGTCTTGGAAGCGAAAGAAATACTTACCTGTCATGCCTAACTGCAAGGCTCTAATATGGCTGATGTTTTTTCTCAGAGTTTATTATGTTTGGCTCTTGTGTTTAATATTTTTATGCTTGTTTTGTGTTTCAAAATATGGTCAAGAGTGAACCTAGGTGTTTTTCCTGAATCAAACAGTATTTGCAATATGAACACAGTGTAGGAGCATATCTGGGAATACTGCTTTCTACAACTACTGCACTTACGAAGAGAAACCATGGATACTTTTCCTTTAAATGGATTTAACCAGAAATATCCAGTCTTGGAAGAGCACCACTGAGTAGGGTCAAAGCAGCACAGAGTAGGAAAGATAATGCAGAACTAGAAGGACTTGGGCAAGAAGGAGCGAGACAGACAAGACAATGGGTTTATCAAGCACTTACATGCTGTCCTAAATTGGGATCCAAGAGTCAATCTATAGAGTGGTCATTGAGAAATGTTTCAGAGGAAAGCATGAAGCTTCAGTAATGCATCACTTATGAAATTCTGCGCATTAGAAAGGGAAAATTCCTGCCTGACCTTGCAGCAGATAATTAGATTAACCTATTCTGTGGCCAGAGGCAAATCATCAAGCAAATCATAACCAATATGGCCACATCAGTGTACATTCTATCCGACTGCATACTATGGAAGTTTGCTACACTGAATTAAATATTTTGACAATTACTAGGAATTTTGCTTGAGAAGTAGCAGAAAGCCCGGTGTGGCAGTGATATTATTTCAGAAGAAATATTCAGTACAGAGGCAGTGTAGTCTGAAAGACAGAATGCTCCACTGGTACACAGGAGACCTGGAATCTGTTCCCAGGCCCCAGCTCCAATACTGCCAATGCATTGGCCAAGTCACTTCACCTCTCTGTATCTGTTACCCTTTGTCTGTGTAGACTCTGAACTCCCCAGGGCATGGACTGTCTCTTACTGGGTGATTGTAAAGGGCCTAGCGGAGTGAGGCCCTGATCTTACTGCAGGTGCTACTGCAATACAGATAATCTGTAATGATGACACAAAAAAGTTCACCTTGAGGGCTGGACTTGCTACCTAAACTTCTCACAGCCAACTCTGGGAAGAAAGGGCATTTTTTTTAAGTGCCTAAGTGACTTCGGAGCTGAATTCCTGTTGAAAATCAATGAGACATATGCTCCTAAGTTTTAAAAGTTAGGGACCTGTATCACTTTGCAGCCATACTGCTTATGCATGTGATCTGATCCCGTCTTATAAACTAAGCAGGATCAAACAGGGAGCTGTGTCAGTCTGTATACAACAAAAACAATGAGTCCTGTAGCACTTTAAAGACTAACAAATTTAATTTCTGCAGGCATAAGCTTTCATGGGCTGTAACCTATTTCTTCAGATGCAATGAATAGAAATCAGATAGGGGGTATACATATACATCCAAGGTTAAAGAACAACAACGGGGAGGGTAGAAACAGACTTCAGTGAGAAACTGCAGAGCTGGAACTCATATGCAAATTTGACATTATCAAACTGGGTCTGAATAGGGACTTGGAATGGTTCTCTCATTACAAGAGGTAATTGTCACTGTTCACACATTCTCACCTTCTAATCAATGGTTGTGAGTAGGTCTCATCTACTCTAACTGAATGGATTTTGCTAACACTTACCCTCCCGGTTGTTCCTTACTCTTGGATGTGTGTATATATATATATATCTCTTATCTGATTTCTATTCATTGCATCTGACGAAGTGGGTTACAGCCCATGAAAGCTTATGCCTGCAGAAATAAAATGTATTAGTCTTTAAAGTGCTACAGGACTCTCCTTGTTGAAGCAGGATCAGTTTGTCTCAGGGCCTCTGTGGGAGACTTCAAAGGAAAGCCCAGGTTCTGGTAGGTGAGGAGTGATGCAATATGTGGCACTCACTCTTTCAATACTGTCTCAGTATGATGTTAGTAATGTATGTCTGGTGTTCTTGGGGATCCATTTATCAGATGTGGTTCTTTACCCTATGTGGTTATTAAACATTCAATGGCACAAGAGAAGAGGACTGAGTCCTGGTCTCCTGGCTAACCTCCAGTTTGTCAGTTAAGATCTGTCTACCTGAAATTCCCCTGTAGTTTTTAAATGGCTGTCTTAGTCTTCCATTCTTTGTCCTAAATTGTATTGGTGTTTAGCTGAATGCCACTTAAAAACTGCTACATTCCATGATGGGTGAAGTGTATTCTGTAGTTTGCAATGTTTGGAATGAAAGCCACTTCAATGTAAAAATATATTATCCTTGTTTCCACTTGAATTCAAGGTAAGTGTCATTATAGCAAACGTTAATTGTCATCAATAATAGAATAATAAATTAAAAATCTCAACATATTAATCAGCTTCAGACACAAGAAGTTCAAGAAGCAGAATTTCTTTATTAAAATATTGTCTTTTGTGGTCTAAATATCCATGCGATTTATAGATACTTTCATCAAAACAAGACGAACTTCTGTCTTCCAGGAAGTCTGTGGCAGTAAAAGAGTTTAATTTCACAAATTAATGCAAATAGATTGCTATTAAATGGTGGCCATCTGGAGGAAAAGCAATACCACAAGAAAAGTTTTATAAAAATCGATTTTAAAATGATATTCACAGTGGATTACTTTAAAGTGTTCACTTTCTATTCAGGTGGTCATGCTTTTCCAAGAAGAGTCAAATGCCATTGTAATTGAAGACCTATTATTTTATATTATAAATAAAAAGTCCCATACAAATTTGCCTGTAAATATTCAGTTTGTTTTAACAGATGCTGAACAGATGCCTTTTAACTTTTTGCATTGATTTCTTACTTTTCCAGACCTAATAAAATATTTCTAAGTATTGACTATGTTGACTCAAGAGCTTACAAAATATTAGAGAAAGATGGTGTTGGAAATTAGTGTGACTAATGAAAGGGGACATATTTACATACTTGGATAAGGAGGAATCTTGGATAATTACTAGTGTGCGCTTTGGGTTTAGTCTGTTGGATTCCACTGTGATTACAAAGCAAACCAATCAATTCTTCTGATAAGTAAAAGAATTGGCAGTTTCCTACCTTCAGATGTTGTTTCAGTTTACAAAACAGACAGATGTGAATAGATTGTGTGTGTGTGTATTTATATATAAATATATAAAACTGACAGGTTATGATTAAGTAGATTCATCTTTGCTTCTTTTTTATTTTGCATTCTGCTGTGTGCACTTGAACATAAGTTTCCAATTGTGCAAGATATTCCAATGGGATTCTTTTTTAGCCTGCACCGTGTTTAATCTTTTATGTCAAAGACTCTTCCCACAGATGGCTCTGCATTGCACATATTCACTGTAATTTCTCTGAACACAAGCATTTAATCAGTTATATATAAAATGAATCCAAAGTTCCACACCACAGCACGTGATGAGGCTTCTAATGGAAGGAAGAATTTGACAGTTTCACAGATTGAGGTATGAACAGTATACATGTTGAAGTCTAAATATGCTGACCTTACACATGAAAACAAAAGTCCATCTAGATATTTTGTTAACCTATTCCATTCCAGTTAAAATCAAATATCAGCACTGCTATGGAACTGTGATCTGGAAGAGCATCCTGGATATCAGTAAGAGTTGGGTGAACTATTCTAGTTCAGATTACAATAGTTCTACCAAGCAAAAAAAAACCCTTCATTTACAAAGAAAATTATTTACGTGCACAAAAGAGATAATTATCCATGGAATGAGATCTCTAGTCCAAAATGGGCCAGGAAATGCTTGGATATGTCTAAAATTAAAATTTTCAAGCCTACTATGCCTTAAGTTAGGCTCCTAAAGTGGCCTGAGTTTCAGAAGCTTTGAGCACCAACTAATCTCATTTATGTCATTGGGGAATGGCAGGTGTTCAGCACCCTATATATTGATTTTGGAAAAACTTGCTCCAGGCTAGCAAATTTTGGCCTTCTGAGAAACAGAATGAATAAATTGTCATATACAAATTGAAGTGGGGAGGGAAATATTAACTGACTGCACCACATTGTTTTATCCTAACTGCAAGACACTTAACTGGAAAGAAATTAATCATGACCTTTGCAATGATGAACAGGCTATTGTTTATCAGTAACATTGCTGATATTTTTCGTAGAATGCTAGTAAAACCTGGTAGAGTCCACAGGTGAGTGTGAGCGGAACAGTGACCATTGGATACACTAATATGTAGAAGCGCTATTCCCTCATAACTTCACAGAAACATGAGTAAAACCCTGAGCCTCCTGACAACTCACCACTTCCACTGACATCCCGAAGGGCGCTTAGCACCTCATAAAGGCAGGCCCAATAATTGCCTGATCTATTGAAAATATGGGCATTTAAGCAGGAATAGGGTGTATTTTACCATCATACACTGAAGAAAGATGTAGCTGATACAGTATTATACAGCACTCTAATAAATCTTATTCATAACGATTTCCGCATCTCTCTCCTACTTATTCCCCTTTATTTAACCTGTGAAGAATGAAGAAGATCTCAACTCTAACATTTTTGAAGTTTAACAAATTTGGTTTGCCATGAGTTTTTTCCTTTTTTACATCTCTGAATCCCTGATCAGCAGTGGAAATGGAATTGTTAAAATATTGAAGAAGGAAAAAAAAATGTGCTATTGATAGTCCAACCAGAAATATCAGAGATTTTGTGATTTTGAACTCAGTTTTGCAAATTCAAGACATTCAGAAGGGTACCAAAATTCAGAATGAATTTGAACTTCATCAATGCATGATTCTCCCCCATTTATTCCTACCCTAAAAGAAGCTCTTGTCCAGAGGAAGGCAGTTTTAAAACAGGACTTTCTTCTCTTCAAGGATGTGTGTTGGCACCCATTACTGCAGTATCTCAGTGCCGTCTTCTCCCCTGTTGCACCTGCCTTATCTCAGTAAAAGGCCATCTCTCATTGTGTCTGAGTAGACTCTTGTACTGTGTGGTGCAGAATAGAAGCAATAGTAAAAAAAAAAACCAAAAGCTTCTTGAGGTGAACTGATCATTTTGCAAATGTACCAGTTGTATAACACTAAAAGAACCCCTGTGATTTAGAAAATGCATAACATTAGAATGATCTGAGGTCAGAAGGTGGGTGACCAGTCAGAGGAATATTTTTGTGTGTGAGATGCATTGGCATTTGATGTATAGGGCAAGATTGACACCGTCCTCTGTCTCACTTGGGAGTCTGGGGAAGCAAAGTCTTTGTTACTTCCCTGTTCATGTGTGATTCAGACTATGAGGAAAAGTACTCCATATGTGCAAGCTAATGTGCAGAGAGTGGATCATGAGGGACAGGTAGTGAGAGGAGCCATAGTTTCACCTTCCCAACTCACTGACTGGGGGTAGCTGGTGAGATGCACAGCAGTAAGTAAGCTGCTCCATAAAAAGGGATGAGGCAGCTTATTCGGTCCCCAGAACAAGGAGAGGGCAGCTTTATGAATCAGTTTATTCTCCTGGGGCAGCTCAGTTGTGCACCATCCCTTAACCAGGCAGACTGTAAAATTAAAATTTAGCCTACAGTAACAGAAGCAAGGAGGGAAGGTAACTTTTATATCTACAAATCAAGGAGAAAAATCTCCTACTCCAGGATCTTACATTCAAAGGCAAACACTATGTGTATATATATATATAGAGAGAGAGAGAGAGAGAGAGAGCTAAACACATTCTAAATTATAATGAAGACTTCATGTTAGAGGACGATACTAAAGATTCAGCAGAAAGCTATGTTTCAGATTTCAATTGAAGCTTGAAGAGAAAATACCTGCATAAGCAATTCTTGTCAAAGTGATAAGATGAAAAGAAACATGCATGCCACTGTAAGAGTGTCTGGAAAAAAAAGACAGGCATTATTGGGGTCATTTATTTTTAGTATAGATCAAGTGTTAAATCAGTCAATAGTTATCTTAAGGGTCATTAGAAGGAAAGAAGACACCCATTCGAAAAACATGCAATAGTTCAGTTAAGGAATTAGAGAACACCACTTAAGAACAGCTTTTCTAAGAAGTACAAGAGCGAAACATCTGCATGGCTAGCATGCAAGAGTTCAGTTAAGGAAAATATGAGACCACAGTAAGAGAAAAAATAGGTCAGAGGCAACCGCCATATTTAGTGACATCACCTACTTTGGTTTTCCCAAGTCATCCTATCATCTAGTATTACAGAAAGCAGCAGTATGTTAAGCAGATTGCCTGTCAGATACTGTATTACCTCTTCTTATGGAAGAGAAGATCAGTAAAGGCAACAAAATGCAGGCCAAAGCATTCTAGTCTATACATTAATTCCAAAACTTTTCAAAACTCTTACAATTGACTTTCTGGAAACTCTCATGTTTTGTAGAAGATTAGCTGCTTAGAAACTTGTTGGATGTACAATTCCAAAACAGAGTTGTTGACGGTGAAATCAATAAAGGTTTTGCTTTAAATTTAGCATCAAAATCCAAACTCAACTGAGGTGATTTATATTTTTTTCTTCTTAAGTAATTCACAAGGGTGTTGTGAAGATTGCTTAAAATTTGGAGAGTGCTTTGAGATCCTTATCTGAAAGATGCTGACAGGAGTGTCAATTCTTGTACTGTTGCTATTTTATTAAAATTCTTCATATTCAAATGTGGTGGAAAGGAAAGCGTTGAATCATCTATATAACTTTAAGAGCATGTTTAAATGTCTTTCCTAAAATAGGCTTGATTTCCTGAATCAGGCCCTATAGTTTTAAATATAAAAGGAAGGCAGAGAAACTCCTTTAGTATCCTCTTCCTTGTTTCTTGTCTACTAGTTCAGGATAGTAAACTAGGGAGGTTGTCCATTATAGGCTCAAATCTCTGGGAAAATGCAGAATAGCACTTTTCTATTGTAGTAATTCACCTCAATCTTTATATTATTTTTAGTTAACAAATATCCCTTTTCCCTTGAAAGCAAACATGTCCCTATCATAAGTGTCATCCTTTTTTTCTCTGTTGGTGACGTTTCAGCTGACTGACAAGTATTGCTTTGAAAGAAAGACAATATGGACATGTTAACATTCTAGAGATAAGATGGGCCCAAATATCACAGTTGAGACCCAGATTTCAAATACAAAGCTGATTTTTCCTTGTGCCTTTTTGCAAAAGTAAGGTAAGTGGTCAGACATGTCTACTCTCAACAATCCTCCTAACCCCCAATGCTAGAAGCATTTTACAATGCAGTCATTGTAAGTGCACTTAGCTATAAATGTAAATGACTATTACTTTAGGGTGAAATTTGTTTGTTACAGAGGTTCTGCAAAGGGCTCTATACAATTTATGTCCCAGTTCAGTAAGGCATTTAAACACATGCCTAAAACCCACAAGCAGCCTCACTGAAGTCAATATTACTCCTCATGTGCATGGAGTTAGGCACATGATCAAGTGCTGTAATAGATTTTGAAAGGACTGTTGCTGTCTACTCAGCAAAGAGTTGAGCTGCCACAAACTTGAGACTCATCAGAGACAGATGTTTTGATGGATTGCTGGGTCTCTTTCCCATAGCCAGCTGGATTTTACATGGAGTAGCAAAACCACTGTTCAGTAACTGACAATTTTTGTCCCTGATATGTTTATTATTTATATTTCCGTAGCACCTAAGAGCCCTGTGCATAGACCAAGGGCCCAGTGAGCTAGGTGCAGTACAAACACAGAAAAAAACCCCATCATTGCCCCACAGAGCTTACAATCTAAGTTAGCCTGTGTGAGCAATGGTACACAGAAATTAGTCTGAGGCTCTAGCTGTGCCTACCACATCATAAACCTTGAACTACTAGAACCAGAAGAAGGGGGTCCTAAAACTCACTGGATTCAGCAGAGAGGTCATGAAACTAACTACCTACTTCCCAATGTGATAGAGAGGCCAGACACGCAGGATGGTTCTATAAACTGGCTTGCACTAACAAGACTGGGAAATTGTGGGTAATACAATTAAGTGTAGCACAGTTCACAAAATGGCAAGAACCACAAGTGCCAGGCTATCTCCTCTGCAGGCTGGCTGGAACTCTTAGCCGGCACCGGCCACTGTCTTCATGGCTGAGGTTTTCCACCTCAACATCCAATGAGTCTTGCTAACCCTTAACCCCACACTCTGGATTCCACTGGGTTCCTCACAAGTGCTCTCTTTTCAGGCTGCCTTTGCTGGGCCTTTTCTTCCTGACTCCCTATATGGGCCTAGTTCATGCTCCACCATTCCCAGGCTGGATCCCTGGAGCCTCCTCCTCACCCTTGCAATTCAGAGAGGCAGTCTCTCTCTCCCAAGTAAAAAGACTCCTTACATAGGTATTTCCATCCTCTGCCAAGGTCCCTGGCACTTCCTGTGGCTTTCACAGCACCAGAGACACTCCTCACTGGCCAGTGCCCAAGATGGTCCCACATCCATTTCTACACCCAGCGTGAGCTGGTTGTCTGAAGAGACGGAACTCAGCTGTCCATGAAAACATTAGTTTCTCACAGTACGTTCTGTCCATGGCAGAATCTTTCTGAATCAGGGCTTAAAGTGGTTAAGTAGAGAATAAGAGACTTTTGCAGGCCTGCCTCAGTGGGAAAAAATATTACCCATAGGCTAATACCTTCAGCCTCATGCAAGCAAAATTTCCACTGCTTTGATTGGGAGCTTTGCCAGCATAGGAAATGCAGAAAATGGCCCACTGATTTCACTTTGAACAAATACGATTTGAATATTAGCGACTTGAGGGATATGTAGCAATGATGTACAAATTTGGTAAAACTGGACTGTTAATTAATAAACATGCTGTATTACAGCTAAATTAATTGCATTCTTGTGGATCATAAAAGCATGACTCTCTTCTAATTCTGCACAAAGGAGACCATATTTTCTAGGGCAATGCTTTCTTGCAGGTGTAGGTGATGCAACTGCTATGGCAGAAAAGAAACTGTTAAGTTTATAAAGGATAAGGCAGCAAAAAACGTATTCCTCTGCTGACATTAGTTGATTGCAGATCAGCAGAAAGTACATTATTAAGCGAGGTCAGTGATGGCCAACTTCATTTTCTCCTCCCCCACAGTTCTGCACACCTTAATGAGAAGAACCATCCTGAAGTCTTTGGCTTTCTAAAATTTGCTTCAGGGCAGTATGAATTTTCAGCTTTCTAAATGTAATGAAAAATTCCAGAAGATGTAAAAAAAAAAAAAAAAAAAATTAAATTAAAAATAAATTTCTCAAAGCAATGAATCATAATTAGTGACCTGCTCTGTGACAGTTATTGAGAATCCCTCTTGAATATGCCACAAATGCAGCCAGATACACAGTTTATATCTAATAAGGCCTTGTGTTGTATGATATGCTGTCCAAAAGATCTCCTTGCTTTATTAAATCTGACTACAACCATGTGAACTGCAACACTTGCCATAAAGATTAAAAAACTTAACTTCCAAGTCTGATATTATAATGAGGATGGAATTCATAATATAAATAAGACACGGCATTGTTCAGCATAGGCTCAGTCCAAATAAATGAATACCCTTCGTGTGGTAGCCTTACTGTGTCCATTGAAAAAGTCAGCCTTCTTCAAAAAATAACATTTGTTGGGTTTTGTCAATAAAAGCAAACATACTGCAAAGATAATTTGCATATTTAAGCTGCAGCAGTACAGACGCTTATGATATCAAGAGTTTAAATGTAACATGATATACTTTCATTTACTTATATTAAGAAAAGATGGAAAGTTTTGTTTAATGCTTCCGCACACACATCAGTGTGTGTATGCATATTTTTGCACATATAGGGCTGCTAACTCAGTTTTTCTATCCTAATTCCAACTTGAATCATTACTTTCTACCTCTCTAAAAATTTTCCTATAGTTTCAGTTGGAAACAGCAGTCCTGATTTTTTTCCTAGAACACTGGTGTGTGTGTGTGTGTGTGTGTGTGTGCGCACAAATATATCATGCATATGTGCACATACACTTATAACACTCACTCTTTTTTTGTTTCAGGTAAACATAAGTACATCACTTATATATAAGCATTTTATTTATACAGCACCTTTCATTCAAATGGATCCCTAACTTATTGTACAAAATAAGGGCCTCGGTCCTGTAAAGAGCACCAGCTACATACACTCTTATTCCTACATGGAATTCCTTTGGGAAGCATGGTGGGGAGCACTGAGGTAAGGTGTGGGGGTTGACTCCATGGGAAACTAAGGGTGCATTCAGATCGTGTTGCTGGATCAAGTCCTGTAGCAAGTGTGTGTGTGTATGCATACATGACATTGTGATCTAAAGAAGTGCATCAGTTGCTGATTAAAGCCCACAAATGTTAAGGGCCAGATCCTGCAAGCTGGCAAGCACCCTAAATGCCCTTTCACTTCATTAGGAGTTGAGGATGTTCAGCATCTTTCAAGGTTGGGCTCTAAATCCCCAATCCTGCGAGCTCTTGCTCCCGTGTCTAACTTTATGCTCGTGAACAGTTCTAAAGATACCACTTACATGCTTAGAATTTAGCCCATGCATAACAGTTTGCAATAATAGGGCCTGAAATTAGCACACCAACACTATGTAGATATAGGAAAGGATGTGACGCATGCTGCATCCAGTTAGAAAAGCTGAGTAGAATTATTTAAATTGGAATTTGGCCAGGCAGCAGGGTTAACAATCCCATACACTTGCAGAAATTGCTGTGGGATTTTTAATTACCACAACTGGTCAGGACCTTGTTTTACCTCTAATTAGAAAGATTGCACATCTAACAGTACAGTGCCCTTTTGCACCATATATGGGCATTGATTCATGACTGATTTAAAAGACAGGGTATTATGGACAATCACCTATGCCACTTACCACAGCAAGGTTTCATTAGAGGTCTCCAAACCAAGTGCCTACTCAACCCAAGCTGTTGGCTGTTAGCTGACATTTTCAAAAGCTTAATGTGCTAGGATGCCTTCCTATGTAACAGTTCTATTTTCTGTTCAAATAAATTGCACGTACCTTTTACATAAATCTGGTAATGCATATATTGTATTTCAATATTGCCATATTGGCTAATTGTTTTAAAAATTTATGTGCTAGAGACCACCATGGCTTGTGATTTGATTTTTGATGAGAAGGGGCATTTTTTTAATTATGCACTAAATTAGATAGAAAAAAAGTTAAGCAAAGCCAATATACGTGTAAATAAGCTGCACAGGCAGGCTGATCCAAGGATACAACTCCTGTATATTCTGCAAAATAAATAACCATAGCTTTGTTGTACTCTAGCTCTTAAATTAAATCTGTAGCCATCTTGCACAACCTTGGAGGCTGATGCTGACCTGTGGGCAATGTTTCTATTGCACTGGAAAAGCATACTTTTCACCACAGAAGTGATTCAGATGCTAGACAAATTCATCTCTATGTAGAGGGACAGATTTACACTCGTGTGATACAAACAGCTGACAATGTTGCTATACCGGGCACTTTTACGGCTGCTCTTTTGTGCCCAGAGCTGGAACATGCCAATGAATCTGGCCCATAGTTTATAAGTTCTAGAGCCCAGTCTGGACCTGTGTGGGAATGGATAAGCTCTGTACTGACAAGGACAGAAGAAAAAGGAGCTAATTTCACCCCATCCCCGTAATAGCTGTAGTAATCTTGATCGGAATGACCTCCACCAGGAGGAAATAAAAAGGGAGGAGGCATACTTCGGAATGGGGCTTCCCTGACTGAGGGATATTGAGTCTGAAGTAGAAGGAACATAGGATGTGGACTGAGCAGTCCTACCACATGAAGCCAAGGTAGCAGCCAATTCTGAGAAGAATAATTAAGTTTAACTTGCTGGTGCCTTGTTGTTTATTTGTGTATTCATTTCCCGAAACAAAAATTGTGTTAATTTATGGTTTATGTTGCTCAGGTGAAGTTCCTACCAACACAATCATGAAACATCAAGGAAATCAATTGTTAAGGTAATATTAACCATCAGGCCTACTACAATTCACATTTCTAACCACCCAAACACTATCATATCCTAAAAAATGTACATACTCATCCTCTCCACAACACACTCCCTTTCAATTCCAAAATATTATTACCCAGGATGTACACATTGAATTCCTCAGAGTCACTCTGCAACTACACAGCCTTAACTCTGACCTTACGTTTTCTTCAGGACCCACTAACGCAGTAGATTTTAGAGTGGAAGTCTGTTGTTTGGTATAGTTCCTAAACTTGCTGAGGAAAGTAGGGGATGTAATATGGAGCTGTGGTAGTACTGGGAATAGAAATGGCTTTTCAAGCATCAGGGTGGTGATAATGCCCGAGGGGAGCATAGCAGTGCATGCGTTCATCTGGAGCATGTGAAAAGGCTTGGAGCATGGCATAATGGACAATTCTGCACCGGCATATCCAGGGTGGAATTTTCTTCCTGCTGAAATGTTAGAGATTGGCATCTGTCCTGAGGGATGAGGGCTGCTGTCCTTTATACATTATATTGTAGTTAGTGTGTTACCTTTATTTAGCTTTTGTGTGTGCAGGAGAGCACCCTAATGGCCAAATGTTGCCCTGCCTGTGGCACAGAGAGCGGGCACTGAGATGGAACCTTTTGCACCATACATTTCAGTAATCCTGCTAGTCAAGAAGATGTATGGTGGGGGCACACTTTGATGCTCCTTTGGATAGTTGTGCATGCTGATGATTACATTAGCCAACTAGGGAGCTGCATATATCTCCTTTGGGACCAACCTACAGAGGATAATGTGGTTGCAGGACTTCCCTTCTAGCACTCTCTTCAATATTTTGGTACTGTTTACAAGGGAGGCAGAGGACAAGAGTTTTCTTACAATCCACCCGACCACTAACAAAACAGAGGACAGCAGCAGTGCACATAGGACACAGTCCAACCATAAGAAAATATTTATGTAACACATTATATTAAAGGAACTGGCACATGAAATTGCAAGCCTAATAGCAAGGATTTTTAATGAATCTGTAACATTGGGGGTCATATCTTAAACTGGAGAATTGCTAATATAGTTCCTATTTTTAAGAAAGGGGAAAAAGTGAACTGGGAAACTACAAGCCTGTCAGTTTGATCTCAATTGTATGCAAAGTCTTAGAACAAATTTTGAAAGAGAAAGTAGTTAAGGATAGAGAGGTTAATGGTAATTGGGATAAAATACAACATGGTTTTACAAAAAATAGATCGCACCAGACCAACCTCATCTCCCACTTTGAGAAGATACCTGATTTTTCAGACAAAGGAATGCAGTAGATTAATCCACATGGGAAATTATTAGTTAAATTGGAGAAGATGGAGATTAGTATGAGAATTAAAAGATGGTTAAGAAACTGGTTAAAGAGGAGATTACAGTGGGTCATATTGAAAGGTGAACTGTCAGGCTGGAGGGAGGTTACTAGTGGAATTCCTTTGGACCAGTCTTATTTAACATTTTTATTACTGACTTTGGCACAAAAAGTGGGAGTGTGCTAATAAAATGTATGGATGACCCAAAGTTGGGAAGTATTGCCAATATAGAGGAAGACTGGAATATCGTACAAGAAGATCTGGATGACAGTGTAAACTGGAGTAATACAAAAGGGATGAAATTTAATAATGCAAAGGGCAAGGTTATGCATTTAGGAATTAACAATAATAACGTTTGCTATAAACTGGGGATGTATCAGTTGAAAGTGACAGAGGAGGAGAAAGATGGGGGAAATCACAGGATGACTATGAGCTACCAATGTGATGTGATAGCTAATAGGGTCCTAGGATACATCAGGCAAGATATTTCCAGTAGAGATAGTTATTACCATTATACGAGGCACTTGTGAGACCTCATCTGGAATACTGTGTGCAAATTCTGGTGTCTCATGTTTAAGAAAAATAAATTCAAACTTGAACAGGTGCAGAGAAGGGCTAGGATGATCTGAGGAATGGAAAACCTATCTTATGAGAGGAAATTCATAGAGTTTGGCTTGTTTAGTCTAACCAAAAGAAGGCTGAAGGGAGATATGATTGCTGTCTATTAATACATCAGAGAGATAAATACCAGGGAGGGAGAGGAGTTATTTAAGTTAAATGCCAATGTGGACACAAGAACAACTGGCTATAAACTGGCCATCAGCGAGTTTAGGCTTGAAATTAGATGAAGGTTTCCAACCATCAGAGGAGGGTAGTTCTGGAACAGCTTTCCAAGGGGTGCAGTAGGGGCAAAAAACCTAACTGGCTTGAAGACTGCACTTGGTAAGTTTATGAAGGGAATAATATGATGAGACTGCCTACAATGGCATGTAGTTGATCTGCGACTGCTAACAGCAAATACCTCCAATGGCTGGTGATGGGACACTAGATGGGGAGGGCTATGAGTTACTACTGATAATTCTTTCTCAAGTGTCTGGCTGTTGGGTCTTGCTCACATGCTTGGGGTCTAACTGATCACCATATTTGGAGTTGAGAAGGAATTTTTTCCCATAGATTGGCAGAGACCCTGAGGTGTTTTCACCTCCCTCTTCAGCATGGGACATGTGTCACTTGCAGATTTAAACTACAATGAATGGTGGGTTCTCTGTAACTTGAAGGCTTTAAATCATGATTTGAGGATTTCAGTAACTCAGCCAGAGGTTAGGGGTCTATTACAGGAGTGTGGGTGGGTGAGGTTCTGTGGCCTGGAATGTGCAAGAGGCCAGACTAGATTATTATGATGGTCCCTTCTGATCTTAAAGTCTATGAATATATTAAGATATTGCTGCTGTTATGTGCAAAGGACATTTTTCTCAGGCTTATTTCCAGCATTATTGATTTATCTTATAGGTGGTGTTCTCATGATATTTTTGAGAGCATCCTACATTCCAAGTAAAAACCACTTGTTTTCTTTTGTTTTATGACAGAGAGAACTGAGAGCTTTTAGAAGTTGTCTGGTTCAATAATCATATCATTGTCACACAGTTGAGAAGGTAATTGAATTTTCCACTTGGACTGGTATTGGGTAGAATTTGTTCTAATTACATCTTAATAGAAGACAGGTAGTAGCTGTACCAGAAGAGAACCATATCTTTCATATTGTTCTTTGAAAACTCAACTGCTCTATCATTACAATATGTATGTGTAATTGTGACAGGGAACATCTCCCTTCCACTCCTGTCTTCTTGAATAAATGGCTCTAACACCTCTGAGTTGTTGTGATGTGGGGGTATAAACTTCTCACTAGACAGGATGGGATTAAGGAACATTTCTAGTCTAAGGTGGCTCCACCAATGCCCAGCATTCTTGGGTTGGAGATGGGGTTTAAAAGCCAGGCAGGTAGGAGGATGTGCTCCAGGGGAGGACTGGAGCGGAGATTGAACTGAGCTAGGGAGCAGAGGAGCCACATCACCCAGAAATAGAGTGTAGAGCTGGAAACCCAGGAAGCGATATTCCCCATAGACAGGCAGCAGCCAGATGGCATGCAAACTGAGGTAGGAAGTGACCCAGGGTGGCTGACTACACATACCGACAGGTAAGCCGTTGAATCCAGAGTCAGAACTCAGTGGACTGGGAGGGCCCAGGTTCCCCAACTCCACCCTGTACTGTACTCATTAGACAGGATTGCTGCCCTGAGAGCCATATCCACGAGGTGCGGTTGCCGCCCTTGGACCACACTCATTAGGGGAGACTGCCGCTGTAGGTGATAACCATTAGGCAGGAGACCATGCCCCCTGATCACAGTTAAACTGCACTTATCTCTCTACCATTATCCCTTTACAGTCCTTTGCAGCAACTCTGTTTACTGTGACATATAAACGTCATCCCTTTTCACCAGAGAGAAGAGATATCTCCCCTCAGTGATCTCCCTTTGCCCTTGCCTTGGTAGCCCCTTCCTCCCTCTCTTTGCACGTCCCTCCTGTGTGCCTTTCTACTCTTCCAGTTAATGGGCTACCAAGCTCCTTAACTCTTCCCAGCTAAGACTGATCTAGTAGTTAGCCCCAGCTTCCCTCATTCAGGCCCTTCCCTGGAGAAATGAAATAGACTTGCAGTGAGCAGAGTGCTAGTTCAGCTACCAGTTCTCACCACTGTCACGGTGACATATAAGTCAATAATTTATCACTCTAAATCTGGATAAGCCTGCCATTTTGGATTAGAACATTAACTCAACAGAGCCGGGACTATCAGGCTTTCACATTTCTGGGAAGTGTTTCTATTCCATTTTAATGAGTCCCCTGCACTATCAAAGAGAGCTCCAATCTACTTCATGTTGTAATGTAGAAACTAGTAAATGATATGGCAGGCTTCCCAACCTTGGTGGTTGCATACGTGGAAGAAGGAGTTTCAGAAATAAGGGGCAGTATGGAGAGAAGTCTGGAAGATGAGTCTGGAAGGAGTAAATGTAGATGCATTGGTGGCATGAAAAGAGCAATTCGGTGAGAAATTAGAAATGAAAGCCTAACTAAGCTGCTCCATCTCATGCTGGGCCTGGGCCAGTGCAGAATCAGGGACATGTCACTTCTCCTGCCTCTCTCCTGTGCTTAGTGGAGTTCAGCTTTAGGGAAGACTCTGGTCTAAAAGGAGTAGCTCAGTTTTGCTCATGTTAAGTTTGAGTTGGTGGTGAGACATTGTGGATGAGATATTTCAAAGACAGCTTGAGATGCAAGACTGAGGAGAAGTCATGGTATCAGCAATGGTCAGTTAATTTTTGATCCATTTGTGTTGAGGGCAGTGAACAAACCAAGAAGAATGAGGATGGAGACGATGTCCTTAACTTTCTCCAGGAATTGTGACATTGGAAAAAAAAGAGTACAAGAACTTCCAGTGATTCCTGTATTTGTGTTGCTAAACATGCTGCAGTTGGGTGAGACCTGCTAGCATGGCAGGATTAAGCCAAATTGCCAACTCAGGATGAAATTCAGCCCAATGCAGAGCATCTGTCCAAGACTCATTTTAACCCCTCTCTAAATCAAAACCGAAGGGCTAAGTGATGCGGAAGACCTTATATGATCTCAATATTTTCATTTCATGTCAAGAGTTCAAAAGCTATTGACTCTTTGGCATGTGACCCAGAGGTCAATAACATGGCCAAGGGGTGAACAATGTAAAAGTATTTTGGTCACATGACACTGGCCCATCCAACTGTATTGGGGTACACACACATTAAAAAAGCAGAATAAATTATACTGAATAATAAATAATTTTAAAAACATGACATTCATACACCAGATAAAGCTGCAATTGGAATGTATAGTCTTAATGAAGCAAATGAAGTAGAGAGATGTGAATACTAAATGATAGCATGCATTAATTATACATGATGAATTGTATATTATGTTAATGTTATTTCTTATGCTATTCCTATTGCAAAGATTTTCAAACCAAAGTGCTGGTTCAATAAGTTTCCAGGAATTATTCATCTGCTCATAGTTCTGACCTGCTTCAATGATTAATTAACTATCACAAACTTTCAGTTGCTTCAGAGCTTTGTAGAATAGAACATTATTCTGAGGAGTCCATTTTTCACTAAATAATGTAGCATATTCCAATTTTAGCTCTGTGATTTTAGTCAATAATTGTCTTTTCATGTCTAGATAGTGTGGCGGGGTGGGGGCAGGGGAGGGAAAAGTACTCTGCCCTTGTGGGTCTTGCGCCTTGCCAGCCGGACCGGTGGTGCAGCTGGGGAAGGGTCGGGGGTGCCGGGGTCTGCTCTACCCCTAGGTACAGCTACCTTCCCTCTGGTGTAGTCCGTGGGCCGCTCCCCCGCTTCGTCAACCAGGGGCTCTGCCCTCCGGGGTATTGGTAGCCACCGTGGAAGCAGCGGGTCTCAGTGGCCTGCCGGCCGCAGGCGGCAGCCTGCCTCCTCCAAGCCGCCAACTCCTAATGGCAGGCTCTCGATCTGCACACCTCCAATAGCTACTGTCTGGCACTATAGATTACAATACTACCTTCTATTCTCCAACCTCCTCCTCTCTCCAAGCTCCTACAACCCACACTGACTGCTTGCCCTGCTAGCTTTTGAGTGTTTGGGGCGGGGCTTCCTGATTGGCCTCAGCTGGCCTGATTGGCTAAACAGCCCCAGCTGGCCTAACTGCCTAATCAGGCCCCCTGCTGAGTCACCCGGGGAACAGGGCTTTGCTGAGCCTGGGGCTGATATACCTGCCCTCCAGCACCCTGGCGTAGCCGTCAGGCCTGACCCTGTCACAATAGTCATTTGCTCCTTAGCAAGCCCATGTGAATTTATAGAACTAATACTCTGCTTGGCTGTATGAAAGCCATCATGCTCTTTTGCAAAGGAAGAGAAAGTCTTGCAAGCATGGACAGGGTATAATGTGATCACATAGCTTGCTCTGCCAGTAATGAAATGTAATAGGAAATGTTGGTACTGTGCCAGATATGAGACAGTGCCACATGCCAGCATGATTATTTAACTAATAGGATTAGCGAAGCAGCAAGCCTTGGGCTTGTAGCAAGTGTCCCACTGCCAGGAACGTATCTCCTCCAAGGGTTGAAACCATAGCATCCACACCTTAATTTGTTTGAACTACAAAAACCACACAGGAAAATCCTCTCTAAAAGACTTCCATGTTTGGATGTATAGATAGTTTGTATAATTTCCATGTCTTTCATTGCCACTGTTCCACAGCCAACTGGGAAAACTTAAGGGACAAGAACTGTATTGCTGACGCTGGGAAAAAGAATGAGTGATGTCACTGGTTTTGCTTTGGTGCATACGGTGCCTACTTTCAAAAAGTATATTGCTTTCAGACACTGTAGTACTGTACATAGCTCTGATTCTTAGAAATTTCCCACTGCTTTTTCCAAATAAGATAAACACACGTTACAGGGTTTGTTTGTTTTTTTGGCAGTAACTAAAAATAATACACATTGATGGTTGTGATGCATTGAAGTCAATTCCATCTTAAGCAAAAGGCAGGTTTGACCGCTGAAAACTGCTCAGATTCTAAACTCTTTAGAGGACCAATGAGCCATTACTAACCCCCAAATTATTTGAATTTCCCCTCAACTTTTGGTGAGGATTGTTAGGACTTTGGGATCTGTCGGGATGAAGACTGAAATGGGCAATGTTTGGTTTTGGGTCAGCTCTAGACTTCCACAAACCTATATTTTATATTTTATATAGGTTTGTGGAAGGGAATGTTGGAGGACAGTGTCCTCATTATTTCCTCCCTGCTCAGGCTTCTCAACATCCTTCCTCCCAGTTCCATCCAGGTCCTACCTCGCACTTCCCCATAGAGTTGGTTACCCCAGGATCCTTGTGCCTTCACATGTTAACCTTTTTGTATAAGTGGTAGTAAAAAATAATTGAAGCTACATGGTTACACTGGTTTATCAATTAGTGGGATCTCTTTAATACTTGCCAAAGACCATGTATGTGCCAAGATTCATTCTTTGTTTAATGTATTTGCTTCCATGTACGTTAGTTCATAGTCTTCTTCCTACCCAATTTTGTTTTTAGTTTTATTAGATAGTCCTGTAGCTCAAATGTTAGCATTCTGTAGTGCTAGGTGTTCAGTGTTCAAATCCTGATGATGATGCATAACGGGGTGCGGGGATGGTTATTACAAAATAGAATTTGTTGAAAAGCAACATGGCCTGGTGGATAGATTACAAAAGCAAGCTTCAGGGAACCTCAATTCTATTCACTGTTCTGCTAGTAGCCTACAGTGTGACCTGAGGCAGGTCGTTTCATTTCTCTATGGCACAGTTGCCCCATAAGTAAAACTGGGATAATGATACTGATCTCATTTGCCGATTTGGAGACCTATAGCTAAAAAGATGATCAGTCCCACAACTTGAAGGAAATACTCACCAGCAACCATACACCATACATCAAGAACACTAACCCAGAAACTGATCCCTGCAACAAACCCCGTTGCCAACTCTGCCCACACCTCGGCTCTAGTGACACCATCACAGGGCCTAACCACATCAGCCACATCATCAGGAGCTCATTCACCTGCACATCTACTAATATAATATATGCCATCATGTGCCAGCAATGCCCTTCTGCCATGTATCTTGGCCAAACAGCACTATACAAAAGAATAAATGGACACAGATCAGACATAAAAAATAGTAACATCCATAAGCCAGTACGAGAGTACTTCAATCTCCCAGGATACTCTGTAGCTGACTTGAAAATTGCCATTCTTCAACAACAAAACTTCAGAAACAGACTTCAACAGGAAACTGCAGAGCTGGAATTCATATGCAAACTTGACACAATCAGACTGGATCTGAATAGGGTCTTGGAATGGTTACTCATTATAAGAAGTAATTGTCACTGTTCACACATTCTCACCTTCTAATCAGTGGTTGTGAATAGGCCGCATCTACCCTAACTGAATTGACCTCCCCATTGTTATGTTCCTTACCCTTGGATGTATATATATACCCCTATCTGTGGTTTCCACTTCATGCATCTGATGAAGTGATTTGCAGCCCATGAAAGCTTATGTCTGCAGAAGTTTGTTAGTCTTTAAGGTGCTACAGGACTGTTGGGGGTTTTTTGTTTTTGTTTTTTAATATTATTAGAGCTACCATATCCAATTCCTCCTCCTACATATACTCAGTGGAGATCTGAATGCAGATTTAAACTTTTCACTGTGACCTATCTGTGACATTACTGTTTGATAATACCTGGTTTATTCTTAAAGACCCTTCATAAGTGTGAGAGTTATTTTCATAGATCACCTCCACCTCCCAACACTCTAGTTTGTGTTTGGTTCTCCAAATGTTTTATCTGGTGGACCAATAAGAAATATTCAACAGACTGAGAGCCATTATTATAAGACATTAGAGTGTTATCTGATCTTGTCTGTTGAACAGTCATGTCACTGAAACCAATGAGCAATAAAAAAAATTATGGTATCTGGCTCTGACCATAGAAAGAAGGTACAGATGATTAGATCAGTCCTTCTGCTCTCCTGGTGTATTGCCAAGATGTAATAGCTTTTGTTTTAGGATTAAATCTAAGAGTAAACACTGTATGGTACCTAAAAGAGTTACAATCACTGCATGGCACTAGTTCAAATGACACATGGAAAGTACTTCACCCAGCTGCAGCTTTATTGATTTTAGTTAAGTCTCTTGATATATATTCTAACTTATGTTTCCCACTTTTTGCATATATGTATCATTTAGGGCCTGCTTCTTCACTAATTCATCAGAACTACAGTTGACTTTCATGGGCTTAGAGACTTCAGGATCAACTCCTTCATGTAACTTGTAGTCCCTCTGGTGCAGTGAACAGCTTTGTTTTTTTACTGACTCCACCTATTGTTTTCACCTCTTCGTCCTTGTGATTATCATGAAGGTGAACAATATACAGTGTTCAGGATATAGTGAAGAGGACAATGCAGGATTTTAGTGCCTCATTTTCTTTTACTATGCATTCCCCCTCCCCCACCTGCCTTCTCATGCAATTAGTCATTAACTGAAAAGTTGTGTGATCAGGGCCAAAGAATTCTCAAAGTCTACAATATAAAACTTGCATTGGCAGCCAGATGCTTGAAAGAATTCAACAACATTTGGTCGTGAACTACCTCTAACCAAGTTTTAATTATAATATTCATTACTTCAGAGACTAGGAAAATTCAATATTGCTACCTTGAGGGACCAATAGTAATAAAATAATAAATGGAAATTTCTAAGAAATCAGTCTGGTGAGAGAGTATATCTATATCGCTGTAAAACAAACTATCATAATTAAAATAGTCATTTAGCTTCAGATCTATGTGAGTGTATCATAAAGCCTTTAGAGAAATGAGATGATAAAAAGAGAAACAATTTAAACATTTTTGCTCGGGCTTTTGCTGGATACTGCAGATCATTATTTTGCTGGTTACAAGTGCTTTTTGCTAATTTGGGTCAACGGCACATATATCTTGCTGTAATTGCTCTAACCTTTTATTCCGCATTGGCCCTTCTCCTGTGCTATCACACTGAAGTTCAAATCCCTACCCATCTGGCAACTGACAGAACAGGGCAGAGGTCAAGGACTGCCTTTGCACAATATGCTATGCTTGCTGCTTGGCCGTAATGTCCTTCATTACCTTTCTTTAGCTTTGTTTAAAAGGCACGTACTTTTCACATGAACTTCTTGTATTCTGCAGCATGGGAATGTTTGAGCTTTAGTAAAGCTATGTTTTAGGTAGCATTTTTCACCTTTTTTGCTGTTCTGAAATGGCAAAACATACTTAAAAGGCTCCATATCAGCTCCAAGCACCTTAGAAAAATCATGGAACTGAGCCAATGACTCTAGTGTCAAACATGGTTATTTTCCAAATGTCGGTACTTTCTGAAATAGCATTTGTTTTGCATTAAAAAAATAGACTTATTTACACCACGCAGCAAGGTATTTAAAGGACCATTTACTGCAGTGGTCCCCAAACTGTGGCACTGAAGGAGTTGAGGGGAGATGGAGGGCTCATTTAGGCTACCTGGTGGCAAGTACAGGACCTGTCAATTAAGGATAAGACCTAGCTGGGGAGGGGCTGGGTGACTAATGTAAAGGAAGGGTTTGGGGACAGAAGGAAGCAGGTAGCTCAGCAGGGAGACTAAGCTTTTGGATCCACTCCTGTGAAGGGAGTTCTGCAAAGGGAGACAATAGGAAGCTACAAGGGTATGGATCAAGGGCCTGTGGTGAGTTTTGACAAAAGGAAAAGACCCCCATGAAGCAGAAGGGGGCGGTGGGGTTGTTTTGCCGGAGGAAAGAGATACTGACAGGGAAAACCTGGTGAGGGGCAGATAAGGAGTTGGACTAGGGAGAAAGCTCTGTGAGCTAATATTTCAGGATGATGTTAAACAGCAGCTACTAAAGTCAGCCACTTCTTAATCAGCAGGTCTGTTTAAACTGCATCCAAGAGTTTTAAAAGAGCTGGTAAGGAGCTTGCTAGATTGTTAATGTTGATTTTCAATAAGTCTTGGAATACCTTGGAAGTTCCAGAAGACTGGAAGCGAGCTAATATTGTGTCAACATTGAAAAATTTTAAGTGGGATGACCCAGGTAATTATAGGCCTTTCAATGACGTAAATGACGACAAGAACAGGTCACTAATATAGAGTGATCTAGATTGCTTGATAACCTGGCACAAGCAAACAATATGCATTTTAATATGGCTAAACTTAAATGTATACATTTAGGAACAGACTATAGGCCATATTTACATGATGGGGACTCTATCCTGGTAAGCAGTGACTCTGAAATATAAATATTTAACAGTGACAGTAATTAACCACTAGAACAATTTACCAAGGGTTGTGGTGGACTCTGCATTACTGGCCACTCAGAGTAGAAATTTTTCGAAAAGATATGCTCTAGGAATTATTTTAGAGAAGTTCCATGGCCTGTGCTATACAGGACTAGATGATCACAATGGTTCCTTCTGGCCTTGGAATCTATGACTCTAGAGGAGGTGTTACATAGTAGAAGAGACAGAAAGAAATCTGCAGAGTCTGGGAGTCTGGAAAGAGGCTGGGGAAAATGGCCTACAGACAGTCCAAGGTAGGAAGTGGTCCAGAGAGGCAGCCAGGAGATTCAAGAAACAGGCTTTAACTGCTTGTTACTGGGTCCCAGCATAGAGAGACGGTTTGACTTCCCCTACTGGCCATTGAGGAAGGTGGTGTGAGAGGCCCCTGACACAAGTAATATAAGGATTATTGTGGAATCAGGCTGAAGACCTTGTGTGAGGTAATTGCACTGTTACTTGTGGGACTTTCTGCTCCCTCAAAAGGGGTAAGACTCAATACGAGCTGGCCACGAGGAAGCAGACCACCACAGGACAGACTACTATGACATACCCAACCACAAAATGGCATGCTGATGGTGTTACCCTTCTCTCTTCCCCAAGGATTAAGGCCACTTATTCTAGCAGTGATTGCATGCCAAAGGCTGGCTGATGCAAATGGGTCTGCCTAGATACACTTCTAGGGATACATAGAGCCTGTTGAAGCTCAACAAAGATAGATCCATTTGTAGGATCTAGCCCTAAACATGCAGGAGGTAATACTTTCGACAAGTGAAGGAAAGCTGTGCCACTGAAATATATCCTTTTTCCCCAAGTCTGCCATAAAATATATTCTTAAAATCTAGTATATTTTTATCAGCATATCTTTCACTAGCTGTTAGTCAGGTCAGAGAAGGCGAGATCTAGACAAAATATTCCACCAATGTGTCTTTGTATTCCATCAATGTGTCCATCACAGTGACTTTTAGTGAACAATCATTAGAGTATCTCTTGTTTTCCCTTAAAGAAAAATGGTGTAATTAAAAACTTCTGAATTCATAAACTTTCCATATTACAATAGACAATAGCACTCGACTGTGGCTTTTATGAAGTAATAAATTTAATATATTTTCACTCTCCATTAAATATCAATGTAGACCATTAAGTATCATATCACCATAACATGACCCTTGGTCCTGCAAACTCACTACTTGCAGAAGTTCCACTGACGAGAACAGGAGTTGCGTGAACCAAGGGTTTCTTGGATCAGGTTCACAGGTCTCACTAAGGACTGTTGACCTGGACTTCAGTACCTAGATTGAGAACCTAAGGCTATAAAGAGTATTTTCATTCTATTCCACTAAGCCAGTTCATGGTTTGTTGAGTTGAAAAGTGGGAGGTGATATTTTTTATTTCTAAATTTGATTTACCTTGCATTATTGCTGCTTCATAAATTCAAACTCATTAGAAATAAGGCACTACATTATTTCTGCTGGAAATTATCAGCATAGAAGGTACTATTTCTATTAGTAGATTCCATCAAAATGATTTACAGGATAAATTGGGCTATAAGCTGATCAGGCATTATTGCCGATCTATTAATACAGATGGAGTGAAGGAGGCAGCAGTTGACCTGAAACGGGATGGCTGTTTGACTCTCATTCCCTCACCAGTAGTAGTAAAAGAGTTCCAACTTAATCTGTCCCATCCTCTGCTTCTTTCAACAGACGAAGACTCAGGCCCAGATCCTTTAGGCAGCTAACTCGCATTAGTTTCCATGGGAGTTACTGTGCTGGCTGGGTCAGTCACATCCACAGACAGCTCCAGAGAGAGAGGTCCCCAAACCCAGGAAATAATCCTGGGAGGATGATCAAGTGAGGGGATATTTCCTGCCTGAGTGGGGCAAAGTCAGCAGCTGCTGGAGGCGAGCTGCTTCTGTTCTCTCTTACGATATGTTACTGATATATGTTAATATGTTAATATATGTTAATAATACATGTTCTCTTACTGCGATCATGCCAGTGTCACCATTCCAGGAACTCTGCCTGCTGTTCTAACCCAGAGGAAGGAGACTGCAAGGCAGGGGTGGGCAATAAATTTTGCAGAGGGGCCACTCCACTAATTTTGGTAAGTTGCCATGGGCCGCACCTTTCTACTAGATCAATGAAACCCCATTATGTTCTTTCCACAACAAATTAATTGCACTTAAGAACAAGCAACTGAATACACGTTTCTCCAAAGCTTATCTTAGGAAGCAATTCCTATTGCAAGTCTTTTTGTGAACACGTGTCAAATTTGTAACAACACAAACGCTAAACTTTTACTTACAACTTGCGGTCAAGCACTTCCTGAACTTCCTTCTTCTGGCCACGTGACCGGAAGCAGGAAATTCGGGAAGCCACCGGCCGAAAAATCTCCAATTGAAGGTAACTTAAGCAGAGCTTGGGTTGACCTGCTTTCAAAGTGGGTGGCCCATCCCGGCTCACTCGTAGCTACGCCCCTGCATGGAGGAAGATTCTATTAATTTCCTCAATTGCCGGTTATCATGGCGGGCCGGACAGAAATGGTAGAGGGGCCGGATCTGGCCCACGGGCCATAGTTTGCCCGCCCCTGCTGCAAGGTCACACAACAGTACTGTCTGCAAACACTTTGAGCAAGGCATTGCAACCAACATTTCTTCTGAATAACTGAAAATAGTTGAAAACCAAGTGGTTGCAGAAGAAAAGAAAGGAGCATAGACCTAAAATGAGAGGAACTCCATGTAGATCCATCTGTGTGGACTTAGCTATGAATCTATTACATAAATGATATTATTGAAGTTGGCAACATGGCCAGGCAGCTAGAGCACTGGACTGGGAATTAGGACACAGAGTCTATTTCTGACTCGGCTCTGACCTGCAGGATGACCTTGGCCAAAGTCATTTCCCCTCCTTGTGCCTTAGTTTCCTCCCTTTGTAAAGTGTTTTGAGATCTACAGATGAAAAGTACTAGTATTGCAGCAACTCGAATCTCCATAGAAGCATCTTCCATGTCAGCATGTGGCAGGTGAGCTTTGGTTTTCCTGCACGTTGTTACTTTCGGTCCCAAAGCTTTTTTGATGGGACTTTGTGTTTTGGTTTGGATGGGTGTTTTTGGTTGTGGTTAAAGTATGAAGTCAGACAGAAACATGGGAGAACCATGGTCGTTCAGCCACTGCAGAAGCAGTATTAGAGTATGCCAGAAGTGCTCATTGCACTCCAGGGCAGAGCAGACCACAGGCTTAGTAGCAATGAGGCTAAGCATGTTTAATCTAACACTGCAGCTCTCAAAGGTAATCAGAAAATTATGGTGCTTGAAACCTGCCTGATAGATCAAGGCAGATGACAAGGCTCAGACTATCAGGCAGGTAGTGGCCAAGCAATTCTGGATTCTTGATAAGATATTCTCTGGGTCCCTCCAGAGCTTGTAGTTTCAACGTGCAAGTTATTGGGATGTCAAGGCAGGACATCTCTTCTTGTCTGCTCTTTATTTTGGATCGTCTCTAGAGGAAATTTAAAGAGCATATTTGACCTGATTATCAAGGCTCCCTGACGGTGATAGTCTGCTGGCCATAATTGTCAAATTATTGCTTTACTAAGAGAAAGGTGTTCTGAGTAAAGTTCATAAAAGTAGTAACTCCTATAAAGGAGATGACAAATCTTTTTTACTGAGATCTCTGCCTGGAAGTGCAGAAGAAGAAGGCAATATTTTCTCCAATTAAAAATAATTATGAAGCAAAACTATATGACCCAATTGTCAGATATGTTTCTGATACAAAGTAGCAGGTGAACCCAGGAATTCCCCCTTCCATCCGCTGAGATTCTGTCCCTCTGTGTATTTTTTTCATAATAGCATTCATGTGAAGGTATAATCGCACACATTAGTATTTAAGAGACAAAACTGAAGGGATGGGATGTGGGAAAAATGATTTTCCTTCTTTTCCTCCTGTCCCTCTCACCCAGCCTTTCTTCCTTAGGTTTTCTTCCCATTTTACACTGTCTTTATGCTCCCGAACAAAGTCTTTCCTCAAGATAGCATCATTTAATGTAAATGACATTAACAATTCTACGAAGAATCATAAAATTATTTTTTATTTAAAGAGGAAGACAATTTACTCTGGCATGTTTACAAGGAATGCAATGCATGTTTCTACAAAACCACAGGAAACTGAAACATAATTGGGTCAGAGGAAATTGAAGTTCTTTTTGTCTCTGAAAGAAAACAAAAGCGGTAGCAATTCTTGCATACAAATCCATTAACTTCTTATTGAAAACAGAAATATATTTAAAGGAAGGAATGTATAATTTAATTAAAATAAAATAAATTAAAAGACTAGGTGCATCCATCTACAGTGTAGAACTGAAGGTAATCCCGAGCCAATAATAAATACCTTTGCCCCCCCATGTGAAGGACTTTCTAAAAGAAATCTTGAATATTTTTTCTGGTGGATCTTCAGGCATGGGTACAGACAGACACAGACACCCATCCACCCCTATCTCTATCATTTAGCACTCTATTCACTGTGTTTCTCCAGTTACCAGCATAGCTCGTCTGAAGACAGTGGGAGTACCGCTGTTCTTAAAGCATATGTGTATGTGCTTTGCTGAATAGTGGTCATAGGTTCACAAAAAAGGAGTCTGCCTTGCTAAAAATACAACCCATAAGGTATGAACATAGTAGAAGTCTTATTCAATCTTGCAAAGTCTGTCTAAAGGTTTTCTTGAAATGTAGGGTTATCAGATCCATCTAAGAATTCTTCCTCATGCACTCATACCCTCAAATTTGTTATATGGACCTCCTTGAACATCAGTTAATTCGACAGCTAAAGAGAGCCTTCTTACTTCTTTAACGGGAAGAAAAGACAGGCCATAAGGGAAATAAAACTCCATAGTAGTTACTGTATGTCTTGGGCCTTCATGGAATTTCTCATCACACAGCCTGCACTGAGAAGATGTTTTGGCTAGAAACTCACGAATGTGTGTATTTCCCTATAAATACTACAGTGAAATAGACTCTGAAACAATCACTTTTTCCATACATTGCTTCCACCGCTATGTCAGTTAATTTATATTGTTATAATGCAAATAAAACATGGTCAAGTACAGTTTTAAGTTTAAGAAACTTTGGAACTAAGAATTACGAAAGGAAAAAGATGTACCATTCCTATTTTCCCACTTCTATATTTTTTTCTGTTTTAGCTGCAGTTTTAATCCATCCCTAAAAACTAATCTTTTAATATTTTCCAATCATTTATTATTAAAGCTGTAATAAACTGCTTGCTAGTGATTTAGATTCTAGCAAACAAGATCTTCCAAGCCTACACGTTTTAGGTTTTAAGTTCACTTCCATTAATTCATTTGTCCATGTGATCATTTGCTGAGAAGGGGCTGTGGCACATCTCTGCCAGACTAGTGACTATAGTTGGTTGTTAAACCTTAATGGTTGCCTATTTGGGTGGAAACACCTAGGGACTATAGGGTGGCTGAAAGAGTGAGAAGCTAGTCCTCCACCTTCTCTGCAAGGAGGGTGAATGGAAAATTCCCAGCAGCAGAACAAAACAAAACAAAAAAAACCAGATGTAGGTAGAGACTTGAGGACACACACAGTAATAAAAGAAGCTTTGGGCAGGAGAGAAGGGCATGATATCTTTTTTAAAGTTGGGGTGTCCTCTTCCTTTGTGGGACCTGCCAAAGTCAGGGAAAGCTAGCTGACCAATAATGGGACAGAGGCTCCATGAGTTTCAAGAGAAGCTATGAGCTGCAGGAAAAGTTTCTGGACACCCCAGAAGAGTTTGCCCAAGTGCCAAAGTAATCTCCAAAGTGGAGAGAGAACTGCGGGAGGGAAAGAAGTGTTTGTGTGTTTATTACTTTGGCTAGACCTGTGTCTCTCTTGTAAGGAAAGAGTAACTGTGTTTAGAATCTCTGTGTGTGTCAGTTAGCTTCACTATTGTGTGACCCTGAAGAAGTGAACTGTAAACACCGTGTGCCCACATGGCTGGAATTCTTCAGAGTGTTTAAGCTATGACAGAATCTAAGGGGTCAGCACTTAGTCCGAGGGGCTAAGCACTTGGACCACAGGGTCTCCGCTAGACAGAGAATCAGCACCCTGAGAGTGTGCCTAGAAACCCCAGCCAGTGCCTGGACTTTGTTCTGACATGGGAGGCTTAAAGAGCATAGGGCCCAGTTAGGTGTACCCCAAACACAATAGCCCCGTGTCCAGCCAGGGAGGGAAGCTTTATTAGGACTGTGTGACAGTCTGTTTGGCTCAAATTTGGCTCAGGGATGGCTTTTCCTGCTATCCATCACAAATCACTCAGTTGTGGATACATATTGCTGACTAAATTAAAAGCCATAGCTAGGAGCAGCATTAGGCCCTTACTCGGCAGGTTCTTAAACACATGCCTACCTTTAAGTATGAGCAGTCCCAATGAAGTCAGTAGAAGTATGTATGTGCTTAAAATTGGGCATGTGCCTATATAGCCTGTTCTGTTGGGATTTTAATGCTTAGGATGAGTAATGCAAGTGAGTTCAAACTCATTTTGTCCTGTGTCTGTACTGTGCCCTGTGGGGCCTGATCTCTGATTGGGACTTCCAGGCGATACTGTAATATGAATGATAGGTAATATTAAGTGCTTGTATGTGGGAACGGAATACATGGATGATCATTTGCACATTTAGGGTTTAGATTTTTTTTGTTTACCTCCAATGATATATGAAAGTCTTTTTTATTTTTTTGGTTTCACATGAATTGTGAGAAGCCAAACTTGTTTAGAAATATTCTGCATTCTCTTTTTACTTTATTTTAACAATTTGTGATTTAATATGGTTTTGAAAATGTTAAATATTAAAATATTTTTTTTAAAAATGTTTTGAAGTTGGATCACTTGAAAATCTGCTTGGGTTATATCCACATCAACCAGGGTACAGAAGATGCAATTTTAATGAATTTAAATTTATAGAACTTTGTTCATAAGCTTGATTAAACTTTCCTCACATGGGAGAGCTTGCTCCTCTAGCAATTTTGTTCCAGAATTTTACATATTTTGACTTACAGATTTTAGGCCCCAATCCAGCAATCAGATCTTAGGTCTCTGCTCCACTGCAATGAAAGGTGTTCTGTGTAGGGGAAGGAGTCTGGTGGATCCAATTGCAGGACCGAGTCCTAAATTTGTTGCAGAAACTATTGCTCAAAAATTCTTACTGTTCTAAATGTCTTACATTGTTTGACCCCCGCAATTATCTCTGCTGAGTTATATCAGTCTCTGGAGAAAAGCTCTTCTGTTTTGAAAAGTTTATGCTCACAGCTCTTCAGTCAGCTGAACAGATGTGTCTGCGTGTTACACTGCAGCAGCACAAACCTAGCATTTTAAAACATACAAATAAATCTGTAATTTAAAATATGCAGGATGTTTAATTTAAACTATCTGGAACACTATATGGATATTTTTATTAATTAAAAAGTACCTCCAGTTTCTGTGTTTCAAATCACTGCACATATTTCCCAATATCATAACCCAAGAAACCAGTATCAGCTAATTCATGTTTATAAACAGGTGGTTAAAATCCAAGGAAAAGCAGAGGGATGGCAGTCATTCCCTTCTGAAACTCTAGAAGCGATTGTGTGCATTTTTCTACCATATCCTGTCTGGCAGTTAAAAAGAGAAGTCAGAATTCCAAAGCAGGTAATCTCAGTGTCATCTATGATGAAGCAGTTTATCAGGATAAAGCACAGCTGCCATTACATTTTACTCCTCAAGTGTTGCCGCCCCTTTCCTTTTTTAGGGTAGCTAGACTGAGATAAAGAAGGATACATGCTCTGGGTTTTAATCCTGACATTGATGGTAAAACTCCCAATGACTTCACAGGGGCCCAGATTTCACCCTGTGCTCCTTTCAGTGTTATCATTATGTTTTATTCTGGCAGTGCTTAAAATGCTTTCCAGATCATGTCTGTGAGACTGTTGCAGGCAGTGTTCCCTGATGAATTTTTTTCCTTCTTTGATCTAACTGAAATCCTGTGTCAACCTTGTACGGAGCTGTTTACTTCTCATGACTGCCGTCTCAATCACTGAGGCCATATAAGGCTATCAGATACAGCAGAGTGTAAAAAGATATGTCCAGGAACTCTCCATAATATATATATATATATATGACAAACAGTGATGGTGAGAAGTCGTGTATTCTTGTCATAAGAGGAAAGAAATAAACATTCTTTACCATGATAAAGTTAATGAAGAATGCCCATTTTTCACCATTTTATATTCTGTTTAAAGTCTTCAAGATGTTTACTCAGAGCTTCATTTATTTTCTTACATTTTTAATAAATTTAATGAATACTAAGGGGTGAGGGTCTTCAGACTTCTTGGGTTGGTCTCTTAGGGCTAGAATTGAGGTGGGGGGGGAGAACTTCAAAGATAAATGTATGATTAAAAGGAATAAGAAATGTATTAAAAATTTATTTAAGATTAAATATAAAAATGATGCAGAGAGCACGTAGGACAGCAAGAACTGATACTTAGCTATTCTCATTCAGAGTTTAGAAATGATCTTTTACAAAAAATAAATTATCAAGTTTTATTATTGATGATGTAAACATACATCAGGAAATTGAGATGTATCTCTCTTTGAAAGACCTGCTTAATCAATCCCATACCAGCCTGTCTGTACCCTTCAAACTTCATTGTACCTGTTCCTTGATCAGGAAATCTGGACCACACGTGCTTCAAAGATCATCAGTATTGCTAATAGAACGACCATTAGGCTATCTATCAGAGCAACTCAAGATTTGGCCTTCCTCTGAATTCTAAGACAACTGCCTCCACGGTACTCCCCGATAGCCCTTGCTAGCTTGTCAAAGTCAAGTTCAGAAATCAGATTTACGTATCTTAGCCGTGCATACCATCTGCACAGGCCAAGCTCCTTAACCTTTAACTGATTACCAGAAATATTTGAAATAATGTCAAGGCACAGTGAAATCAACCACCATTAAATTGTGTTTTAAATCGAAATATGACATTTTTTTCCATTAAAAAAAATTACACACGTTTATCTTTCTGTCTGACCCCATGAATAACCTAAAAGAAGTCTGCGATGGTGTGAGTATCCACCTGTTAGATTGCTATTTGATACACACTGTGATCTTCTCCTGGAAAGGACATTCTGAAAAATCTAGCAATCTTTTGTCAACTTGCTTAGTATTTGGGTTGTTAAAATTAGAAAGCATTCATAAATGAAACCATTGACTAGATACACAAAGGTCTTTTGCAAATTATCTAGACACAGTTATTTTTATTTAGTTTCAAAAATAATTCACAAACCTCTAATATTCTACTCTAATAATAATTATTTGCACCTATATCCTTAAGGGCTTTCCATCAGAGGGTCTCCGAGCTCTTTATGAACATAAATGAATTAATCCTCATGACATCTCTGTGTGGTGACTCATTTCCTTTCTACCCAGTGAAGTACAGAGATATTAAGGGTGAAAACTTGGTCCCATTGACTTCAATAATAGGATCTAGTCTAGGGTGTGAAAAATCGGGGCCATAATGTAAGAAATGTAATGAAAGTCTAGGGTGTGAAAAATCGGGGGACTGAATATCGGGACTGTCCCTATAAAATCAGAACATTTGGTCACCCTAATCTAGTCCCCCAGAAGACTTCAGTAAAGAGGAATGGCTGGTTTAGAAGATTAAAATGAAACATTAAAGTTATGGTTTTGTATTGATTATTATAGCTAATTCTTCACTGCCTTACATTTTGAGTGGTCATTTACCCCCATGCAAAGGGGGTGTAAAATGCTACCATGCTGGTTTGATGGAACTTTAAACTGGCTTTTGCATAGGCATAGATGATCACAAAAGGTGCAAGGCAGTGGAAGATCAAAGACCAAAGTGTTTAATAACATGCATTTAAATGTGACTTCAGTGTGTTTCTCGTCAATTTTATGGCATTGGTTTTGTGTACCCTACAAGCAGATTCTTAGAGAAATATTTTACTTGACAATTCAAAGTAAATTAATGTTTTATTTTTAGTTTAGAGCTGTGGAAAATTTGAGTGATCTTTAAGGGCAGTGGCAGTGCATAAATTTGCACAGACAGTTATGGACTGTCACCTCTTTCTTCACCATGAAGTCAACAAGGGTAGGTCTCTGATTGGAAATACATACCATGCCTTATTCTCAAGCAAGAGAATATGAAAGCTTTTGGCAGGATCGAAGATGGGTCACATGAAAATGTCATCACAGGGGAAACCTCAACAAATTTCCTTGTGACCTAACACAAAAGAGATCAAAATTAAAGTAATGAGACATGTTATTTAGTAGTGGCAGTCTTCATTTTAAGTGGAGTGTCCCTAGGAGAGTTCTGTCAGTTTTGTCTCAGTGGATCTCTGGGCTTCCTAAAAGATTTTGTGAATACACACTGTCAAGAAGAGAGTTTTTTGGGTTTTTTTTAATTCAGAGGTGGCCCTTTTTTACTTTCTTATTTGATATTCAGTGGAGACATGGTTTTAACAATGAGAATTTGACAGCAGCTGCGGTATGTATAATTTCCCCAAATGGTAGAGTGCGTTTGTCAATGTCGTTTCCTTCTGAACTGGAAGCCGCTGTGTCATCAATAATCATGGAACGCAAACCTGTATGAATGAAATCAGTAGGAGGTTTGTCACTGATTGTGCCAACGATGGTGTTTAATACTATTAATATTGAGGAGGTTGGTGCCTATCACCACTGTGCTGAGGTAGTCTGGAGTCTAGGAAAAGGTGCCAAAGAGAAACAGTGAACCTGGATATCTAGTAGTTTGTTGTTAGTCTGCTATTTCTTAATCTGTTGCGTTCTACTTACAAGATGCAATGGGAATGGAAAACCGCAGTCTGTTAGATATTAAAAACTGACTGACTTTGCATGAGTAACATTTACCAAATAAAGAAGTTGCATGCTTTGAAGAACCCAATAAATCGTACCTTTTGACCTGTCCCTTATGTATGGAACATTCTTACTGAAGTGAAGTAGCCATAAGGGCACTCTTTGCTCTTCTATCAGATCCCTTTTTGAGTCCCACTTCTGCTGTGATGTCTACAAGAAATCAGCCAAAATTAATAGCTAGGTTTGGAGGCAATTGAAGAAAATTGATATTTATTTGAGTAGGGATGATTCTGGGAAACAGCATTAATCTCCCTGTATAATCACAAAAACCTGACCCTACAGATTTTGAACTGAGGGGTTTATTATGGGGCCACAGGAAGCCACCACCCCAGATTAGCTTTCCTACAATAATAGAAATGGAAGATATGGAAATACTCCACTGTTTATGCTCAGAGCCCAATCCTGCTGTTACTTTCTCAGGCAACATTCTCATTGATTTGTAATCAAATTCTACTCAGTGTGAGACTAGAAATCAATGGGGAGTATTGAATGTCAGCATCAGAGCTAGAATAAATGATTTGCGGTAGGAAAATAAAATCATAATTTAGTTTTGCTAGAAAAACTATCACACTCCTAATTTCTGTCAGTGTGGATTCAAATACCTTCCTCCTCACAGCAACAGAATACTTTTGTGTTCTTATGTCTTTCAGATAAATACATTAGTTTCAAAGGGTAGAATGAATCCGAGTCTGATGTGGTTGCTTTAATTTCAAATGAGTAAAAGTAAAAATACGTATGCAAACAATTTCTGTGGTAGAGCAGCAGCATCCAGAATATACTACACAAAGTCTCTCAGAAATATATAATATAAATACTATCCACTGTATACTGTTACATCCAAGTATTTATAAACAACGTTTTTTCCGAAGTGGCATTTCATGTTTTACTGTGTTGTTTATTTTTTCAATTTTGAATACGCCACACAAGGTAGATGTTTCAATTCAGTTCACTAGCTTGTCTTCTACATATATCCCCTTTGGATAATAGTTTTCATTGATAGCAACAGCAAGAATAATACCCCCAAGATCTGCTCCTAATTGCACTGAGTATCTGAGATACATAATTTCAGCAAATGAAATAAAGGAAAAGCAAAACCATTTGAGTGTAGATTAACGATACAAGTATAATTTACAATATAATATTGTACATTTATTACTTATTGATCACAACTGATGTTCTAATTTTTTTCAGTGAGTGTTTTTTTATTTTTATTCTTTTTAATGAAGATAATGGCATTGGTTCTTCTGCTTTGGGGTAGTTATTTACTTACGTTCAGATTGGACTAATAGTTTTTGTACCCACTTTTCAGAGGTGCAGATTGCTAAACAAGGTGAAAAGCAAAAGATATCTTGTTGCAATGTTTTGGTATCAAACACCACAATTGTCTATTTAGCAAGTTTCCTGCTAGTATTTTGGTCAAGTATACGTATATATTCAGGTATACGTTGTAGTATATGTTGGTCAAGTAGTGACAGGAATTCATTTAATAGTTGCTTCATAATCTCATACTTCATTGTTACACCATAAACCACAGCTTCCACTGCTAACCATTGCCGAGGTGAATGCAAAGCAAGATATCTGTGCTGTAATACCATAGAAACTTGTAATGATGACACAAATTTGTCATGTTAACTACTGCAATCCAGTAGTCAGGTAGCTATGGAGGAGAACTGAGAGTCAGGATTTATGTGTTCTCCTCTCAGCATTGGGATATTTTGTGACCTTGCTGAAGTTACTTATGCTTTCTGGGCTCCACTCTTCTCGTCTGTAAAATGGGTATATTTATCTTCCAACATGACATGGTGGGAAGCAAAATCACTAACGTTCATAAAGTGCTTTCAGAACCAGTTTTGTTAGGCAAAATATAAGGCCAGCTTCTTATTTATTCTAGCCCTGGCAGTGTAAAGGGACCTGAAAGGGGGAGTAAATTACATCACTCCCATATTAGACCTCCTTTTTTTTACCCACTTGAAGCCCATGTACATGGCCAGAGAGGTCAATGAGAATCTGGCTACAGCTGGTTGCTGATATTCTAGAAAATTAGATCTTCGTATTTACTAGCAGTCGGAGCAGGGCCTGCAGCAAAGCCAGTCTCTGGACAACCTAACGAGCACAGCTGGCCTGTAGCAGGCTGCATTGTTGTCTGCGCTGCCTGATGGGTGGGAAGAGTCAGCAGACCCTCTCTTACGCTCAGCAGCACCGCTTCAGTGCCTGCTCAAAGCATTGGCCCCTGGCTGTGCTAGCTTCTGTGCCTGCCCATTCCCAGCCTTGCCTCTGTCTGGTCTCACTTTGAATCTGGGCTCTGATTCCTGATGATCAGCTTGTGCTCTAAGCACTGGGAAATGACCACCCACGTCCCGGTCAGTAATGGTGAATCAGACCAGAACTCTGTGCCCCAAAAGCATGAACCTTTGTGTTAGCGTTTGTGAGGTGGGCCTAGGTCTGTCACCGGTGTGTATGTGGGGGAAAATTGGATTATTGATATTGAGGGGAATCATACTTTTCTGTCTGGAGTAGATGGAAAATTGATTCTCCATCAGTGTTTTGTGATCAAAGATTCAGGAGAGTGTTTATTCATATATCCTTTGTTTACGACACAGCGAGAGTTCGGTGGCACCTTAAAGACTAACAGTTTATCTGGGTGTAGGCTTTGGTGGGCAGAAACCGACACTGTTTTGCTAAAAACAGACTAACACGGCTACCCCTCTGGAATTTATCTACAATATAACTTTACAATAAATAAATAAATAAAGGCCACTATTTAGGGATACAGGCTTGTTTGAGGGTTAGCAGCAGATCTGTGTGGGAGGGGTGTATTCTGCAATGTACCAGAAACAGACAAAGTGATAGACGGAGAGAGAAAAAGCTACGTTTTCCGTTTGTATTCCCAGGTGCCTTTGCAATGTACATTATCCAAATGTGCAAAATGCAGTTTAAAATCTGAATGCAATGGAGAATGGAAACTGATTTAAATGGCCCATCCCAGGGTGATGTTGAAATAACATCCATTGCTTTTGGTCCATCTACCAGGTCTCATTTTGAGTGAAATTTGCCTCTGTGCAGAGCCACCAGAAAATCTATGTGTCACATAAGCCCTATTTTGAAGGCTTTAAGGGGATGTAGATGACATATTGGCCTAGTTATGGCCCTCTTTCCAGGGATAGATTTTACCCTTTAGGAGTATTTCATGCTTACCACAACATATCAAGGGACATGCAGTCTCACTGATTTTGTTGGGGTTACACAGATGCCTTTAAGAAAAAATTATCTTTTAAATGGCTAATATTTCAGCTGATAAGTTTTCATGTGCAGTAAATCTTCAGAACTCTGGATCTTTACCTAACCGAAGAAATATAGGACTGAGTACATGTTGAGAAACCTGAACAGCACCTTTTTATCAATGAAGCTGCAAGCACCTTTTTATCAATGAAGAATAAAATAACAGTTATCCATGAGAAAATGTAATTTTATCAAAATCTAAAAGTTCCAGAAGAATGTATCAATTCTGACAAACGTTCAATAGGAAAAATGAACCATTTTGGCTCTCTCAACTTGTTTTGATAAGGAATGTTTTATTTCAACTTTCTGATTACATTTAATTTTGTTTTTACTTTTATATTGTATTGATAGTACAATATATTCTCTATGATATTACATTTAATATTTTGGTGTTTCAACATAATCTGAATGAAAATTTTCACCTAATTGAAACAGGTATTAATACTATTGAATTAAAATTATTTGAGACAGAAATAAAACATTCTGATGTGTCTGAATCTATTTATTTTTAATTTTGTGGGAAGTTTCTAAATTTCAGCTTTTCTTTGGAAAGAAAATTAATTTCAAAATGTTAGCATTTCCTGTCAAATATAAATTCTGGTTTTTGACTGTCTCAAATATACACCCCCTCACCTGCATACAATTTGTGTTGCTAGAACACCTAGGAATTCTAGTGATGGACCCTGTTGTACTAGGTCTGTACAAACACAAAACAAAAATAGGGCCCCTGCCCCAAAAAGCTTACACACACTGTAGACAGATGATAGGTGGATAGAATACATAACATCCCAGAAGACAATCTAAGTTACCTTATGGGCCTCCTAAAGGTTTCTTAAAAGACTCAGATGGAAAGCTAGAATAGGTTTTTAAATCACAGGACACCTAGTGTTGCAAACACTGTTTAGTTTTTCACAAGCTCAAGACAGGACGCCAGTGGTGCTTTTAAATCCCAGGAGATCGTGGACTGAAAAGTTGTATCCTGTGGATTTTCACAAATATTAAATGTTTGGCACACTTTGATGCTATTACTTTGTTTTACAGCTGTAGGACTGCTGAGATAACACAAAGTAAAGTACTTTGGCTTCTTGTAAAGCGAGGGACTGGAACTGCATAAATTTCTTGATGTATTTTAACTTGTTAAATTAAATTGCTTTACTGCTGTATATAGACCTTAGGTATTTCGTTCCATTTTGTTGTATACTATGCAGTTCACAGTGCTGCTAACAAACACGATGTATCTTTTTATGAAGCACTTTGTGTCTGCCATCATTTCTTTTAAAGTGTTTTTACTACACTCCAGCGCTAGCCACTTCTTTGGAGCAATCATTTCCTATTCGTCAATAGCATGAGAATTTCAGCTATGTACAAATAGCTTTGCTCTTCTGTAAACATTTCCAATTACTAAAGAAAGGCAATACTTCCTCAGACATCAATGTGATAACAATTGCAAATGTTAATATATGCCTTGACTATAACAATACCTGTTGAGAGAATACATAATGTGGGGTGGGATAAAATTTTGCTGACATGAGTTTGGGATGACTGTATTACTTAGTTGAAGCCATAATTTAGTTATTCCTGTCCTTTCAAATGAGTCCCAATAAAACTGTTGTAATGCACCATGTATTCTGTATTTGCCATATATAGATTTACAGAGAATCTAGTTCAGGAAGGTCTTAGAGCATTTTAAAGAAAATTATTGAGACTATGACTTGTCCCTTCACCTCTAAAACCAGGTGCTTCACTAGTTGGCCAACTGTGCTGGGCTCTCAGGGAACCATGCTAATATCTAAAAACAATATGAAATAGCTCTTTGATGCATATAAATATAATACTTTAACACCTGTTTGGCACCTTCCAGGGTTTGAAGTAAGTGCTATGTCCCTTTGGGAAATGCATCCCAATGCTGTGTCATGGCTACAAAATTAAAAAAGCTATAGTTGTTGGGAAAGATAAATTATAGTTTTCAGTTTAAGAGAAAGAGAAATCATTGCTTTAGTTTTCATTTTATTTTTATAATGGATAAGTACAAGACAATGAGATCAGTGAGGGTCCAATCCTGATAATAGTGGAATGCACTTAACTCAGTGGAAACTTGTGATGCTCAGTACCTCTCATTGTTAGGCCTTTGAGCCTCAGCTAAAGCTCAGTGAAATAAGTGGGACCTTTCCATGGCCTTTATCAGTCCCAGTGTTGTGGAATTATAAAAGATGTTTGGGCTAGATTCCTCAGCACTCGCCACAGAGTTTGTTCTTTGTGGCTGTCTAGTATTGCTGGAGCGGTGTGAAGCAGCAAGTGTGTGTCTCTTACCTGCATGTCTTTGACCACCTGTGATTCCATTCCCAATCATCTTTTCTTATAAAGACCCAGATTAGTTACTGTTGACATGAAAGATCCAGGAGCCTAGAATAGCCAGCCAGACTTTATTCATTAAGTGGCCCAAACCATGCCCAAGGTACTCAGGCGTTCTACGAACAATTAAATTACAGTCCTAATGAACAATAACTAAAACATCATTGGTTGAGCTTGCAAAGCCCTATACTCAATGTGATGTTATTTCTCTGTTTGTCTATAAATGATGCAGAAACTTTTGAACACTTCATCTGATCAATTCCACAATTTCAGGGAATGTTCTAGGCCCATTCTAAAATGTTCTGGAACCCAATGATTTTGGTGAAAACCAGAAGGGGAAAACAGGAGACAAATAGAGCCCTTTGCATTTGGTTAGCAGGCATATTGTCTTTTAACAACCTGAATTAATCTATAGCTCAGAGAACTATTAATGGCAGCCATTGAAACCTTTCAGCAAAATAATACACCCCCCTTACCCCTTACCCCCCCCCAAACTCTGGCTATCCTTTTGATAGAGTTTAAAATGTTGACACCCTGAATGAAAAAACATGGAAGGCGAAGAGGAATGAGGGGGAACAAAGCCCTGGAATGGGGGCAATGGGGTTTCTGGCATGGGAGATGGGGAAAAATGGGGACACACACAGCCTCTGGCATGACATGAAATGGGGAGAAGGGGAAAATGGGGGCACCCCATGGCAGAGATGGAAATGTGAGGAGACACAGAGTGTCTGGCCTAAGGAATGGTGTGGGAAGTTACAGAGAGTCCTTAAAATAGAGGGAGGGTGGGAGAGTGGCACCTCTTGCTGAAGGAAGCTTGCTGAAGGTAGGCTGGTGGTGGAATGATGCAAGGAGCCCCTAATGTGTGCAATGAGCTCAGCCTATAGACAAATGGTTCCCAACCTGTGGCCCATGGGCCAAAAGTGGCGCATGGGATCTTTCAAAGAGGCCCGCCGCTCCCCTCCTGCCGACTGCAGAAAGAAGCCGCTGCCTAAGGACCCAGGCAGAGCACGTTACTGCAGGTGTACAAGACTGATGCAGGATCCCTGCTGCAGCCAAGGGGATGGGAAATCAGCACTCCCTTCCCCCTGGCTGTAGCAGGGAACATGGTAAAGCACTCTGCCTGGGTCCATAGGCGCTGAGATCCCTGCTGGAGCCAGAGGGAGGGGAGATCCCATCACCCTGGTTGCAGAAGGGAACCACTGCCTAGGTACCCAGGGAGAACACAGGACTACAGGACTGTGTGTGGTTTCCCTGCTACAGCCAGGGGGATGGGAGATCAACGAGAAGGCAGAGAAGCCCTGGGGGCTCAGCACATGAGCCAACAGTAATTAAAGTAGAAAATATTTCTGATAGTGTGTGCTTCACTTTCTGGATTTCTCTTAAACTTGATCAGAGCATTCCCTTCAGTGAAAATTGTGTCTGAGAAGCTCTCAGATGTACAGAACACATGCAGCCAAATGGGGCATGTGTATGCTACAGCTAGGAGTGTAGACAGACATGCCCTAGTAGGGCTTGAGCTAGCATGCTATAAATAGTTGTGTTGATGTTGCGGCACCAGTGGAGACTGGGGCTAGTGAACTGAGGTTAAGCCTAGCGGGTCGCGGGGTCTGAGCTTGGGTGGCTAGCCCAAGTCTTTGCCGGAGTCACAACATCCACCCAGCTATTTTTAGTGCTTTAGCCCTCATTAGTGTGAGTCTGTCTATCCAGGGTGGGAGGCTCACTGCTAAATGCAGTCTAGATATATGCAAGGAGAGCTGCCAATTCAGCTCCCAGGCCAGCTTTGTTGTAAATGATTTAAAAAGCTAAATCGTGTTTCCATCACTCATGAGAGTGACATTGTTGTGCAAAGGTGACTGGGTCCTTAAATGCATGGTTTAGGAAAGTCCGTGAGGTAACTAACCATAATCCCTATATTTATGCTGGGGTGAATGTCAGGTCAGCAATTAGTTTAGCTATGCTATCATTTATGAGTGTTCCTCACAGTAATTATGTTAAATGTTGTTTACTGTTGTAGTAGGAAATTGTGTGTCTTCTGTGAAGTGATTTAACAATCAGGCCCCTAATTTTACATGTACTGCAGTTACTAATTGTCTGAACAATTGGTCTGATAGCAACGGGTAACCTTGCAAAAACTTAACCCCTCAGTGCTTTAGGGCTTGATTTTGAAAGATACTTTCTCTAAGTGCTCTTGGAGGCATTAAACCCCAGGCTCCTGATGCTCTGCGGCTCCAGGAGTTCCTCAGCCCATTGGAGGACAGAGCCCTGAAATTACTATAATCATTTTCTTTATAGTCTGTAGTTGAATGGACACCCCGATGCATATAGTTTCAGATTAAATATCCAAGGCCATAACATCTGCTCTGTGAGACATTACGCTCTATGGGTGGGATTCTCCTCTGCTCATGCAGAAGAGGAGGAAATCAGCTCTTTATCCTGATTGGAGTGCCTATACAACAGGCTGCAATTTAGGGAGTGGAGATGGGAACAAATCGAAAGGGGAAGATTTCTGTATAGAAGTCTTGGAGTTATATTACTGCCCGCCCCCTGGGGTCCCTCGCTGGCTGGTTAGCCATTCTCTCTCTGATACGCCTCAATGGCCTTACATCCAATAGCTGACAGATTTATAGTATCTCCCCCTCCCCACTCTTTCCCTAATTGTATTCCTCCTGCAGCAGGTTACTGTGAGCTGAATGTAAAATGGTTATGGATAAATGAACCTTTAGATGATTCTTTCAGCTGAAGTTGAAGCTCGTAGATCTGAAGTAGAGTCAGTCATATTGTGCTGACTACACAATAGTGTACAACCAGGGTAACTTATGGGGAAAC
>ML675646.1:22150312-22165099 GCA_007922155.1 Mesoclemmys tuberculata
AGATGATCATATTGGTCCCTTCTGACCTATGAGTCTATGAGATCTTGGACACAAAAGAACCATGAAACTGTTCTAGCTGTTTTGTCAGTAGAAATTTTTATTTCTCTACTTCTTCAGAAAACGATTTACTAATCTGCGCCTCCATTGTTAGAAGAAAAGAGTCATGAACATAAGAGTTACCCTGTTGGAATATAACCATGGTCCAGTATCCAGTCTCTGCAAGGGGCCTGGGATGAGAGTAGCCTCCTTTTTGCACCTATCCAAGTTAGCACTTTATATTAGGGAAAAGAAAATCATTCTTTACCCTTCACCCCATGGGTGATCAGTATGTTTCCTAATCCAGGAGTGTGATTTAGCTCTGATTAAATCTGCAGGTTAGTTTTGCTACCAATGCCTGTTCGATGGCTGTGATCAAAATTAGCACCAACTCTTATCTCCTGCTTGGTCATTTGAAGATCCCCTTGTGTGCTACTGCCATCGCTTTTTGTAGCACACATCACTGAGAGAGGATACTTCTGTCCATGCGTCTTGACTGAGACTCAGAAAAGGAGTGTAGGTTCCAGAAACTGTATCCTTCAGAACTTCTCCTCAGATACTACAGGATTCTCTTTTCTGTAGAAACATCTCATAAAATTATCCAAATAACAATAGTCGTAACTAAAACCAAGATTTATTAAAAATAAAGAGAACATGGAATTAAAAGAACAGAAATTGTGTGCTTAACATATCTAGATTTACTCTTCTAACAAGCTAAGCAATCCTCTTCCTGACCACTTTTCAGTCATACTCACTTGCTAACTGAATACTGATTTCCTTCCTGTATCCAGGGCCCACTTTTCATTTCCATGCTACTAAGACTGGGTCTACACTGACGGCAGCAAAGTCGCCACTGTCGCATCGATTGCTCTGGATCGACTGAGTGGTCTGTATAGACACGCTCAGTCAATCCAGGAAGCGATGCAGGAAAACCACCCCCATAAGTGGAGTAGCGCTGCATCGAAGGGAGTGCTGTTCCCTTTGACGCAGCGCAATATGGACGCTGCACGGAGGAGATGCTGCAAAGTCGACAGGAGATACGCAAGTGATTTACGTCACTTGCGTATCTCCTGTCAACTGCCGCCGAATCACCAAGGTAAGTGTAGACTGGGCCTAAGTCAGCTTGCATATTCAAACAGGCCCCTCTTGGTTGTCCAATGTGTCTAAGTTTTTAGAGGTTTTAAATATATCAAGGTGAGGTTTCATTAATATTTATCCAACAGAATATTTGATCCAAAGTCCTGTTTCGGAGGGATGGCCACATAACTTTTGTTTCTTAATTATCTCCAGGAGTTTACCCCTGCCCTCCTGAATCCAAGGCTGGTATGTCAAAAGCACTAGTGATTTAATTTCTTTAGACTAAATATGATGATAGCTTTTGGTCTGTACCTTTGTTCTTTTCCATGGATGGTTTACCCCTCACCAGTTGCATAGACCCTTCCTCTCCATCTCTTCTGAACAAAGAGATAGTTTGGATGTGACCCATTTTAGATGTCTTTTATTAAGTTCTGACATATCCTAGAAAAGCATATATATCAGTCTATGTTAAATAGTCCCCTATTAGACAAAAGTGTGGTCTGATGATTTAAGCATAGGAATAAGAGTCAGGAACACCTGAATTCTGGTCTCGGGTTTGCTACAGGCTCACTGTGGATAATACTCACACACAGATTTAAACCCAGATAACAAGGGTCAAGGAAATATGAAGTTTGTAAATAGTCTCATAGTTGCTTTGCTACCATCATTTTAAGAATCTTACCTCCAAACTAGAGATTCAGTACTAATCTAGTGTTGATTTCTTGAGTGAGGTCTCACCTGTCTCTCTTTAAGAATACCTGCCACCCATCCCTCAGGCAGGAAATTCAAATTCTCACACTTTTGCCTCTTTCCCCCTCACTTGGTCAACAGTATCATGTACTCAGGCCTCCTGCCTAGGCAGGAACAGTCAATTCTTCCTGGCCAAATTGACTCAAATCATCATTTAAAGGTGTGAAAGAGGTTTTTCTGGTTGGTTGGTTGGTTGATTGATTGGATCTTTAGGAATCTGCTAAACACCATGTTCAGTAATAAATGTTAAACACAGAATTTTGTTTTCTTTCTTTTCTCAAATTCATCTGTTCTTCACTGAAGTCTAACAGCATGTTACATTTTATATTGGGCCATTTTTTTAGTTGTTGGTTACCAAAAAGCTATTTTCACATGGACTTGAAGTCAGGAGACCTGAGTTCTAGGCTCAGCCAGTGGCCTCCTGGGTGACCCTGGGCAAATCACTTTCCCTGTTTGTGCCTCAGTTTCCTCAATTTAAAATGGGGTTAATGATATTGACCTCTTGTATGACGTATGTTGAGACCTACTGATGAAAGCTCTATACACTATCTAGGTATTGATTTAATGATGACTGTATGTATATACATATGTCGTTTTCTTTAAGATATAATTTGAAAATCACGGAACAGATTTTCCTTATAATTTTCTGGCAGGGAAAAGACTTGACATTGTTGGCTAAGAACAAGGCCAAAAGGAGAATTTTTCACAAAGCGATGATGAGAAAGTAAACAGAAAATGTTAAAAGGAAGTTTAGTTGTAAATTCTGTTCTTCATTTGTAACAGCAAACATGCATATGTATACACATACACATACATATATATAGTATAGCATGAATATACAGACATTAAATATCACTGCCACTGTCAGGGGGATTTAGATTTTCTGAAACTGTTTCAGGCTTAGTGCTAGGTTTTTAAAAGTCAAAATATGCAAGGAGTGTTGCATGAAAGATAATTCCCTTCACCCTCCCAAATCTTCATGGAGCATCCTTACTAGAGATCAAAATAAATTTATAGATTTATTCCATTTTAAATTAATCTGCAGGATTAACTCCAGATGGTTCTAAATAACAGTATGAATATTACTAAGATTTCTCACAAGTGAATGTTTTTATAAGAATGATACCTGCGCTTTTAGGGAATCATATAAGTATTTTCATTTTAAATAGAGAGCACCCACCAGACATAGAACAGAATCTCAGTGGAGCTATTCCTGACTGAGAAACTTCAGTTATGTCGGTAGATTTCTCATTTTATGATACTTATAATTGACCAATGACTCATTTCCTATACTCAAATCCAGCTGAGTAGCTAAATTTCAGCCTCTCTGAAGTGAGTTTCATATAAGCTTCAACCTGTATGTCTTTTTGACATTAAACTTGCAGTCAGACGTCTTTAGTTTGCTACATGCCTAAAGGGATATACCCAGTTCCATATCTTGTTAAATTAATACTGTACATCATATTTATCTTAAATAACAAGTTACAAAAATGTTCTTCGAAATGCCTTCATGATATTCAGGGCTCGAACTGGATCTTCGTGATTGTGCAGATAATGGGTGAATAGGGCTTTGACTTGATTTACATTACATAGCCTGCAATACAGCTGAATAATAATGTTAAAGCATCAGAGTTATCCTTTCATTTGATATAACCTCTCTCATATGTGAATAATAAAGCTCTGTTTTTGCAAATGGTTGTTTACCACTATCAGATATTAACTGCTGTGCCCTTTTTAGGACATTGTCCTCAAACTAAAATAAATGTTAAAACTGTTTAGCATCCATTACTGTTGTTCTGTTTTCCCCCACATAAGTGATTCTGGTGAGACAACATACACACCAATGGCAGAGGTAGAGCTAGTGACATTTTTCACCTGAAACTTTTTTACGGCATAAAATGCCAATTTAACAACATTTTGTGCATTTCAGTCAATTTTGCCAGATTGTTTTGGTAGGGATTTTTTTTAGTTCCCAAAAAATTTAAAAATTAATTTTGAGCCAAAATGAAACTTGATTCTCCAACAATTTAGGAAAAAAATTCTATTTCACCAAAAATGATTTTTTGCCAGCAAACCAAAGTATCAGTTAATCATCCAACTCTAGGAAGAGGACTTGCTGTTTTCCCATCATATGTCATACAGTATGGTTTTGTAGTATCTTCCTTTGCATGTATGAGCAAATTATACACTTGGAAACTTATAACTTCACGCGTCCTATAACAAAGGAGTGAACTTCTAACAGGAACTCGGTGTTAGTCAATGGAATTCACCCAAAGGACAGAAAGAGTCCCAATATTCTGGGACTTTATATGTTATCAAATTTAAATGTCTATATTATTTCAACAAGAAGCTCTGTGTGTGCATGTGTGTGTATTCACATGAAACACACATGCTGAGGAATGGATTGATTTCAGTGTGGCTTTTCACAGGCACCCATGTGTTAGTTAATAGCAGGACTTGAGGTCTAAATTCACAGTTCAACTTAATACATGAATGTGCCTAAAGCCATTGAAGTCAGTGGGACTTAAGTGCTTTGCTGAACAGGAATGGGATTACTCACATGATTAAAGTTAACCACAGGTTTAAGTGCCTTGCTGAATCAGGGCCTTAGGTTAGGCCCAGATCCTCAAAGGTATTTAGGCACCTAAATCCCACTGAAATCAATGGGAGCTAGGTGCATACATGGCTTCGAGATTCTGGGCCTTAGTAATCAGTTTGTATTCATCTTAGGGCTGTAAATGGAAAGTCATTTCCACTTGTAAATTATTGGGTGACCAGTGCAAAATGATTTCAGTACAATTCTTAATTAATGAGTATTCACATCATATTTTGACTATGAAAACCATATTGGCTGGCAGAAATGACAAAATTTTGCACAGATTTTCAATAAATTTGCAAAATTCTCCTTTTTTGCATATACAACTTTATGAAGTAAAAGTTGCAAATTCTGCAAACTGAGGATAGAACTCTGGGATAATGCAAAGACTCCATGCCATTCTTTTCAACAGTGCGTTTTTCTACATGCCTAATTCCATACCAGGTATTGTACACTTTTCTTAGCTTGGCAGTGAGAGTGGCTGATTTTATTTATCCATATTTGTATTCAATACAAACACTATTGCAACCATTAACAGCTGTTCAAGAGTATAACTTGCCTTATCAGTAGCATTTGTCCATCTTTCACCCTGTGCAACCTTTTTGAAATGAATGGACTGTAAATCAGTAAATTTGGCCCTATCAGATATGGCAAATTGTGTGGTGAACACAATGACAGAGAGTTCTGATTTTGCCAGTGTGAATAGTTCCAGCAAACTTTATGCTTTTTCAAAATTCTGTGAATTATATTTGAGTTTTCCATAGAGTTTTAAAATACCTGTTATTCATTTCTTTTGCCCAGAGGCTTGAGCTCTCTTGTATCCCTGATTTTCATTTTGCTTCTAAAATATTAGTAGGTGAAGAGTAGGAGGGAGGGGGATTGTCATAATAGACAAAGAGGAGAACCACATTTTGTAATACCTGTGAGCTTAGATGTTCCTCTAATTGTCAGAGTTACAGAAAATGTCACTAAAGTAAGTGGGAGTATTTCCACTGACTTCAACGGGAGTTGGATCATGCGGTAAGGTCCTGATCCTGCAGTGATGTCTAACTACACAGAGACAGATCGGGGATGAAAAACCCTGACCACATTTAAGTAAATGGCAAAACCTCCATTGACCTCACTGAGGTAAGGATTTCACATCTGGTCCTGATTAAGGGAAGCATTCCTATTAAGGAAAGCACTTGAGTAGGTATTTAAGTCCCACTGACTTCATAAGCATGTGCTTAAGTGCTCTCCTATGTGATTATCCTGCCTTTGCAATGAGCTGCAAAAATGGTCCTACCACATTATCTTTTGCACCTGGGATTGCTCTCATTTCAGCAGACGTATTTGGAATAGAAGCATTTACTTTATTAATTATTATTATTATTACATTAGTGATTAGTTTACTGTGTTGAGATTCCAGATGGCATTTTGTCTTTCCCTGTCCATAACTTTACATTTAACACTAGCACTCTTGACGCTATTGGTGAAGGAGATTTCGCTTCACTGCTTCCCAGGCTCTTGCAAAACAACGTGCTGCATGTGGGGGACATTCTTCATCAGACACAGAGTTGAAAAGAATAAAAACGTAGCACCTGAAAGTGCTGTTTGTCTTCTCAAAGGACTGCAGGAGGCCTCTTTGTAAAAATTTTATAGCTTTTCAAACAGCTTTTTAGAAGAATTTTTTTAAAAAGTATGGGGACTTTGTCCTCACAGTTCCTTTATGTAGAAAGCAGCCTGCTTAAAATAGAGGGGGGGAAGTGTTTAAAAGTTTGATATGTGCTAGGGTTCTTTCTGTAGTATTTTACTGATGAGCAGACTGATTTCAAGGTAAAGTCTTTACTGTGAACAAAAACCACATACACAAATGAGGTACCAAAATGCAGCCTGCAACTACCCAGTACTGTGCTGCTTTGCTTCTGTGCCGGTAGAAAGTGTCCCAGGAAAACAGAGACTGCATCTAGAATGTACTGGAAGTGCGGCATCACTAAACAACCTGGACAACTTGTTCAAGAGCACGGCTTCGCATTTTCACATCTGACTGAACCAAATAGAGTAACTGACTTAACTCTTCAAGTTGTTTCAACACAACCCTCCCATGTCTTGATCAGTCTCTCACGATGTTTTAGCAACCTTCCTGACCTGCATTGCAAACCCTCTTTGGCCAAATCCTTGTCTGTAGCAGACTGATCCTGGTCAATAGCAGAGTCAGTTGTGAATTATTTTATACTTGTACATCTGCAGTCTCTTCACTTTTCAGCCAAGTTGTCAGTATCGTGAGCAGATGCTTACACTTCTTTTGTAAGGTTTTGCCTGTGTCTGTTATCACTGAATCTGAGACACATGACTCTTCTTTGATCATTATAGCTTTAACTGGCCAGTGCCCATCTTGCCAAATTCTCAATGAGTCTTTGTTTTTTAAATTGTGGAAGAGGTCATGGACCTTTATTATAATATTTTGTCTGACTGTACTTTCCCAGTCTTTTCCTCACTACCACAGACTCTTTAGTCACCTTTGTTTTTGTTCCATATCTGGTAATCAAGTATTTATATATCTGTTATGGAGTTCAGTGGGTGACTTTGTACACTGTGGCTGTGAGCGCAGTTGAACAGCAGTGACTACAGTTGAGTAGTAATAAATATAGATCTTCTCTTGCCTCCATTGCTTTTTTTGAGCAACTTCTTCACTGTTATCTACTCTACATTCAACTATTTCATAGGTTTGAGAATATCTGGGACTAGATGTCTGATGATAAAAGTTGTACATTTTTTCAAAGTCCAGGAATGTCCTATTCTTGAACTGAGGTCCTTTGTCAGTTACTACTGTTCTTGGAATTCAATGATGTGCAAATACAGATTTAATGTACCTGACAACTGTTGCTTCTGTGGTATCTTCAAGTAGGACTTCTTCTGAGAAATTGGTAAAGCAGTCCTTTTTAACCAGGTAATTTTACCTTCCCACATTGAACATGCCAGTTCTGACTTTGTCCCATGGAACTGCAAGTTGTTCATACAATACCATTGGTTCTCTCTGCTAGGAATCTTGGTACTGCTAATATATTCCACACCTGCTCACCATTTCGTCAATGTCACTGTTCATCTGTGGCCAGAATACAACTTCTCTAGCTCTCCTTTTTGATTTGGTCATTCCCAGGTGCCCTTCAATATTTGTTCCAATAGTTTCCTTCTCCTCCTTGTGGAAATAATTATTTCTGTCCCTTTCAAGTGCCCTCCCGAGATCAAGCTTATTTTTATAGTGGGAAGTGTTAATTTCCCCCCTCCTTCATTTATCACTTGTATCATTGCTTGAAGCATTTCATCTTTAGTTTTTTCTGATTCCTAGTTATCCAATATGCCTGGGATGCAAGCACATGACACTCTTTTCATGTTCACACACATGTTTATTGCTTGTTTCAGATCATCTGGATGTGTATTGTCAGAAGGAACATATGCTGTAGAAAGTGTGTCTGCCATAACAAAGTGCTGGCTAAACTGGAACTCCACGGTCACTTCATATGTCTATATTTTCAAAAGTAGTCCATGTATCTTGGGTGATGCTTTTGTGAATTGCGGTGAGTGGTTTGTGACCAGTTTCTGCTTTGAAGCTATGTCCACAGAGAAAGTTATGAAATCTTGTACATCCATACACCAGACCTCGTGTCTCTTCTTCAGTCTGTGCATGCCTCATCTCCATGGCTATCATTGCCCTAGGTGCAAACGAAAGTAGTAATTAATCAGTTCTATGGCTGTAATAGTACCATTCTCAGACCTCCTTTTGAGCCATCTGTTGAGAATTAGATGTCTTTCAGTAGGTCAAAAAATTGCAGCTCTGGAGCTGATGCCAGAATGTGCTTTAACTCATTGAACTCTCTTTCGTGCTCTGGCATCCATGCCCATTTGATGACCTTGTAGAAATGATGTCTTAGGTGAAATGTGTGAGCTGTAATGTTAGGAATGAAGTTGCTGACAATTCCCTTAGCAGCCTTTCAATTCCCTTTTTATCTTCGGCCTCAGCATGTGCAATATTACCTGAAACTTAGATTCATCAGGTAAGATTCTCTTTGAGGTCAGTCTCTCTCCCAAATACGTTATTTCTGTTGTTTGAAATTGACATTTGACATTATTCGATTTAAGGTTATTAGCTCTTGCAGTTTCCAGTATTCCTCAGTCTTGATGTTCAATGACAATGCTGCCCCAAATTATGTCATCATCAGTGTATGCTTACATGCCTGCTAGACCTGCCATGAGTCATCTGGTTCTTTGTATGTTGAATTACTTCCGGAGCTGAACATATTCCAAAAGGCAGTCTTTGGAGGCAGTATCTGCTAAGTGATATATTGAAAATGAAAATCTTGGAGCTATCAGTTTCCAAGAATGTATATCAAAATCCTGCCCAGACATTTAGTTTGGTGAATAATTTGACTCCTGCCATCTGACAATAGTTCACTTCTTGTGGGCAAGTGAAAGTGTTCTCCTTCCGTGTTCAGATGTGTAGGGTCCAAACACAGCTATAGTCTCATTCCTTGTTCCTCTAGAATTACTAAGTAGTAAACTCAATCACTTTTCATGTAGCAAGTACCCCCGGTAATGCAATTTTTCTTAACCCTATCTTGTATGTTACTGAGAAACAACCATTTCCTATGAATACATCTTCATATGATATTAATACTTTCATATCTGGTTCTTGTCGTCTTTCTGTCTCTCTATAATATACATCCAAACAATTCCAACAAGACCAAGCAATTCATGTATATAACCCAAGACTGTTAGCTTGCCTCTGTGTACCACCACAAACTCTTGTTTTATCATTTTGCCTTTGTATTTAAGTGTCAGTGTGCACTCTCCCAGCACTGAAATTGTTCTTCCGATATAGTCTTTCACAGATACTTTTGACTTGTCCATTTTCATGTGCTCCTTACATCTCTCTGTTTCAGTTTCTGTTGTTATATTTACCTGTGCTCAGTGTCCATCTTGTATGTCACAGGTGTCATTTGTACACATTTAATTAGCCAGCCTTTTGAGTTTTCAGCCTCTTTAATTATTGTACTTAAGAACAGCTCTTCCTCTTCATTAGAGGAATCCATTTTTTCACTTTACACATGCACTTACCTGCTTTCTCTGCACATTTTAGCATAATGATTGGGTTTATTACAGTTTTTATATATTTGCCTTAACAGTGGGAATTTCCTATATTCCATGCTTTTTGCCACTTCATTGGCACTGTTTCCTGCTTTCTATTTGTCTGACCCTGGCAAATTTAATTTGTGTGCTTTTCCCTTGCTGGTTTAGCTATCCTACTTGCAGTCACAATCTCTGTGTATTTCTCTAGGCTTTTTATTTGTGTTTCTATTTTTCTGCTGCTTACCATATACATTTTGTTCTTCCTAGTATCAGATCCATCTCCTTAAATAACTGTTCATGTGCTTTTTTATTTGTTACATCCCAGGACAATCTGCTCTTTAATGAGAGAATCTTTTAATATTCCATAATCATAGGACTGACTTTTTAGCTTTAAGTCTGTGACAGACTCCTCTATTGTTTCCCCTTTCTTCTGTGTTCTCATCCTGAACATACATCTTTCAAAAGGAACATTTTTCTAGCGACACAGGGACCCTCCACACTTTCATTATTACTGCAAAGCTTTCCTCTCTTTCCCCACCATCATCTGCATGGAATTCACTGTATATATCTAGGGCTCTTGTGCCTTCCATGGAGTGCAAAGCAATGTTTTGCTCATCCTCCAGTTTATTTGCCTCAGTGGCTTTCAATATACAGTTCAAATTGCTGCTTGAGCCTTTTCCAAGCACATCCAGCATTTCCCCTGATTCTCAGGCCTGGTTGGGGAGTTACTTGCAGCTATTTCAATGTTATCTTTCTTACTGGGTCTTAAAGCCCACTGTGCCTTCCACTGCTGGCATCATGTATTATCTCACTGACAAGCAAACCAGTGTCAGGGTAAATCCTGTATTATGTACAGAACTGTGTACAGAAATGAGGTAATACAACTTTCTACTGCTCATTGTAGCTGCAGCCTACAACTGCCCTATCCTGGGCTTCTTTGTTTCTGCCCCCAGCAGGAAGTATTGCAGGAAACTAAAGACTTTATTTAGAGTGTATATGCATTGTTGCATCTCTTAACTTCCTGGAGGACTGACTCTATAGCACATTTTCTCCATACGTTTATCTGACTTTTATTATACATTTTGTTTTGCTCCTTTTTTCTTCAAAATGCCTTGAATGGTTTTTAGGCACTGTCAGAGAGGCTGCTTATGTTTCTGAGATACATCCTGCCAATACTGGGTCAGATGGTTAATGGGAGATAGATTGAGGAAACCACTCTCCCTGTTTATCACAGCTGTTTTGCATGTATATGAGCCATTGTGCAATATTCTGTGTGGTTAAAGACAAATCTCCAGTTGCAAGATACCTGACTTTTAATACTTTCAAATGGTTTTTGGACCAGTGCTGGCTCTCTTTAAGGTTGGACCTATCTTGCTGCTAATTTCAGTCCTTTAGTAAAGTGGAGTAGGAATATCACAACTAATTGTGGCTGTCATTTTACCAAATTGTCAGAGATCAGGGGGTTTTGTGGTGGAGGGGAGTGGGTCCTTTAAGCGAGAGAATATTTGCTGTCAACAATGTAATGCTGTGAATCATATGTGTGTGAATACTTGCTTTGGATCATCTGTGAAAGTACCAGCATGATTTGGTGAATACTATATGCAATTGCAAAAAGGATAATAAATATTAATGTAATGTTGCCTAATTGATCTCTGCCAAATGAAGTGCAATGCCAAATTACACTGTGCAATTGCAGATGTATTCATTCTAGAGAAAAACAAAAAGTTACAAAAAGACAAAGTTTTCCAAGGCTCTATTAATAGCACATTTGTCTTTATCTTTTATGATTATATATTTAAGAATACACATGATAAATATTTTTCAGTGATGGCATGAGTTCCCATCATCACCAATCCCAAATAGGCTGAGGAGCAGTAGCTTGCTAAAAGCTGCAAAACTTAAGATGCCTTTGAGCTATTTTGAAGGAAAAGGCTGAATTATTTGGTGGGCAAAGAAGTATTTAACTAACTTTTCATCATTAATAGAAATGCAGATTGTATATACCCTATTTGAAAATATAACAGTGATTTAGGTTTGTGAGCAGTTTCATCAACAAGGAAAACTCTCTCATTTTACATTTGGGAAGTTCATGTGAAAAAATAGGGTTAGAATTTTTTAAAACATGCTTACAGTGGAAGCTAGAGGATCCAATGAGAAAGCCTTCGCTTGTTATTACACAGCATTTTAAAATAAATTTTCGAAAAAGGGACACACTGGGTCTTTCAGAGTCAAAAAGGAAACTGATCGCAACTCAGAACCTATGTGTGCAGAGAAAAGTTACTACAGTGTTCCACTCTGGAAGCTGGGAGAGCTTGTTGGCTTCTTGTAGGCAGATAATGCTCCAAATGATGTCTTTCACTCCCAATGGGAATGGGGTAGAGAAAGAAGGAAACTTCCTCTTGTGGGTTGTTTTACATTTACCCTCCTACTCTATGTTCAGGGATGGGGTGGTTAGAGCTTACCAGGAAGAAGAGGGAACAATGGAAGTTTTGCTAACTACTGTAACAGACCAAGTGAAAGTAGCATTTGAAGTGGATGTATAAAAGCTTATTTGACGTTCCTACAAATGACACTGAATTCAGGTCCTTTGTGGGCCTCGTTAGTAGATCTCTGAATTGAAGGAGAATTGAACTCCGAAAAACACCTGTTTTTCATGGATTATATGAAAGCCTGTTGACATCTTTGTATAACATACAGCACTTTTGAAGTGAACATTTCACACGCGTACTAGATCATTGTGGGATTGCTTGGTAAATCATACCAACACATTGTCCATCTGCAGCTAGTTTGTGTGCAACTGAGGATTTTCTTTGTATCAATTCTGTTAGTTTAGTATGCAAATAACAGTCTTTCTAATCTACACATACTAGACACCTACGTATAAATACAGGGGCTCATACTAACTTCTGCTTGTCCCCAAATATAAGGTGGGAGAGTTTCTCCAAAAGATCTTGCTAATCTTCACTGATATGCCTTTGGCAGTTTTACTTGTAGGAATGTTCTGTAGTGTGTTCTAGGCTTGGCTACACCCTCTGAGATAAAAGTTGATATGCTATAAAAGAATATACCCTTTTGACTCACTAACATACATTAAAAGAGGAGCTGCTGGTGTCAGAGCTGGAGTTCTGTTACCACAGACTCATATATGTTAGTGGTGCTTCAAATTACTTTTACATGAAGTGTGTGTTATTTATCTGACAATGAGATACAAGTGATTTTTGGTTTTTGGGGTAAAACACTGACTAAAGCTGAACCTAGCTTGTCTACAAGGGCCTTTTTGAAGAGATCAATGAAAGAAAGGATATGTTGTTACACTGATCTATGAGCAGGAGGACATCTGGATTTAGGGATATTTAAGACCCAAGGAATAATCATTGCCTTCCATCCATACACAGCTCTTTCTGCTTCTGTGGGCATGAGGGGAGGGGTTCTACAGAGCCATCCCTCTTTTCTTGGGTCCCACACAGGAGAAGGAGCAAGAGGGAATTAACCTGGACCAGATATAGGTACCAATACATGCATAATCCCAGGATCCCTTCATCCAGTGGAATTCCTCTTCAAAGTGAGCTCATGAGACTGTGGCCACCAGAGTATGCCATTGCTGCCTGGGAGTTGGAGAGGCCAGGATCTTCACGGGTCTAGAAGCTGAGTCTACTGCTCATTTTTTGGGTTATGGGGAAAATCCTAGTTCCCCAATAGAAATACGCTGAAAAAAATTCATAAAGATTTCCTGCTTTTTGGTTCCTCCCCATGGGTTTTTCTACAGTAGAGGGATCTAGCCTCTAGGGAGTGGCTCAATAAAAATTGATGAATTAATAGTTAATAATTGTTTTCTGCTGTTGGCTCAAGCTGTTACTTTTTAGTGCCCTTCCACTCTGTATCAGTGTGTGAGCTGCTCTGCTGTGCTAGAGGACTCTGGTTTGCCAGGCATGTGATTTTTATGATGATCAGACATTCTTAATTTACTGCCTTTCTAATCCACACAACAGTATTGGTGAGAGGAAGAAAATAATACTCAAATCCCACCGTCTCGTTTCACCTCTTCCTCTGCTGAACTGTCAGCAGTTTACTCATCTGTACTTTCTGAGCCAAATTCTGCCCTCAATTACATCAGTGTTACTGAGAGTGAGATGTCCCTCTCCCTATTCCCCAAAATGAACATCTGGTTATTTTTCAAGCAGCTTCTTTTATGAACTATTCCTTCTCTGTGTGTGTATCCTCCTTCCCTCTGACACCTGTCCACTAAGAGCAGATTGCATCACTGTAATCCTCTTGATCTATGGGGAACAAATCCTACATTATTCAGCAACGATGTTATACCTTCAGGCTAAAACCGTTTCCTTGCCAGTGTTTTGGGGGTTGTTTTTTAAAGCACATGGCTGTGTGTTGACCTCTATCCCCCACTCATTATAAAGCATGCTTGTTTCAGACCACATGTTTCATGTGGATAGTGTGTTTGCTGCAACACTGTTTTTGCAGAGCAGCAATTTCATATTTACATGTGAAAGGCGTCTTGTATCATTTTCAGATTGTCACTCATGTAACACCATATCACTGCAAGATCCTTTAGCATTCTTGTTCTTTTTCTCTATTTCTTCCTTTTATATTAGGTATTTCTGCAGTTCCTTTATTCTGTCTATTGCCCTTACCCCCACTGGGATTCTTCAGTGGTTCATCTCCTCTTTGACAATACTTAGAGAGCTTTTCTTGAAGTTTATGAGAATCTTTCAATTGAATTCAATGAGCATTGGATCAGGCCTTAAACCATAATAATATGAAGAGGATAGAAAACAGGACTGGCCAGAAAACAGGATTTCTGTTTTGGGAAAAATGTTGAGGTTTGGAAATTAGTTTTCATTCTGCATCAGAATGAAAATGAGACCTTTTGCGTGAAAAAACATGAGACCGACCCTAGAATAGCCCAGTTGTTAGGATATTCACCTTGGATGCAGGTGACTCTCTGCCTCATTCAGAAGAGGGCCATGAACCTCAGTTTCCAACATTCCATGCAAGTTCCCTAACGATTGGATTATAGAGTCAGTCTGTCAATCTCTCTTGATGGAGCTGTTCCACTTTGTATAAATAATGAAATATTAATTGGAACAGAGAGACAGACCAACTGTAAGGCCCCATGGTTAGAGCACTCACCTGGGATGTGGCTGACTCAGAGCAGGGAGCGAGAATTTTTAAACAATCGGTAAACTCGGGGGTTGTGCCGTACG
>ML675646.1:22165499-22190320 GCA_007922155.1 Mesoclemmys tuberculata
AGATGATCATATTGGTCCCTTCTGACCTATGAGTCTATGAGACTTGATCCTGATTCTCCCACATCCCAGGTGAGAGTCCAAACTCCAGCCTGTTCTGGGGTGGGTTTCTGTCTCATTCTCCCTCCTTCACAGAAATTCTATTTTGGACCCGAAAAAACTTCCTGATGAAAATTTCATCAAAACCCATACACTTCTCTGAAAAACTTCAGAAATTGGTATTTCTGATTGGAGAAAAAATATATTTCTTCAAAAAAATTCATAGCCAGCTCTAGTGGACAATTGCTTTAGGCCTTTCCAGTAGCTACTGCATGGCATCCCCTACATTTAATTTCTCTACCGTGATGCCCTACTTAGTGGACAGTAGCACATATCATGGGGTCACCAAACGAAATTAATAAGCAACAGCTTTAAAATAAACAAAAGGAATTATTTCTTCACACAATGCATAGTCAACCTGTGGAACCCCTTGCCAGAGGATGTTGTGAAGACCAATACTATAACAGGGCTCAAAAAGAACTAGATAAGTTAATCCATCAATGGCTATTAGACAGGAAGTACAGGTATTGCTGTTTGCCAGAAGCTGAGAATGGGTGAAAGAATGGATACCTTGATGATTGCCTGTTCTATTCATTCCCTCTGAAGCACCTGGTATTGGTCTCTGTCGATACTAGGCTAGATGGACCATTGGTCTGACCCAGTATGGCCATCCTCATGTTCTAATGGTGTCCTGGCTAATAGAACTCAACAATGCAAAGGGGACGTTATTGGGGACATAGCTGAGGCATATGAACGTTTTTGTACTCACTAGCATTTGAAGGCTAGTGCTAGCAAACTGCATTCAGCATCATTTTAAAGGTGCAGTAGTTGCTCCAGTTGGGCTGCCTCAGAGCCCTCTTAGGCTTTGTGTCTGCCATTGCAGAATACCACTACCATGCATCGACAGCCTACCTACAGCATCTCTGGCTCTTGCACTCACAATTTAACTCTTAATCGATGGAGTTGGATTTCTTTCTTAATTTCTGTTAGATATCCACATTACTTTAAAAAAATAAAATCAATAAAAATATTGATATTTACAAAAGGAAATTGTGCATTATTTATGGAGAAAACTTTAAATGAAAGTATAAAGTGTAAGCACAGGGTTATTTTTCTCAGAGCTTTTCAGATGGTGACAAATTAAGTTGTACAAAATTATGCAAATCTCTTTATATTTGGACCCAATGGGTTAGGTCTTCTGCTGGTATAAATATATGAGGTTTAATTCATTTGAATAGAGGAATTACATCAGCGGAGATGATATGCTGATATCAGCATTTGTGTAATAGCCACTAAATCCCCTAAATTTGCACTATGGGAAAACTGTCAGTTTCATACCACATCCAGTCTCAATTCTAGGAACCAACAAATGGAATGAAACCACATCAGTGCAGAAATTTTTCTTTTTCAGTGTGACAAATCTGAAATTCAGTAACATGGGCAGTATTGCTTAGTGTTACTATCCTGGTACATCTAAATTGAAGATCATAGAACACAGTTTGGTGAAAGCACTTTGCAACTGTTCAGTGGACTGGCTATCCTTCTATTTTAGGAAACCATAACCTATGACTTACTGAGAAATAAATAGTTCTTTAAAGCCTTTGGGTATGCATATTTCAGCCACTTTCACAAGTCTTGAAGTGATCTCAGAAACTTCTCTATTGGAGTAAAAATTAGTTAGGAAAAAACAAAATCCACAGAGAGCGGTTTGTGGGTTTTGTTTTTGTTTTTCACATTTTAGTGCTGATGTTACTATGCGAGTGTAAACTGTAAAATGCCCAGGGAGAACAATGAAATACATGATGGTTATATAGGGCAGGATCCAAAGCAGCAATTCAAACTCTGAAGCTGAACTCTGACCATAGACAAATGCAACAATGTGAAAGACATTAAAAAAAAGATGAAAGATGGAAAAATAATAGAATAGCATGGAACAAGTATGTCCTATTTTAGATAATGTGCTCTTGGAAAGACTGCTTACTACTCTAAACATTATTCTATTATTAGGCTTGTAGAGATATCAAAGTAGCTTCTATAGTCCATACCAAATCCAGGGCACATTGGTTACTTTAGCTGGAAGTTGCTGCTTGATTTAAGGTACGTTCCCCTTTCCTGAGATTTTTATGTGGCACAAAAGTAAAGGAACTTCAGCATTTTGAGAGCCACTATAAAGAGGTCACTCCTGGCCTATAAAGGCAGGGTTCACACTCTGCAAGGACTTCTTCTGAAAAAAGAGGGATAAATCTTGTTCTGCCTCAAAGAAGAAAAGAATTAAGGGACAGGAAAACACTGCTATCAAATGAAAGGAAAGCTTGGTCAGTAGGGACATATAAAAAGAGAGCAGAAATTTGGGAAACCGCAGTTACAATTTTTCTTCCTATTTTATCTATAAAGGAACTTTTTTTCTCCCCTTCAACATATGGGTCCTGCAGCCCCAGTGTGTACTTGAAATTCTTTCCCTCACTGCCTAAAATGATCAGTCTTTATTTCAGGACTTGGCCTATTATTATTTGATCTTATAACCCCTCAAGGCCAGCATTAGCAGTGGGTGTCAGGAAATCCCAAATCCCAGTGCCAAGGGGTTAATTGCTTTTTACCGTTTGATCTTTTTATACCCACTTTATATGCTACCTGACCCTTTTACCATCTAAAGGAGGTACATGTGCCTTGTCAGTGGCCTAGTTCCTGAATCCCCCCATAGCTTTTCCCAAGGCTACCTCACCAATTTTACATTACATCTCCTTCAACCGAAAAATTACAGTTGACCTGATTTTTTTTCTACTTTTTTTACTTTCCCATTTACGTGGCAGAAAATATTAAGTGTACCGTAGTTTGTATTTCAAGGAATTTGTTTCACCTATTTACAATAAAGACAAGTCTGACATACATGATGAAGTATATGTTGCATACTTATAGTGTTGCAAAATTGGACTTGTGGTAAGGTTGAATTATGTTGCTGTGTTAGCACACTAAACAATTCTCTGACTTTTTAAACTATAGTAGTTTAAAATGAGTGTCCAAAAACATTAAAACCGAATCAGATCAACCCATCCTTTAGAGTTCACCTAATTAAACACATCGCTATGCAAACCAGACACATTATATTTGTCCAAATTATTTCTGTTGACAAGGAGTTTAAATGCACAAAGATTACTATATATGTCCTGAGAATTCATTCATTATCATCCTGTTATTTACAGATTGTTTGTTTATTGCAAATGGTCACATCACCAATCAGGAAAATATTGGCTTTAGGCTTAAACTCTGAATAATGACAAATGTGAAATAACTGGTTTAAGTTTTAGGTGGGGGACGGTTCTGTACAGTGTCCATGTGTATCACTGTCTCTTAATAAGCAGAATGGAGACTGAAGATGCACTTAACTCACTTTCACTGCAAATTTTATTCAATCATCAGGTTACAAATATACCGTGCACTTTTTAGGAAGCACATGTAACTGTTGTCATTAGATGATCTCTGAGTTCATTTTTTTCTCCTGCATTTTGAAATGCTATCCTGGCTTGAATAATTCATATAGCCTAGTTATGATTTTCCTAACTGTTAGTTTTATTGCTATTTGGTTTAAAATAATAGTGTTATTTATCTTGAGTTCATGTTTTGTGGACAACAAAATCAAACTGATGTTCTGCTAGTGCTGATAATTTTGAACATTGGTTGCTTTTGGAATTTTCATAATTTTCATTTGAAAGTAATTAATTAACATTACTATTCTATTCTATTGGAATTTCTTAGAAAAACTAGGAATAAAAATAATTGACAATACATAAATTAAAATATTTTAATGGTGACCAGTTTACTTCTGTTTTTGTTCATGTTTTGTCCCTTTGCCGTCCCCCCTCCACCCCCAAGGTTTTTTAACTCTAAATTCTGATGCTTTCCTATAAACATCTACAAATCATATAACAAGTGTTTGTCCTGTGTAAAGATCTTTTTGTCAATAAAATGTAGTCACAAACTACATATTTTGTAAGGAAGAAAATAACACTAGAATTTGTGTACAACAAAGTCGCTTTATATTTTTCAAAACTTAAAAACACAAAGAAACGTTTGACTGCATGAAAGATAACTGATATTTAAGGTTTGTTTAGATCGTTCCAGTTCACCAAAATAGATCCAGTAAGATATAGTAAGAGATTAAGCAAGTCTTCCACAATGCACAGTGAAACAGGCCAAAATCACCTAGCATTGAATTATGTTATACAGCTACAAATCTTCAGTGTTCATAAAAAAAATTCCCATAGGTTCTTTAAACCTCAAAAACTTTCATGCTAGTCCTGGAACCCTAAGGCAGCTGCCTTTTGCCTATTTTTGGTTTCATTTGTTTTTTTGCCCAGCCACAGTTTCCCTTCTCCCCAGGCTTGGCTCCCTTTCTTTACCTGACTGATCTTCTGGAAGGAGGCCATTGTCTTTATCCTGGCCATCTGCTTTTGAATGGGAAGCATTCTACTCCGAAAATTGACTGATGTCTCCTCTTTGTGGCAGGCCTTCCTGTTCAGCATTCAGAGCTTATAGATGCTTGATCACTCTACTGCCATTGCTTTACTAAACCCATTTAATACCCATTTGGATATGTCTACATTGCATCTGCATGATGGGATTCCAGCGCAGGCAGGTAGACTCAGTGCTAGCTCAGACTGAGCTCAAGTGCTAAAAAATAACAATGTGGACATTGTGGCATTGGCAGTGACCTGGGCGAGCAGCCTGAGTCCAAGCCCACTTGACCTGCTGGATCCAAGATCAGACAGTTAGCAAGCTGCCACGTGTGGCAACATCCACACTGTTATGTTTAGTGTACTAGCTCAAGCTGAGCTCGTGCAAGTCTGTCTACCCAGGCTGGCAATCACACCTCCCAGCTGCAGTTTTGACACACCCGCTGGGGCTGAAAGATGCCCCAAAGAGTATATGGTTTTGTGGGAATCAGTAGCGATTTCCTTAAGCTTAATGCAGTAGGCAGCTGTATCTCTCAGTCAAGACTCCGTACAATAGAATACTTTCCATTCCTCCTGCCACACAACATGGCCCTTAGACAGAAAGAGGATATTGATGTTTTGGGGATGTTCCTATCTTGATGACCACTGTCTCTTTCTCAGCTGGTAAGATGTGGGATGAGTGAATGAGGAGCCAACTGAACTGCTTTAATATGATGAAAGTGAGGAGGGGTAAGGGCTAAAGGCCACTGAGACTCTGCCCAACTTCCCACTTGTAGCTACCAAGAAATGATGGCACCAGACAAGGGTGGAAAGCTGGTGTATTTCATAGGCAGGGGAGCCAGTGAAGCTGGGAAATCCAGTCAAGTTTCTAAAATTTCCTTGAAACTCCCTGGGTTCTAACAGGTGTTTGGGTGTAAATAAATTCACAGTCAAAGAAACTCAGTGCGCCATACAGTCAGGCAATGCAAAATTCACATTTGTTTTGCATAGCCCTATTACACAAAAATACCAAAGACATTCTTATGTGACATCAGTTACAATAAACAAGCTTAAATAAATAGCACTTCACATCTGAAAGCCAATAGAATGCGGCACTCTGTACGCCTCTCCTCCCCCACACCTAGATCTAACACCCACCTAGTCCCTTTCAGAGTGAAACCTAATTTCATTTTTTAAAACTAAAAAGGCCTCTATATCAATATAATGAAATCCATTCTTCAGTTTACAAAATGGTCACTTTCTGGCTATCCAAACCCCTTCCTAGCATGCTTTTTCTCCCACTTCTTAGGTCTCCATATCTCCAGCCTATAGCTGCCTTGCTCAATTGCTTCAGGAACCTTAAGGTTGATCATTGGAGAGGGACAGCTGTTGCAGCCTCCATATTCTCATTGGCCCTCCTTCCAATCATTCCCCACAAATCAATACCAACAAGCTGGATTCTAGGATTCTCCCATCACTTTGATGGATGAATGTTCAGCTAGTATTGACTTGAGTTCTGGGTTTATTAGTTTTTATGGCGTCTCTCATGGGAGCCAAGGCCAATCCTGGATTTGCAAATGCAGTTACATGTCTTACAAGTATAGTAGTTGAGGGGAGGGTTTGAGATGTTGGCCTCATGATGTGCTCTCTTCTCCTGTAAATACATCACATGTTCCTCCTCCCTAAAAGAAGTGGACATGTCCTGATGGCACAGCTGTCCAGTGCAATGAGTTTCCAGGTTCCAAAGCTATCTTGCATGCTTTGAGGTTGGCTTTATGTCTGAAGAGGGTCAAACAGTAGAGCTGGTGCCCATGCTCAGATGGCTGAAGAGCACCACTTTCAGTATACAGGAAACCTCCATGCATACCATGTTTCTGACCCAGTGAAGTTGCGCCCTAATGAGCACGCTTTCAATACCAGGGATTTGGCACCTCTCTAGGACTTCGGTGTTGGGGATCTTGTCCTGCCACTTGATGTTGCAGATGGATCATAGGCAGTGAAGGTGGAAGCTCTCCAGCAGATTGATGTGGGGTCAGTACAGCATCCATGTCTTGCAGCCATAGAGGAGTGGGATGAGTTTAACAGCGATAATTTTTTATCTTGGTTCTGAGGTAGACTCCATATTCCCTCCAGAATCTGTGAGTGAGCCTGCCAAAGACCAAGGAGGCCAGGCACTGAATGAACTCATCCAACATGGCATTACTAGAAATTTCCTGACCAAGGTGAGGATATGTTGTCAGTTGAAATGATGGGATCAAGGTACTCGTGATGCTGGTGGTCTGGTGCTGGCTAGTAGATAACGTCTGTCTTTTTCAAGCTGATTGTGAAACCAAAGCCTTTTGAGGCAGAGGCAAAGTGGTCCATGATAAGAACAAAAAATAACTCCCTCCTCACAAACATAAACGAATAAGTAGAGCTGGGCAAAAATATGTTGACAGAACAATTTTCAGAAATTGCAGTTTTGATTAAATCAAAATGTTTTGTTGGATGTGTGTTGATTTCAACAATTTAAATGGGAAAAAGTTTGAATTTTCACATTGGCTTTTATATTATTTTAGTATATTATAATAGATGTAATATCAATTGTATTATAATGTTTCAATATTAAGAAAATTAAACATTTTTACCTTACTGAAAGAAAATGCTTTGATGGTTCTGAATGGAAATTTTTCAGAATGTCCATTTTGCGGTAAATTAAAAAATTTCTGCTTTTCATTCCAAACTGGAAATAATTTTTTTTTTTTTGAAATGTTGGAGTTTCCCATGAAATGGAAGTTATGTTTTCTGACCAGCTCTAGCAACAAGGATGAAGAAAAAAAAAAGACTAGGATCATTTCTGCCTCTTTCTCTTTCTCTACCCCCACATACACACTTCAACCTTTGCCAGGACAAAAGAGATCCCATTGTTTAGAGGCACAAAACCACATTGCATCAATCCAAGCAAGGAGTGTCTGGTCATCACGTAGTACAGGAATTTCTTTCCAGACTTGCCAATGACTTGAATTTCAGTGTCTCCAAATAAAGGGGTAAGTTCCATGGCACTTGATTGCAACTCAAAAAGCCAGGGTGGAGGGAAGCACTGAGGAAACTCCTCAGACTTTCTGTCCACTAAAAGCTAAGGGCCACTTTCAACCCTGAAGTAAACCCATTGACCCTAAGGCTTTTTTCTTTTGTGTCCAAAATTCTCCTATAGAGTCTTGTAGTTATGCCACTCAAACCACAGTATGGTGCCTTTGCCCCACTTGTCTAATTTGAATGATATCATGTATATTTTGCACCAAATGATTCTTGTACTCAGGAGCTTGATGTTACAAAGCCAGAGCCACTAATTAAAAATATGTAGTATTGAGACTGTAATATATACATGCAATATTTCCAGAATTGATAGCGGACCACCTTAAAGTAGCAAGGGTCTAAGCCTGTTTAAATAAAGTAATTATGAAGAACAGTGATATGGATGTAAACTTGGAGCCTTTCCAAATGGAGTCATAAAATGTGCTAATTGGTACTGAGAATTAGAATGCCGTAAAAGTCAAATTTACAACACTGACTGTTTTACAGTGGAATTAACTTGGCTACTCTAGAGATTTGAAATGCACCTCTCCATTAGGAGAAAAAGTCACTAGATTATAGGGCTCTTGCATGAACAGCCAGAGAGACTGACACATCCACCACTTTCACTGGTACAGATTAAGATAATATGAACAACCTAATTAATGAGAAAAATGTACAGTGCTATTTGAACAAATTAGTAGTACCTGTGGTCTTGATTAGGTAACATGTTGGAACAATACCAATTTTTTAAGCAACAATTTAATTAAGTCACTTGCTAATAGGTCAAAATATAATTAATTGTGACACCTTTATTCAATTTAAGATACAGAATTATTTAATAAAATTAAACCCCTGCATAACCTCATAAGAATTTTAGTCTAATACTGGGAAGTATAGAGATTATTGTATTTTTATTGTCGAAATGTGTGTCACTTTCTGAACTAGAAAATAGAACCAAAGTCATTTCAGTACCAAAGTAACAGCCTGATAATGCAAATTAGTCACAAAGGCTACATCTATTTAATATATTTCATTATATTAGAAAAGTTAGAAAGCCCTGACTGAAAGATAAAGGGGTTCTTTCTGTAAAGAATATACACGCTAGAACTGTTCCTTTGTCTTTACAGGCAACTGTACAGTCCCATCCTTTTTTTTAAAGTGAATTATTTATGATATTACTAGGGAATTGTTTACTATTTATAAACTATACTTGCCAAAAATGTTGGCTTTCAAATATGTAGCATTCATGCTGAAAGTATAAAATGCTGGGATTTGAAAGTAAACTGAAGAACCAGTAGGTCACAGTAATGCAACTTTAATTAGGTGTACAGGGTGAGAACAGCCTTACTAGCTCAAACCATTGCCTGTATCCTGTCTGACAATGGCAATAACAAATGTTTCAGAGGAAGGTGCAAGATACCCCATAATAGACAATTCCCCACAGGCGAATGTTCTCCCTAACCCCAAACAATTGTTTTATACCCTGGAACTTGAGTGCTTATTTTCCTTATATCTTTTGATTCTATCCTATGTTCTGTCCAGTTTCTATCTATATAAATATCTAATCCTTGAATCCAGCAAGATCTTGGCCTCATATCTCCTGGGTATTGAGTTCTACAAGCTAGTTATGTGTAACGTAAAAAGTATTTTGTGTATAAATTAATCCTGTTGCCTTTCATTTTCTGTCCCATGTGTTTTTATAATGAGTGGCAAATACGAGCATGCTATTTATCTTCTCTATCATATTCATTCTGCATGTCTGCTTTAATCTGAGTTAATCCTTTGACATTAGAATTTCAATGATGATAGTTTAATTAGAGACGGCTGTGCTTTCTCCAACACCATGTACTACACATTATTCTGTAGGTTAGCTTACAAACTATAGGTTTTGTGTTTAGTAAGATTGGTCCAATGTGTGCTGAACTCCAGTAGAACTACAGAGCCAGTAGCCTGCAGGAAGCTATCTGCTACTAAAAAAATGTGTGCAAATGCAGGTAGGACATTGACAAATATATCACAGAGTAACTTATATTGTGGGAGGAGCAGAGGAGCAAAAGGAAGGCTTTTTTTATTTCAAAATGAGTCCAATCCTTCATCTTTGACCCAAAACTACTAAGAAAAGTAAACTTTAATTTCAATCCCCAAGATATGAACACAGGAGTTGGGATGCTTCTCTGCCATCTCTTACACTAGGCTAAGAAAAAAAAATAAAGGTAACAGTAATAGACAATTACATTAATAATTCACAAGAGAAACAGGTGCAGTGCTTGCAATATTTAAACTGTACAAGGATGGTGTTAGTTTAATATCAATCAACAGCTGTGAAGTAATTGCCCTTTTAAAATTTAGTTATAAAATTGCTGGCAATGATAATATTGAGCCAAATCTATGACAATGTTGCTAATTTGATAGCTGAATCACTAGCAGATGTTCAGCAAAGCAGATTTTCCATTGATAATTTAGTTGTCATTTTTTGCACGTAAATCATCAGACAGAATTGACCAGAGAATAATATGTATTAATATTGTCACTCAATTTGCACCTAAGTTTATCTTATTATACTAAAAAATTAGGAAAATGTGGCTTTAAAATAAATAAGATGTGAAAAAGCAGAATTTATGTGTTACCCATTTGTTTTGAGAAATATTCGAATATGAATATTGCAAGTTGAATGGAGATGCTACTATAGGAATTTCTCAGATTCACATCAGATATGGCATATGGGAATTTGTACATATCTATAAGTGGGGGTGGAGGACAGGGAGGAACAGAGGGGCTAAAGGATGTTAAATCCTTATAATTAGTCATGAAAAGAACTGAAGAAATATAAGATAAATTGTACCAAGTAGTTTTTCTCTATGTTTGGGTAAAAGAGAGAAATCTGAGGTGAGCAGCAGCTCTTTGGAAATCCTTAGAAAAAGTGATAAGATCTTTTTATTTAAAAAAGCATATTTAGATGTGTTAGAAGTTCTTTTAGAGTGCATGGTTTAAAAAGCTGCCATAAAAGATCTGGAGAGCAGAACTCAAAGAGGAAAAAGCAATGGGAAGACCACAAATATTTTTCAGCAGTTATATCAGAAGCATTTGGTAGAACTGAACATTGCTTTATAGGAACATATTGAGGAAAGCTAAGGGTTAGAACTGCTATGAGGTGTGCATCAGAGAATAGGCTCCAGCAAACAAGCTCCTTTGTGCTCCCATAATACTCATACATGGACTCATTCCTCCATTTATTCAGTTCTAAACTGGAAGAGGAAAAGTTCAGTTAATTCCAAGTAGGTAGAATAACAAGTTAGTCTGTTGAGAGAAATTTGAGGCCCCAGTACAAAATGTTTGCTAAGGCCCCCCTCCAATTTCAGTTTATTAGAAAGACATTACAGATGTTTCGGGGTTCACATTAGCTCAGGATTTCAGTAAAATTGTCCCACTGGTTAGCCCGGCTAAAAAATAGTTTGGTAATAAGCAGAGCTATGCAGAATTTTTGAGCAGAGCTCAGAGATCAGGTTCTCTGAATGACTGTCTCAAATTTGTGAACCTTTGATCAAAGGGAGCTGAATTTCAACAGGATTTTGGCTGAAAGCATGGAAAATTATGTGCTAGGTGTTTGGCTGGCTGGCTCTAATCACACAAACCACAGCTCAGAGAAAAGATGGCAAGCAATATGTGTTGTTTTGCTTTGTGTTCAGTGTTCACTTGAACCTTAAAAGGTGTGACCTGAGGAGAAGTACAAACAGAACAGGTACAGGGGAATAAGTTTCTGTGAAGTGAAACTAATGAGGCTTGCACAGCTATAATAGCAGGAGGAAGCTTCATTTTTGTGACCATGAGTTATTTGTGTTTGGAAATAGGTTCCCTAGTACAGAAAGATATGATTTTAAGGGAGCAAGAGTTGGGAAATTAAAAAAAAAAAAGTCAAGATGATGCAGTGGAAGTACATTTAAAACCTGTGTGTCAGGTTTCAACCCCAGTTACACCTTTGTAACATGAAGCTTGATCTTGTGTTCCTTTCATTCCTGGTAAAACCAGAAAATGTGTGAAATCTCATGTGAAATTGGACCGTGTAATTTTCAGCATAAAAGGGCTTGGATAGTTTTCACATAATCCTACAAATGTTTGGATGCTGTTCCAAACTGAACCTTTGATTCTTTTGATAATCACTAGTTGGCCATTGGCACATTTTGAGTACGCCATTCATCTGACACAGCACTTATGGAAAACAGAAACATTTGCACTAAATTGGGAAGCACTGTCTGGCTTAAATTGCAATCTCTGTTTGTCTTTGACTGCAAGCTTTTGCTAGAAATGCTCCAGGTATACAACCATATTTAGCAGGCAAGAAACCTTCTGTCATATTAAAATGTCTTTTTTTTTTAATTTTTTTGGCTGATCTTTTCTCTGTGGAAGCAACTGAAGAAAGACGCCCTTTGCAGCAACTGCATCTGGCTGATTGAGACAGAGTGGTTGAATGAAGGTGTAAGGGGCAAAAAATAAGATAAAAAATTAAGGAAAGTATTCGTGTGAATATCAACAAAGAGCAATTACAAATAGGCTTGAATGTGAATTTTACATCTGAACACTCACTACATTGGAGGTGATCTACATCATCACCGGAACCTATATCAAAATGTTCTTAACTGGGGGCCATCATTTCTAGTAGTAATAACTGTAAAATGTTATTGGTGTCCACTTTTCTGCAATGATGCAAAATAATTATGTACGTAGAAGGCTGTATTTGTTTCTGATTGGAAGGGTGTCTATAATTGGCATATGAATACAATTTGAACACACCTCCCTTGGCCTGAATGAAAATTATGCAAGGTATGGATCTCGTTGGCAGGCTTCCATGGTGACCCAGTTCCCATTTTAAGGAAACCTTTTTGAAGCAACTCAGTCTGAACTAGGCCTAAAGATCCTTTCTGGCCTATTGAGGCCTCTCCAGTCCAAGCTTAAACATAGCTTAATGGAAGCATCTCCTGGGATGAGGGAGGGTGTATTCTTCCACCTTCCCAAATTTAACTAAGGATGGATTTAGATTAGAATCATACAAATTCCCAGGCTGGATCAGAGGTAGCCTGGTGTCCTGTCTCTGACAGTGGCCACAGCCAGTTGCTTCAAAGAGAGGTGCTAAAAAACCCATGGTGGACAATCATGGAATAACCTGCCCTTAAGGAAAATTTCTTCCAAATCCAGGCAGCTGGTGGCCAGTTTATTACCTGAAGCATGTGTTTTAGATCTCTCTTACACTTTATCCTATTTTATGTAGCTTTTATCCATAAATGTCTAATTCTCATTTGAATCCTACTAATGTCTATGGCTTGCTAAGTCATTAAATGCTAGTGCAGTCTCTGAAAACTGATTAGAATTTGTTAGTTACCTGGAGACAATGTGGGCAGAGTGAGAGAAGTGGATCTAGCTCATCTGGTATGAAAAAAAATTGTTTAACATGATGAATATTTGTTCTGTGCAATAATTATGGGAGAACCCTCATTTTCACCATAAAAGTGTCAACTAGTTAGCTTTTTAAGGACAAACTCAGCTACTTGTTTGGACTGATTATAGATAGAACTATACTTCTGCCTCAGCTAATCCATCGGCTAAACACGATTCATGGATCTGGAGGGAAGGAGTCTGTTGGGAAAAGAGAAAGTCTGTGTCACAGAGAAGCAATAGTGTCTTTCTACTCTCTAGTATCCCTTTGTCTCCTGTTCTCCTTTTTTTTCTTGTGTTTTCTTTCCTTGCCAGGCTGCAGATATGATGCTGAATGGTGATGAGACAAAACTCAGTGAAAACTAAGTCAGTCATTCACAGGTAATAGCTTTGATATTAAAACAGCTAAAACTTCATTTATTTGATCACAAAATTGATCATGTTTAATTATTTGGCTATTTTTCAAGTTGGCCGTTAGAATTTGGGTGAACCAGTCTCTGTCCATTTCAAACAGAGACACAGACCTGGAGCCTTACATTTCTTCTTGTCCCAAAGGGGGTTACCTGTCACTTAAGGAGATCACTTCTGTTGATTTCTTTAGAAACAGTAGAATTTTAAGGGTCCAGAACAATACATGCACTACAAAGAAGGGTTCAAACTGGAATCACTGCATGCATCGTGCAATCCAGGTTCCCCCACATCAAAGTTTGGGAAGGATTCAGATTTTGATAAAGATCTGAATTTCACATCTCAGACCTATGTAGATAATGTTTTGAACTGGAACCATTTATTCAAACAACCTTGGGGAAGTTTGGCTTCAGATCTGAACATCTTCGGTCGGTTCGTCTCCAAAAACCAGTTCTCTCTGGAGACCTTTGATACTGGATTTTAATAAAATACCAAAAATATAATAAAAAATTATTACCATTCCCAACTGTTTTTAAAATAGTATGGAAGACAGTCCTACCAACTGGGTGGTGTCCCACTAAGTATGAAATGGTGAATTGCACAGTGCTGATTATCCCATTCCTCAAATCTAAATTGTCTTTGGAAGGGGTCATTTTTGGATGATGGTATCATCATACAAACAATACGCACTCACACGAGCAATTTATACAGATAGTTTGCTAGTAAAAGTCTAAATAGCATTCAGCTAAATGAAACCGAAAACATTCTTGAGTACAGAGTTATTGGTATTTCTACTTAATGATGCACGTAGAATCTGCAGACGCTTCTGCCTCAGGTTAAACTTGGAGAAAACTGTAGAGCCCTGAATGTAAAAAAGCCAGCCATAAGTAGATGAGTGGTTGCATGAAATGTACTTCAGGGCTCAGTCAAATATTACTCAAATTGATTAGTGGACAAATGCACTGAAATAGGTAAATAAAAGCATACTACAAATAAAGATTTGTAGAAATTTATGGTAATATATGACATCCATTGATATTATGGATGTTCATGGAAGATACATATGATACATGGTTATTGGATGGACCTACTGGGCCTAGAAATAAATAAATACATAAATATATTAATAGCTATGAAAATTAATGCCTGCCATGACCATAAAAAATTAAAATGTAACCCCTCTTGTACACAATGACATATTTGCAGGTGAGTCAAAATTGTGCCTCACGTTGATCGTGAAACTCTCCACTCATATTTAATAGATGGCCAATATTATTAACATGAAAAGAGAACCTGAAAGTCTTCAACTTCAACAGTGAAGAGTTGTCCAATTTAGTTCCTGGGTTCTAATATCTGAACCCCCTAGCTATTAAAGAGGAAGGTTGATCCTGTTGTTAAGGCAAGGAACTATAGAGACCTTATTTCACTTACTACATTTGCTGTGGAATTCCTGTGTAACCTTGGGCAAATCACTTAGGATATGTCTACACTGGAGCTGGCTGCTCGGGGACTCATACCTGTGCTAGGTCTCATCAAAATAGCATGCTAGAAATAGAAGTGTAACCACAATTGCGTGAGTGGCAGGAGGAGGGTCTAGCTGCCCCAAGAACAAGGTATATACACTATATATGTACTCAGGGAGTCTAGCCCCTCCCCCAACTCACACTGCAGCAACTACGCTTCCATTTTTAACATCCTAGTTCAATCAGAGCCAGCACGGGTGTTTCTCCTGGAACTGGAAATTGCAACCTCCAGCTCAAATTGTAGGGTAAAATTTTCAGGAATTTTCAAGTCTCATTTTAAAAAGGGACTCCTAGTATCTAAGCCACGTTTGAAAATATGAGTTAAGGCTCCTAAATGACTTGAGCACTTTTGAAAATGCTCTCGTTAATTTCCTCTGTTTTTTTCTTTTCTCTCTCACTCTGTCTTCTCAATTTAGATTTTAAACCTTGGTACAGGACTGCTTCTTCCATGTGTTTGGACAGCCTATCTAGCAAAATGGACCTCCAGTCTTAGTGGGGGACTTTATGTACTACATAGTACAACTATTCAATAACAGAAGTCAACAGAAAGAATCCCATTAACTTCAATGGATTTTAGATCAGAAAGTAAATGACTTATTGTTAAAAATTATCTGTTGTCAACTGGTAGAACTACAAATATATATTTAAAAAATGCCTTGCCACATTTGCATAATGCAGCCACAAATATAAGAAATATGTTCCTTAGCAAGTAGTGTGAAAGGGTTTGTACATGGGCGTGTCAGCCCAACCACTTCACACAATTCAAGAAAAAAAGAAAAGAAATAGAATCCACCCAGCAAACCCCTCTTTCTTGTGATAATTCAATCTGAAACCAAATAATATGTAAAATAATGTCATGACCCAAATCTTTCCATGGACAAATAACAGGAGAGGTGCCATATGGTGACATGCGTTCCAGCTCACTGTTGACAGACATTCAGTGATTAGAGTAATTTGAATATTTCTGTGGCTTACACGGATTTTAAACCTATTTCATAAGAAAAAAATAAATAGAAATTACAATTGTTAGCAGTCAAGATTTTCTTCTGTAAGTTGTGGATGCTATGCAAGTAATTACTATACTTAGTGTCAAAGATACTGCAATGTGGCAAACTGCCTAATTTGTGAAAGGGGACCGCCGTAAACTCTAAATGCTTTCAAGAACGAAGATGCAGGAAGAAAAATCTATTTCTCTATATTAGAAGACTTTGGTCCTTATTTCTCTCTCCTCTTCGAATAATTATCAGTCCACTAGTTAAAAATCGCTGCTACTATGCAGTTGGTAGCGTCGTTGAGAAACAGACATCTTTTGACTAGGAAAAAAGTGAGTCCAGGAACTATCAGAAATTTAAATTTCCTTTCCATTGACATAAGATTTTATTGACAAAAGAACTTGTCTGAATCAGAAACTTTAGTTTTACGATGTCTTGAGACTGGATCAAGGGGAAATCTTAGTTATGGTTCAGTTTATTTTATTTATAAGGACTTCTATTAATGAGCAAATGCATTGGTGGAACCATTTTTAAAAGGAAGCTACACCATAAATGATAGTATTTATCTTCTATTCTGAACAAAAGATAAGATTTCAAGTAATTTTCCAAACTACATATATTTTATTAACCAGGCATATATTTAATTCAGTAATGTACATTATATTTATTAATCTACTTTACATCTAAGACACATAAACTTGCTTTTTAGACATAATATAATTTATTGTGATTTCATGAAGTATAAAAACAAAATTAATACAAATCCCTCTTTAAAACTTCTTTTTCCATGATGCTAACAAAAAACTTCATAATGGTTAGGCTGCTGATGTGCTAAGACCACTGCATGTCATGACAACCAGTAATCTCCACTTGTTTCCTTTTACTTCCCCTTCACTCTGTATCCATGTGTTGTCTTTTTTTATACTTGGATTGAAAGCTCTGTGGGGTAGGGGACCTTCTTTGTTCTGTATTTATACAGCACCTAGCACAATGGGGTTCTGGTCCGTAACTTGGGCTTCTAGGCTGTACAGTAGTGAAAGTAATTAATAATAAAAATAATAAATAGTAGATGAGAAAAAGTAACAAATGTATTATTTTCTGTCCTGAGATGAAATTCTGAATCTTATTCACTGTTTATGTGAGTTTGCCTGAGAAGAACTGTATCAAGATGAGTCACATAATTCACTCCCTATTTTTATTATTGTAAGCACCTTTTCTCTGTCCTACCTGACACCTACATTGCTCCTTTTCGTCCACACAAAATAGTGCTGTCAATATCATCACCCATTGATCTAATCATACCATCAATTTAAAAAAAAAAATTCCACTGGCTCCACTAAATCAAACATCTCTTCCTTTTAGGTCCTGCATAACTCGGTCTCTCTCTTCTTATCTGCCCTTGTCCTATTTACACTGTCCCCATTCCCTTCCATTCTACTAATGATGTCAGCTGCTATATATCCCATTTGTCTGCATTGCACTGCAAGCAACATTGTCTGTTCCTCCATTGTCTGTTTATACATGCAATTAGATTGTGAGGGCAGTGTTGCTTGTAATTTTGCCCTCTTTGGGTTGTAGTTGGTAAAACACCATGAACAGAGACTCTTAAAGGTACAAATAACAATTCAGTTTCTTTTGACTTTCTTGACTTTGAAAGTTAGGAGTTGACTTTGGAGTTAGGTGCCTAGTTGCCATTTGTGCCTTTTTGTGCTAATTTGTGCATTTGATGCCTTTGTTCATGATCATGTTGAACTCCAGATGAGAAAAAGTCCCTAATTTACTATAATGCCATCCTTGACCCTTGTGATGTGTGTTTGGTATATTGTATCACCATTGATTGTGGTCATTTACCAACAGGCATCACACAGTTGCATGTGGATACTTCTTAGAATGGGAAAAAGATGGTATCTCTTTCTCATCTATTGAGATTATTTTTGGGATATCTGAACATGGTAAGGTGATGAACACAGTTCTCGATTTCATTTTCTTTCCCTGTCCCTTCAGCCCCTTAATTAGCAGGAGGTGTTGATGCTGTGGGAAAGCTAAGCTGAAGGAGGGGGCATTATGTTTACTCCTGTTGAGGCTCATTCTGGTGTGGTATGTGGTGGGAAATGCTGACTACTTCATTGTGGCAACTGTATAGTTAATAGTCTACAAAGAGCAAGGATGGCTTTTTTTCTTTAAGGCAAGTGCTTTAGTGAAGCCATTGGATGTTGGTGGCAATGATTTCTTAGTAGAAGGTCTGCATCTCTGAAACTTGCTCTCTGTGCAAATACGATTTGTGTTAACTTGGCAATTTGTACAAAAAGAGTGGTAGGAAACATCTCTCAACCAACCCTTCACAACAGATGAAATCCTGGTTTCCAAGCTGACAGTTAAAGCTGCACTGCAGGAGACTGCTTGGTCTCACTGTGAACCTGAATGTCTCAACTTAATCCTTGTAATGTGCCCAAATACCACAATGAGAGGGGCCCAGTACACTTATAATAATCTAATAATTATTAAAAGAGGGAAGGTCTCAGACTATCAGTCTCTGAACTGGCTTCCAACATAACAATATATATTTCTCAGTACCTAGATGCTGTTGTGAATGCTACTCTATACATTCCTGAGATAGACATTAAAATAACTTCAATGCTGGAGTATGGTGAGTCATCTTCTCTTATGGGGCAAGAATATGATTAGCAATGTTCAAATACCCAAGTACAGATTAGCAAGCCAGTGGGTAGCTTCGGAAGTGGCTTGGGGGAAGCCTGAGATGCCACCAGGAAATGATTGACATGAGCACTGATTTATAATACGATCCATAGTTTGCATCTGGTTTCCAGTCACGTTACTCATTGTCTCTCATCTTTCAGAGGTGTACGAAATGAAAGCATCTGCCATGTGATAAATAAAAAAGTATTTTAAAACCGAGGAAAATGACCAAAAATAAAAGTGGAGGAGCTTGCTGAGGAAGAAGGGAACAGTGAGGCTTAGAACAGCTTCATGTCCCAATGTTCCGGCGCTGAAAAGTAAATAAAACTGAAGAGCAGTCATCACAATGGTCAACATTAAACTTTGTTAAAAGATACATTTCTAGTGCCATTGAATGGTGTTTTGTATTCCAGCAGACCAGTGCAGATCACCAGCATGACTTGCTAATCAAATCAGGCTACAAGGTCAATCTCTTTTGTGCTGAAGACTATTTGCACCCAAAAGAGAAAACACTCCAAATGGTATTTCTTTTACAAGGTCATAGTTTATTGCTGAATCAAGTGTTTGACTTTGAAGTTATTGTTTTAGTGGGATTGTCTGAATCCTCTCCAGACTTCTCCAAAATAATTTGTGAGTATCATAACATTAAAGCAATGTATTTTTGGTACTTAAGGATGTTTTTATAAGCTCATAAAAAATTGAACAAAATTGCCCTAAAAATAGCTGCTTGTGCTTTCACCAATTATTGCTTCATTAATGTTTAGCACCATGCTATAACGCACAGAGAGAACAGAGACCGGGAAGGAGATTAAATCAGAATAGTGAGTGAAAACCTGTCTTTTAATCGATTTAGAGAGAAGAAGGAAATGGCTTCACCACTTTGTTGATAAGATAATAATTCCAGTGATGTGCTATCCTACCATTTTAAGAAGCATTGCAGACTTATAGGCTTTGTGAAATCCGTGCCCCGTTACCACAAATCAGTTTCCAACAATGTACTGGATTCATCCTATATAGGAGTACTGCACAGCCATTTGTATAATATCAAATCTCTGGGTTTAGTTCAAACTGCCTATTTAACTGAAATGGGCATTATGAATTGAACATAAAGGACCAAGTTTTCAAAGGGCATCTAAAAGGATATCTGGAAATGGACTCTCTATATTTTGTTATTTTGACTAACTATATCTATTTGTGCATACAAAATCACATATGCACGCATGCAAGCAAACGAGGATCTACATAAAATGAGCAGTCAGATTTGTGAAGTGTCCACTTACAAATACAACTGTGTGCATAATTAAAGCTTATGCACATAATTAATGAAAAATTGATCCACACTTTCTACATGTAGAGCAGCATTAGCAATAACTCTTTTCTCTGCTGCCATTCTTCTCCTCAGTTTCCACGTATAAACAAAACCCTTAAACAATTGAAAATTGTTCCTTGCTGGAGTCTCTCACACTTTTACAAGATATATTTAAAAAATAAGTAACTTGTTAAGTGTATTTGACATACTTTTAAACTGATGCTACTATCTGTCTGTATTGGACACAAGTATTTTACCACCTCAGCATATTTAAAAATTAATAATATTAAGCTGTCTGGAATGTACATAGTGCATTCTTAATTGGTCTGAGGACTTTTTTCTTTAATGTCCCTTTCCCTTCAGACACATGGCATGTGGTGTGCACAGCAGATGACTCATGTGACCCATGTACATGTATGCCTTTCTCACATGTATAGTAGCTGATGCAAGATAACTAATCAATGAGCCGTCTCTTTCTCCTCCCCTCTTCCCTCCTTCCACAAAGAATGAGCAATCTTCTTGTAGAAGATTAGTGATTGATCTGGAATTGGGTGGATAGAAGCAGTCACACCAGCTGCTAGTTCTTAATTCTAGTCAGCTTTTGGTCTTATTTTATCAGTTCGTTTAGTGGAGGTACAGGATGAAGTGACAACTCCTCCTTGATGTTATTCAACTCTGTCATGATTTCTTTTTTTAAATATTGGCAAGCTGTGACATATACATGCTAACTGTATTTGTTTTTATGATAAGTAAGTGCAGATGCGCTGGTGGAACAACAGTTCCAGAATTTCCACATCACTTCTTACTGAAAATATCCCATACCAGAATGCCTCTGAAGCTTTAGAAATTATGCTCTGAAAAATGTTGTGTGTTGTGTGAGAGAGAGCCTTATGCTTAGTATTGCAAATTCATAGATACCATAGTAGATAGCAAGAACAGCTTTTGAAGCAAACAAAACAAAGTCTACATTTCCCTATGTATAATTGAAATAGAATCTAAACGTTCTCCAGAAAGGATTCAGACAGACAGACTCCAATATTTACATTTCCAATATATAAGAAGTATTTTTTGTTTTTGTTTTTTAAAAAAGAAACACCACCTGTATGTGGAGATACAGGTGCCCAGGTACTACAATCAAGGCACAAATGATGCAAAAACTAAATCATGCACTTAGCTTCTACATATATAAACAATTCAACCCTTGAAAGCACATTACAAAATACAAACCATCTGTAGCTAGCTTACTGAAAAAAATGTATAATATCTGGAGGGGCTTTTTATAAGATGAAAAAATAAAAGTAGAAGTTTAATTTTTTAAAAGCATACAAATTCTTTAGATTTCTTGTTTCCACCATCAGTTCCCCTTCATTCAGGGCAATTAACAAAGTTGTATTAGGAAACAAAAGCCAGAAGTTCATGGCATTTTTTTAAAATTGCTGGACTAAAGGTCACTGCAGCAATAATCCAGAGTTTGCTCTTGTGGAACAAATGAAACAGCTAACTCCTTAGCTTCATGGGGTTTTTTTCTCTCCACTTTGTTTCTTTTTACAGCACTTTAACACAGACAGAAGTCAAACAAATAGGTCACTACCTGGGTTTCATACCTCCTGGTCCACCATCCAGTAGCTCTGCCAACTGCATTACATTGTCAAACTTAGCCTTTCTATTGACAACCATATTGATTTCCTGATTAATGTACCTCTCTTTCATTGGCATTTACTACAGAAGACATAATTTTAATGTTTGTATGATCAATAGCTCCATCAACACCAAGAATTCCTACTGTTAGCCTTCATGAGTCTAACTATAGGGAGTTGTATATTTCTTGATAAATACTACAGGGAAGTTGTAAACATTACAAAAGCAAAGAAAATTGATGTTCTGCATGGACTCCTATTGTATTTCACCCCTGGGAGAGAAAGCAAAAACTTTCAAGTAATTCTCTGTCGAGAAAGCAAACCAGCAGGTACCAGCTGTTTGGCCTTGAATATAAATGTATGGGAAATAATTACTTTTAGAATTCCCATTGTACAGTCACTTCATCTCAAAATGTGTAAATACTTATAATAGAAATTATGGGGTTTTATTCAGTTTTAGATTATGTAGTGACATTTTAAATACCCTTAGTTAACTTCATTACAATAATGGAATTCTGTGGCTGTCATAGACGCTTCTAGAGCTACAGCCATCCATAAATTCTATAAGTTATCTGAAGGTGGCTACTTAAAATGTAGATAAAGTTTTTCTTGTTCTCTGAATTGTAATGGGCTTAAAACTACAAGCTTGTTGATAAACAATTTTCTTTCTTCTTTCTCCTTTTTCTTTCAACACTAGAGAAGTGAAATGAGTTTGTCTGTTGGGTATAGTAAGTAGTACATTTTAATATTATCCTTTCTTCTTTGATCTTAAAACAGTGCAATAGATAAGCAAACAAATAACAATAAATTGCACCATTTGTCAGAAAGATTGTCTAAAATATTTTTCAGATCATGTCTTTAGATTCTTTGATTGGCTGACTGAAGCAAGGTCCTAAGCTCACCTTGATGGTATCTATCAGTATAGAAATACTGCATGAAGAATATTTGTGAACATTGTTGTGTTGGAATATTCTCGTGAACACACATTTTGTTCTCATGAATATTTGTATAGTGATGATTGTACCTCTAGTTAAATTAGTAGAAGGGTATCCAGGAATAAATGAAAGGATCTGCTCTTTCTCTAATATTCACTCATTGTTCTGTTTTAAAAGCTGATCTGCCAATCAGGGAAGAGAAACAAAGCCATGAGACTTGAGCGACCAATCACACTGCACAAATAAAGCCCAATGATAGGAGAAATGAAAAGTTTGCAAAGAACCCATCAGATGAGGTTTTTTTTTCTTCACATAAACTGTTACATGAACTATTGTGAATAATAAATCTGCATTATAAAAACCCTCAACAACTAAGGATAATATTTTCAAACATGGCCACTGATTTCATGTGTCTTTGGCCTAGTCTACACTACAAAGTTTAGGCTGACATAACCTGCCTTGTATCGACCTAGTTGTGCATGTGTCTATGCTTAAATTTGTCTCCTGCCAATGTAAGCACCCTGTTATGATGAGGCAATTACCCTACCTCCCCAAACAGTGTTGAGTCATGGTCAATGTACTGAGGTCGACGCATAGCAAATGTAGACACTACATGACCTATGTCAACCCTAATAGTCCTCCAGCAGCTGTTCCATAATGCCTAATGCTGACTGCTTTGATTATAATTGTGAGCTCCACTGCCCAGGGATCATAGAGATTGGAAAACAATTTTCCCCTTTTAAAAAAAAATGGCAATTTTTTTAAATGCCTTTTCCTGATTGCCCTCCTTGGTGAGCACATCTAGCAGCTCACCCTGGAATGCAACTGCCTTACTGACAATGCAGGCTTCAGACATGCTCCTGCCTGGAGTTGACAGAAAGTATTGGATTAGGCCTGGGTGGAGAAAACATTGTGCAAGCACAGCTGCAAAGCAGATATGTCAGCATCTACCAGCAGATTGCATGGAGGATCCAGGTGAAGGGGCACAATGGTGGTCAGCAGCTGCATCACATGAAAGCAAAGACCAAGGGGTCGATCTAGTGCTGAGCCAGAGACCTGCCACGTTTACAATGTGCTGTGTTCCCATGCTTGGTGCGACACCAATAGCACTCTGCAGTACTGTGGGTATCCCTGAGGAACCTACACGCAGTCCTTACCATGAACGGTGAGGAGGAGGGGCAGGAGGAGGATGGGGGGCATGTGACCAGGGATCCAGCCACCCTGTGAGCCAAGACCTGTTTGAGACTCCACCTCAGTCCAGGCCTTTGAGCATGAGTGAACCCAGTGCAGAGGGAAGGAACTTCAGGTAGGTGTGTGAATATATTTCCCATTACAATGTTTAAATGGACGGATGGCATCTGACCCCAACCGTAGCAGCTATCAACTTTTAATTAATTTGCTTGTACGAGAAGAGGTAGCAGAGCAACAGAGAGTGATAGAGCTGTTAGCTGCTTTTCACTCTCTTGTAGGGAATGAAGGAGGGGAACATGTGGAGCAGTTTGTTCATGTACACAGGAATGAGCCTGGAATTCTCCCGAGAGATCTCAAAGAAACTTTGGTGGAGGTACACTGCAATCCTCTCCCAAAGCTTTCTCGAGATTGCTGCCTTATTTCTCCCTCTATGGCAGGACACTCTTCCACATCACTCTGCAGTAACTTGGGCATGCACTTTTGCAGTTAACAGGGTGGTGGCCTATGGGCACAGGTGGCTTCAGGACGAGAGCAGCAGTAGTTGAACTCTCTATGTTAGCCTCTGGAGTGAGAGATCATCTAACATCACCATCACCTGTGGAAAATAGTTCCAGTATTCAGTGCCATTGCTCTGTACTCATGTTGTTTCATACAACCAAACAATTCTCTCCTCATTCCCACTCCTACACCTCAACCCTGCCCCCCCACGCCGCCCCCCACAACACACACAGGCTGCGACTGGAAAGCGATGCTGTGCACAAGCAAGCCAAAGCTGAAGTGTCAGTAAGCATGCTATGTTTAAAACGTTATGGAAACAAGGGACGGGAGTGCTGAAACTTAACTTTCACTTTCTGTTGAAACTATACGTACGATGATAATGCTGAGTGTCTTCTCTGTAGCTGCTGCCAGAACATACTCAGATTTCTCTGGCAGCAAACACAGATGATGCAGGCTCTTCTGCACCTATGGCTTCAACAACCCCAAACTAGCCTCCATTTTCAGTCAATGGCGAGCTCCATTTTAGCACCTCCCTACATTCCTCCCCAAAACATTCCACATGGCAACAGGGGCCATCTCCCTGCCCCCACTCCATACTGGGGGACAGTAAGGACAACCAAAGCTTCACGTACTTTGACATCCAAGAGCGACAGTTGCTGTATGTGTAGCCAAAGTGGACTGAAA
>ML675646.1:22190720-22221743 GCA_007922155.1 Mesoclemmys tuberculata
CACACTACTTGAAGAGGGCAACAGGCTTCATGGAATCAGTGACAAACAGTGTAATAATTATAAAGGTACAGCAAGCACTGCAAAATTAATAGTTGAATTCACAATGTTGTTATAAATGTACACCAAGCACCTCCTAGCAGCCCCCAAAACTTAAGGGCCAGGTGGATCTCAGTCCACCACGCTGCATTTCTGTGGCTGACTGTTAAAGTGCTCTTTCAATGCCTCCTTGAGTTGTATAGTTCTGTGCTGAGCTCGTCTAATAGCTCTTGTGTCTGGCTGTTCAAATTCAACAGTCATTCTGCACCTGCTGAGCTGCTAATTGAATCTTTTCCTGGTGTTGTCGAGATGGCCAGTGTACGGCTTCATCAGCCAAGGGAGTAAGGGATAAGCTGTGTCTCTCGGAATCACCATTGGCATTTCAACATTCCCAATGGTAGTCTGCCTATTGGAAAAGAATGCCCCTGCTTCCAGCTTTGTTAAGATATGTTCTCAAGATACGAATGTCATGCACCTTCCGTGACCAGCCAACACTGATGTTGATGAAGCATCCCTGGTGATCCACTAACGCTTTCATAACCATAGAAAAGTAGCCCTTGCTGTTGATGTACTCTGTGGCAAGGTGGGCTGGTCCCAAAATAGTGACATGGATGTCATTTATTGCCCCACTGCACTTCAGGAACCTCACTGATGCAAATCCACCACTATGCCCTGCACGTTACTGAGCGTCACAGGAGATAATTAATGGCCCTGCATACTTGGATGGGAATGACACTCACTGTGGATTTTTCAACTCCAAAATGATTTCCCACTCGCTGGTAGCAATCCGGCACTGCAAGCTTCCACAATGTGATCAATACTCGCTTCTCAACTCAGTGCGGCTCTCATGCTGGTGCCCTGTGCTGGAGGGCTGGGGTGAGCTTGGCCCACAGATGTGAGAAAGCTCAGCACCCACAACTCGTCATCCCAAACCTGAGTTGTGATGCCGTCCTACCAGTCAGGGCTCGTTTCTTGGGGCCCCAAGGGGCACGCTATTGCCTGCAGCTGCAGCACCAATTGGTTTGCGCTATGTCCCACAGCAGTCTGGCTCCCAAGAAAGCTCGTGTGCTCTGCTGTTGCCGTTCTTTTGCAGCTCTGCAAGCACCAGAGGATCACGCATCCTGTGTTATGACAGTAGGGCAGAGACGTGCAGGCTCCATGCTTCTATTAGAGATAGCGGACAGCGACCAGTTCCACACGAGTTTGTGGGATTTCCAAAAACAAACACATGAAAATGATTGGCCAGAGATGGCATTTTAAGATGAAGCAAGTTGCATGATGGGAAGTTGCTGCCTCACTCTGTTACCCCGGTAAGTCATTTCTGCCTCTCCGCATATTACCCAAATTTCCCACAAGACAGTGTGCTGGATGATGATGAGTTGCACGCTAGGATACCTACCCATCGTGCAGTGCACTATGCATCAACACAAGCACTCCTGGTGAATACATGCAGCCCTGGTGTGAGACGCCAAGTAGGTATGCTCACAAGCAATATACTAATTGCAGTGGCTTTATGCCAACATATCTTGAGAGAATCAAAGTTCTGTACGCTAGACATGGCTTTTAGTCTTTTAGAATCTAACCTGAAATACGTAGGCCTTTTCACCTCCCACCTGATGGGAGGACCCACAGCAACCAAAGACTCTCTGGTAGGCTGAAGAGCAGCTGACGTGTTGCTTGGCCGCTCTCAATCCTGACAGAACTTGCCTTAACTAATCTACACACAATGCAAGTTACTGCTGGTCATTTGGTTCTCCAGCAAATGACCAGCATTAAAGGCTGGTTCTGATGTAGGAGCAAGGCTGGATGCAGGACAGAGGCAGGACTTAGAGAGATGAGCACAGGGAAGCAGAGAGTCCATGGGGGGAGGGGAAGTGAAATAGGCAGCCAGTGAGCGGCTGCTGCTGGAGAGCTTAAGAACTGGCCTGCTAGTTTCCTGAGCCAATCAGTCAGGGCAGTCTGTTAGGCAGCCTCTCTGCTCTATAGGGTGGCAGGGGTATTTAGCAGCGGCAGCCCCTGTCTGATGACAAGATTCACGAGAAAGTGTCATGTTTTTCATGTGCCTAGCACCTATTAGCCCTACACCACACTGGTATTGTAGTTTTGTGTTGAGCCCTAATGTGGCATCAGACTCTGGCAGTCACTGGAGCCAGATCTCTGTAAGAGGCGGGAAAAGGGAAAGTGTAAATCCACTACACGTATGCTCAAACCTCATAGCGATAGGTGCAGTGCAAGGACTGGACACGTGTGCTCTCTGTTAGAATGTAGCTAAGCAGATGCATGCTCTAATGACCCAGCCTTGCCAACCATCACTGGAGGAAACCATTGAGACTAGCCAGGCATAGCAGCAGATGCCATTCATCCCTATAACATTCCCTTGTGCCATGATTCCTGTGCAGTCAAGACTATGGTTAAGCAGTGGGCAGGCATTGCCTGGATTTGTCAGTGATGCTGACTTTCAACGTATAAAGTAGTTTGTTCTATCAGCAGCATGGCCTAATGGCCAAAGCACTGGAATGGCACTCACGGGACTGGGGTTCTAACCCGGGCTTTAGAACTGGGTTGTGGGGTCACCTGGGGCAGGTCACTTCACCTCTTTATGCCTCGGTTTTTCCATCATTATCAAATGACGATAATGGTACTGACCTTGTTTGTAAAGTGCCTTGATGTCTACAGGCGCAAGCGCTAGATGACAGCTGGGTATTCTCATGTTATCCTTCCTAAATATCTCCATTAATCTTCCCATTCCTGGACATTAGGAACCTGAATATACACATGGCTCTGGAACGGATTGTAGTCAGGCTGCAGTTACAAACGCTTGGGTAAAGCCAGAACACCCTTAGGAGGAGATACTGTTACTGACAACTATTTCTTTCAGCTGCTTTTAATAACCTGTAATTATCAATTCCACTTGTGGCAAGCAAGCTTGTTTGAGTCAGAAGGTTCCATGGAATTATTTTTGCCCTTAGAACTGCTTTAAAGCAAGGGGACGCTGATACTGCATTTTGTGTCACTGGCTCTTAGTTCAGTCCCAATTTCATCTTCCTTTTCCTCTTCTGACACAGCAGAAACTTGCTGTTCAGAGGTTTGGCAAATTTATTTTAAAACTGTAGGATTCTGAGGTCATCCCAAGAGACTAACTGGGAATTGCAGTCATCTACCTCTTGGGTTACAGTAGGACAGATGGACACTGAGGGACTGACTTCAGTCAGATAGCAGTAGTTTGTGGCTTGGGGTAGCACTCAAAATGTGCAAATGCTCTAAGGGTGGTGGGGCTGTTTATTTTGGGAGTGGGACACATTTATGAGGTTATTTAGCCTACAAGGTTAAGCCTTCCAAAGTCTTATATATAGGGCTTGAGTCAGGAAAAGACAGACTTTTAACTGTGTGTTTCATATTTGATTTGTATTACATGTTCATTGCCTAAAGTATTGTGGGGTAATGTGATTTTTGTAATGTGTAGAGTATATATATTTTTTCTCTATTGGAGGTAGAATTGTGTAGTGCTAGAGCTCAGGTAGGAGGTGTTGGGGGACGTTGGTTCTCTTTACAGCTTTGACAATGACAGTGTGTGACTTGGTTTAAACTACTTAACCTTTTCCCTTGCTGTAACATGGGATAATTATCTCCACCGTAGTAAAGATCCTGAAGAAGGAAAGGCACTCAGATATTACACTGCATGGTCTTCACTGTTGTATCTCCCTCTCTCCATTCCCCCACCCCCAAAGCGCTGCAAAAGGAAGAGTTAATAGAAGAAACGAAGAACTCTTTTCATGAAGTAAGCGCATTCAAGCCTTTCCCCCAAACGGTTGCAATAGAATTCAAGAAAGATTGTACATAAGTTAGCCCTAATACTGTTGGGCAGTTTTCTATTAAGGATTGGTCATTTATCAGCATTTTAGCCTCAGGGATTCCCTGCAATTCATTTTTTAAAAAGCAATTGCTATAGCAACCTGGTATTATCTGACAAGCAGCACACACAGAGGACACATACTCATACAATGCTGCATGAGATTAAGAAAAACAAACTTGAGAGCCAGGTGGAATGGTGGTATTACAGTATTAGCGTGTCACTGCTGCAGATCTGAGTCCAAGCTGTAGCTTAGGTCACCAGTGGAAATGAACTTGGTTCATCCTATATCTTAGGGCTTATCTTCACGTACAGCTCTGTAGCACTTCAGTGAAGATACTCTCCCATCAGTCTTCTCAATCCATCTCCCTGAGAAGTGGTAGCTGTGTCAACAGGAAAAGCTCTACATGGGGCGAGGTTAAGTCAGGATAATTACATCTTTTAGGGGGAATTTGGATTTTTCACACTCCTGAGCAACATAATTATACCAATATAGATCTATAAAGTAGACCTGGCCTTGTTAGTCATTTCAACTTGGTGGTTTCTCCTCAGAAGAAACCTTGGGCTGAAATAAAAGCGTAGTTGGTCAGGATTAGCATGACTCATCATCAGAACTGCATGGAAGAGTTGACCTGGCTTTAGTCACAGTTCTTATTCGTGAGCATTGTAGTAGCACAAATAATTAAGGGGCAAATGCTTTAAATGATTTTTGGAAGCTGTTTTAAGCTATTTGAAGATGAGGAGGTTATGGGAAGTAGGCTTTCTTTAATTTCAAACCTAACATCCTTATCCAAAGCCAATGGAAAGTCTCCCACAAACTTTGACAGGCTTTATGTTAGGATCTAAAAGAGATCATGGAAAGCCTATTATCAGCAACATGTGACATCATAGCACTCAGCCCAGTTTTACAACCCTTATTCTTCCTGATTTGTCCTGAATTACTACAAAATGAAATTAAAGATTGTATTGCAATGCACATGCACACGAGGGCCGAATTAAAGTTGCACAACTCTGCTCTCTATCACTTTGTGGTGACAAGGGGTTAAAAACTCCTGTCTTGGTTCGTTTGTATTCCTCGCTTCAGACGGGGGGCCTGGAGAAGAGATGGCGAAGGAGGGAGGAAGGATTTCTTATCAAGTCCACTTCTGTTTACGGCCTGGTGACAGTTTTATGGCTTACTGTGGGGTTTTTTTCTTTTTCTTTTTATCCCTTGCTTGAGACAGTTGGATTTTCCTAAAGGGATCAATTTCTCAAAACACACTTACACAGACAGTCATACACCCTACTCAGGTTTGACTGATTGAGGGGTCTGCACCGTTTCTATTCAGCCCGTGATACTGATGGGATGAATGAATCCGATAACGGAACGCTTATGTAGTGGGAGGGGGGAGGAAAGGCAGACAGACAGACACAGAGGGAATCCTTTGAAGTCACAGGAGCTCTATTGAGCAACGGAGCTACAACGGCTCATGAGTTAGGGAAGGGGAAAGGGTAGCCTTGTGGCTGCAGTCACTCCGCCTGTCTGTTGAGTCACTAGGTTCAGACAGGACCCCCTTGCTATTCACCCGACCAACTTGTGGACGGATGAGGGCGGCTGAAACCTGTCTTAGTCCAAGACTTGGTCAACGGCTCATAAATCTATCATTCATCATTCAATGACACACGTTCTCTGTTCAATTCAAATTCACTATTTATTGAGGGTTTTCTTTCTATCACAAGTTGTCTCCCCTTATCCTTTTACAATTCCTTAAACTTAAAACTTAACACTTAAAACTTATGATTTAGACAACCAATCATACTAACACAAATACACTAAACAGATACTTAAAGACTTACTTACAACTAAACAACATTTGATTAATACTTACCACATAGATGAATGAACTCAGTTACAACAAAAACAATAAAAGTTTATGGCCAAATTTCCTTACTCTTTATGTTACGTTCCCGGGTTTTCCTCCAGGTGGAACCTCTGTCGCATTCACACCCTGGTTACTGGTTTTCATCCAGGTGGAACCTCTATCGCATTCACACCCAGGTTACCAGCTCTAATGCCCTAGCTTACTTTTTTTTTTTTGAGCAGCAAGCTGGGGAGAGGCAATGATGGCTGATCAGGCCGTCTTTGCGGTGCGATTCTGGTGCACCCCTTGTGATGCGTGGCTCGTCCAATTTGCCTCTCTCCTGACAACCTTATATCTCTCTCCACCCCAGCGTATTGCTTGCTTAAACCAATTGTGACGTTTTGGCTACTGTCCAACCAGCAAGTCCCACACTTGTGAGGGGACTTTTGCCCCCCGGTGGCAAGTTACACGCCTTGGAGTAACTTGCTGTTGCTAGGCAGATTCTCTGATTCAGCAGATTCCGTTATCTTGACGGTCAACAGGTCTGCTGACAAGCTTCCATCTCAGATAGCTAAACTTTGGGGAGCAGCTTGGTTTGGGTAATGCCTGTCTTTGTTGCATGAGCATTCTCTATGTTGGTATGCAGTTTACTCAACAATGACCTCGGGGCACATATACATTACAGGCTCTATAGAAGTCTGTTACAACACACTTGACCTAGCCAAGTAGCAGGTAGCAATAACAGGCTGTTATCTTCTATGTGGATGAGTCACTTGAGGAGGAGGAGAGCTCCCTACACCTCTTTATATCCATGCTATGTGTCAGTAGGCAGAGGGATGTGGACGCTCAGGAATCCTGGCTTCTGTTTTGCGTTGTGGAGGGGACAGTGTGCTGCAGTAATGCCATGCCCTCTGCCCACAATTCTCTCCTCTTTCCCTTTACTCCACCCCTCAGATCCATCCCCTTCAATCTTTGTCCATCCTGCTTCCATTCCTCCTTATCCTCGTGATCCTCACACCTCTGTATTTGAGTCAGGCAGCTCACCCTTCGCATTGCTGCCTGGGCACCAGTAGGAGAATCACTGAAAGCACAAGTGAGACAGTCTCTCTGCTCTCACTTCCAGTGACCCACCCAGTAGCCAAGGGAGCAATTGCAAGGAAATTCCTGCTCAGGCCCTACAGATCAGGACTGGCATACACTCAGTGCTACCAGATTTGCTTATAATTAGGCCTATAGTTTCTACTGCATTAAATGTATGCCAAGTTTATTTTGACTGTTTTTAAATCTATGGTAATTATGATATACATAACGAGAGGTATTTTCTGAGTAATATTACAACTGCGTGCTGAACAAGAGCTCCGTGTAAACTCAAAAACTTGTCTCTCTCACCAACAGAAGTTGGTCCAATACAAGACATTACCTCACCCACCTTGTATCTCTGATATCCTGGGACTGACGTGGTTACAACACCATCTCATACATTATTACTACATCTTGTTCTGGGCTAATACAGACCTGGTTATATTAACAGAGGCAATATGTTCAGTCTCTGGGACAAATAGAAACAGTCTTAAGAACACAATTTTCAGTTGATACCAGTTGACAGCATGTTACCTAGAAGCTAAAATGAAATTTCACAAAAGGAGTTCATGGTGGGGACTCTCCCTGTCTCAGAGTTACTTCTAATCAGAGCCCTGTGTACTTTTCCACAATGGAACCAAATTCCACAACAACCACCCGTAAATTTTAAAGCAAAGTTAATTGCATCTCATCCCTTCTCACTCTCACTCTCTCTCTCACACACACACAGAGAGAGCTGAAAATGCTTTGTTGATGAACAATTCGTCCATACTTATTTTCAGCCATCATTATTTTTCACGATGGACTTTTTTACTGTGTTCTCCAGAACTAAGGTTTCTGTGCAGCCCAGCTCAAAATCTTTTTCCCCACTCCCATTTCACTGCCCAAGTGTGTCAGAGACAGTAGGTAGGTGCTTGCACTCAGCTTTGGTGGTTCATCTTTTCAGTTCACTGAGCCTCAGCTGTTCTTTTAGTCTATAGAACCGTACAGGGAGCATGCAGCGTAATCCAATTTAATTTCTCCTATGGGGAAAGGTGCAGAGCAAGAGGCAACTGCATGAGGGTCCCAGTGGAGCAGAGAGAAAGAAAAGAAAATGCCAGATGCCTGGCTGCAACAAACTAATGAATTCTGCACCAGAAATGCTCCATTCTGTTGTATCTTGGCGAAAGGTGCCAAATCCCACGACTCTGGAATTGAAGAATTCATGTAGCCCTGAGCAAGATAACTGGGGACGTTCATACTTAGAACCATTGTTTCAGCACCTTCTAGATTCAGAGGGGCATCGATTCACACTCAGTGTATGCTTACAAGGTTTTCTGCACAACCGTAAGGGCTGGGAATGTAATTATATTTTTAAATGAAAGCTGCGAATCTGGAGCCTAACTCTATAGCTGGGACGAATTGTACTCTAAATTGCACAGCTACAGAATAAAAGAGACTATAGCATTTAATTGCTACTTGGTGATCAAAGTGTATAAAAAGGCAAAGCTCCAGAATTTAGAAACAGACACTGGGCAAACCTCTATACTAAAAAACCAAAGTCCTCCATTCAAAATAGAATTTTTCTTCCCAGTGTAAGTAATTGACTGTTACAATAGATTCTTGTGGCACTGCCTAATGCACAAAGCATACAAGGTGGATAGAAGCAGAGCAGTTGGTTCTTCTGATTGCCAGTAGTGCAATGCCTCTATATTTATAAAATAACGTCTAAACAGTCATTCTGTCCTTTCAAGACAGTAATATTATTGTATCCTTTTAATTGAACGCATGAAATCAATATCAACTTAGTCGTGATCTAAGAATCCATGATTTAAACAGCAGGCATTTGATGTAAACAGCAGGAATTTAATGAATACCCTTTTAAAGACAGATATCCAAAGTTCAAATGTTTTTAAAACAGCATGCAAGAAAAGACCAGTGCACTTGTGGAAAGTAGAGAGAAAAAGGGTCCTGATTATGTGAAAGGGGCAGTTTTAGATTGCTTTCTCCTCTGAATCTTAGGTCTACAATTTTGTACCCATATGATTGAAATTGCTGTGGAAACTTGTAAGGATAAACAATATTGAAACTTTCAAGCATGATTTAGTGTTACCTAGGTAACAGCTTGTAATTAATTTTAAGCACCAGCTGGTTTGTGATGAGCATGAAACCTGACAAAGGTTCTCAGAAGGATTGTTTCCTATTTTCTTAGCTGCAGTAATAAGTGTATTAGAATTTTCTTTCAATGCTACAACAACAAAACAAGCAGTAACCTGTACATTGGTCAACTAGTGAGATCAAACAATATTTTCTGCACTAACAAGGTGAAATATGCAGAGAAAAATTGGGCTTCATGAACTAGAACTTAAAAAAAAAAAATGTATGAGAGTAAGGGATCCTAATATTCAGTCTATTAAATTGCTAGGCAGTTTGTATTGTGCAAATGTTGTACATCACCTTTAATTGGAGGCTTATACTTAACGGCATGTAGAAATGTTCACCAGGTTAGTTATTATTTAGGTTGTAGAGAATTTATGTTAAATCTTGTGAAAATAGGTATAATTTTTGTTAGAGAAAATGATTCAAAACTCCAAGGCCCAGATCCTCAAAGGTTGTTTAGGCACCTGACTGGCTTATCTCCAAAATACTTTTGAGAATCTGGGTCTGAGTCCTTAGTGCACAGTAAAGCCTATAGCCCCCACATGTGGACACTTGTGCCTACGTAAAGCCATGCAGGACTTAATAGGGTTCACGCAGGCACAAGGGTTCAGCCACATGTATCCTATTACAAGATCAGGACTTGTGTCCAGACTTGGGGCTAGAGTAATTGAAGATAGCATAGAGAGTCGTCATTTATGCCAGAAGAACCAACTGTTATCTCTCAGGGTTTTTGCTGGGGAGGGCAGCTTTTCATAAGTGGCCCACTGGCAGGGGCAGCTAAGGTATATTCCCTGTTTATACCCCTTTCCTGGCCCGCATTAATTACCTATAGCTCCCCCAACAGACCAGAATTTGCACTACTCTACATCCCCATGCTCCTACCTGGCAAAAAGTATCCTAGGCTGGGTCTACACTGACGGCAGCAAATTTGCTGCCGTCACATCAATTGCTCTGGACAGACTGAGCGGTCTGTATAGAAAACCACCCCCGTAAGTGGAGTAGTGCTGCATCAAAGGGAGCACTGTTCCCTTCAACGCAGCACAGTATGGACACCACGTGGAGGAGATGCTGCAAAGTCGACGGGAGATATGCAAGTGATTTATGTCACTTGCATATTTCCTGTCGACTGCCGTGGAATCACCAAGGTAAGTGTAGACCGAGCCTAAGATACAAGCTGAATCTAGGCCTCTGAATTTATAGATTCACCTAACATTTAATTGATTCCACATTTTTGAGGTAAACAAGATTTTCCTTTCTTTCATTGTCTAGTTTCTTTTTCATATGCGTGGTCCAACTTGGAAAAATTTTAGGACTTACAATTTTCAATTTGCACGGCCAGCAAAATTTTCTGAAACAAAATTAAAGAGGAGTTGTTCTAGTCAGAATTCCCCTTTAATATCTCTAAATTCTAAATGACCTCCCTGGCCAGAATGAAAATTAAGCATGTGGATGCAAGCAGTAAACTGTCTTGTAAAGACAATTTTGTGCATGGTGTCGTATCCATAAAGCACCAACTTCTTCCTTCCTAACAAGAGTCCTGGGGAAAAATAAATCTCAGCCCTTGGGCAGTAGTCATAAAACAATCATACATCAATACCTTGGCATAGTGTGCTATATATGTCAGATTTAATTATGAAGTACAGTTTAAAATTAGTACAATTAATTATTAAATAAGTGGGTGCAACTTCATTAAGGATTTTTGGTTTGGGTTTGGGTTTTTTTAATATATAAGCTAGTGTTCACACATTTTGCTTTCTAACTAATTATTAGACTCTTGGGATTATCCCCTAACCTAGAAGAAATGACTAACTATTGCCAAGGAACCCAAACTCAGGGGTCCTTATTTACACGTCCGTTGCCCAGTGGATGGTCCAAATTAGCCAGACAGAAGGTTAGCAAAGTCAAAATTTATTCTTTACGTAAAAAAGGTGGCCCGATGGTCATGGCAACCCTAAGCATACATTTCTAAGGGCTTTTATAGTCATGCACAAACAAGTCTTTACACATCACAATTTCTATAACAATGAACACTGAAAAAACTTCTTATCAAGGTACTTCTGGGCCTAGCACTTCCAACTCCCCGTATCTAAGTTGCAAGGCCGTTCTCTGCATTCCGCACTTGCTGGCGCCCAACTCTCATGACTATCTTGTTATTACTGCATATTCTGAGACTAAACATCTACTAGCAAAGCATATTCCATTTCAGGCCTTGTCAGCTATTCTCACAGACTAGAATTTAGAAGCAATAGAGAGTCCATCTTTTCCCCCATAAACAGGGCAGAGAGAGACTCCATTTTTGTTTCCTTCCACACTATTAAATACCTGTAAATGCTTTCTCTGAAAAGTTGCAGATTGCTGAGAATCACCTTCACCAGGAAAGCACAGCTGTCATATGCAGAACGATGGAGGACATGAAGAAAATGCAAAACGGTAGGTTTTTAGCAAAAACGATGTGTAATTAGGAAAATATCCCCCATATCTGAACATCCATGGCTAAGTCCTGTAAATGCCTTTGCTCCACAAATAGTGTTATTTGTTGTTATACCCACAGCTTCTAGATGCTGCCAAAATGTTTACCTCAAAAAGCACAACCTCTGTTGGTCTGTTCTTAAAAACATGACACTTCTATATTTATAGACTGCAAGGTCTTTAGGGAAAGGACGATGTCATCCTACACATTTGTACTGTACCTACAATGCTGAAGTATAAAAGGTTAAAATAGTTGTTAGAATGCCAGAAATCAATCTGCATTCATGTTCCCGCTGGGACTAACATAAGTGGGAAATTTTATGGAAAAAATCTAGTTCCCACTATGACGCACTCTATATAAAATCTGTAACATGGATTGTTCTGGATGACCTGAGGTATGTAAACATAAGGTATTAAAACAGTATTGCCATCCACAAATGTTAAAAAATAAATATGCTAAAATCATTACATTGACTTAAAAATCAGGTTGGGGGGCAGGAGGGATGGAGGATTGGTATTTTTCATCTCTTGGATCTTAAGCCTTAGGATGCACTGAGGTCACATTTTCAAGCTTTTCTCAATCATCAAAGCTAGGAACTCACTTTTTAAAATGAAAGCTGAGAATATTGCATAATTACAGGATCCAGCAGCTGGAACTTTAAGAAAAACACCAAATATTGCAAGAGTTAACAATATTGTTAAATATTTTTGAAGCGGGAGGGCAGAGGAGGGACAAATGCCACATGCATAGCTTTAGTTAAGGTTATGTCTAGAACAGATGGCAGAGAGCCAAAGTATTAGAAACTGAACACATCGTCTAGCTGATCTGTACCTTGGCCATTCTGCTTTCTTCAGAGCAATATTCCACCTGAAAAGCTCTGGTCATTCACATGCCAGGATAATACAGAGCCAAAGCACCAGCAAGTTAGCTTTTTCTCAGCATTTTTGAAAGGCAAGGTGTTTTAATCCAAAAGATTTCCAATATTTTATGGGAAAATAAATATACTTCCTTAAATTAAGAAGTTATTAAACTCAAATAAGTAAAGTCACTCAATTTTTCATTTGGTTCTGGTGCTGAACTACTTAATCACACCTGAAGGGTTGAGATTAGTAAAAGCTAAAACATTACTGCTGCTCCAAATGAATGTCCCTGGAAAAGAAATTTATTTTCCAATTCTACTGCTGCATGGTTATATATCCAAGTCACAATTTAAAGCTTCAGCTGGCTGTGGGTGAAAAGGGCATGCACTTTTTTTTTTAAAGCACTGTGTAGTAAATTTCCCAAGCTGCTTGCGATGGGCCAGATTCTGATCTCAGCTACACTACCATAAACCTGAGCTAACTCCACTGAAATCAGTGGAGTTATTCCTGACTTACTCCAGAATAATAGCTCGGTCCCTTCAACTGTTCTGTTTGGAACAAAAGGTCCATATGAGTCACATTCACTTAAGGTTTGCATTGGCTTTTGCTCATGCAAACCTTGCAGCAGGGCCCCAGTAATTTTTTTATACCCAGTAATTTTTTTTATAGCAAAGTCCATTAGGGAAAAGGGGTATATGTAGAAAATAATTTTACACTCACACTCTTTAGGGCAGCCTGTCCCCCACACAATACAGCCTTAAATATAGACCATTGCCCAGACAGGGATGGGGTTAGAGTGGTGGTAGATGAGCTGATTTGCCACATCGCCCCTAACAGCGTTGGCCAGCAGACCTACTTATAGGCTCTGTAAGGGAGATAGAATCAGATCACCCACAGCTTGTCTTCCCTTAGGTCAACTCCCCACAACGTCTAAGGCCCTGCATGTGGGCTCCATGGTTCATCTCAGCCTCTGACAAGGAACTCTCTGGTAATATGAAGGGCTAACTGCTCTAACTCTAGCTCTAATTGCTGGAAGGGAGAAGATTTGCCTCCCCCAACAGAGCAGCCTGGCTGTTGTGAGATGGAGGTGATGTCTGCTAATGTATGCCTTCCCAGTTCTTCCGTTTTGATTTTTATCCTCTTCACCTGTCAGTACTGGCAGCGTCTACATTTGTTGCAGCTGTTGTTGGTAACTTTCCCAAGGAGCAATAACAGCAGCTTGAATCTAATATGCTGCTTAAGAGCTTAATGCTGCCAAGAAGGTTGTGAACAGCAGTGGTGAAACGGACCCATTCTCTTAAATTCACTCTGCTGCTAATGACAAAGCTAGAAGCAACAACGGCACACAGGACCTGTTGATACAAGCCCAAAATCAGCTAATGCATTTCTGCAGAATTATGCAAGGCAACTTTCCAGAAACCCTCTTCAATGCAAGTCCCCCAGTGGGACTGAGGGCTTGATCCTGCACTCCTTGAAGTCAATGGCAATGGTTTTTAATGCTTCTGGATCAGCCCCTTAGAGAATAAACATAAAGTCCACCATAACAGAGAGAGGCTTGAGAAATTTCTATGCTTCAGAAAGTAAAGAACCATGGTGAAAGAGAACCCTGCAGCTGCCTATCTTCAGCTTAAACCTGCTTTTAAAACCCATTCCTGTGTTTCTAAACCAAAGCAAGTAATGCATTTTAGATAATTACGATTATAAATCTTGCACTGTGTGAAAATTTTGCAAATTAGATTTTATGGGGTTTTTTTTATATCTTTTAATTGTTTTTATTTTGAGAAGAGCATGGTTCTCATCAGCAAATTAATTTGTTCCCATAATTAATTCTTGCTACAGCTTCTAAAATGATATATTGCCATAAATTAAGAGGAACCAGAAACCTATTATCAGGACTAAAATGGTGCATCTGCAGGTGGAAATTTCTTATCGCTAGATTTGCTTAGGTAAGTGTAATATGTGATACCCCTGTCAACATCCAAACATTCTCATGTTTGGAGATATCCATTCATAATGCTGCTGAACCATTAATTGCTAGATTTGTTAACCCTAATGCCTTAAATGAGACAGCGTCTTAGCTGGCGTAAATCCACATATCTCCACTGATGTCAACAAAGCTATGCTGATTTACATCAGCTGAAGATATGGCCATATCTCAGTGTTCAGCAGTTGAAAACATGTCTCTAGTGAACATGAAATGTGATCAGCACAGTAGAAGTTATATTTTTCTGTAATGTATTATTTAAAAAGTTGGCTGGATTATTAATTATTGGGAATGCTCAGCTGCAGGAACCTCAGTGTGAGAAGCCAGGCGATTGCTAAACAAAGCACTGAGATACTTCTAAAAATTTTGAAGGATAATGTTTGAGGACTCAGAGCATTTGTAGCCTCTGGCTATGCTATGAAACAGCCATGGCATTACTCTGCCTAAAAATCCACAAAACAGTTTTAAAGAATCATTGAGGGAAGCGGAGGGGAAAAAAGCATGCTTAGAAGCATTTGGCTTTTAGTGTTTCTGAATTCATATAAGAAGAAAAGTATTAAAATAGAGTATTACCATATCTAAACCAGTTTAGTTTCTGTATTACAAAATCTCTTTGGGTTTCCATTAAAGAAACAGCAATGAAAAGATCTAGGGAAAAGAATACTATTTTCATATTAAAACGTTCTTAGAATTGAAAACTATTTATGGATGATTTTAAATTCAGTAGCATGTCCAAGTGTAGTAATAAAGAATCTCTAATAGGTTACTTTCAAGTTTAATGATACATACTTAATAAAATCACATACAGGTAAAACAGAACGTTAAGTTTTGTTAGCCAGAATTTTATTTTTGTCTCTCATTAATCCATGTGGCTGAGTTGCATTTTCTGCATAGTTGTCTGTTCAGTTTTAAAACTGATTTCTGGCAACAGTCTCTGTGTCCCCCATGAGGCTTACTTAGAATGATTGCCTGTTAATAGCCCTCACATTGGAGTTGTTTACTGCCAGCAGCTGAAATTAACCATAGTGCCTGGTAGCCCAAGAGAAACAAAATTTCTAAATTAGAGGCTCAGCACTTTTTTCACTTCTCAGGAAGCCTTTACATTTAAACATACCCAGAAAACCAAGTCATTTTAGTCATTTACATCTCAGTAAAGGATTAACAGAACATGGTCAGTGATTTACTATGACAAATGAGACATGTAACAAAATGAGTATTAAGTCCAGTGTCAGATGACAGACGTTAGTATATGGCTGGTGTTTGTACGTTAGGAACTAATAAATAGACCCAGTCATGATGTGAGAAGATGCTGTGCAAGGTTATTTGTGCAGATTTGCTGATACTTCTCAATCCTGACCTACACTGCTGCTGTTATTACTATCCTCTGCCTGTCATGAGCAGAGAAAAACAATTGTGCTTGACTGCATACTAATGGGTGCTAAGAGCAGACCTCTGCTAGGAACCAGGCTGAAACAAGGGGCTTAATTCTCCTCTAATTTAAACTGATTTTACAACAGTGTAATTCCATTGACTTTGGAGTCACTCCTGATTTACACCGGCACCGCTAAAATGACAATAACCTTGAAGGTGAATCTTGCTTGCAGCCTACTGTAAGTGAACCTGAAAACTCTGGTCTTCATACATGAAAAACTAATGTTTTAAGCCATTATTTTGCATCATTGTTTAAAATAAGTAATTGCTTAGGGGGAAAGTGCAAATATTGAAGGCTCTAGGCATATGTATAAAAAAAATTGTTAAAAATCAAGTCGAGTCAATATTTACCACGAAACCTTTCACCGAAATAAAGTTTAAATTGTCCTCTTCATCTAGCACCACCTCCCACTCCTACAGAAATCCATGGCAAAATTCCCCTTCACTTCAGGCTCCAACAAAAAGACAGAGGACATAGATAGACGTTGCACCAGGCCCTGAAGGTCAGAGAATTTGGGTTCTTGCAAAGCATGAGAAGGGGGGGAATGAATTCTGCAGTCAAGAATGTGTATGAAAGCACCTTGCTATCTGGCTATCCTAAATACATACAGGGTGTGGAAAAGTACATTGCAGGAGAAGGGTGTTTATAAATAAGGTCAGTCCTCTTAAAGATAGGGCTTTGTTAAGGCTTCTATTTATCTTATCTAGTCTGTTTTACCTTTACCAACATAATCTATTGTATTTATTCAACACCACTTACTTTAGTATCTAGATATAGTATCTCAAATAAGCAAGAAGCCATTTAGATAATGAACAGAATGTTTGGTCATCAAAAAATGAGGCATTTTATTCTGTTCTCTGCCTAAATAATGAGTAGCTTACATTGTTTTTCTGTACATAATGCATAGGCTGACTGGGATATATCCTGATGGAATATGTAGCTGTGTAAATATAAGGTTGATGCTATGGGTTAGAATCTGTTGGGGAGACAAAACTTTCTCAGGAGCATGTCTGACACTGTGGAATGGACTTCCTCAGGAACTAGGGACCATCAAAAGCCTCAGCGTCTCCCATTCCAAGTACAAGGGGCATTTCTTTCACCTTGCCTTCTCTAACATAAAGCAGCATGTATATTTATGTACTGCCCCTCACCCCAAGCAAAAAGCCCTACCAAAACAAGACACTTCACTGCTTCATCCGGAGATAGGATGAGAGAACAAACCCATGATAGATTTTAGTCACTTTGCATAATGCACGTTTATCATCGCCGTATCGTCAATTATGGCGATGATGAATGTGGTGTAAGAACCCATATAAAATAGAATCATCCTTGAGTTAGAGATCTTTTGTGCTGATCCATCAGTCCAGGGATACTGTAATGCCAACTTTACGTGGCCAAGGATTATTTCCCCTGTATGGGGAGGTGGGGGTGGGGCTGGGCAGTACAGTGCTGACTTAGGGGCTCCTGTGCCAGACCTGCTTGTTGTGGTCAGCCCAGTGGGTGTGCTGGTTAAAATGGGGCATGGCTTCCATATGCCTGAGCACTAGCAATCCCCAGCTACCACAATGACTCCCTGGTTGCATAGGCTACCAATGCAATTTAGAACAGCCCTCCATCTGCTCTAACCCAGTTTAAGGGGAGTATCCCAGTGCAGGGAAATACAAAAGCTCTTGGATTTTGTTTTCTGTGTTGTTCACCCTTAAATCTAAGGAATTTGCCTGCCTGTCTGTTTGGGGTGGGCAAATGGTGTGAGTTAATTGGAAATGATTGTAATAGTGTGAGTGATACACTTTGCTCCTTATGGGGACTGATATTTGTTGGTTCTGTGTTTGTCATTATTTTTTACTTGGAAATAAATCAATCATTCTATAGGAACCTTTCCCAGAAGGTTTTTGTGGTCACTGGCCCTTTAATTTTGGGAAAGATGAGCAGCTGCTGCCCTAAAGTGCTCATTTTGCATTTGCACTGCTGCAGGCTGACCTCCTTCCTTTCCAGCTGGTGAGTTTACTTTGCTCCTGTTATAGGGGTCTTGTCTCCTTCTTTTCCTAATTCTTGAGGAGCTGGCCCCTTCGAACAATCTCCGCGTTACCCTAGCAAGCCAAAATATTTGTACTGCATGGGGGACTTGCCACTTAGCTATACGCCAACAGCAATGCAGGAAGCAACTAGGGAGTGGAAAATTTTTCATTGTGTGATGTTCGTCCATTTATGCAGCCGACTGATCCCTTTGAAATGATTTGCATAATCTGGCAGAGGTGGGAGGTAGCTTGCAGACATGTAGAAGAGAATCCAAGTTAGTTTGCTATACAGGCCCGCTCAGAATGATGTGGTATTCTTAAAGCAAAGCAAGAAATACCCAGCTTAAAACTATGCATGCATAGCAAGCATCTTTCTTTCAGTACAATCCATACTTATTTACTTGAAATTTAAAGTATCCAATCTTTCTGTTTTGAAGTTTGTGTCCATTACACAAAATTAAATAGTCCATCAAAAACACCAAACAAACCACAGGGAGGTCCTTGAACTTGTTTGACCTTTAGATATTACATTTTTAAACTCAAAAACAGGATTTGAGAAGTTCACAGAGATTGTGTTCAAAGATTTGGTAAAGTAGGAGGTTCTGTTACACTTTGCTTTTTGTTAACTTTCCCCTTCATAGTTCTGAGATGTTCCTCTGCTCAAAACAGTCTCTTCAGCTGTTAGTAAAGATAATACCTGAATATCTAACATGCAAAAATTCAATGTGGTTGATGATAATAATACTTTGCCACTTCCAAGCATTCAAACACTTTTCATATGATGCAATGCAGTATTAAAGAGCTATCAGCTTACCCTTTAACATTGCTCTTTTCCCTGCTCAAGTGATGTTCCACAGGCTTGCAATATGTTGGCAATAAATCTGAAACTGAGAGTAGTGAATCAAGGAGATGGGAATAATAGAATTTTGTTTGTTTAAATATACCTGAAAGTTCCAGCTCCTTGCTTTGCCTTATATATGTATGTGTACAATTCTTTATATATACTATTTGCTACTTTTGTTCAATATTTTTTGAATATTAAAAAAGAGAAGAGATTTAGCATTGCGTGTTCCCGAATGCCAGTAAAAAATGAGACACTTAAAACCATGCAAATATATTTGTGGGTGAGGTAGAGGTGGTAAGATTCTCAATTATGGTTTCAGTGCGGCTTCCCAAAACACTGTTCATGCTCAATCTCTCTCAAATATGTTTCCTACTAGTTGCTTAGGTGTTTGCTTTCATAGAGAGAGCTGATAAACTCTGAATCTTCCATTAGTTCCTGGCATGTATGGAAGATTATGGAATGTATCATCCACCCACAAAAAAACAAACTCTTCACAAAATAAATCTAAGGTCCCTAAGTTTCCTGTGATGGTGCCTTAAAAATTGGGTGATTCTGGCAATGTGAGGTTGCTCTAGAAATGATAGAGAGTAACTGGACTTTAGAAAGGGAGAATATTCTTTTCATGCTTAACAAAGTAATGCACCTTGAGATTTATTTCTCATCTCTAATGCAGTTTTGACAGAATAACAGCACACGCTGTACCTGCTCTTTTGCTTTTATCAATTTCCTGAAGCATAGCATGAACATAGATTGATACAAAAACAAGTGGCAAAGCAGCCCTTAGAATTTAAATTTCACTGTTCCCTCTCTATAAAGCCGGCCTTGCGCAGCCACGCACTTTGGGAGAACTGTTTGCTGTAAAGAGGCATTCTACAAAGGACTTCAGTGGAGTTAGAGGTCAGAGACCACTAGTAGTCTCACTGAAGGGAGAAGCTGCAGAGAAAATGAAGGAGCATTGCAATTCAATCCAGTAGAGACCAAGAGAGAGGCACAAACTTAACTGTTTCAGTCTTCTGCTCTCTTGTCATGGCGCAGGACTGTGAATAAAGGTAAGGAAATGAAAATAAGCCTTCTATCCTGATTTCGGCACCAGCGACAGGCCGGAGTGCTGATCATTAAGGCAGGTCTTAACTGCCTCCACCTGGGTATTTTTATGAAGAAAAATTGTTCCATGCAGGAGAGAGCATTGTAATGTTATGAATTCCTAATAGTCTGTGGTGAGCTGAAAGGCAAAATACCTGGTAGAAGAGAGGAGCCTAGAGTCGTTTTGCAGCAGCAATATGGCAGCACTGGCAGAGCGACAAATAATCAGCTTATTGTAGATTTTATAGCGGTATAGATGAGAAACTTTCTCATCCCTCCTGCCCACCAAAAATAATAGTGTGGACAAATGTATTCATGTTTCGTTGTTTAATAGGTCTAGAAACATATCCCTACTTTCACAAATAAATGAACGTAGTGTGTGTGAATCTTACTGTATTGTATAAACCGTTTTTTTGTTGTTTTTGTTTTTAAGGATACATTCACCGGTTTTTTAAGCTAATAGAAAAATGGCTGTGGAGCTGTAGCATTTCAAAGTGCAGGGCCAAATCCTAGAACCTATGTATGGGTTGTGGATATGAGCTGTACAAAAGAGTGATCTCCTGAGGATTTCAGATGTGGGGAGGAAATCCGTTTTTCCCCTTTGCTGCCACCAGTTTCTGTTTCCCCTCAATATCATGCCCTAAGTGTACCCATGTGTGCTGGGATGGAGCATACACAAGATCTACAAACCTTTTTCTAGGCTTCTAACAACCTGTCCCTGGTTTTGGAAACATGGGTTGAGATGAAAACCTAGGCCAGGCAGAGATTTAGTAATCTGGGCCTATCTGAAGAGGTTGCTCTTAGTAATTCTATAGGTTCAGATTGTTAAAAGTGCTCAGTATCCGCCATTGAGCATAATTCAGATTTAGGCACCTAAAAAAAAGAAATGGCTAGATATCTATATTGCTCAGCAGCTCCCAATGTGGGACCTGTTGAGTGCTGAAGTTTTTGGAAAATCTGGCCCATAATATTCAGCTGTATGTCTCAGCTGTACTGAAGAGTCTTGAAATAACTCTATTGTATAATATACTCTTGTAAGATCTAGTTCACTTTCTCTGAATTCCTGTTTGAGCAGACCTGCCCCCATGGTGAAACAGAATCTAAATTAGGCCAAAAATCTCTCTAGGATTCTTACCAGCCTCCCAGCAGTATGAGGATGAATGCCTGAAAATTGCTTTGATGATGAAAAGTGACCTAGTATATAAGTACGGAGTACTTTTATTAATATTATAGTTAAATCTATAGAGACCGCTCCTGCTTTCCTCACACAAATAATCCCACTGCTTTCAATGAATTTTTTTGAGTGATTGAGGTAAGGAGGATTTGGCCCAGAGTTGTGGGGGGGAGGGCTGGTTGTTTGGTTTTTGGGTTTTTTTTAGAATGTAGTAAGTAGCTTTGAAGAAAAACGAGCATGTGATAAATGGATATGTGGAGTAACTCTTATGGAGACATTTTATTAAATGAGGATGGAGTTAAGCTTGTAGTCCTGGCTCCTTAAATGCTGGGGAGATGACACAGTTCTCGACAATTAATTATTAATTTCTTTATTATTGCGACAGTTCCATATAGATGTACATGGTGCTTTACAGCCAGAGAAAAGAGGTGATAACCAAAAACCCTGCTTGGGATTGAAATCCAAGGCAGAGCCCATGCAGTTCCAATTGCAGGGCTGGACCCTAGGGCGTAGCACATCTAAGGGTGGAAAATAAAATAGAAGGGAGATCTAGGAAAGAGGCACCTTTAACCATACAAATCACAGGATATGCTTTTGTTGGTTTCCATTTTTTCATTGTTTTGATACATTGTGGCTGAGATTTTCAAGAGGGCACAGCACTGGCCTGCCTCTGCTCTGACTGGCTTCTTTGGGAGCAGAACTGAGCCATGCCATGGGATGTATAGACGCTGTGCTGTCTTGACTGCTAAAGGGTTAATAGGAAAACTGGCTGTCAGCTCAGCTAGGGCTGATAGGCAGACTTACAACAGCTGAAGAGATAAAAGCAGAAGGGCTGGGTGGCTGCCAGAGAAGCTGAGGAGACACAGAGAGTGGGAGCCTTCGGCTGGTGAGAAGCTGCCCAGGAAACCAATCCTTTGAAGGAGAGGACTACAGGGTGTAATTTAGAGGAACAATCTGCAAGATTGCTATGGTAGGAAGTAAGGGTTATACCATGTCTCTGGCCTGGAATCCAGCAGAGTGTGTGGGTCTGCGTTTCTCAACCACGCCCAACAAGGAGTTTTATTAAGACCTTGAACAAAGTGAGCCATATTTGAGGGTGACAGAGACTGTGCGACCCTCACCTAGGCCACCAATCTTCTGAAGTATTGGACTTGTTACCCCTGAAAGGGGAAAAGACTACCAGTGACCTATCCAAAGGGCCAAAGTCATAACAAGGAATCAGCAAACAGCTAAACAGTGGGCAACCGATCAAAGGAGGAGGGAAATTGAGGCAGAGACTGAGTTCATGTGATTTTACTATGAAGGGGCTTTGAAGATTGAAGGTGGCTGCCAGCAGGTCAGCGCTGAACAATGAGCACTTTGGGAAAACTTATCCCATATTTCTAGTCTGAGGGGCAATGAAGCAGGAATGATGGAGCAGAGGTCAACGTTGCAAGACTAACTGAAAAGATGTCTTGAGTGATTTGAAGGAATAAAGTTAAATATCATGGTGTGGTGTGAGAAAAGGTACTGATTGTTTTTTGAAAAAATGACCGGAAAACAGCCTGGCGTGTTGATCTGACAGAGCCTATGATGTGAGTGGAAGAATAATTGGAGATAATATTTTTTTATGTATGATAGAAGAGATGTAGGAAATAGAGGATGAAGTACCTATGAAGGCAACTGGTAACCAGTCTAAAGGTTCAGGGATAGAGTTAGAGTGGTAGCCAAAGGAATCTATTTTAATAGCAGAATGTCAGATCAATTGGAGGAGTGCAGAAGAGATTATCGGAGAGGCCTTTAAGAAGGTGAGAGGTGATTTGGGCATGGACCAGAGGCTTAGTAGCAGGGATAAAGAAGAAGGATCCAATTTTGGAGATATTCTTGAGGTCATAACAGCCTGTCCATGATGGGAAGAGAAAGAAAAGTCTAATATGACATCAAGGTTATGAATCTGTGTCTCTGGGTGGAAGGTGAAATTACTGATAGGGAACAAGAGAAGATAGTTTGGAGGTGGGAAGGGGACGATAAGGAATTCCTTTTCTACTGGTTTAATTTGAATTGACCAGGAACAGATATTGAAAAGAGGTCTGGACATGCAGGACTGAGTGTGTGGGGCGGAAGGTTAAATACATTAGATACACAAGCCCAAATTCAGAGTTGCCCTATAGCATCAGATAGGCAGATGCAAGGACGCTGTAAAACATATCCAACACAGGGATCCTCTATGCCAGGTGCAGGGCTGCTTCTCTGGGGCATTCTAAAGCGTGCTAGAGGGCTGGCTGGAGGTGATGGGGGAGCTATACTGGGGGCTGGGGCATTGCGTCTCAGCAGTTCCCTAATATGGCAAACTCTGTACAAGGTATGGAAACACAAAGCACAAGTCAAGCCTTCAGGGCTTTCTTAGCCTGTGGGGGGAGGGGAGACAAACTAGCCCCTGGATTAAGCTGTCTCCACTCTCTCTGGGTCCGCACTGTAACTGGTACAAGGATGAATTTGCCCCCTAATACTTGGGCAGAGGGTAGAGCGGGATGGGGACCAACAAAGGGAATGTAATGGAGAGTTGGTTGAGGTAGGAGGAGTATCCACACAGGGAAACTCTAAAGATGTGATTGGGGAAGTAGGAGAACTAGTCAAGCCAAGGACTACAGATGGAGGTGAGGGGGCCCAGGAGAAGGACGTGGCTGACTGTGACAGGAGAATGATAATGGAGCTGAGATCCTGGGCTTGGTTATGAGAATCGTTAATAAGCACAATGAGAGTACGGCCAGTATGTTGGTGAAGGCAGAAGTAAGATTGTAGAATGTGCAGGAAACTGTTGGAGGAGAGGAAACTCCTGGTGGTAGTAGCTGGTGGTATTGGACAGGAAAGAGTACTCAAGGGAGGAATTTTTGGGATAGGGTATAATGTAGCATGTTTAAAAGCAGAGGGAAAGAACCAGAAGAAACAGAGCATTTTATATTGAAAATGGAGTTTTTAGTGGGAGTGAAAGAAACGGACAGGAGCCAGAGGAAAGAGCAAGGTAAAAGAGGCTTTTTTTCTTGGCATCCATTTTTCCCTGAAAGAAATAGATGAAGTATCATGCCCTACATATTAATTTATACTCCAGGGGCTACCTCTAAACAATAATATATTCATATGCTGATGCCAATCAAGACACAAAATCCTCCTTTTCTGTAGACCAAAAACAGTAATTCACTGGTTTTGCTGTATTTTCCTGACATTTTGGAATATATTGTAGATAATGAGACATGCCCAAGAAATTCTCAGAACGTTAAGATTATAAAAGTTTTAGATTGGCTGTTCTGCAGGAAACATTTTATTCTGCATTTGCTGTAACTATTTTTTGCTGTTGGTAAATTCCAAACTCTGTTTACAAATAGTGCCAAAATAATAAGGAACTGAGAATGCAAAAAAACAAACAAACCCCAACACCTGTACAACTGATTCTTAAGCTTTAGTTTTGAATATAGGTTTTCAGTCATTGTCACTGCAATTTTTTTTCCCTGAGATTATCTTTCTTAAAGCCAGGTCTGAAGTGTAAAGGTATTCCAAAATCAGTATCATAAAATGAATTTACATCTTTAACAAGGCAACAAGAGTAGGCAACTGATTTGAGAAGAAGGTTTGTGTAGTGGCTACGAATTTAGTACTTTCTCTCGTAAAGCATTCCCCTAGTATTATCAACCTACCTAGCTGGGGTCCACCATTCCTGGATGCAAAAACCACTGTCCTGTTTGCTCTCTCAGTGATGGATAGAGATGTGTCCTTTTGCTTTCCCTTTATATTGTCCCAAAATGATTATTTTTGTCCCCCCCAGTCAGAAAAATACCTATAGTTTTCTCTGTTCCTGGTGACTTTAAGTTGACTTCACATCATCATGTTGGTTTTGTATGCAAATGGGCTTCCAATGAGTTGACTTATAATGCTTCATTTACATATAATAGAGAGAGAGAAAAATCTTATCTTTTTGTCTGGAAGAAACTTGTTTGTTAGCTCCGCCTAGGATATGGGATTTAAAACGTATGTTTAGTACACAAACACAGCTTCTTAAATAGTATACATACATCGCACACTGATTGTGAGGATCTCTGTGATTCTGGCCTTTGTTTGAATTTCAGATGACGTCCTTTATAGAAAAATACTATGACAGCAGTATGTTAGGTGTAATGAGTTTCATAGGAGGAGTTGTTATAGAACAATGGAGCCTTTGCCAGTCACAGAGCTCTTATGGTCACAATCTTCAATCCAAATGTTTAACTAAATCGGAATACACAGCAAGTGTATTTCATAACAAATTAAGAGATTTTGATTCGCATGAATATTGATTTAGTGATGCAAGGCAGCTGTGAATGTATTAAGCAATGTGTTGAAGGAATAATTGATGCAAGATGGATCTTTTCTTTACGATAATTTTATTTTCAGTAGAAATGTCTTTCAAATGCTGTGAACTACTGTCAGTCTTGTGATTATGGGTTATCGTTGAAGGGTTTGTACAGTCTTCCATTAAAGTGTAAATTATATATTCCCTTAGAGTTTAAAAAAAATATATGGAACATGGACTTTAGCTCATGGGCGTCTGATGATAGTTAAGTCATATTGTTCTCATTGACCAAACACTTGAATCCCTAGGGATCCCTAGGTGCTCAGTGAAAGAACAGTGCAGTCTGTAGGTCAAAAAATCAACAAGCTTCATTTCAGTTCTACACCTACTTAACAGTCTATTTAGCATCTCTTTCATGGTCTTTAGACCAATTGCATAGAATTTTGGCATTTCACTCCCATTAATTTTATTTTAAAAGTCTTGAACCTGGACCATTGAATTGTTACTGCCTTCTGGCTGCTGGAATAAAAGATAAACTATTAAGCCTTGAATTTGTAAATATCATTGCATAAGCAAATATAATGACTTAAAAGCAGTTGATTACTTTTGATTTTATTTTGATATGAAACTTAGATTTTATAGGTTACCGAGTAGTATAATAAAGAACATTTGCATTTGTTCTTCTAGCACTTTGTCACTGTTTTATTATAACTTATCCTGTCACCCAAGCAGCTGCTAAAAACTCTGATTAAATTGAAAAGGTGGAATGCAGGCAAACTTATCAGATATCTTTATAAGATCCTGTTAACTGAAACGCCAATTTCCCTGAGCTAAACCCACATTTTAAAGTTTAATTATAATAATGCCAAGTGGTGTATTTCTTCTCAGTTTTGAGCTGAACCAATGTTTAATGTACTGTCTGGAAAAAGCAGATATTATTCAATCATTATAAACTTGTGTCTAAGAAAAAAAACCAGAATTATAAATGCAGGCAAATTCTTAATTAGAATAACTTGTATTTCTGTTAGGCCATAATTTAATGTGTGCCCAGTGAAATAATACCAAAATTATATTTATTTTAAATCTTTCAGTTTAATTAAATAGTATTCTGTTGACTAAGAAAGCATTTGAAATAGTTTAAATGCTATATTTGCATAGATTTGACATTGGTGGGTAAGTATCTTTGGTCCTTGGTAGTTAGCCTATTCAGAAAATCTGTTCTAAACAAAAGTATAGGCAGCACATTCTTAAACATCCATAAAATTTATATTAAGCAAAGAGCAGCTTTCTTCTAGCTTTTGCATTGCTTTGACTTTTCTGGTAAGAGCATGTTTTTCAACAAATCAAAGAGAGGCAGTGTGATCCATCCGTGCCTAGGGTAGCCACCTGATAATGCCAGGGTCAGGGCAGGCTGTAAAACGAGAACAGATTCTCCCAGCACTGGTGGGTGACACTGAAGTCAGACTTCCCAACCAGCCTCAAATAGTGCTTTGATTCCCCACGCTGGTTATCAAGAAGCTGGTGTACAAATACACACAGGCCCCTTTAATGCATTTCTGTCTCTGGCTCCCAATCAGCTACCAGGTCCAGTAAAGTGACCAGTTATTTAAACTCTGTGCTCTTTACTAGAATGGTTCTTCTGACCCCAAAGGGTCAGCCACAGTACCAGATCAATATGTTTGGATCTTACCCAGAATACCACGCTGCCAGCCAATCCTTTAGTTACTAAAACTAAAGGTTTATTATAAAAAGAAGGGAACAAACAATAAGAGAAATATTAAAGGATTTAAGGCAATCAGATACATACAAATGATTTGAAAGTCCATATATATCAGGTTTCTAGAAGAATTGTGGAGTTTGCAGGCTTATATAGTCCCTCTGGTGTACATCCAGTACCTGGATGGGTCTCAGTCCTTTGTTTCACAGCTTCAGTTCAGTTGCAGATGAGTTGTTCCAGAGGAAGATAGGTGGCTGAAAGCTGAACAGGGCTGAAGACAAAATGGATCCCAGGGCCTCTGCCTTCTATGTCCTCTGGCCCTTGCCAGGCTGCTTGTGGAATTTCACAGGAACCAAAATGGAGTCCAGAGTCACATGAGCAAGTCCTAGTGACTCATCAGGTATATCTCTGGCTATTCCCCCTGTGCTCCTTGCACCTGTGAATTTCTTAATGGGCCATTAAGCAGGCTATTGATACAGCCATCCTGTCTGGGGGTGGCCCAGACACAGCACAATTTGAAATACAGATATATCAACCGTATCCATAACTTCCATTACACATACAACACATGAACGTAAACACCATCATCTTACTCAGCACATTACAGCCTTTCTAACAGTATCTGACATGGCATAGCTCACATGAATTATTATGATTCTGAGGTGTTGATGTTAAATATACGATAAATGCCCTCCCGCCCCCTACCTCAGTCCAGCCAGCCTGACAGGCAGGATTTACATTGTCTGGCTTCGTGTGATTAACACTTCTACACCTACTAATTCCATCCCACTGTTTGATTCCAATAGATGGTAGTGTGAAAGGGAGTGTGAAAACATGGTGGCATCCCTAAAAATACAATTATGAAAACATCTGTCCTTCCGAGCCAGTTGACTGGTACTTCCATGTTTGGTGGTTCTTTGAATAATAATTTGTCCACTTTAAATGCTGCCATTATATTGTTGATATTAAATTACTTAATTACTCTGTATTGCTCAGTTAATGTGATGCAGTTGAACATAATATATTTCATTGAATGGAGTGCCTATGGGATGGACTTTGTAAGTAAGAAACAGTATCCTTCAAAGTAAAGTGACACTAAATACAGCATCAAATAGCTGGAAATAATTTGCATCTATGAATTACCCTTTTATGCAGCATTATTGCTATTCTTACCAGTCATCTTTTGCCACATAGGAACTGGGCCTTATTTCAACTAATCATTGGGTATAATCTCTATTCAAATTTGTGATTTCATATAAAATTTAGTATTTGACAGCATCTTGTGAATAAATTATTTCATTCCTTTTCACCTTTGACACACAAACTGCTAAGCCATGTTAGGGGGGAAAAGGAAGTTGTGTAACACTCTGCTGCATACTGCATTAGTAGGTGTCCTTAGAAAGTGTATGTCTGCAACTAACATTTTAGAGCTTTGTATTGCCACTGGGAACTGTAGCATCTGAATACCTTCTACGTAAATGAGATTGAGCAATAATGATGTCCCTACTGGACTGTATGGAGTCTCTAACTCACTTTTTTTCTCAGGATATAGGAGGGTTTGCTTCCAATAGGGGTGTGTGTGGTTTAAGGTTGATGATTTTGCATTATGTTTAAACATAGAATCATAGAATATTAGAGTTAGAAGTGACCTCAGGAGGTCATCTAGTCCAACCCCCTGCTCAAAGCAGGACTATCGTCAGCTAAATCATCCCGGCAAGGGTTTTGTCAAGCCTCAGCTTAAAAATCTCTAAAGATGGAGATGCCACCCCCCCCCAGGTAACCCATTCCAATGCTTCACCTCCTAGTGTCCTAATGTCCAACCTAGACCTCCCCCACTGCAACTTGAGACCGTTGCGCCTTGTTCTGTCATCTGCCACCACTGAAAACAGCCTAGCTCCATCCTCCCTGGAACCCCCTTTCATGTGGTTAAAGACTGCTATCAAATCCCCCCTCATTCTTCTCTTCTGCAGACTAAACTGGCCTAGTTCTTTCAGCCTCTCCTCATAAGTCTTGTGCTCCAGCCCCGTAATCATTTTTGCTGCCCTCTGTGGGACTCTCCATCTTCTCCACATCCTTTTTGTAAGGGGGGGTCAAAAACTGGACACAATACATCTTGTTTTAAATGTTCAACAGAGCTGTTCTTGCTATAACCAGAAGCCTAAGGACTAATTTGTGGTGTGGTCTGAATTAATAACCCACCACGAACTTTATGGTAGATGCACTGTATAAATTCTTAAAAAATAAATGATTACCTTATCACAGATGTACTGCATGTTGTGTAGTATGCATCCTTTGTGAGGTTGCTCTAAGAAAGGATGTATGCTCTGCAGTGGAAATTAACACTTCTGTTTCGAAAGCATAGTGCATGGTAGCAGGATGGAATGCATAGACTATGAGGAAGCCTTTTTCTAGATTGAAAGTGACAAGCACTGGCATTGTAGACTTGCATGCAATATTGAAACCCCAGAGTACTAATTGTTATCCTTTGAATTGCTAAGCACGCAAGGTCAATGCAGTATTCTTCTGCTTTTGGGGAAACTGTCTTAAAGGTCATTTTTTCCTGCCTTGTGTGCCAAGGCTTGAGAACTTGCCTTTCGTGGTGGTTGTGACACCCAACTCAGCCAGCAATAAAAGGCATTGAAAATCTCTTCAAAGCACTTAATATTAAGTTAGAGTATACAAACTGTTTAGCTACAATTATAGGGCTCAATCCTGCAAGGTTCTGAGCACGCCAGTCCAGCCAAGCGCTTAAGCATATGTTTGACTTCGATTTCAGCAAGATTACTCACTTGTTTAAAGTTAATGGGCTATTTCAATTTTTCAGTGTATGCTCTTTCAGTGTATGCATTATGATAGTCTTTAATTACATGATAGGTGGAAGAAAATAAGATTCCGTGTCTTGTTCAGTGACTGCGTAATTAAGTATTAAATATTTCTTTTATTCTCCTCATTCAATGTGTTCCTCAAGGTCTGTTTTAACACCCACCATCCAAACCCTGCACTGAATACAAAATTATGAATATCTTCCTGGGCACTAAGAGTACCATAATGGCTGATCGCTTCTAAACATGAATGAATTTATCTTCACAACACCCCATGTGAGATTAGATGTCATCGTTATTCTCTTTTTACAGCTGAGGCACAGAAAGAGTAAAGGCCAGAATAGTCAGGTATCTGCTAATTTTCGATGCCCAAATTGAGAGACACAAGACTTGATTTTTGCAGAGTACTTATCATTTTTGTAAGACGTTAGATAATCAAATCAAGGCTCCAGTCTACTTCACTTGCTATTTTGAGTGCTTGGCGCTCCTGCAGATTTGATCCTAGTTGTCTCGCATGGGGCTTCCAGAAACGGGAGAACTCAATCTGTGAAATGTTTTATTTAAGTGACTTACCCTGCATCATATAATAACTGTGGCAAGCGCAGGAATAGACACCAATTCTCCAGGTTAGAATCATAGAATATTAGAGTTGGAAGGGACCTCAGGAGGTCATCTAGTCAAACCCCTGCTCAAAGCAGGACTAACCTCAGCTAAATAATCCCAGCTAAGGCTTTGTCAAGCCACATCTTAAAAACCTCTAAAGATGAAGATTCTACCACCTCCCTAGGTAACCCATTCCAGTGCTTCCCCACCTTCCTAGTGAAATTTTTTTCCTACTATCCAACCTAGACTTCCCCCACTGTAACTTGAGACCATTGCTCCTTGTTCTGTCATCTACTCCCATTGACATTAAACATCCTTAACCATGAGATTCCTCCTTTCTCTTCCTGTAATCACCTGCCTCAGTCACTAACCACCTGTCTGCTTCTGCAACAAATGAGGCAGTGGTGCTACAAACAATAGCTTCATTCACCAAACACCCTTTATTCATTCCCCGAGCCAATCCTCTACACTGAAAGAGGCAGGGGTCCTGTGGATAAAATAGTGTGCGTCAACATAGTTAAAAATGGTATCATAATACATATGCAAAGAGGCTTAATTAAGGTTGCACAGTCAACCTTAGTTCCAGCATTTCCCAGCTTTTGAAAGCTGGATTTTGCAACCTTAATAGTGTTCTTTTAACATTAGGTTTGCTTAAATGTAATTTTCTAGTTTAAAAAAAAACCAGACTAAAAATAAAAATTCTATCACATGTAACCATATTGATATGCAAGATTTGGCCCTTTAGATCCACAGCACAGAGCGCTTGT
>ML675646.1:22226144-22302280 GCA_007922155.1 Mesoclemmys tuberculata
CCCTAAACTCCTCACTAGTCTTATTAAAGACCGAGGCAAAGTACTCAGGGAAGCATTGAAAAAACATTTTTGGAATAAACTGCAGTAATGCATGTCTCTGTCCATGCTGAGCCTTTCTTTCCTGTTCCCCATTGGCTCCCTTCCCTTCATTCCCCACTGACAATCCCCAAGCTATGAATGAATAAAGATGGATGTTTTTTAAGGCAGTATCGTTTTATTTATGACCCATTTCAGTGAAGGGAAAGGAAGATAAATTAACATTGTCATCAGGCTTCTTGGCCATCTAGGACAAACTGTGACAGTGCAAAGAGCAGTGGTTGTTATGCTGTTCTGAAAGGGGCCATCTTGGTCAGTACCGCTGTCCTGTGTATGGCTGGGTTACTCTTGGGTAACAAACAGGTCCTGGCTCTCAGGGAGAATGTATACCCTGCTTTCCTGCCTCCTGTTCTCCTCCTCTGCCTCATCCACAGAGTCGTCCTCATTCATCCTGGACTGGGATTCTTCAGCGGTTTTGATGCTGCATAGTGGCACAGTGGTGGGGTCACTGCCAAGAATTGCATGTAGCTCCTCATAAAAGCGGCATGTCTTCAGTGATGAGCCAGAATGACTATTCGTCTCCCTAGTTTTCTGATATGCCTGCCTCAGCTCTTTGATTTTAATGCGGCACTGCTATGCATCCCTGTGGCCCTTCACCATATCATGCAATATCTTCTTTTAGATATCTACATTTCTTTTGCTGGCTCGGAGCTTTTCTTTTGCAGGCTTCGCCCCACAGGCTGATGAGATCCAAGACCTCAGTCTATAATAAATTACACCTTGGTATTTCTCACCCTTTGATTGAGAATGAGGTAGACTATAGGCTTCTGTCTAACAATATATCACCTCTGCTAGTCAAGGTCTGTTCTCTTATATGCTTTAAGTGGAGGTGCTTTTGAATTCTGATAAATTATGCTTTCTAAGTGTAAAATGAAAAAATTGTGGGAGCACTTCTTGTCCTAAAAAGTGGACTAGGTACAATTATTTATATTTTACAAAAAAGATACGTGGGATCCATATAACACTAAACAGATTAGAGGCCCAGGAACAATTCATAATCTCATGTGTTTATGTGGTTGAAAAGCAAATGATTCTTCACTGGACCAGAATGGCAGCATAAAAATAGAGTTTTCTTTCTAATTGGGAAGGATGACAGATGGGCCGTACACATAGAGTATGAGATCTCGGCATTGAGATGGTCCCCAGTTTCCCAATGCCTCTACAATCAGTAATGGAGTTTATCCTTGCAACACCCTTATGGGTATGTAGGGGAAATTGAGGAACAAGCTAGATTATGCCAAGATCACACAGAAAACTGGGCATCAAACCCAGAGTTCCAGACCTGTTCCCTACCCACTACACCATCTTTCCTATTCTTCTCTCATATTTCTCTATATCTTGGAAAGCACCTGCCCTTTGTGAATTTTCTGGAACTCCATAGTTTGAGAGAGAAGGTTTTTGTTTTGTTTTGACTAGTTGTATGAGAAACTAGGCAGTCCCATTTCACTCTGTGAAGGGTGTTTTTAGCTTAACTACAGTTAATGCAGGTAGGCTAGCAAAGCCAATCCTCCACAAAATGAATATTTAATCAAATTCTCAGGAATATTTTGGGCCAACATTTCAAAAGCATCTTCTTAACTATATTGATTTTGTGTGTGCAATGTTCACTATAGCCAGGTTTAAGAAAAATGATTTATGTGCATGAAAACTGCATTTGCATTTGAAAATTGGGAAGATGGCTGTACATGTAAATAGTAGTTTGAGACATTATAATGCACAAATGCGCTCGGAGTACCAATATTGGACCTGGCACGTGCAAATATTTGCATATACAACTGTAAGGAGGCTGGGGCCTGTTATGTCACATTACTAAAACAAATATTGGATTCAGTTTTACATTTCTGGGAGAATGGAAGAAGTAAGAACATCTCCTTATCTAGACTGGTAGATTTTTATCATTTTATTCTAGACATATTTAGAAAGTATGTAATTGAGAATAGTCATGTTTATATTTACATTTAGAACTGAAGAGGGATAAACAGATTTTAAAAACATTCTAGGGTCTGAACATGGACAGGTGTTTAAAGAACCGTGACTGGATATGTTTGTACAATTAATCTCTTTTCAACAGTGGTGAATGCCACAAGGGTTTGATACTACTTGTAGAAGTACTGTACTAGTCTGCAAGCAGCACTTCTGGGAATTACATTGCAGTTCCATAGCTCAGTGATCCACAGATCTACAGATATGTTCATTACCAGAGAGTACTGGGGTTTTGGATTTTTTAGTCCACATTTAATCTGGATTTATGCATTGCAGTAGAGTTATAACATGGCATTATAAAAGAATCCATTATCTAACTTGAATTAGTTCAGTACATGCTACACCCCGGTAGAAAAATTGGCTCCTATGATCCTTGTAGTCTAATAGAATATTGTTGTCACATTACAATCTGTTAGCCCCACTGAATTCTTTTTCATGAATAAGAACTAAGAAATTTTAGTTAGGCTCTTGGGATGGTGTGTAGCTAGAGTGATCATTTGGAGAACATCAAATTGTGCCTAGTTACAGTTTAAAGAGGATATAATTTACAAAATAAATGAAATAGACAGCAAAGGTTGTTTAGAATTGTGCTCTGAGTGTGACCCTTTTTTACATTTTCCTCCAAGAGATAGCAGAAACGGGGATTTCTATACATTTCCCATACATAGTATTCCATATATGCACAAATGTTAGGTCAGAAAGATACCACTAATTTGCCCCGGTAGTTTGAAGATTGGCACAGAGTCCTAATGAAATGGTTTTGACTTTTTTTCCATTCGGGAGAGCAACTGTGCAGACTGATGATAGACTCCCAAATACACCAATAAGGATGTGCACGAATATTCATCTCTGAACCGTGTGGAATGTTCAAGATCACCCTATTTACATCTGATAGATGATTCGCCATCGACAATAAGATCAACTGAGGTAATTATATTTGCTTAATGTGCCTTTTTTCTGGGAGGAAATAGGCACAGAAAAAATAGGTGGAATTCCAGAGTGAGAGTAATTTGCTTTTGACTTTTTGTAGTTTGTTTTTGTTACAAGTAGTGAGCGACTGGATATTGCCATTTTACTCTAATTTTTAAAGAGTCCTCCGCTCAAATTATTTCCTGCAGCCTGTTCCTCTGACTTGATTTCACTGTCCTGTTCTGTATTAGATTGGTGACACTGATAGAATTTGGTGAGTCTTCTTTACATGTTACCTTCACCCTTAAAAACTGTGGCCACATGCTCATAATTTCCTGCTCCAACAAAACTCTGCAGCACAGACAGAAAACTTGATTCACATTCTCAAACTGTTGCAGAAATCTCTTTATGATTCTATTAAAAGTAAGCTAGGTATTCTTAGTAGTAATCATGAATAAAGTTTCCTTACCCAAATAATACAATGCAACATATGTATGTGGCCCTAAATCAGTCCCAGATAACCCAAGGATGGATCCAAAGTCCATTGGAATGGAAAGAATCACTTGACTTGAGTGGGTTTGGGGTAATACTCCAGATACTATACTGTGAAACGGGTCAACAGAGACAATTAAAAACTAAACAATTCTCTCAAAGTGAACTAGTAGTGAATATGAATAATTGAGATGAAGAGTGCTTATTAAATTAAAAAATTAAAATGCTATAAAATATGCTCTGGCCTTGTCAATGGAAGTTTTGTCTATGACTTCTATGTATCGAGGATTACACCCTCATACTTTAAAGTGATACAAGGGTATAGGATCTTACTAAAGGGCTTCTTCTGCTTTCAAGCCATTGACATCAGCAGGAGTCTGTGAGAAATATTCCTTATACGTTAAAATGGAAAATATCACCTCAACCAAAATATTCCAGGATTCATCTCAAAAGAAGAAGCTTTTAAAGTGTGATAATTTATATCTGCAGTTCTGTGAGATGCTACCAGGAGAAGTCATATGATGAATAAAATACCCACAGCACCATTTAATTGTGCATTTTTTACTAAGGCCCCAATCCAGCAAAGAACTTACGTCTGAGTGTAACTTTAAGCATATGAGTAGCACCATTGACTTCTAATTGCTGGATTAGGGCCTAAATACTGTGCTTATTAAAGGAATTGTTTAATGCAACATTTTCTCAACTGTTACATTTAATATTGTAAAATCAAAATCATAAAAAAGTTAAATTCATCAATCTCAAATTAACCAAAATCTCAGGAATTCTGGTATTAAGAAAATTGGCTTTGTATCAGTAACTCCTGTGATGACAATTCACAAATTACAATTAAAGGTATTAAGACTCTGAATCTCTCCAAGAGTTCCCTGGTGAAAAATAATTCAAACAGCTTCAGCTTCATAAAAGGAATATACAGTATGTTACAATGATGCACTGGACGGCTGCCCATTACTAAAATATGATAAAGTGACTGGAACCTTTGGGTTGATGTTTTTCCTGAATTACGAGCATTTACCAGGCTGCTTGTTTGACCATAAAAAATATCCTTAAGAGTTATATGACTTTACTAAACTTAGACATCCCAGCTGGTACAGAAAGGAGGGGGTTGCTACTCTTTTTTCCCTCTTTTTAGGTCCTTAAAAGTTTTCAGATACCTATAAGGTTCACAGTTAAGCTTAGCAAATAATAGATTTTTCTGTTTCTGTCAATCTCTCTCCCCACGCCCCTCCCCCCAAAAAATCAGTTTGAACAATTTTTATTATTATTATTTTCAGTGAATTGAAAAATCTGAGAAAAATTCGCGCTGGGTCAAACAAAACTTGAAAAATTTCATTTAAATTTGGGGCATTTTGACAAAAGCCCAAGAGGACTAGATGCACAAAATTCAAAGGAAGGGAAGACCACCTTTATAACCTTGAGATCACTGGTTAGGGTGTTCTTCTGGGATGTGGGAGGCCTGAATGAGGTGGGGTTTGAATTTGCATCTCCCACATTGCAAGAAAGGGCCCTACCCACTGGACTGTCTCTTCTGTTGAAGCTGTTCATTAGAGTAGGGACTTGAACTTGGGTCTCCCACACACTAAGTGAGTGCTCTAACTACCAGGTTATATGGTCATTCTTACTCTGTCCCTGGCCCAATGATTATCTATTGTAGTCATGAATGACAATGAATTGCCACCATGAATGACAACAGATGTTCATTGAGACAGGGAAAGAGAGTGGAAATTGCTCTGTCCCCTGACCCTACCTATTTCTGTCTTTTGATAGGATTTTTACCAAATTCTGACTCCTAGTGGGTGCTCCTTGTAGCTTTTCCTGCGAAAAGAAAGTTGGGGTGGAGTTTGAACTGCAAATCCCACTCCAGTCTCATCAGATGATTTGTGAAGATAACTGGAGCATAGAACCAAAAACTGTGAACCCAAAGGGGTTGTGCAGCAATATTCATGAACATCAAGGAAAAGTTTTCTGTGAAGTCTGAGTAGAATATGGAGAGGAGGTTTTATTTTACAAGTCTCCAGTTTAATTCACAATAATATTTTATGAATTTTTCCTAGAGGGTGAGTTTTATATTTTTTTTAAAAACTGGGAGTTTAGGAGACTGTTTTTCACATTTAGTAAGGACTAAATGTAGTTTGCTCCACTCTGAAAGACCCAGTTCCTGAAAGCATATTTTTATGCTTTAATTGACTTTTAATTTTAACATTTTGTTCCTTTTATTTTATATATATTTATATTCTATAGAGGCAAAGACTATAAAGACTGAAAGGTAGTAGGGAAATAGGAGTTCTCGTTCTCAGCCTGGAAGTGGTCCAACTGGTTTGGAATCTTGCCTCTTATTGTACTTGATGCTTTAGATACAAGGACCCAAGCCTGTATTTGTATCCATGTGAGTATATCTCGGCACTCACAGCTGTCCATTGACTTTCAGGGAGCCCCATGTGTGTACAGGGATTTACCTATATGCTGCATGGTGCAGGATCAACACCTAAGGCACCAAACATCTGTATATAGAGGGAAAAAATTCCTTTTTGACTACAGAAAGATGATGATTTTATGGCCTAAAACTTGAGGCTTGTTTATCCTTATTATTTTAGTTTGTAGAGTGACAAATGTTGTTATTAACCATAAAATTAGCTAACCTCTTTTCAAGTCTTCTGGATGACATCATGTGACAATGAATTTCCCAAGCTGACCATTTTCTCCATGCAGTGTTATTTCCTGTTATTAACTCTGAATTTACTGTCCTCTTAATTAATTGACGACCCTTTTTATGATATAAGAGGGGGAAAAAAGATAGACTGTTTTCACATTCTTCTGAATTTCATATTTTTCAGTGAAGTCTCTTCAAACACTTCTCTTTCCCAGGATGAACAGTCCTACCGTTTACAAATGTTGATATGTTCTACATCCCAACGTACCCCTGGCGATCTCTTAAAAGTTTCATAGAAGAACAACAATCTGCACTACAATAAAATTAGAGGCAATGTAGGTGAATGTACCCTACTTCAGAATAATTTAATCATAATATTATCTAAATTGTTTTCTATTTGTTTATGAATCTACACAATCGTCCACATTTGTTTTTATAAACTGCTGATATACATTAGGGAGACATCTTCACAACTTAAGATGATGCTAAGGGCCAGATGCAAAGCCTATTGAATTAATTGGGTTCTTTCCATTGACTTTAATGGGCTCTGGTTAGTGTTACATATTTCCTAAGAGGAACATATCATTAGTAGCTATGTTTTTTATTTACCCTCTTACGGAAAAATCAAATCAGATTAATTCTGCAAGCACCAAATCTCAGTCCCATTGAAGTCCAATGTCAAAACTTCCTGGGTCTGGCCCTAAATTCTCTGACCTGGGAGTGTGCCAGAAATGGAATGGCAACTTCAGAAAACATTACTAATATAGAATAAGGGAAGAAAACAGTTTTAGGAGGTTTAAAAACCTTTATTTCTTCAGTTCTATTGTCTGTGCTCCTCTCATGTAAGATAAGAACCATTTCTTTTAAATGACTTCAAATGCTTTTTGGAATCGCACAGAAATAATGGGAAACATTTGTTTTAGTGAAAATCATCTTCCTGGCATTTCAAGCAGTGCTATTTATCTATGTCTTGTTACATGCTATCAGTAGAGGCTTATACAGCTGAATGAGATACTGATTGGTTTTATGCTCCCTTGTGCAAGATAGCCCCAATCTGTGGTTACATTTGTGCGTACTGCACCTTCTCAGTAGCTGTAATTTTATGTAGCATATTTAATTAGTATGAAATATTCTGGGAGACTACCTTATTCCCTAATGCTCTGTAGTAAGGGTAAGAAAGGAGGAGGCTGTGGGGAGCCTTCAAAATAAATATGCTTGTATTTGGTCTATAAGTCTTCCTGTGTCTTGTATTTAAACAAAAAGAGGGTAACCTTGTCGGCAAGGCTTTTTAGATTTCCGACAAATAGGGAAAACCTGCATTCATTGGATGGATATTTTCTGTTGGCAGCTTTTCTGCTTAGTCACACAGGATCAGGTTCATAATAATCCTTTCATAGATACGCGGTGATGGAGCCCTTCACCACCCTTTATGTGGCCTGCAGAAGGCCCAGGTTGAATTGAAGGCACTGGGCTCAGAGCAGCACAGTACTACAAAGAGGGCAGCGAGAGGGAGCGATCTTTGTCAGAGTTCTGCTTTCAGGGCATTGCAGTTCTGACTGGCCGCCAACTCCGATCGTCTTGATGTGTGTAGCTTCCTCTGAGTCAGCGTCAGAGCATTACCAGCAGTCTAAATGTTGTTATGAGCATTACAGAGACAAGGCAAGGGAGGTAATATCTTCTACTGGATCAAGTTCTGTTGGTAAAAGGGACAAGCTTTTGAGCTTAAACAGAGCTCTTTTTCAGGTCTTGTCTCTCTAATATCCTGGGACCAATGTAGCTACAACAATGTTGTGAATGCTGTGATTTGGGGGCCGTTTGGGGAAATCTCATGAGAAAAACAAAATGAGTTTATTAATTTTGACTGAACCGCTTCAGCAGCTAGAGGCCACTGTGGCAGTTGTGCTCCAGGCATCTGGCTGGCTGTAGTAACAGGGTGCCCTGTTATATATCTATCCTGGATAGAGCAAAGCCCTGAAATGTGTGAAGCTTTGAAACCACAGCCTCACCACAGTCAGGAAGGGGGAGTTAAGGACAGTAAGGGCCCAGGAGATGCCCCATTTTCTGCACGATGGTAATAGGGAGCAGTGCTAAAGCCTACTGTGGGGAATAAAGAGAAGTATGGGGGCCTGCCAGGGTGGAAATGGGTCTTGAAGGAATGGGGGACTGTGAGGAAGCCTGCAAATGGGGAGCTGGGGTGTGAGGAAGGCTCTGTTTAGTGGAAGAACGGAGAGGGAAAGTGGGGAGTCAGGGAGCAGGTGCACAGGGGAGCCAGAACCAGCACTTTTATTCACACATTTGGTAAGCTTTTAAGCTGCAGTGGTAATTGTCATGCATGCATTGGGTTGAGGAGGGGAGATCAACCAAAAAAAACAAAAAACAGAAGACAGAACAAAAAATGAGTTATTTTTAAACCCCTCATGACTTTTGAGGGGCTCCAACTCCTGGTTTTTGAATACTTGGAGTTAGCAAACATAGCAGTGTTGAAAATGTAGTTCTATTTTGCAGAGAACTTTTGAAATTTGGGGCTGTTCCATTTTGGAACAAAACCCTAACATTATGGTATTCCATGAAACAGAATGGAAGCCTGGCTCTGGGCAGTCTACTTGTTGGGCTTCCCAAGAGCCACACATTCTGGGAGCTAAGGCTACCAAGAGGCCATGAGGCTGGGAATTTCATGGTTGGCACTCTCAGGCTCCCAGTCATCCTGCCCAGGGGACTGATGCGGGAAGTGGGAGACTAATTCCTTTAAGCCCCTCTTCATGGTAGCCCATGAGGCAAACTCCCAAGGAGTTTGGGAGGTCAGGCTTTCAGTCTCTTGGCTCCCCAGTGGCCTGCTGAAGAGCCAAGAGCCTGGAAGTTTGAGCTTCCCAGAAGCACCAAGCAGGCTACTGAGGAGCTGGGTGGACAAGCAGGCAGGACACTAGGCAGGATTATAAAGCTGCATAATAGGGAGGATTCCATCACCACTTTCTCAAAATTGAATAGTTTCAACACAAAAAAAAAATTTTTGATTTTGTTGCATATGCATTCTCCAATGGGGGAAAAAAAAGTTCTGTTGGAGAATTTCTGACAAGTTCTATTAGCAATACTAGTATTGTCTTTTCCCAAAGCCATCACCTGGGCCTGCCTGATGTTCATATCTAGGTAATACTTTTATATTGAATGGATTTTCCTTTTGCTGCTTTGGGTGTGAAGTCTGGCATCTTCCATTAAATACTGACCCATATAATGTGGGGTGGGATATTTTCTCTTTGTCTTTTTGACACATTTACATTTCTTTTCCAAATGCTGGGCAAGCTTAGTTTCTTTCATATTTAAGGCTCTGACTCTTTCAGTTCCATGATTCATCCAATATCCAAAAGTCTGTTCAATGTAGGATCTGCCTCACTAAGAACAATTCTGTAATGCTTTGCTGGTGAAAAATGGGATTAAGGTTGACCCATGCACAGCTCCCTGAAGTCTCTTTGAGATGGCTCTATTTTGACTGAGCTTAGACACTGCTTATCTTTATATGCACTGCACAATGGTTGTAAGATTACAAATGGGCCTATTAGTTTGTCTTTCTCTTCTGAAGAGGCCTGTACTTATCACCAAATACAAGAATAGAAATGCAGGTACTGAACAGTCACTCGGAAACTAGTCCGTTTAGTGGGCGATTGTCATGTGTATATTTAAAAGAAGTCTTCTGTTAGCTCCAGCTGTTGGCTACCTGCAATTAGAGGGGAAAATATTACTCAAACAGATGAAACTTGGAGATCAAAATAAGTCTTATGAACTGTATTGCTATATTGGAATTTTGGTTTTGCTCTGTAGGGTTGAGTACAAGTAACTGAAAGGGCCCTACCAAAGTGGGGTTCTTCTGAGTTCTTGCTACTGTACTGCTGTGTCAGAAGAGAATGTGTTATATCAATACACTATTAAAAAGCCGAGCTATAACAGCATAGCATTGTATGTATTCAGGTTGTGCACTGAGCTGAGATTTTTCATTTCATGCATCGTCATTCAAACCTTACTGGAATAATTCCATGAAGTCAGCACATACCCTTAACACACACAAAAAAGGAAGAGCCATACATTTTTTTGTTGTTATTTTGAAAGCTAGACAGATTTGCATAGATTGCATTTTTCATTTCTACTGCTGGTAAAGTCTCTTGGGAAAATGTTATGTTATTTAATTATTTAATTTGGTCCACATTTTGTTTCGTTGTATGATTTTTTTGGTTGTGGTTTTTTTTTTTTTGGTCCCTTCAGACGGAAGAAAAGTAGCTCTATCTTGAAAGTACAATCTCATGGTAAACTAGTTGAAATCATTATCCAGTATAAAAAATTAAAGCAAAGAAGTGAATTGTTTATCATAAGTTAGCCACAACCTGTAAAATCTTCTTAAACTTTGGGAAGGTTTGGATCCAGAGGTGCCATGGAACTTTTGCATGTGTTGGCCCATATTCTCTCTCATAATCTAGCCCCTTTATGCCGCTCTGGCAGCACCAAAGGAACAGAAACTGGCCAGCTGTGCTTAGCTGAGAAGTCTTCCATCCAGTGTGGTGGAATCTTCAGTTAATGAAGAATGGTCATAGTTGCTTCACCAAGTGTAGAGGGCGTGCTGAGGGAGCGGCTGGAGCGCTGCTGCTTTGCAGCTATTCTCAGGTGATAGAAGGCACTTTGGAGGTTTGGTTTAGGTCAGTCTCAAAGCAGCTGCAAACTTGCCAAAGTCAGTGGAGACAGAACTGGCTCCTTTGCTGCCCCTTATCCAGTTGAGCCCAGCTAAGAATCTTGCTCATATGTCTAGATACATTGGGCATTAATCTCATTTCAGTATTATGGTTTAGTTAATCATGGAGCTTCCTGACTAGTCACATAGCATCATTTTGTATTTGTTTATAAAGATTGGATAGTATTTGTATGGAAACTTACATTTTTAGAGTAAATACAACACCCTGAGCTTTTCAGGTTATATACCTTCCATAATACTGCCCATTTACAAATAAGCAAAATTACTTGTGGGACTTGGACATTGGAATCTATGTATCATAGTTTTCCTTGTAAATTTTTTGAGAAAATAACTGTTCTGCAGCTTTGAGATTGCATATAGAAAACTAATATATGATCTTAAGTAACCTATAATGTTTCACATTAATAACCCCAGAGATACATGGGATATGGTTAATAAATGTACCCTATGGCCTTGTGAAAAAACACCCCGCCCCTCCCAAGCAACATATGTTTTGCCGGCATAAGCGCTCGTGTGGACAGCACTATGTCTGTGGGAGACACTTTGCCGCCATCACAGCTACTGCCTCTCATTGAGCTGGTTTTAATATGTCGCCAGGAAAGCCCTCTCCCATCACCATAATGCAGCTACACGAGTGCTTATGCGGACAAAATTTATGTCACTTGGGAGGTGGGTTTTTTCTGCACTCCTAAGGAACAAAAGTGCTTGTGTAGGTAAGACCTAAGTATTTTCTAGGGTGGCCAATCTTCCACTCCACATACACGAACCAAATGTTATCAGGAACCATGCATGACTAGAAAGTAAACATCTGGTAAGGATCACACATGCAGCAGTCAATCTGCTAATGAGTCTGAAGCACTGATATGAAGTACAGCTCACCACGACTCGAAATCCTGTATAAGACAATGTGGCTAACAGAGTCAATGCCATAATTGTCTATAGAAAAATACCAGTCTTTGTATGCTAATTATATGCCATGACATCCAAGTATCAGATAGGTGTACCGTTATACCAGGTGCTGGTGAGACCTCATCTGGAGTACTGTGTGCAGTTCTGGTCTTGCATGTTTAAGAAAGATGAATTCAAACTGGAACAGGTGCAGAGAAGGGCTACTAGGGTGATCTGAGATATGGAAAACCTGTCTTCTGTGAGAAGACTCAAAGAGGTTGGCTTGTTTATAACTAAAAGAAGGCTGAGGGGAGATATCATTGCTCTCTATAAATACATCAGAGGAATAAATACCAGGGAAGGAGAGGAATTATTTAAGTTCAGCACCAATGTGGACACAAAAACAAATGGATATAAACTGACCATCAGGAAGTTTAGACTTGAAATTAGCCAAAGGTTTCTAACCATAAGGGGAGTGAAGTTCCGGAACGGCCTTCCAAGGGGAACAGTGGGGGGCAAAAAACTTAACTGGCTTCAAGGCTGAGCTTGATAAGTTTATGGAAGGGATGGTATGATGGGACAGCCTAATTTGGCAATTAACTGATCTTTGATTACTCGTTGTAAATATGCCCAATGGCCTGTGATGGGAAAGATAGGGTTGGTTCTGAGTTACTACACCGAATTCTTTTTTGGGTGTGTAGCTGGTGAATCTTGCCTACATGCTTAGGGTTTAGCTGATTGCCATACTTGGGTTTGGAAGGAATTTTCCACAAGGGCACATTGGCAGAGGGGTTTTTTGCCTTCTTTAGCAGCATGGGGCATGAGTCGCTTGCTGGCGGATTCTCTGTACCTTGAAATCTTTAAACCATGATTTGAGGACTTTAATAACTCAGTCATAGGTTAGGGGTCTATTACAGGAGTGGGTGGGTGGGTGAGGTTCTGTGGTCTGAGTTGTGCAGGAAATCAGACTAGATGATTGTAATGGTCTCTTCTGACCTTAAAGTCTATGACATGTGAATGTATTCTGTCAGAACAAAAACAATTGTGATCCAGCACCAGGAAGAAAATAATATGATGGAACATTACCTCAAAGGATGTTTTCGCACATTACAAGTGAGAACTCCATGGCCAGTGCTACTTGTATCCTTTGGAGGCTTTTGAAACAACAATTCATACATTACATATATTGTTACCATGACACTATCAAGAACAAATAGAAAAGATACTTTTCTTCACTTTCAGTCCTATTTAGTTAACATTCTCAGCCTATTACAAACTAAGTACCTAAGAAGTCGGGGGGTGGGGAGGGAAATATGAGTATGACTCTTTTGTGTTTACTTGTCCAGCAACTGCATCTCTTCCTGGAAGACAGAACATGGAAAGGCACTCTAAGCTAGCCACAAATGCTTATGTAAATGAAAAATATTACATCCTTTTTCCAAGTTCAATGATGTTGTTTGACTAACATGCCATCGACAGAATGGATTCTATTCTTCCACCTGGTCATGAAATAAATCCCTATAAAGATGTTCATAAGAAATTCAAGATACTATGTTACCCTCTTTGACCTATCATGACAAAATACGTTTCTCAGGGAGCGTCAAAGAAGGCAAAAAGACTAGTGGACCAAAAACATCATTATAGTTCCAAGGCTAGAAGCAGCATCAAAAATTGCCACTATTCCTTCATTTCAATAATAAACACCATGTGACTAACTTAGACTTTTCCTAATGCCCAAATGTGGAACAAGAGCATCCAGACAAATGTAATTTGTTTCTATATTAGTAGAAGGATATTTCTATTAAAAAGGATTGTGTTAGGAAGTGGGAAGTCATGCACAGCCCCATTTTTATTTTGAGCTGTACATGATGTGTAAATAGAATATAGCTTTAGTGGTGTTTGCCTTGCGTCTGGTGGCAATATAATAGATATTTTTTTGTGACAGTATTTCTGAATGGGAGGCAGGAGCTCAGTACTTTTGAAAGGTGCTCGAGTATGGATTTAGGAGCCCATTGTTGGCTGCCTGCTATTTAAAAAACTTGCATTATGGGCAAGGTTGAGATGGTTCTGGAAGGAAAACATTTTCTGCAGTATACAGAGCTGTCTGATTTCCCTATTCCTTTCATTCTGGTTTCTGCTGGCCCCTTTGGTCCAAGGTCTCTTCTGTGTGCTGGCCAGAGATTGTTGTTCTTATTAGTTGTTTTTAAATCTATCAGCACTCTCTGATACTATTGACCAGGGTGGTTTAATTGACTGGAGACTGCAGGCCTCAGAGAGAATAAATGGAATTACTTATAAGTAACTGTACCTTTTTTTTTCTCTCAGCGACATCTTGAAGGATTTGGTGATAATGGCTCCTCTGTCTGGAATAATCTCTTGAAAAATTATATATAATATGACTGTCAGCCTTTCTTCCCTGCGCTCCCCAACCCTCAAACATGCACCTATGACTCTTGGGGAGATAGTAGGGCTGTTTGTTATCAGCACTACAGTGACGCTACTGCAGAGCTCTTAGATACATGTCTTTGTTTCATTGGAACTAAGCAGTACGATGTGTCTACTTTCCCAGTGTCTTGTCAAGACAGTGAACTAGATAAAAATGAAACTTAATCCCAAGACATAAATGTTGCTACTTGGTTGAGGGATTATTATTAACCAGAGATTATTGCAAGAATGATGCTTGATCCAGCTACTGAAGGTTCAGTTTAAAAGTTTACTAGATTTCAACTGCTCCCAGTGCCTCAGTGCACATTGGTGGACAAGCTAGTGTTTTGTTCATCTGCACTTCGCTTCATGGTTGTGAATGTTTTTCTCAGATGGGGACCTTGCTACTGACATCCATGGCTTTGTGACGCACACCCTCTCATTCTCCCGCCCGCCCCCCGGATTGCATTATGGTAACAGGCTACATGGCGCTTTCCCTGAAGACGACTCAGAAGCTGGAGCCTGTGCAAAACAGAACAGATCATACCAGTATTCTATAGATTGCATTGGCTGCAATTCAAGCCAATTATATTAATCATATAAAGCTTTTCCTGCCTGGGAAGGTCTCTCTTCCCTCGCACTCTAGCATTGAAAGTGATCTTCACTAAATAGTCTCTAGATTTGTATATCTGTAGCTGCTAGTGGGACATTCTCAATGTAGGTCTCTTGACCTTCTGTGGTGGTCTGTGAGTTTGAGTTTGTTAACCTACAGGGTGTGATGCAAAGTATATTTGCTTACTCAATTCAGTGGACTAGGTTTACGGGGTAGAAATTCCATTCCCCCTATATCTTTACTCCGTACTATTTAAATTGACTTCAGTGGAGCTATGATATTTACAACAGCTGAGGATTTGCCCCTTACAGTAGTGATGAATGCCTTAATTAAAGGTTGCAGAATTAATAAAAGCACTATTTATTCTTGCCTAAGAAGGACAACTTTTGTGAAAGCCACTATATTTTTAGCTGATGAGATCTAGAAAGGTCTTTATAATGGACCGGTCCAATGCTGTTCATTAACTGACCACATTCACTACAGTGTGAAAGAAGCACATCTTTCTCTTCTTCTCCAAGAAGATAAGCTACTTTCATAAGAATGCTGGCTCTAGAGAGAGGTGGAGCAGGACAAGAAATTGAATGTGTCTGCCAATTGTCACAGCCATCCTTAGTAATAGTAGGAGGCTCATAAAAATGACACTAATGAAAAGTGACACTTAAAATTAGCTATTGTCTTTAGCAACACCAAGCTACTGCCCAGACTACTGCCATAACACTAAATCTTAGTGAACTAAAACTTTATTTCATTATCTGAGTGTCAATTAATTTAATACTCATGACAAACTTTGATGATTTGACATTGTTTCCTTGTAAAAATAGAAGTGAAACACTTAATTTGTGTAACATTTTTTTCTTAAACTTGAACGATAGCTCCTTATTATTCCGACTTGCAAGGGAAATCAGTTTTTATGAGGATCTTGCTCAAATAAATGACATCAAGTTTACATTGTTAGCTTCCAAAGAAATATAATCCTATACTCTAAAAGTTCCCTTTCCCTTTTTCATGAGACGTTTCTATTTAGATAACATTTTTACTTGAATGTACAGTATTTGTAGTTGGTGTTATTTGATAACGGGAAAAAATATGAAATGGAACATTTTTAATAGAATGCCACACAATAAAAGTATGAAACCGATTTCCATTTATAGCATTTTTTTCTTCAGTATTATATAAATAAAAATTATTCAGTAATACTTTATAAGGAAAATACCAGGCTGAATACTATTGTCTAAATTCTGCCCCTTTGTTACACGAGTATAAACCTAGAGGCATTTAACGGAAATCAGTTGAATTACTCCAGCTTTACACCAGTATAAGTGATGGTAGAATTTGGCTTCAGTTGACTGCAAAAGGAGGTGCCCTGTTATTGCTCATTTAACATCTTCTGTCTCGTTACTGTAACAACTTAATTAAAGCTAATTGTCCTACACTGCATTTATATACAGTATTGTTCTCGCTTTTCTTAATAGTACAATAGACTCTCTGGTCATTTGGGCATATCCAAATGTTCCATTATATAATCCATTATATGTTCTGTGAAATTTTGTACTAAGTTCTGGTGATAAAACAGTAAATAGTCCCAAAGGTCATTCACTGACATTTCAAGTAAAAGTTTTAAATTTTGTTTCCGTCAATGATTTAGTTAAATTGCAAATTTTGGAGCTCTAGGAAATATAATAAGAAAGGCAACTGGATCCATCCCGAAGCCTTTTATCTAAGAATCCTGTTTGGCCAATCATTAGGGTGTTAAAAACATGCAACATAAATTTAAAACAATTCTGTCATTTGTAAAAGCCAAGCACCCTCTTTTACAGGTTACAGCCACTTAAGATAATCTGTCTTCACAGGAGTCATAACATTGCTGCTGTCAAAACCTTTCTAAATCTGTATCATTTGGATGAAATCTCCTTGTTGTAAATCTTATCTTTAATATTACCACTGAGTTTTTCAATTCTCTAGTGGTAATAAGGCAACTAGTTATCATAATGACACAAATGCCATTATGTTGAGAACATGTGATAAAAATGATTGTTACATCTTATGAACAAGAAGACATTTGTATCCGTTGAATGTATATTTAGGATACCAAACATCCTATAATTCTTATTTTTATTTCAGTAAGATGACTGCTGCTAACCATCTAGGGATATAGACCTTACTATGGCAGATGTGTCTAGCATCCAATTCAGTGATAACCAGACATTGGATCATTAGTATGGCACACCTCGCATTGGCTTGGGGAGCTCATGGTACAAAGTCACAAGGACACTACTGCTGATCATATTCTCCTGTGAACATGTTCAGAATCTTTTTCAGACTGGCATAATGTTTTCTTACAGAGGCTTTTAAAAACCTAGCTGTGCGTTTGAAGTTGCCCTGTTTGACCGGTAAGAAGAGAATAACACTTTCCAACAGTGAAATCTCTAGGTAGTTTGGGGGATGGAAAAAGTTTCAGTTTGCATCTCCAGTAACCCCTCAATGGAAATCAAACGGCAATGCAAAGACAGAGGAGACACAGATCCTCTTCTCATTCATCCTTACAATCCATCTACTTTGAATGGAAAACAAATTTTGAAGGCACCCAACTTGCTGAAACTGAGGGATTTTTTTAAAGGGGGGTGGGAGCCTGTTACGTTTCTAATGGCTTCACACTGGAACAAGAGCTAGGGTGATCATACATCCCATTTTTAACAGGACAATCCCATATTTAAGCCCTCTTGCAGGTGCTGTTTTTTCTTAAAAACAGGCAAACTGTCCCATATTTTTTTGCCTCCGAATCAAACCAGTGGGTCAAGCTGGCTGGATCCCTGTTCGCTAGCCACCTGCCCACCAGCGGTGGGCGGGGAGGGTCCAGTGACCGATGGGGGTGTGTGTGCAAGGCTGATGGTGGGGCAAAGCTGAGGCCACGGGGCTGGGCTGCTCCCCCTGTTGGTCTATCAGCGCAGCCTCCACCACATGCCAGCTCTTGGCCCATCTCCGGCAGGCACTGGCTGCATGCTGTGAGCTACAGCAGGCGGTGAGAGCAGGCAGGCAGCAGCCTCAGGCCAGGTGGGGAGGCCAGGAAGACATGGTACTGGGAGAGGCAGGCCCGTACCCAGGGCACAACCAGGCGTGGAGGGTAGAGAGTGCAGGGCAGGAAGTGTGGGTTGGTCGGTCACCCCCTGTGTGTGTGTGGGGAGTAGGGGTGTGTGTGTGTGTGTGTGTTAACTTAATGTTAATTTGAACTTTGTACTGCATTGTTCTGATTGACTGACATTGAAATTGCTTGGATATGAGTAATTTTACCAGGTGTCTTGTATTCAGCATGGGGAAATGTAATCACCCTAAAGAGCATACCACAAAATTGTGTGCAGTCAGTCAAAAAAGAGGTGTGTGTGTGCACTCAGAAATTAACCTTAGGCATCCTTCAAAAGCCATAGCATTTAAGATATTTGCTTTTTATTTCATTGTATGTATTTTACAGTGTCGTACAGCAGGTGTCTGAATATAACTTATTTTTTGTTCAGTAAGCCGCTGCTTTAGCTGGGCAATGACTGACATATAAAAACCTGCACACTATACTAATCATACAGTGTTGAGGTAGAAGTTATTTAGACTAGCTATGCATGGATTCGCGCTTTATCAACTCACTAAAGAATTGCATTCCGCACAGGCAAAAGAAAAAAATGATTATAAAACAGTGTGGTAGTCAGTTTAGAAGTATTTTAAGGGGGTCCAGTGGTTAGGATGTTGGCCTGGGACTCAGAAAATTCAGTTATCTGCTGTACCACAGACTTCTGTTTGAGTTTGGGCAAGTTGCTTAATGTCGCTGTTCCTCCTTTACCCACCTGTGAAATGGAGATAATCGTACTTTCATATCTTATGAGGATGTTGTGAGGAGAAGTACATTAAAGATTGTAAGGTGTTCCGATACTGTGGTAATGGGAGACGGATATTAGCAAAGATTGATATTAAGTGGAAATATGGGCCTGATTCTGATCACATAGTGTAGCAAGTCAGGAGTAACTCCGTTGACATGAATGGTGTTCAGCTGCGGTAAGTGTAAGATGAGTGTGATAGGCCACCTGGCCACGGATGATCCTAAGGCTAGATCACTGGTCTTTCAATCTGTAAAGCCAGAGCTGACGGTAGGGGTACCTGGACCCTTCCTCCTTACCAGGTCCCAGGGCCCAGTGTAGATCACTTCCTAAACAGGGGAATGAGTGCAGGAGGAGGAGGACTCCTCCTTCCCAGCGAGGAGTCAAGACCCGCTTCACTAAACTACGTCCTATAAATCTTTTCAGTTTGGGGTATGGCCCCACTAGGCTGGTTGCCCCAGGTGCTGGGGCTTATTTGCAGAATTCCCTTGTCATAGGAGCCCTTATTTGCCACAAGTGGCTGTGCTGACTGGGCGGTTGCTGAGCCATCACTTCGGGCAGGCAGACGGAGCCCCTGCATCCTCACCAGTCAGCTCCCAGATGAGCCAGGTTCCCTTCTTTTCTCCCCCCTCCAGACGCGGCATTGACTGCAGGTATAGTGGGGTGGGGGCTAGCTGAACCAAAGATTTTCTTTAACCCTCGCTGTGCGGGACAGCCGTTCTCTACTCACTGACACATTCAGAGCCAGGAGGATCAATAGTTGATGCTGATGGATATGTGATGGTGCCAATGGCCCCCAGGTACTGGATTTACTGACTGCGATAGTCTCAAAGGAGCAGAATCTTGCGTTGTCCATCCCAGTGATAATTATATGATCTGATATTTTCCAACTTTCTGTTGTCTGAGAGGTTTAATCTTAGACAGTTCTCAGACTTACATTAAAGATCAGCTAATTTGTAAAGCCACTCTACAGAGGTTTGACTACTGTGTAATAGATGTATAAGGCAGTGATTCAACTTCAGTAAATGTGTTCCAATTAGAGGTGTCAGACTTTGGCAGTGTTTCTGATTCACACAGGTTCTGCCAACTACTTTTTACTTCAACCTGATTTTTTTAAAAATTCCTGAGTAAGGAGTGCAGCAGGATGGGACCCACCAAGATCAATACAAGTGTCAAAATATTGCCTCTCTCTTACAATGTTAGTCATGGCATTTGACAGGTTGAAATTGTATTTGTAATAAAATACTACATTTCCAAAGGTGCTCTATATGATAAAATTATCTAAAAAATGAGCGCTGTTACACTAACAAAAGAAATGCCGTTTGTGTTCTATATAGGATTATAAAGAACAGTACAATCAGAGATTTTAAAATGCCAATTAAGAATATTTTTCACCTTTATTGGAAAGCTGGGTTTGTAAAATCAAAGGCTGATCCTGTCTCTTAAGTCTAAATTGTATAATGTAGCTCTTGAAATGGTATTAAAATTCCTTGATGTTATTAGTAGAATTGGATAGAAACCATAAAAGATCTAGTCAGATGCTAATTTTTTAAATTACCTTGGGTTATTGGTTCTTTATTTTGTATTATTTATTTATTTTGTGTCTGTGCTAATACTTCTCTGTTCTATTTTGTGGAATTGTTAAACTGACTTTTTAAAAACCAGTCTTGTTACCTGGGGATCAGGCAAGTTAAGAATATTTGCCATCGCCTCTAAACTGAAGAAGGGACAGAAAAATCAGTTCTACATTTTTAGCAGAGAAATAGATTCTCCCCCTATAACCTCCCCCTCACCCCTCACCTTCCCCCTGCTCATTATTGTACTACGGCAGGTCTCTTCAAATGTATTTTTAATCAGCACTTTTTATTCCTCCATACAGGAATGTGGTAAATTAACCAAAGTAGAATTGTGAACATTTTTCCTTAAGAAACCAATTTCTTACTGCCAGATAAAAGTTTCTCAGCAGCAATTATCTGCAGGAGTTTGACATCTGTGGCCCAGATTCGATCTGGCCTTTACATGGGTGAATAATTCTGGTGGCAATGGGGGAAACTAAGTCAAGCATAAAGAGTCTTCCCATCACTTTCTGTCTGTCTGTCTGGGTAGGTGTTTATAAGGCTGCCCATCACTTTGATAGCTGAGGGCTTTCATGGCCCATGTAAGGGCTGGGCAGAATTACAGTCCTGGCACCCAGTTAAGTGCAGAGACTATTCTATTTCTGCCCCACCAGGGATGAAGAGTACCTGAAAAGGCATGTGAAAAGAAGTAGGGACCATGACAACTCCATCAACCTGTGAAGCAGGATTGGCACAGCCTAGGCAAGTGTCTCTCCTGAGCAGTTGTGCTCTCCCTGTGAGGCCAGAAATCCAGAGAGGAATGTTTCCCTCGTTTCCCCCTTACATATTCCAAGAATACCAGACATTTCAGTACTTCTGGGAATGGCATGGATACGCCCCCATTGGCATGATGGTGCGTATGAGGTCACACTGCACAGAGGATGCCATTTTAAAAAGTGTGCCTCTTCACCTCTGATGGTGCAACCTTGAGGTTATGTTGGTAGGGCAGAGCGGTGAACTCTTCAAAATGACATTCCTCATCTGATACCAGACAAAATATCTGGTTTTGTCTCAGTACCAGATGGCGGAAAGACAGCCAAAAAGAGAGCTGCTGGTTAAAACGTGAACGGATGACCTGCTGACCCAAGGGTGGTATGGTTCTGTAACACCCCATTCTCTGGGTTGTGTTTAAATATCATGCTATTGCCCATTAGGGCCAGTTGTCTAACCCTGAGGCACTTGAGAAACTCAGAGGCATAGGACACCGAGGTGGGAGGTATAACTGTATTGGGGACTCAAATGTCCCACAAAATAACCTTATTTGAGGTCCTTGGATGGAAAAGTAAACCACTACAGGCACTGCCCAAGATTTCAAACACAGAGAGAGCTCCAGGTCTCCCATGCATCCCCCTACACGTCCCTCAACTTCATAGCTCTCCTCAAAAAGGAATGGTGGAAATCAGAGATGAGGGGCAGAGAAAGAATGTTCTCTAGTACATTTTCTCTTTGTTCATGCTGATCTTCTCTTAAAATTAATAAGCAATGAGCTTTCACCACCACTACCCTTGAAGGACTTCTCTGCAGTCTAGTACCTTTCCAGTATCTTTCAGTACATTTCCTGTGATACTCAGCCTAAATTATCTCTGTCTCTATTACTTCTAATAATAAACCTAAATAAAGCTTCAAACTCATAGGTGTTCTCACCATTCAAATGCCACTTGGGATATCCTATACACCTATAGTTTAAAAGATTTCAGAAACCAGATTATATTGTGCTTTTCTAGACTTTCTGCTCTAAAAATCTGATAACAGTTCAATTTCTTAGTAATGGAAAGCATAAATGATAATGAGTTAGAATTAGGCCATCGGTCCATATACCTTTTTTATATAAGACCTAATTTGTATATAAAAATGGTATATGGACCTATGGCCAAGTTTGGTTCCACTAAAAACAAAGGGAATTTTGCCATTTATGTCAATGCGAACAGAATCAGACTTCTAAAGATGATTAGGTTGGACCCATCTTAAAACCATTAAAGTAACGTAACTTATTGTCACTCATGATCCATGTCTCATAGCATAAGTATACCAACTGCTCTAAACTGATAAGGGTAGGCAATATGTCACAAGCTGTCCCGAGAACTTTTTAATATAATTATCAACACTCTAAATTACATCCAGACATAAATAGGAATCTGTGTTCTTTGGAGCACTGATGCAATATGCCATGGCCAAAACTCTAACTGACAGGTGTCTTGGTCATGGGAGGACTCCCCATAGTGGCAGAGTTGCTCTGCTGACATCTTCTCAATATCTTGCCCAAAACTGGAAGGCTAAAATCGTCATGTGATCTTGGTCCTATCTATGTCAATATTACAAAATTGCAGCATATATATAATAGTCAGCTTCTATTCAAGAGATTCAGGAAAACAAATGCCAGTGATATTTTACATCGATATTAAAGTGAGAGAGCTTTCTGAGCAACTTTGTATAAGAACTATTCATAGTATACTTGACTTCAGCTACCTTTATTATCGCTCAATTTCATGAGCATAAAAATGTATGCAAAAGAAACAAACAAGCTGAGAAAAATATTTCTAATTTGTTAATAGCAACTGGTTTTTAAAAAGAGCCTCCTGCTCTTCTTTTTTTCTGTAATGCATCTGCTATATTAGTGTTTATTGTGTATGTGAGAAATGTCTGCTTGGGATCTATGAATTTACAGTAGAGTTCAGGAAGAAAAATTCAAACTATTCTGTGACCCTAAGTAAGAGCAAAAAAAAGAGGAATGGTGTGTGAATAAGTAAATGTTTGAATGGTACACTTAAGGTTTTGAGGCACTTAATCATTTTTAATCACACACATTCTTGGAAATCATTCTCTTCAATACAAGAACAGATTTCACTCAGCTAAATCATCAGCCTAATTTGAAAGAAGTAAACAAATCTACAAGATGGTTTCATAAACCTACTTTAATAAAGCCCAAATGTACACCGAGGCTTTAGGCCTATGTAAAACAGGGAATTCCTGAATTTTCAAGAGAGGAGACATCACAGACCTGGCAAGGTATTTTGAGAGACTTGCTGAAAGACAGATGCTTTTCACACACAACCTCAAATAAAAGGCCTTGCTGTCTTCTCCTCTGCTGCAGAAAAAGGAAAGGTAAGAGACCATTTAATTTTCCCTTCTGAAGCATGATATTTGAATGTATTTTAATTACAGCAAAATTACGTTTTACCCATTACAACTGAGTCAAGTTCGGTCCCAAATCAGTCACTTGGTTAAGTACCTAAAGATACATTTTGGGAACAAAAGATGTGGGATAATTTGGGGCTGGTTCTTTTATCTCCTTAGGTGAGAGAGAGATGCCTTGTAGGTGTTGTTGCCCCTCGGTCTTACAGTCCAGTCACCCTTTGAAATGGATTCTTTTGAGAATTACTTCTCAAACCAAAGTGTATTCAAACCGTAAAGAAGGGAACATGGAATCTGATTGTGAAAGTGGCTCCATGATCTTTATCCTCCCCTGTTTATGCAGAAATGCGGTTTTGCCTTGTTTCCTGTCATTTCCCCCTCTTGCTGTCTTGAGGACTCTGTTTACTTTTGAGGTAAACACACATTCCTTTGTGGGATACGATAGACCTGTTAAACCTTTGGCTAATGGGAGCTGGGTGGGTTTGAATGTGGGCTAACATCGTACAGAGGGAATTCATAATTTTACATATAATGGTGAAATATATGTGATAATATATTATTGACCAGTAAGTTACCAATTTTCAAATGATACCTCATAAGGCATATTCTGTACAAAGATTATTACACTAGTGTGTAGCGTGTGAATATAGGGGATGCTCTTGGTCACAAATACAATGGGATTTTTTCTCTGAATTTCATTTTTGGTATCCCTTAAATCTTATGTGCAGAAACACATGGATGATGAAGGTTGTAAAAAGCCCATTTTGCCCTCTTACTCCTGATGAGTTCTGACACATTTTTCCAGGTGCCTGGCTGTTTCTGGAAGTTGTTGTTTTCCAGTTTGGCAGATGCAGAACATCTAATATGCAGGATTTAAAAGAAGTTTCCCTTCCCCGCAAAAGTATCAAAACAAAAACTGAAAAGTTAAAGTTGACTGCAGCGTATGATATTTGCTCTTCCAGTACCTCGGCAAGGGGCAGATCACCCAATGACGTACATTGTTATAGCTCTATTAACTTCATAGGAAATACAACAGTTTACTCCAGCTGGCAATCTCCACCCAAATGCAGACTCTTTCCTAGCAGTCTGTGTATTGAAACACATAGTAGTAGCACACATACTGTACAGACATCTGTTGTCAACTAAGCACACGAACAGTGTGGGTAATATATCTTATAACTTTCGCTGCAAAAACGATACCAACATTCTCAGCACCTTTTGTAAAAGAGCTGTTGCCTTAAGCTGTAGAATCTTTACATTCAATAGGCACAAAGAAATACAGACAGCTTTACAGCTTTCCATTACCACTGCAAGAAACAGGCATGTAGGAGTCAAAGTTGCATTTTCCCTCCTCTCTACCTGTTCAGAAAAAGAAATCTATTTTAAAAAAACTGCATTTGCTTGCATTCAGGTCTTGGTAGTATAAGTGATATGTAAGATCTCTTCATTCCTTTTTCCCCCCCCCCCTCTTTTTGCTGTTGTGTGGTGTTTAGCTACCAGGGTGACAGATGTCTTAGAAATACCTCCGAGAATGATGATGATAAAGTGCTCTCATTTATTGTTTCAGGCAGTTAGTGGTAAGCTTCTACACAATTTAGATGTCCAAAAGTAGCAAGTTTACCCTGGACAGTTGTTTATTTCTGTTCTTAAAAGACCTGGAACAAAAGAATATTTCAGCTAATTCTAAGCATGACAGTGTTCTGGAAGGCACATTAAGAGTTAATGCTCTAGGTCTCATTGCACACAAAAGGAGTGCTAAACCTGTGTCATTTCTATATCATTTATTAATAAATTATTAATTAAATCTGTTGCCGCAACCCAGTGCTCTCTGTTCTCCTTACTCAGGAGGAAAATTAGGATCCCTCATTGAGAACTGCCTTTCTCCAGACTCCCTCTCCATTCACACAAGGGGTGTATTAGCTAGAATGCCTCAGGCGTGTTGGAGTGTTACATGGAGCGAGGGGTGGGTGATCTCTCAGGTAGCCTGGTACTAGTCTATTTAAGACTTTATAGGTTTAAACCAGTTCCCAACCCGTGGCCTATGGACCAAAAGTGGCCCAGGGGGCTTTCATAGTGACCTGCTGCTCCGCTTCTACTTGCTGCAGAAGGGAGCCCTGCCTAAGGATCCAAGTGGAGCATGTTGCCACGTGGCTATAAGATGGGTGCAAGCTCCTTGCTGCAGCCAAGGGAACAATAGATCAGCATTCACCTCCCACAGCTATAGCAAGGAGCACAACAAAGTGCTGCACATGGGTCCTAGGCGCTGGGATCCCTTCTGGAGAATGAGGAAGGGGAGCACTGCTCTCCTGTCCCCCTGGCTGCAGAAAGGAGCCACTGCCTAGGTACCCAGGTGGAGCGTACGGATCTACAGGACGTGTGGTTTCCCTGCTGCAGCCAGGGGGACAGGACATCAGCCAGAAGGCAGCCTCCTCACTGAACTCCTTCCATCTGGCTGCAGTGGGGGGGCGCTGCTGGCGGAGCTGCCAGGACCCACCATTCTTGAGAAGGGACAGGACTCTAAAAATCAGTGTCTTCTGGTTTGGCCTGTACTTAGAAGACCACCGACTGTGACTTAGCTGCCAGGCCATGTGATTCAGCGTGCAGTGACAGCCACTCATCTGCACTAGTGCTTTGTCGGTGAGTGTGTGACATACTGTAATTTGTAGGTGTAAAATAGTGAACGTAAAAATGAGCACAGTAGCATCACAGTCTTTGCTTTCAATATGTAATGAATTGTAGTCTTTAATGGTGTATATGTCAATACATTTTTTATGAGCTGACAGACTGGCGGCCCTTCAGGGTTGTAAAAATGATATTTGTGGTCCTCGAGCCAAAAAGGTTGGGAACCATTGGTTTAAGCCAACCCTTTAAATCTCACTTGGAAATAAAATGGGTGTCAGAGCAGATGATGTAGGCCAGGTATAATGTGCTCCCTGACACCCAGTAACAAATGGACTTTTGCATTCTACACCAACTAACATTTCTGAGTGGTCTTTTAAGGTGTAACCCTATATATAAAGTGCTCTTCAGGAATCCAATCTTAAAGCAACAATGCTACCATTCACAGTAGTGAGGTCTGTTACTGAAAGAAAACCATGCCTGACTACTACTGCTATCCAGTTATTCAGTCCTTATTTTCCCAAAGATATAACGGTGTGTTCAGATCATGTTGGATAGCTTGAGCTCACTAATGTTTTCTAAAACTATTCAAGACAAAGCAAGTTGTACTTGTTCAACTGGTGGAATTGAAGCCTTAGCTCCACTCTAGGCTTTATCTTGGCCAGTTAGCAATTTTTAAAAGTGCAATTTATCTTGTCTTAATTACTTATAGAGAAGCTATTTAAAGTAAACTAGCTAGCATGATCTGAACATACTTTTAAATCTTCAGGAGCTGAGCTCACCTTTAAATTGTACTATGCGCTATGCCTCAGTAGATCTGGTCAAAAAAAAAATCTGCAAAAACAAAAACAAAAAATAACAGTAGAAATTTGACTACTAGAAAATGTCAGATGAAAATCAAAATATTTCAGTTTGGAAATACTGCCTCAGTGCTTCATAGGAGTTTTACTTTGAGTGCCTCATGATCCCATTCTCTGTGTGGGCCAGGCTCTCCAGTCAGGCTAAATCTCCTATGATGCAACACAGCATCCCTCTGAGACCAGAGAAGTACCATCCTTTGAAGCAGCATGGCAGCATTTCCAACTTGAAATACTTTGAGTTTTGGCTGAAATATTTGGGGTTTGGGTGTTGACCAACCCTCCTCCGAAGCAATTGGAAATCCAACAAAAGGGGAACAAGTACCTCTTATTGAGAGACCTAACATCAATTGCACATCGACTAACCCATGGAACTGCATACATTCAGTACTTGCATTTGTTTTGAAGGTGTGCAGCAAATGGAGGTGTGGACCTTTTCTTTCTAGCGGTAGCTCACAAATTTAATAAGAAATTTGACAATAATTAATGAAAGATACAATGTTGAATACACTTATCAAGATGCTGTATTAATTTAAAAACTGTAAACAATTCTTAAACATAAAGTGGACATGGATGTAATGCATATTGGATAAGTAAGTAGTATTCAACTTACATACTTGAATCCAGCTGTGAGAACTATGGATTGTAGTTTATCCATTTTGATTATCCATGGAGAAGTTCCCTTTAATACAAGCGATGGAACAACCCAATTAATCATAAAAAATTTATATTCACTGTGAAGGTCACCCCATGATAAGTATTAAAAAACAAGGAAATTTGCCAAGGGGAGGAGGGTCAAAATCCCTCCCAGTTCTGTCATACATTTTAATTATTTAGAGTTTTTTTTCTTAAAGTTATTTTATTCAAGGTTTTTATAAGGTTATAAAAGGATCTATTTCACGTCAGATCTTTTTCATTCCAAAACATGTAGTCCCCCTGGAAGGATACAACAAAAAAATGGAGGGGCGGGGGAGAGGAAAGCCCTCAAATCAGTAAGATACTAGAGAAAGCTAACACCATCTCCTTAGGACTTTATATATAGTAGGTAAACAAAGATCCTCTCTCATACAACATTCAGTGGAGCAGCTTTGTGACTTGGTGGTTTTCATCACTGTGCTGCTTAGTAGTTCAGAGAGTGGAAACACAGGACTTTTGATCTATTATACTTCATCCTTTCTTCCCTCCTCCCCCCACCCTTGCCCAAGAGTAGCTATTACTAGCTACTGCTTTTTCTTTTCTTGCTACTGCTTTTCTTTTTCTTTTTTTGTTTCTTTGTGGATTTGGGGATGGGGGTTTTTTAGGGCTGAGTTGTATCCTCATATGCTGCCCTCAGTAAGGGGCAGCACATAGCTGCAGTATCCCAGGAGCACACCAGGGAATTAATTGTTACTCTTGAGTCATAATTTGTTCCCTGGCTTTACTCCCCCTCCTCCCATCCCATAGTTAGTGGGAATCTGCTACTGATAACAAATTTGCTGTTGGCTGGTGCACTGTGGATGAGAGAGGAGGATCCAATGCCATTCTACTCCCTCGGGCTTTTCAGGGTATAATATCACAAAAAGTGTTAACTTAGAGTTAATGTTGCTGAATTATGTTCATAAATACAACCATTACAAGGACCTGAAATCCTGAAGTAAACACCTTTAAAAATCATGTCAGCCTTCATACATATTTCAATTACATGCGTAACAAAGGAAAACAAAAATATGGTAACTATAGCTGCTTATCCTTTTGTTTTCTTGTATATGCATAAAAACACAGTGAGCTAGACTGGGTTCTCTGTTGCTGCCTTCAGCATGAGACAGCACATTCCATGAGCCAAGACAATGGAGGGGATTGTTGCTCAGGGAGAACCCCTGTCATCTCTGGCTCTCAGGGAGTGGTAATTTATTGCTAGAATTTGTCTGCAGCAAGGGCCCATCGAGTACTGGGACACACACATGCTTAAAGTTAAGAATGTGCTTCAGTGCCTTGTTGGATGTGTGCCATTGATATAATATAGAATGTGCGTAAAAGTGAGGGTGTTGATTTGCAGAACTGGAGTACGTGTGGCTAAGAGTTGATGAAGACTGTCAGATGTTAATAGTCAATGCATTATAAGATAATTTTAAGAAAGTATAGCCCTTAAAATTATTTGTACACTATTAACTAGGCCATACATCCACTCAATGTGGATAATGTTGTTAAACAGATAATAGTTTTTTTCAGTCATCCTTTTGCTTTGTTCTAAACATCATAATGATTATCCACAGCTAAAAGTCCATATTCAACTCCTGGTGTCTTTATCATGTAATCACTTGTTTGCCAAGCTGCTGTGCTTCTTATAAACAGTTCAGCAATGGAATAATTTCTGTATTAGGTACATTGGTGTTAGCTTAGTTTAAACCTTTCTTCTGCTCTTTATACATACACTATACAACAACTTGCCTATGTGGACAATACATGTTTAGATGATAAACTTCCCTTAATAAATTGCTAGATAAATAATAAATTATTAGCCAGCCCCTCAGTTGATGTAGAGAAGCACTGCTCCATCGACTTCAGTGGAAGCCATTACAGGTCTGTGTCTAGAACGCCATGCTCACCAAGATGTGCTAAGATTGTATTTTTAATTATTGTTTCAACAAACATTGTGGATAGTTCAGGGGTCTGGAGTTCCCAGGATCAGCCCTACTGCCTTCCTATACTGTTCTGTATAGGAATAGAAGGCTGATTTTCACTAGTGTTGACTGTTTCATAAGCAAAGTGTGAAGCTAAATGTGGATTAAGTTGAACAAGTGGAATTTCATTAAACTTTATTCCTCTTCAGGCCCATGTCTAAGCATCTGTCTAATATGAGATGCTTCCTGGAGCAGCTACAGGTGGTGATCCACCTGCCACAGACTATCCCAAATTAGGGGAGTCTGTAGCAGCCAGTGTGCAAAAGGCTGTAAGATGGGGGTCTGTCCCTTCCACTTCGATTGTTCTCTAATGAAAACCCTGTAGATCCCCAGATTTGTTTTACTTTGGTGAGCAGTAGGTTCCCAGGAATTCTAGGATTGCTGTGAGGCTTGAGATGGTGGGGGCATTTCAGGGTGATGCACTGTTCCCTAGTAAGGTGAAACATTAGTTTTTCTTCTCTGCTGCTGTTGGCCTCCTGCATGACCAGTTCTGTGTACTGCTCAAACTCCTCTCTCCACCAGGTTCATCAGTGGGGTGGGTTTGTGTTTGCAAATTCCAAGGCTTCAGAAGGCTGTAGAGAGAGTTCCAGGGCTCCCGCTGCAGCACTTCAGAGAACTCGCAGCTCAGATGCTGACACCATGTTTCCTTCACAAAGAGTGAAGCTGAGTGCAGGTTAAGTTGCAGAAGTGGAACTTTATTAAACTTTTGCACTGCCCTGTCCACATGGCTGGGTTGCTTCCAGCCTAACTCCCAGTGTTCCCTGTTTTCCTGGTGTCCTGACTCTGATCATGGTCCTTCCCTCTCTGACTCCAGTTCCACTGATCAAGATACACTGACCCCCCTCAAACTTCAGCTGAAGTCAACAGGATCCATAAGTGCTTAGCACCTTTGAATATCAAGCCCTTCATGGTTTAGTATCATCAATCCAATACCTTTTTGCCTGCTCTAAATTCACTTTATAAAAAAAATTGACAATAATAGGCCTGATAAAGATGTCAAGTATAGGACTCACCCTCTATAATGACCTGATCGGCAGACGAGTGGATTATGTGCAGTGCCTTATATTGCTGCTTATAGTAGCTCCTTGTAAAATGACCTTCATTGCTTACATTTCTGGTGTGTTGAGAGTGTCAGTGGTGTTACTCTAATCATTAATTTCTTCCTCCAGAGTGTACTTCATATGAAGGATATTCAAGTGAAAGAAGACAGACCGTGTTTTCCTAATGGTTTTGAAGACGCAGCATAAGGCTTTAAGACAGGATAAAATAGAGTGACACAGGGAGGTAAACAAGAGGTTTCTTTGCTTCTGGTGTAACACTACTTAAAAGCTATTTTCTGCTCTCAGTGGTCTGCTTTACAGAAAACCACAGACCAGAGATATGAATTAGTGATGGGAATCAAGTATTTGCCTTTTAAGATAAACACCTTAATGGTTTGGGGATGCTACATCAGTGACTCAGGTGAGGAATTTAGAAGAGATGAATGGTGATCAGATTGCTGCCAGCTATAAAGCAACACATAATCAGGTCATGAAGGTTTGAGCTAAGTAAAAGAAAAATATTCAGCATTTAAAGAGAACAAATGTGTGACATTTACTTTGGGGATTATTTTCTTTTATATTTTGGCAATCATTTTAGAACGCATTACAGAATATATTTGGCACATACAAGATAACATTTCCATAACAAATGCAACCCACTCCTAGCATCCAATTTAACGCTTCCAGTCGTGTGTATAACTGTCCGTTATTTCCGTTCTAAAACTAGAAACACTGACTGGCCTGCAGTAGTCACTTGTGGCAAGACATTGTCCTACTGTATAAAATACCTGGGATACAAAGTGGCCTGACTAAGGATGTTTGAACTGACCACGTTACAGATGCAAGGTTTTGGATTTGTGCAAGAGGTGTAGGAAAAGGCCAGGCTGGCTCTAGGTACTTTGCTATGCTAAGTGAATATGCTCCCACTCACCATTCTATACCATTTTCCTCCTTCCATTCTGGGATCTCTCCTTTTCCTTCCTCTTTCCCCCTGCCTTTCCTTCTCCCTCTCTAATGGTGGTAACAGGCTTCGCCTCTGAGCAGCGCACTCTATCTGAATCCCAAGCTTCTCAGTTGCTCTCCCCACTGAAATCCTTCATTTCTCTCTACACAAACTAACTGTTGTAGCTTGTGCCGTCTCCCAAATTCATGTGGCACAAATAAATAGTGTGATACATCTACTTTGCACTCATGTAAATAATGACACAAGGTGCAGGGCAATAGAGAATTATGCCAATATAGTTCATGTTCTAGAATTAGCAAGTTATAAACCTTTCTTTTTTTTTTCTTTCATGACTCAGTGAATGCAGCAAAAGGTTTACTCATATCCTGTAACAGGGTGACCACTTCTGATGGCTTGTAAGTAATTCACTGCCACTGGGATTGGTTCTCCAAGATGAGGCAGGAAATAATTAAGTTCTAATAAATAGGTCTTTCCATAAAGACTTCATAGTGCACTAAACAAAGGCAGAAGAGATTATAGTTGCTAGAAATGTGTTTGGAAGTCAGTAGAATCAAGCTGGATTCTTTATTTGTTAACTCACAAAATGTACCAGCGTTCCACCATTTTGTTTTTCTCTTCTTCTGACTCTACCTAAGGTCTCTCTCGAATTCTCTAGTATATACTGCATTTTCAGATCCAGTGTTTGAACTAGAGACGGTGAGGAATTTATGTTAGAACTAGAGATGGTGAGGAATTTTCAAAAAAACAAACAAGCCCAAAACAGTTTTCTCTCTCTACCTCTGAGAGTTTTGTTTAATAAAAGAAAAGAAAGAAAGAAAGAAAGAAAGAAAGAAAGAGAAAGAAAGAAAGAAAGAAAGAAAGAAAGAAAAGTGAAACATCTTGACCTTGTCCCAGTGCAGAATGGGGAATTTTTCAAAATTCCAACAATTACCACGGGATAGGAAAACCAATTTCCACCCAGCTGTTTTCCTTGCCCTTTTCCTATGTTTATGACACAGGCAAGGATTTGGGGAAAGTCTTTTTGGGATACAGATATTGTTGTCTGTCAGACAATAGTGTGTAGTGAAACATGTTTGTGAGTAATTCTTGCTCATAAAGTGTGGACTAGGAAACTTCAAAATGAAGAGGATTTTTCGTCAAAGCCTACATTGAGATGCAGAGAAGATAATTAATGGATGTAGGGGAGACATTGGATGTTGGAAACTCTTCTGTGAAAACCCAGTTTTTCCATGGCGTTGTGTTACTGTTAGGCAGACGATTTGGTTGAATCTGTCAGATGAATGGGACCTCTATGGGCAGACTGAGTATTTATATAATGGCAAAGCAATTCTATTTACCTGCATACACCTGGCTGGCATTTTCAAAGAAACATAAGGAGGTTAGCTACCCAACTCCTTCTGAAATTCAAACTCCTTTGGCTATCTTGAAACTCCCAGCCTTCATGTATTAAAGCGTTAAATAAGCAAGATTCTCATCTGATGCAAATCAGCCCTAGTAACATTGACTTTAATGAAGTTAGTTGGATCTGTTAGTTAGTTAATTGATTAATGAAGATAGTTAGGATCTGGCCCAATACTACTTTGTAGTATCATTCATTTTTTTCAAATTAATGTTTACAGGACCATTCTCTGTATCATTGTTTGTGAATAAAGTACAGCATGTTATCTTTTTCTGCCAGACTGATTGACTGTGAGGTATATGTTGCAATATACATTAGGAAGAAACCCTTAAGGTGTTGTGATATCTGCTTGGGAAAATGTCAGCTTATAGCTGACTTTTCTTTTTGTAAATAAAGAATAAAAGCTTGAGATTTTTAGGCCACTTAGAAAAAACAAACGTTCCTGCACACCAGCAAACATCATTCCTTTCTAAAAATAAAAACAAAAACATTCTGTGTTTTAACAGATAGTTGCCCTGGGATTCAATCATTCTCACAAGGTTTCCTGTTCTTTCCTTTTCTAATGCAGACAATGAGGAGCCCAAATGTTTTATAACCACTTACGTACAGGACAAAGGTAATCAATGCAGCTTTAACAAAATTAGTGATGGCCTAAAATTCTGCAAGGAGTACGTTGTCTTTGTAAGTAAATCCCTTTTTGTATTTGTGAACAATTAATGTAATCCTTCAACAGCAGTGATGATACGTATCATTGCAGTCCCAAATCTCATACATGCCACTGTTCCTTGGCTGTGCATTGCCTTCGCTTGGAAATGGAAGTGTGTGCTATGTTTACATGGGCAGGCTAGAAATCAGACGATGGATTTTCTTGGTGAGGCTCAAGTTTGGCATTGGCTATGTTTGAGCCATTGATTTTCTGAACATTACTATAATTGCATTAATTATGATGATTTTTTTGTATTACAGTGACGCCTAGAGTCCATCAGCTGAGATCAGAGCCCTGTTATGGTAGGTGCTGTATGTGCACATATGAAGAGACCATCCCGTTTCCAACCCAAATAGACAAGCCAGGAAGTCTTATTGCCCACATTGTAGAGATGGTGAACTGAGAAATAAGAGAGTAAAGATCAGATTCTGCTGCTCTTACTCGTGCTGAGTAGTCCCTTATTCTCAATTAGTTCTGCCAGAGTTACTTACAGACTGAAGTGCTACTTCATGTAAGTAAGGGTGGCACAATTTGGCCCTAAGTGACTTGCCCAAGGTTATCAGGAGGTCTGTGGCAGAGCTAGGAACTGAATCCAGATCCACTAAACCCCTCTCCAGTGCCTTAACCACAACTGCATCCTTCTTCTGTACATAAGCCTGGGAACTTGATTTGCTCTTGCAAGTCTGAGGAGGGTATAGTTTGCACCCCCATGTAGGGGGCTCTGCCATGGGAAGACAATTTCAAACTGTGGCTGCTGGAAAACCCCACTGGTGAAGGGCTCAAAGGGGGTTTGATGAATCTGTGCCTTCTCCTGTTCCTCCAGACTACTTGTACTCTCCTCCAGAGCCAGCAGAACCCACTTTGGGGGCTACATAGCCAGATGCACAACCTTTGTCAGAGTAGAGGTTGTGGGGGCCTTGCATTGCCACAACCCCTCTCCAGGCAGACTTTCCACTGCCAGAGAGCCCTAAACCCTGTGCCTGCAGATGACGACATAGCACAGGGCAGAGCCTGGCCCTATGTTGTCATTGTTGTTTTACTTGGAGCCAGATTTGGACTGTCTTGTTAATAGCAGACTAAATTTCCTTGGGTCAGATCTCTAGCTGATTATTTCAGTAGTTCCCACCATCACATAATCAGACATAACTCCACTCACTTTGACCCGATTATGTTTCTCCATTCAGTAGGGACCTACGATGGAGCTATGTGGTACAGAGGCTGAATTTATATATATATAAATACACACACACACACACACACTTATATATATATAATCTTCCCTTTAATGTGCCTTCCCCATGTTAGAGCTGATATTAGGTTAAGAGCATAAAACAATATTCATTAACTGTTCAGATATTAATAGCCTTCAAAGTAAATTGAGTCAGTTCTAATGCGACTAGTAAACTGTGCTATTTAAGAAATATTAATACAAATGTGCCATTTACCAGGACCACTTATCTTTATGAACCTTTCTGCTGCAAACACTGAATGAGTCTCCTAATGATATTTAAAAGGGAGCATGTCAGAATGTAAAAACCTCCAATGCAAACTCTTAAAAAATAATGTGTTGCTGTAGTGGTAAGGTGTTTAATTATAAGGACACAAGCACATTAAAATGTAACATACTCTCCAGTTGACAAAGAATGTTTCTATTGGACCTGTTCTGTTGGAACATTTTATTTGTAAGGTCCAAAAGGGAAATATTTTTACATGGCCCAAATCCTGAATTCTGTGTTCACTCAGAGCTTTTACTGAAGTCACAAAGGGAGTTTTGCCTGCATATAAATTGAGAAAGATCTCCAAAATTAGACCTGCACATAACAATAACAACCATAAGGACTTGACCCTGCAAGGTATAAACAAAGTACTGTTGATTTAGCAAAGTAGGGAAGTACATGGGTAACTTTGAGCAGGTGAGTTGCCCACTGACTTCAAAGTTAAACATGAGCTTCAGTGCTTTCTGGATGAAGACCTAGCTGAAAGGGGTTTAAGACTCAAGTCTGATGCCTACAATAACTTTACAATGGCTAGGCATAAGTGTATTGAGACTACTGCCAAACCCCACCACTTCTAAGGCACTCGGAGCCCAATTGCTTATGCTTTGCTCTTTTGCACGACTGCTTTTCTCATGAGTGACTTTAACCCCAGTGGCCAAGGGTCATGCTGGAAATTCAGAGTAGTCGTCCGAGCCGAGAGTGAGCAGAGATGACTCATTTTGGTACAGAGATTGAATTTGGGACACAAAGCTAAGCATGCCTGTGAATTAAGGGAAACACAAAGGATGCAGACAAATTGGAAAGAGTCCAGCAGCAGGCAACAAAAATGATTAGGGGGTGAAGCACATGACTTATGAGGAGAGGCTGAGGGAACTAGGCTTGTTTAGCCTGCAGAAGAGAAGGATGGGGGGGGGGGATTTGATAGCAGCCTTTAATTACCTGAAAGGGGGTTCCAGGGAGGATGGAACTAGGCTACTCTCGGTGGTAGTAGATGACAGAACTAGGAGCAATGGTCTCAAGTTGCAGTGGGGGGCAGTCTAGGTTGGATATTAAGAAAACGTTTTTCGCTCGGAGAGTGGTGAGGCACTGGAATGGGTTACTTAGGTAGGTGGTGGAATCTCCATCTTTAGAGGTTTTTAAGGCCCGGCTTGACAAAGCCCTGGCTGAGATGATTTAGTTGGCGTTAGTCTTGCTTTGAGCAGGGGGTCGGACTAGATGACCTCCTGAGGTCCCTTTCAACTCTAATATTCTATGATTCTTTTATGATTCTATGAAACACTCAATTAGCAGAGGCCAAGGATTGGATGAGTATAGAGATTAGAGTTAGTTTCAAAAACCAGGGGGAAAAATGCACATATATTTTCCCCAATTTCTGACCATCCCTAATGGAGGCTGAGCTAATCTAAGAATCATAAAAGCTAGAGATAGACTAGATAACTGTTTTTTCTATCTCTCTGCCCAGGCAGGATTGTTCTATAGTGCATTTTCTAGTGTTCAGTCCCTTGTATTTTTAAACTATTTTATTTTTACCTCTTAGGGGTGATCACTTTAGGATAGAACATGCTTATTGGTAGGGCAGGATAAGACATCATCTACATCTGCTGCCTCTGATGTAACTCTTTCAGTCTGTCATACTGTCAAACCACCACCTTCCGAGAGCCCTAAATTCACTAATAGTGATTTTCTAATATGGATTTTATCATAAACAAATGCACCATTTTATTTTGTGAACACTGGGTTGGCCATAAACGTATGTCCTGTGTGTTCTTCACCATAAATATTTTATTTTGGAAAAAGATAAGAAATCAGAAGCGAGGAAAAGGCTACATACAGTGTTTCATAGTTGACATACAAATGCTTTGTTTCTAAAAATACAGATTTTATTTCTAGTTTGTTATATTTATGCTACAAAGAAATGCTGCAACCATTAATGCCAAATGTGATTGGTTTCCAACTCTCTTCACCCAGAAGTATAATGACATGCTTTATTTTCTTTAATTATGGTACATTTATTGGCTACTTGCACTATTTCTGTTTTGAGTGGAGTTACCCTCTTGGCCTTTCCTGGCTAACAATCTGTCGTCTTGCCCCTCAAGAGTGTTTTCTTACATCTAAAATATCTAGAATTTATCAGCACTACTCTCTTTGCAAATTTGTAAAGTGAAATATGACATGGGAATACCATCAGCTATGGGAGACATTTAGCCAAACACTTTTCACCAGTATAGCCTTGTGATAGCACTGAGATAGGTACTGGGTTGCATGAGAACATAAATTGAATAGATCAGTGCATTAAACTATTTTTAACAGTGCACAGATAACATATTTTATGATGTTATGGCAATGCTTTCTCTGAATGCCACGTTCCCTCTCCCCCTTTTTGTTGTTTAATCTACTGTATCAGATCAGGTCTATGCATATAGCTGTAATTTTATTACAATTCCTGTATTTTTACTGTTTCTAGACCTTTTGAATCTAAATGATTTAAATGAGTTAATATGTAAAATAGATCTATAACACAGAGAAGATATATAATAAGCACAAATTCAGGAGAATAAAACTTTCATAATGCTTTTTCCTAACAGAATCATTTGGCGTTTCACCTTTCAATGTACTTTTTGTCTTGTTTTATGTTCCCATTGCAGGCATAAGTATAACAAGCTAATTAATAATTTATAAAGTACTTAGAGGAACTTTAAAGGGTTTTGCTTCCATATAAGGATGTTTTAAATAATATTAAGAATCATGGTACTTATTTGTGAGACACTGCAGAAGCTACAGTATCAAATTGTTTTTACATATCCTTGGAGGTAAAGGGAAAGCGTATATTGCACCAGAAGGGCTTTTTAATGAAATGTGTCCCCCAGGGGAACGGGTAGATAAGCAAGATGGCTTCACTTTTTCATAGTATGCAGTGATTTGAACACAACATTAAAAACAAGACAGGTCGACTTGAATCAGATTGGAAGATAGTTCAGCGTTATCATTTTTGGTTAAATGACATCTATATGACTAGGATTTTTATTTTGTCATTGGTGTATGAGCCTATGTGCAAAGAGCAGAGAATAAAAGATGATCTAATATCCAGGGTACAGAGCTTAGTTGAAATGGTGTAGGGCTTCCTACTTATTCATGATTTGTAGTAGTCCTCAGAGAACATTAGTAACAACCTTTCAGAACTACTGATTACAAAGCGAGCTGCTCTGCATATTAACAGCCGATCTTTACCCAAGAGACTCTGCAACCAGACTGACAGTAGCAAAAAAGAAGCATGCCAAGGGAAAAAAGCAAAGCAACTGGATTTGAATAGAATAATAAAGATGCACTTGAACTAAACCAAGTTGAGTAGGTGACATTGCAAAGGAAGAGTAGAACAATATGGGAGTCAATTATAACACCTTTCACTTTACGAATTACTTTAAATAGCTCAGTAAATGGGTAAAATGGAAGGTTAGTAATTGTGCAATCCTACATAGCTGCATGGTTGTGTATTAATCTGCACTATGAAATAGATTTGAATTTGCTCTCCTGTTTTTGAGCGTGGAACATACACAGTGGCCTCGATCCTCCACTTACATTGGATAAACTTTCATAAATGATTTAAATACAGGAAAAAATGCAGTCTTTGTTCCTACTTAGGAATTAATTGGGAAATGTGTAGAGTTCTTGTTCCGAGTTTTTCTAATGATAAACTAGTCAGTGAACTGTATTTTGGAAGGATCAGAAATGATCATTTTATTTTTAAGGCACAGGTTCACATTATATTGTCTGAACTGATTTGATTTGAAATGAAATCTAGACTTCCATAATAAAAATGTATTTTATCATTATTTCACACCACAAAAAATAATTAATAGCCCTTACTTTTAAAACAATGTTTGAAAAAGCGTGACATTAAATTACAGCACTGGAACTATTTAAATTGGGCATTTAGTTAGCCATACATTTGCTTTATAAATCTTGTCTGTTGTAACAAGATGCTGAATATTAATCAGTATACGCGGATTTATGCACAAAGAAATCTAAATTGTATTTTACAGATACACTAAACATAGTAATTGCAATGATGCATTTAAGATGCCTAAGAAACAACATAATTTATTTTAATTAGAGTGGCTACCTTTGGTTTGCAGTATTGGTTTTGGTTAATCCAACTTCCTAAAGATTATTTATGATTTACTGTTTCCCAGGCAGAACTCCCAGTGTCATCAATGGGAATTCCGTGCAGAATGCTTGGAGTATTTGGACCTGAGCACCTAAAACTCAGTTGAGGTTGGTGGGAGCTGCAGGTACACACAGCCTACCTTTCAGAGCCAATCTTAATGGCCAGGTTGCCCCACTCATGATGGAAACCAACAGGCGGGGTCAATCTCCCCTTTGTGGAGAATCAAGCAAGTAAAGACTTGTAAAAAGAGCATTGATTTGGGCACGCATATTTAAATAAGTATTAGATGCCTCTAGTGAGGGGTTCAGGAATGCCCTGGAGAGCAGCCCCTCTGTCCCCAAAGCCCAATACATTGTTTACAAGGCTTCAGGGAAGGAAATATTGGTGTGGAAGTGGTATTTCCCCACCCCATGTGGCAGATGAGTCTTGCTTCCACTCATGGAAACTGGGGACATTTGAGGATGGTTTATTCTATAAAATAGAATATGAAACAGGATACTGGAGAATCTACATGCACTTTTCTAGTACAGCAGGAAAAGTGAGGACGAGGCAGGCACTGCATATAATATTTCTCATTTCCTGCTACAGTTTCTGTATAGTCTGGTAAAATCCCTGCTCACAAATAGTATACCCTCTTGTAGCCATCGGGCCTGAAGTGGGCGGGCGCACTTCTAAAAGCCCCTCCCCGTGGGGGGGTGTCACTGGACCCAGAATACAACTGATTGTGTGGGACAAAGAACGAGAAAAGGAATGGGTGTGGGAGGGTCAGTATCTGAGCCCTAGACTGCAAAAGGCCCTTCTCCTTGCTGGCAAAGGAGAGGTTACTGCAGGTCAATTAGAGACACCTGGACCCAATTAAGGGCTACTCCAGGTGTGGAGGGGGAGAGGTGAAGAGAAACGAGCTGCCAGAAGGTTTGTGGCAGCAGGAGTAGAGACTCCCCCCTAGGAGATAGTGCTTCTCCGCAGTCAGAGAAGCAGAGAAGAGAAACCCTGGCCCCAGCATGCAGGAGGAACCAGTGTGGCTCTGATCCTCCCAGCATTACCAGCACCTCTACAGCTCCATGCAGGAGCCATAGAAAGGTACCTCTCGGGGCTCTGGGATATACGCTGACTGGAACTACCTGCCCTCCCGGGGGTTGAAGGGCACCCCTCAGTCCTGGGATAAGGCCAGCACCCCAAACGCTCTGTTAAAGGGGTTCCGAGGGGAAAGGACGAAAGACTTGTCCAGGTTGGGGCAGAGTTACCACAGGCCCTGCTGCCAAAGGAAACTGTGGCTATACCACAACAGATATATTTTCTATATATCCCTGTTCTTAACACAAAAACATACTTTATTTACACAGCCGGGATAATATTACAGTGATGGCAGTTAATAATAGAAGTCTTTTCATGTTTTGCTTCTGGAGCCACTAGGCTTTCACAGTTGCTGTGGAAAGCATTTTCTTGGGTATTGTTGTGCTCATTACCACCTCACTCTCTCTCTGTGCTGACTTAAATAATTACTAACGAGGAAACAGCAGATGAGGCAGTTGCTTAAATATTTGAATGATCAGTTTTGGAATGTATTAATTATCCTGAAAAGCGTTCAACACAGTTTAATAAGACAAGGGTATTTGACCATAAATGTCATTTTCATTTGTTTCTGTTATTCAAGAACCATTGTGAGCTGGCTGCTTAATGGTCTGTATCATGCAGGTATATTATTAGTCCTTGTTGCACATTTTACTCAATTGTCATTAATGCGGTGGAATGGCTTTCCCATCATTCTCCTTTGGAATCCCAGATAGCAAACAAGATCAGTGACAGTCTTATCAGCCAGTTACATTAGGCTGCTCTATGCCACTCATGAATCATTGTATTTTCATCTCTGACTGGTGCCTGCTCTGCATATATATCAGTGCAGCATCAGTGTCTCATTTACCAAATTGGTTTGTTCCATTTAATGAGTAAAAAGTAACTACTATTAAATTATCACAATGATTTTAGCTGTGTGTTTCGTGCAGGACATTGGGTTTTTTACTGCAGGTTGTCTTGTGAAGAATGGAGAAATAATCAGGTGCTGCCTACTTGGTAGTGTTCTGGCAGTGTAAATCAGCCAGACAACTGGCAGATCTAGCCACCTGAAGAATCCCCTAATGTGGGGGAATCTCTAGGCTACAGGAAGGCAGGCACCTCTGTAACACTCTTCTCTCATTTCTGGCGCCATGGGTAGGGAAAAGTGGGTGTTGCCAGGGAGTTGCACTTGGGGCCATTGTAGCTGAGCAGTTTAAAGCAGCCTTCAGCCACTTTTGCCCCAATCCACAGCACTGAGCACTGCTCACCGGCATTTTTTTAATTTGAGTTAAAAATTAAATTCATGATCATACAGATTATATCATTTAAAACTATTTGCCCAGCTCCATAAATGACAATGGAAACCGATGATGTGTTATCAAAACAAGAAGGTCGAAAAATATCAAGGTAAGCACTAGCGTGAAAAGAGCAATACTGAAAAGGCAAACAAAAATGGGGTGAGACTGAGACATTCAAATGAGTTTTGGAAGGAAAATCTTATTGCTAATCCTAGTGCAGAAACTGAGAGATGAGAAAGAAGGAGCAAGGGGAGACTGGTTGTAAAAAGCCTGAGATATAATACGAAGATGATAAGGCACAAGACAGGGTTGAAGAAGACTGAAAGGAGCCAAATATTTTGGCACATAGTGGCCTCCTGAAGCACCAATGACAAATTTCCCACGCCTGTGGATATTGTTATGTATGTAGAAGAGAAAGAAAGCCCTCGAAGTGAAATGCTTGGGTCCTACTGTCAAGCAGGCCATGGGCTTGCATCTCATTTAAACCATTTTACTTTGCTAAAACATAACACTGGTGGAAGTGCTACAGGTGTAGTCATTGGCGAATGTAAATGTAGGCAAGACACTGGCAGCCACTGGGATTTTAATGACCATGTCCTTGTAGACTTCTTGGATTACACAGCTGCTAAAATATCTTTGCCCCTGTGTTTGCTAGCATTGCAGCACCACCAGTAGAGCTACCTTGGCAGAAAATTTTAGGAAAGAAAGGCTAGAAATAACATAGATACTCTCATGGTGTGGGATGTCTCTTTTAATAAGATTGGTGGGTTATTGCCTTGATGGGGTAATGAGAATATTCACCGTTACATAAAATAGGATTAAAAACATTAGAAGAGACATAAACCCACATACTTCAAGACCAGGCTCTAGTTGTTGGGGGAAGGTGGGAAGAAACTCCCCCGATGAACAGATTATTTTAAATTATCTATTTCAGGGTCTCGCATGCCTTCCTCTGAAGCATCTGATACTGGCAACTACCACAGATAAATTAATGGTCTGATCGGGGAAGGCATTTCTTCTGTTCCTTTGTCCGTGTGCATAGTAGACGGTGCACTGAAGGGACAATAACCCACAAAAACAGTGTCTTTAAGGAAGCTTGGATAGGAGTTTACATTTAAACAGTACAATGACTCAAAGGGACATTTTCTTGGGGAGAGAAAATAAAGGGTCAGATTGAGTAGCCATTGCCTTTAGGGTGCCATTCTCTTCAAAATGGGAAGAAAGGTGGCATTACTATTCCCCCTCTACAGCACTCTACATGAGTGCTGTCTGGCTTCAGAGGAGTGCATGCTGTACCTTCGTAAGGTGTGGGCAATGGCTGTGTTCCTGAATAGCTCCAATAGGCATTGTCGTTTTTTGAGTCATAATGCCTCATGGAGTTCTATGTAGAGCTTTTGGGCTGGATGCTGCCCCTTAGTTAGGGCCATATCTCATTAGTGCAGTATGGCCCCATATTTTTCGTGGCGTTCACAGTCTTCTGTCGTGGCATACACAGGAGGGCATTAAAGTGAATTGAAGAAAGATCATAGTTAAGAACATCTAGATCAACAAGAAGGATTGAGGCGGCATATTGACTATATGATTATAAAGTTGTGATCGCCTGGAAGGAATGTTGCAAGAAATACATTGACAGTATTCCAAGGGGAATTCAATGTGTGACTAAAATGTAGTAGTGGATATACAAAGTATATATACAAAGGATATACAAAGTATAGGATGACTGCAAAGAAATTGCAATAAACCCGTTCCCATAGGCCCTAATCATGTCAAATTTCTGTCTGCAGTGGAACTTTTGCCTGAGAAAAATTTCCAGGTTAGAAACCTTTATCTCTGTTTTTGCCTTGTTCTACTTTCATATTCTGGAAAGTATTCTTCTGCAGGTGGTTGAAGTCAACTGCCCAATTGCTTTATTTCTTTTCAGTGTCTGTGCAATGATTAATTAATTGATGTTGGTGCACTGTAATATCTTCACACTTCGTACAAGTAAGTAACATGAAAAAGAACAACCCAGGTCACAGCAATAATAAGGTATCCAAGTAAAGTAAATAAATGCAAGCGTCTTTTGCACTTTATTTTCAGCCTTCTGCCTGAAAACTTTTTGGACAACTATCAGTGGCATCTTGTTAATTTCCTTTCTGCAGTAATACTGGAAAGCTTTTAAAAGCATATTTTTTTAATTAACAGGAAATTACATTAAAAATCTGTAATTAAAATTCCTCCTTAACTGGCATCCTCCCTTAATATTTTATCTCATTTATCCCTTTAAACTCTTCTGCTCACTCAGAACAAAATATCTATTTCTCTGAGTTTTGAACAATATTCCCTCTATATCTGTCACATTCCTTTGCCGAAGTCTCTTCAAAGGCAGTTGAAAAATTGGATTGTCAGCTTTAGGCTCTCATTCTACAGGTCCCCACTGAATACAGGGAGAAGTAACGTGCTCAAAAGAACATTTGTTTTCTTAGCCATTCCTTGCCATAGTAATGGGATATTCAGAACAAAGTGATAAGTGCTTATAATAAAAATGTACAATATCTATCAAGATTTTGTGGTCGTCTGTGAGTGACATAAATTAAATTCACTAATAGGAATTTGTGTGATCTAGTTCTGGAATTCTTATTTCCAATTTTGACTGCTTCTGTAGTCCTTCAAATCACAACCTAAAGGCTTTGGAACAATTCTAATGTAATTATTGATTCCTGCACTGGTATTTATTTCTAGTTGTCATGATGACATTTTGATTAAAAAATATAGGGGAATATCAGGGGGAAAGTTTCTGACTCTTAAATATATTGTGGAAGTCCTATCCATTGAGATATTTAAGACAAGAAGAATGTGCATAGACAAGACATTTATTACGACCAACAATCCTGCATTGCCAGGGAATGAACTGGATAACATAATAGTTGTTTTCCATCTCAAACTTCTGTGCTCCTTTTACATAGTGTGGGTAATCATGCATACTGATCATGCATAGTGAGGGGCTGATATGTGGAAAAACTACCTGATCCCATTACAATAAGTTTAGATGGATTTTTTTCATATGCACCTGATGCATATGAACTTCCTATGTTGGAAAGGGGAAGGAAGAATTAATTAAACATTGAGATCAAGGAAATATGCACTTTTGATACTTTTATGTTTTAAACTCTTTTTTCATATGTAAAAAAATTTAACTTTAGAATAAATGTAAATGTAGATGAGGCGGCATATTTTGACAGAAAAAACAGTGAGATCAGACCAAAGGACAAGAGGTTTTCACTGCAAAGAAATGACATCTGACTAAGCATGGGAAATATAAGTGGTATGAAGCCACAAGTCAGGCATTATGATTTTTATAGCATATTGGCAGATGGATTAATCTTAAAATCTTTGTTTTCCTTTGAAAAACAGGGTATTTTGTTTTGGTACTTCAACTTATTTTGGAGCTGCTGATTATAGCTCCAGAGTAAAGATTAAGTAGAAGTTTTCAGCTAAACAGGAGCTTTTTACATTTGTTTTGTAAAAATGCCATTAAAATAGTAAAATCAGAAGCAGAGCATGTAAACGATGAGCCGTATTTGAATTTTTCATGGTGGTTTGATGAAAAATTAATTGATAAAGTAGAATAGGAGTTCCAAAAATCACTCCTTTTTGCCATGTTTCACCGGATTGTCTCACTTTACCATGCACTCCTTCCATAAGAAATTTAAAGCATTTTGGGAACTGTCTTTTGGCCACACTATTATTCTTCATGAACTGATTGCTCAAATGTCAATTACAAATTGGTAGTGTTTGTTTATAGAGCATTTTATAAGTATTTTAGCCACACCTGAAAACTTGTGTACCAAACTGAACCTGCTGAATGTGATGACAAATCAGAGTAAGAGATGCTTGCTCTCACCAAATACCCTTGTAACCTGGCTTAATATTTTCCATTAGAGAGCAAGTCTGATTTATTTGGGTAAATATTGCCTTAGGGTATGTTTTAGAAATGGCTTTCAAAGTCTTATGGAGTGTTGCAGTATTATTGACAGCATTATATGTAATGTGAAGGTGGAAAGGAATGCACAAGTCTTTCCCCTTAACTTCTTATTTCCTACATTTAAGGTTTGGGGTTCATTAAATGTGACCTTGACTGCCACTAAACATAGTTTTGTTTGCTAATTAGTGCAGAGGAGCAGCACAAAACCTACATGTTACTTGAGTCCTAGTCACATATGAACACTTCTGATTTTTCCCTTTGATCTTAGTCATCCTAGAATCATCTGTTAAGTAAGTGGATTCTTTAAACTGGTAATGAACTACTTGTAAAAATAATTGGTAATATCCTATCCTTGTCAAAAGTGAATTTAGTAAAATAAGGTGTTTTGTCAGGGAGAAGGAGATTTATTCCTTTTTTCTCAACACTAATTGGCTTCCACTTGTAAACAAGAAAAAGAGCAACTTGGAAAACCCTTGCAAATGGGCGAATCAAAAACTGAGCTCTAGATTTTTTTCCTTCAAAATGTGAGGAACATCTACAATTGGATCATCCTTTTCAATGTTTTTTTGAAGATTCCAAATTGTCAAATTTCTCATTCCAGAGCTGGGTTCCAGACTTTTCCTGGGGCGGGAATAATATTCTCTTGCTCGAGAAAGCCTAATTGTGGCTTTTCTGGTTATGTAGGTTATTTATTTCAGATACTAAATTTTCCTGGTCAGTAAAAATATGTTTATGTTTAGGCTGAAAGGATTCAATGGAGTCGTCTGTTTCTGACACATCCTTGAAACTCCTAGGGAAATGCACAATACAGCAGAAAATATTTGAGCACTTTCATGGTGCCATTATGCTAAATGTGCCAGAAATACTTTGAAAATGGAAGCTCCTCTGCCTTCTAAAGATGCAGCATGAAAACCCTCACAGGGAAGAGGAAGGACATGGATCTGCCTTTTCTCCATCCTTCTTGGGGCCTCTGCCAGCATCAGTCATAGTGAGGATCAGTGATCCCAGCCTCATTATTTCTGGCTCTGTTTAGGAGATATGGCTCCTTGAATCCTCCTCTCTTCTTCACTCTTGTACAGCCGTGTGGGACCAGCCACAATCTAGTCCTGTACGTGTTTTGTGTTCGTTTCACTTAATTTTACATTATATGCCTTAGTGTATTTGTAGAGATTATTCAAGCACCTTTTCTGATGCTTGTTTTACTACCAACAGTATTATAGTATCCATTCTGATACTAATCCCAGTTATCATCAAGGTGGACTTGCAGAATTCTCAGGAGGAGTCATTTGGTCAAACCCTAACCTAAGACATAGTCTAATGGTGTCAAGCTTGCTTTTCTATCCATTTATCTCAGGTAATTATATGGCCGTCATTACTGTAGTATCTGAGCACCTCGCAATCTTTAGTGTATTTGTCCTCACACCACCCCTGTGATGGACAGTGCTCTTATCCCCATTTTACAGATGGGGAACCGGGGGGCAGAGAGGTTAAGTGGTTTTTCCTAGGTTACACAGCAAGTCTGTGGTGGAGCAGGAACTTGAACTCAGGTCCTCGACTAATACCCTAACCACTGGACCATCTTTCCTCTCTTAGAAGAAAATTCTAGATTCCAGTCAGCCACCTCTGTAAAGTATTAATTAGATCCCAGATTATTTTTACTTCTTTAAAAAAGGAAGAAATAACTTGCTGAAGCAGCGTGAAATAGGCACAAGATAGAAAGTTCCATTTTAACAGCAGCAAAATTTCTGCTAATCAGAGCATTCATTCACACTGTATCGGTAGAGGTTGCCTAGACAAGGTATTAGAATCTCTACGTGCATGACCTTTTCAGGGCAACATCACTTGGCTGATGTATTGTAAAGTAATATACAAAATATCCTGCCAATTATGAGTCCCATATGAGGAAATTATGTGTTTATTTTTAATTACCAATATTGCAACTATTTACAATATTCAGATCAGTTAGGCACTGTAAACAAGGATTAAAGGGACATGAATTACTAGAAGGTCTTAGAAAATTATTAGAGGTAATTAGCCATTTTTTTTCCACAAATCATTTCTGAACGGTCTATTTTTTACATATATTATAAAATTGCTGCAGTGGTGTAGACACTTTGCACAACAACTCATTAGCTGTACATCAAATATTTTCTCAGTTTTAAACTCACTACCCTATCATTAAGCGATTAGCAAAATCGATTTATTAGTGCTCCTGCTATGGTTGTACAAAAATAGCATTAAAAAAATGCACTTGGAAATAGGTTTGCATTTTCACAGCCTCAACTCAAAATTTTCATTTTTTAATTAAAAATATTGCCATGTCTTTTGAGGCAAATACCATATCTTTTAAATTACCATGTCTTTTCATGCAAAAATTTCAAGTTGGACTCCACAGGAGTGAAAATTCCTGGGCTAGGGTTACACTTTTGGTCCATGTATGGCTCTGGGAAAGTTGCACCAGTAGGGCTTGCCAGGTTGAGTTTAGCACTACGGCCATTAGGAGAGCCTGTACTAGGTCTGAAGTTGGGGCCACAAAGGGAAGGAAACAATTGATTTCATATTGAAACATCTGAAATTTGGGCATTAAGGAAAGAGGGGAATTGTTTGGGGTGATACCAAATGGTAAATCTAGGAGTAACAGGATGAAATTAAGGAACTGGATTGTCCCATCCCACGGAAAAAGGAAGGGGATTCAGGAGGAGGAATAGCCACTATAATGTAATCTAATTTCCTCATGAAAAGTTGGGAGTCACCTAATGGCACTGTTACACATAGTTTTTACCACTCCTTTTTGTTATTATGAAACGCTGTCTTGGAAAAAAGACTGTGCCATTGTTGGCTTTGTGCTGCAGTTTCTTTTGGGAGGAGCTACGGCAAACAGCAGAGAAGTTTGCTTTCCCTCCCTTAATCTCTATGAACTAGAGTCAGTTCTTGCGGCAGAGCTGATCTCTGGGAACCAGCCGTTGTTGGGCTGAGATTCCTGATGGCTGTCCCAGGACCGATGTGTCCACTGTAAAAATAAACAAGTTGCACTATGAGTATACACAAATTTTGTATCACTGATTTCTCCTCCAACAGAAAATTTGTCTGCAAGGTCACAGACAGCTGCTATTGCAAGAACATTTTTAGAGACTCTCTGATGTTGTTCCATTGGAGGAGGCAGGATTTGTCTGCTCCCCACAAAACAGTGCCTGTTCCTGGCTAGGGTCATCTGCCTCCACTATGACTTTGGCTCTTCTCTGCTTTGATGGAACTATGCCACCAGGGATTTCCCTTGGCCTGGTGGTCCATACTTAAAGGAGTTTTTCCACCCAGTATAAGGAAGACCCCACAGAGTCAGAGGGGAACAATGTTCTTCCTTGCCCTTGCATTCCTCCCTCAGCCCGCCAAGTCTGCATGTGTTCTCACTGTACGGTTTCTGGTTCAGCAGAGGGAGAGGGGCAGTGGTGCTGCAGAGGACGATGAGTTGGATTGTGTGGGGGAGGGGTGGAATCTGTGCTTCTCCCTTTGCATATGGATCTTGAAGGGTTGGTCCCCACTGAGGAAAGGAAAAAAGTAGGCTGCCCAATTTATCCTATTCCATTGCTTTTTAGTTGCTCCTTAAAAAGACAAGGACCCACAATTAGTAAAAACTTTGTAAACTTGAGATCTAATAATCTCTGCCGGGAAGTGTTGGAAGCCCATCAACTGAATCATTTAAGCAAATGACAAGAAAAATACACAACTCTGGCAGGCGGGGAGATAGACTAGATGACCTGATATTTCTCTTCTCCATCAAATGTCTGCGATTCACAGAGCATATGATGGAATATTTCATTATTGTTGGTGTCAGGAGCTTGCAAACTGCCTTCGGCCGCCTTGTTACAAAAGCAGTTATCTGGAGCACAGGAAAAGGTTGAACATATTTTTTGGAGGCTTCTCAACCTGGAAGAATGCAAAATCTTGCAAGTCCTGGTAAAAACTGAAAACTCCATGGGGGGGAAAAAGGGAATAGTTTGATTTCTCGGGGGGATGAGATACTCAGGCATGGTTTTAAATGTTAGAAAAGAGTCATTGTTCAGTGTTAAAGACTACAATAATGTGTTAGTTGCCCTTTTTGAGACCTGGTCTATTGTGTCAGCCTGTCTCCACAGAAATGTAGACATGGTTTTGCTTTTTTTCCTTTGCTGGGTATAGTGATTTATTTATAGAACTCAGGTATAAATGATTGACAGTGGTCCTTTTTCTCTGACTTAGGCTGCCTAAGTTGTGTAACATAAGACAGGAAAAGTACCTGTTGAGGAAAATAAAAGAATTACAAATAGTGTAAAAAAAAAGTTGCAACCGATCTATCAGTGTATTTTTACTTGAAAGGCAAAGATGTTTGCTTGGGTCATTCCTGTTTTCCTTAAAGTAATAATGGCTTTATGTTTGCCACACTGTAATCACTCGAGTTTATGGCACCACCTGGAAACAGTGAACTCTGTGTGTGTGTTTGGAGAAATGTGTTCTATTTCCAAATCTATTCCAGTTCAGTTAGAGAGAGTCCATGGGTGACAAAATCATTTCTCCCAAGTACAAATGGGTTGTCAGCTTTTTCCCAGAGATGTGCTATGGGTGGGGAGGAGGAAGGCTATGGAGTTCTGTGTATCTGAATGCAGCCACACAGGACCAATGTGCAAGCTAATGCAGCATCCTGTTAATTCCCTCATGGATGCTGATGCAATCCTGTGTGCTGATAGCTGCAAACTTTTCCTGAAGCAGGAACTCCAGATAAATTGTCATATTGCAGGGAAGGGCATAGTTGGGGTTTGTCCTGCTTTGAGCAGGGGGCTGGGCTAGATGACCTCCTGAGATCCCTTCCACTAATCTACTATGATTCAATGATTCTGTGATTCTCCAGGGCCACCTCATTAGCTGACCAGCCCACTCCACTTGCAAAAAAGTTACAACCAATCTATCAGTGTAAATATACTAGCTAAAATTTAAACAAACAGAAAAACACCAGCTATGAAACCATTCTCTATAAGACATTCCATGCTGTATTACCAAGCAACTTCGCTTATTACATTTATTACTCCTGGTCTCGCCAATATCTGAAATTCATTTCACTGCTATCAATGTACCTAATTCTTATCATTACTGAAGTTCATTTCTAATGTATTTTGATTTCTGTATTATTGCAACTTTGCATGAGACATTAAATCACTTGAGTTTCTTAATTTCAGTTCCGTGCTTTGTGATGTCTCATTGAGTAATCATTCCAATTAGAAATACCGTAGCTGTTTAAAGCAGGGGAGTGCTGGAAGATAAGGTATGGATTTGGATATTCCATGGATAATTTGATCATTAGAAACATAAATAGAGATTCGATCATAAGAAACATTAATAGCTGGGTTTGTGATGACCAGGAGCACACTTGGTGACTTGCCTGCTGGGCGTGAAGGTTGCGGAGTCATCTAGACAGACTTTCGTGTAGTGCTGGGGAGGAGCCAGTGGTTGTGATATATGTAGGTACCAATGACATAGGGAAGTGTAGAGGAGAGATCCTGGACAGCAAATTTAGGCTGCTAGGTCAGAGATTGAAGTCCAGGACCTCCATTGGAGCATTCTCTGAAATACTTCCAGTTCCACGTGCAGGATCAGTTAGATGCACAGAACTGCAGCGTCTCAATGCGTGGATGAAGTGATGGTGTAGGGGGAAGGGTTTTAGATTTATTATGAACTGGGAAACCTTTTGAGGAAGGGGGAGCCTATACAGGAAGGATGGGTGCCACCTAAACCAAAATGGAACCAGATTGCTTGCACATCAAATTAAAATGGTTGTAGAGCAGTTTTTAAACTAAGGGCTAGAGGAAAGCTGACAAGTGCCGAGGAGCATGTGGTTGGACACATGGGGGAGGGGAGGATGTATTAATCTTGATTCTCTCTATCCTAGTAAGGAAGAGAGGGTGGAAGATGATAAAATATGGGTAGGATCTGTTGACGAACAATAAAACGAAAGTGTCTCATTCAATTACATCACATAATGATAGCTAAAAAGTCTCATTTTTAAGTGCTTATATACAAATGATAGAAGTTTGAATACTAAGATTGGTGAACTTGAGTGCCTCATATTTAATGAGGCTATTAATAGGAAAGAAACTTATTGGAATGAGGATAATCAATGGGACAGTAATACCAGAGTACAAAATATACTGGAAGGACAGAATAGGTCCTACTGGTGGGGGGGGTGGCACTATATGTGAAAGAAAGCAGAGTCTAATGAAAAAAAATCTTAAATGAACCAAACTGTACCATAGATCTCAATGGATAGTAATTCCATGCTTGAATCATAAGAATATAGCAGTGGGGATATACTGCCGACTACTTGACCAGGATGGCGATAGTGACTGTGAAATGCTCAGGGAGATTAGAGAAGCTATAAAAATTAAAAACTCAGTAATAATGGGGGTGTGATGTGTCTCCTGCCCCTCACTGGCCTGGAAAGTGTTAAGAGGGTCTTCTTTGGAGAGGCTGTGCGAAAGATAGCCAACAGGAGGGCACTGGGTGGCAGCCAATCAGGGCCCAGGAGGCCAGTATAAAAGGGAGCTGCAGAGTAGAGCAAGAGGAATGACGTCCAGGAGCTATAAATATAAAATAATGGGGTCCAAATTTATTGTTATCACTCAAGAAAGAGATCTTGAATTCATTGTGGATGGTTCTCTGAAAACATCCACTCGGTCTGTGGTGGCAGTCAAAATAGCTAACAGAACGTTAGGAATCATTAGGAAAGGGACGGATAATAAGACAGAAAATATCATATTGCCTCTTTATAAATCCATGGTACATCCACATCTTGAATACTGTGCGCAGATCTGGTGGTCCCAGCTCAAAAAAATATATTGGAATTGGACAAGGTACAGAAAAGAGTAACAAAAATAACTAGAGGTATGGAACAGCTTCTGTGTGAGGAGAAATTAATAACACTGGGACTTTTCAGCTTGGAAAAGAGGATATGATAGAGGTCAATAAAATCATGACTGGTGTGGAAAAAGTAAATAAGGAAGTGTTATTTACTCCTTATAACACAAGAACTAGGGATCACTAAAAGAAATCAATGGGCAGCAGGTTTAAAATGAACAAAAGGAAGTATTTCTTCACACAATGCACAGTCAATCTGTGGAACTCCTTGCCAGAGGATGTTTTGAAGGCCAATACTCTAACAGGGTTTAAAAAAGAACTAGTTAATTCATGGAGGATAGGTCCATCAATGGCTATTAGCCAGATAGGCAAGGATTGCTGTTTGCTAGAAACTGGGATTGAGCGATAGGATGGATCACTTACTTGATGATTACCTGTTCTGTTCATTCCCTCTGAAGCACCTGGCATTATCTGCTGTTGGAAGACAGGATACTGGGCTAGGTGGACCATTGTCTGACCCAGAATGGCATGCAGTTCTTTTCCTGGATATTGGAATATACATTTCAGTGAGATTCCTGCCGTTAGACAGGCAGCACAATGTTATGACACAGAGATTATGTACCCTTGACATGTGAAAATGGTAAAGAATCCCAGTAAGATTTGATTTCTTCCCACAGTAAACAAGAAATTTTATTAGAATAAGGAAAATAATTATCTAAAACTACTACTACTCTCTCTCTCTTTCAGCACTTCACTATGGAGTTTCTGCCCTCTAGCCTCCCTATGAGTTACAAAGAAATAGAACTCACTTGCCCATCTCAGAAATTACGACTGTAGGGGAATAAATTTATTCTGCTGCAGTTTACCATTCTGACACCTATGTGCTTTTTGAGGCTGGACAAGTTATATAGTGTGCACTAGGGATCTTTCTGATATCCAGACTCTAAAAGGCCAAGGGACCAAATAAATGTCAAGCACTGCTAGTCCTCTGAAGTTCCATAAACTGCCTTGGTGTGCACACTGTAACAATTCCCCTTCTTAATTGGCGAAACCATAGCTCTTGCTGCACACTTCAGAAATTGCTGACTCCTTTCACCATGTGTGAGGGAAAAGGGAGTAAGACAATGAAGCTAGTGCTTGGACTAAGAGAGAAGGCAGCTGAGACATGCTTCTGTTGTCAGAAGGGACAAGAATTGTCTCTGATTAAATAAAATACCATCTGTTAGCTTCCTCCTAAATACCATCTTTTGTGTCACTTGAGTGAAATTTCAGGTTGGCAGAGTTTGTCATACTGCAGAATGCCCCAACATCCAAATCTTGGGAATTATGTTCAGAGGATTGTCCCTTGACATTGGGGACCAACACTGGTCATCTGAGAGAGAGAAAATAAGAAAGAGGTTAGGAGGCTACCTAAAGGGATGAGTGAGTTGGAATTGCATAAATTTAAATTCACTAAAGCATTGTGCATTCAAAAACTGGTCTGACAATGTTGGGTATATGTTCCGCTTGGGAGAGTATATTTTAGTTAAACCTTCTTTTACACTACACGTACTTTTAAAAAAGTCCTATGTACCAATTTCACTATAGTTAAATTTCAGGTATTGTGCATTACAAAAATAATTCTGTATAGGTTCTCATGCTGCAACAATCACTGCGGTATCTGTTAAAATAATATCAACTGTTCTTACAGTATAATTCACATACACACATTGCTAAGAACAGGTATTCAAAAGGAATGTCTCCCTGTGTGTATACTGTTGCACAGTTGGATATATAGTTTACTTCTAAACCATGGGCAATTGGCCACTAGTAGGAGCAGTATATTAGATACCGGTCCTATATTTCTGTGTAAATCCAAATGTTAAATTCATTAATACAACTCTGAATCTTAGAAACTAGTATTCCATTCTGTTCAGGACTGTCATGGAAACTGTAACTTACCTCAGTATTTGCAGGAGGACAGTTTCATGATTATGATCAAAGGTGTTGGGAATTGAGAAATCCAATATGGCCCGCTCTAGCAGAAATAGCTGTTATGGCACCCTTAATTAGAGCACACCTTCGGTGCTACTGGCTGCTTTCTTACAGACAGAAAACTCTTGGTTATGCAGTCAGTATGTTTTTAAAGATCAGTGTGGAACATTTCCCGAATTAGAATAATTTTTTCCTCTAATTTACGCCTTAGAGGATATGGCCAACCACATTGGCATTGAGGATAACTAGAATTATACATGGAGGGAATTACTTTCTCTCTCCCCTCCTGAGAATAGGTGTAGATGACTCACCTAGCAGTTTGGTTGGATTGGGAAAGAAGCCAATAAAAAGAGAAAAAGTCCAAAGATGTTGCAGAGATTGCCTTTATGTTTTTTGTTTGATATCCTTTATGCAGGGATGGGATAATCTCCAGACAATGGTTTTCTTTAATTCTTGGTATATTCTGACAATTTGAAGGTAACTGCACTTGTATTTCCCCTTCTGTGGTCTCTCGACAGCAGCCATTTAAAGGCTTCTTCCTCACAGCCACCATCTTTCCTGGGCTGATACCCACATCTTGCTCTCTTCTGACTGAGGTTTCTAAAGCTTCACAGCTTCATGATCTACTCTTGAATATCCCCAGCAAGCCAGTCAGCCTACAAGGCCCACACCTGTGCTTTGCTTTCCCTCTGAGGGCTATGAACAGCACATTGCCAGCAGTTACATGTTACCACACAACTCCTTCTAAGCAAGCACATTTATTTTTAAGGTATTTTTAAGGTAGAAGCATTACAGCCTATAAAAACAATAAAAGACCCTATATACATGCTGCAGAATTTACCAGAGGTTATCCCAATTCTAGTTTAGGGCTCTGGTAGGTGGCAATCCCTCAAACCCCACAACTGGATTTTCCCAATAGTTACAAATTCATATCAGTCTTTAGTTCAGGAACCATAATGAAGGTGCCGAGTCAGTTTAAACATAGACTAGCTATCCCAAAGTCCTTTTTTGTCTATTGGACCATGGAGAATCCAGTGTGAATCAGAGTATGTGAGCCCCCCAGAGGTGGTACTTCTCTGGTGGTACTAAAAACTGAGTGATTTGCTTTAGTCATACTCTACTGTTTTCATTTCATGGAGGAACTGTAGCAACCCTCCCCCAACCACATGAAGTGCATACACCCCCGGGCCCACACTCCTACATAAACCATTCATATGCTTAATACAGTATGGTCTCCCAGAGATATTGCAGGATGTTGCCCTATCTGCCACATATACTTTGTTGTTTATAGAAGCTCCTTTTTTTAGCATCCGCCATAGTTAATTTTGCACTATAGGGGCAAGTAAGAAAGTTAAAAATTAAATAAATGGAACAAAAATCTATCAGTATACCAGCAAACTTATGAACTTGGTCTCTTCTCACTCTACCCAATTGTACAGGAGAAAACATATTTGTAATCAGGTCAGTGCTGTAGCTTTAAATCTCTTACTTGGTACCTAGATATTATGGTGAAATATAAATAGGCAAGTAGGTAGCTCATAGATAAGAAGTAACACCTCAGAAACATTAAACTTTTGGGCTACAATTTTCCTTGCTTGGTCTTTTCCCAAAGCTGATATTTTTATTTTGGAAAGTCTGAGACAAATTCTGTCAGCCATTTTTAATTACGAGTGTGTAAATTGATGGGTTTCCTGGGTTTAATATTTTAGCCAGACATTTCAGACAGGGCTACAGCAAAAATTACTAACATTTGAAACTTTTGAGAATCGAATACTGAGCATGAACATTAGTATGGGTCCTTAAAACTATAAGTACGCACACACATATAGCCATAATTGTGCTGCACAAACCTGCATGCTAACTAAGGGATAGTTGCAACACCCATCTCAGCACCCTACTGAGAAAATCAAAAGTCATTGCTCTCATGGGAGCCACATGATCCTTCTCTCTGTGTGTCTGTCTTTGTAGGCTTGATGAGTAGTTGGGGTATGGCCTTGGCTCGCTGTTCTACCCCTTCTGAGATAGTCATCCCTGATCTGCCCTGAATGCAAGGGAGCCTATGGTTGACTGTGACCACCTCCATGTTTTAAAGTTGGTAAACTCTGCTTACATTAGGTGTTACGTAGTGTTTGTTTGCGAACACCCTTTACAAAACCCAGCTTTCTTCCTCATCTAAGAAAGGCCAGACAGCACAATGCACTGTGGCTTCTTGCATGCTCAGCTCGGTGTCACTGCAGTGAACCTGCATGGCAGAGTTTTCACACAGCATGGAGCTTTCCACAAACCATGCAGAAACAGAACAGCTCCCTTCCCTTGTGGATATGCTAGTGTATATAGATTTGTGCAGTGAAGAAAGTGTGCACATCTGAGGGGGCGGGGGAGAGTGTGACCAACTTCTGTATCTCTAAGCATGATCCAGTTGCCATTAATTTAGTATGCAGCAGCCATTATTCCTGCTTCATTCCAGGAATTCTGCCTGAATGCAGAGTGCAGAAACACAGACAAAAGGAAGGTAAGCTTTTGATGGGAGCCAGCAACATACCCTGCTTACTTACATAGCCCTGCTGCTTTTCAGTTCTTTTCCTTCTAAGACCTCTTGGAAAAGTTAGGGAAGCATGAGAAATTGGAGGTCAGCACTGTACGTGTAACCAAATGAAGTGAATCATGGGGGAGGGATTTCAAGGAGATGAAAATGAGAGAGACTTAATTTTGTTTCCCTACTTAAAGTGTCAGATGAGTCATTTTTATGAGGGACCCTATTTAAACAAGAGAATTCAATTAGAGCTCCTCTATGAGAAGCATATACTGAGTAACTACTGTAGTAGTTTAGTCCTAATCCATCTCTATTATCACAGCTAAGGGTGCAAATGCACATAAGTGCCTGTTTCTAGTACACTATCCATTGGAGAAATAATGGTACCAATCAAAGCTTCTTTCCTTAACTGCTGTTGTCATTATATCAGATAACTATCACAAGAAGCAAAAATGATTTGTTTTGCATACTGTAGGCTGTTAACATCCTTTGCCTGTCAAATGCTCCTCTACTACAGACAGGGCTGTCACCACTCATTATTAATTTACCCCTCACCAAAACAAAGGTACAGCGTGTACTAAATGTAAACTTAAAGTGACCGAGTCCTGTATGCAACTACAATAAATATATCACTGTCACTTTGAAATCAGTGCTCTGTGGCATTTTTTTTCCCAGGTATTAGTTGGAGGTTAAAGGTGAAAGGGAAAGAGCTCATTGACTTTCCTTGTGTATATATCTTTACTGATTTTAACCTTGCACATAAAAGGTCAAGCATAAAATTATTTCCTCAGCACAGCTATCTTCAGAGGTTTAAATTAACATAAATAGAGAGCACCACATGAAAAAAAAGGTACATTTTGCCTTTAATTGGATTAAGATAAGTCTCTTCCATATTGTGGGGGTGAGTTTTCACCATAGTTGAAAATTCTAGGGATTAATATATGGGCCTCTGTCAGGCTGTGGACTAATAATGTATTGATTATATCTGTAAGATATGTGGCATGTTAGTCAGAAAAGGAGACACTCAGGAACTGAAATTGCTAGCCTATTTGACATGATCAAAGCAAGATGAATATTATTAAAGATCTGTGAGTGAGCTGCAGCGTACTTTGGAAGCACAGTTTCACGTCACATGTCTTGGAGCAGACATCATAACCAGTCATAATACCCAACACAAGGTTGAGTGACTGATTTGTGTAGTTTCTAGGAGGCTTTTCCCCCTATTTTTTTTAATGTGTTTCTGCAAACGTATTGAACTACCGCAGTTTAATCCCTGCGGAGCCTGCAGGTGGTATTGTCCTTGCATTGAGGAGTTATTAAATTCTTAAGGTCACATAAAAAAGCTTCCATTAAATGAGTTAATAAAAACATTGGGCAAAGGTTTGCAAAGAGTGCAGATGTCAAAGCTTTGGGAATTGGAGTGTCTCCTATGATATCAAGTTAAAAGAATAATTTAAAACACATCACAATATGAAGATGTTTAAATGCAGCTTGTGTGATGTTTTGGCTTGGATGGGACAAAAGCACTAGTTTTGCTGCACAGAAGGTCCTTTTTAGCATTCATTTTTTCAGTAAAAATGGTTTCTGGCAATTTCTCTTCGCAGAAATCTTTCCATGTTTACTCCCTACAAAGCTATACTTCTTTCCCTCGCTGTCTCTCATTTTAATCTTTTTAGAATGTTTCATTTTAAAACATGAAATATGTGACAGGATTATTTTAAATGTTCCTTTGAAATACCTCAAATTAATTTAATGTTTATGTAAATTAGTGTGTATTTCTCTGTTTGAGACCACATTTTCCTATGAAATATAAAATTAATAGATATCCTGTTATAAGCAAATAAACCTAAATTACCATGCATTGATATACAACATGTTGCAATTTGCAAACATCCGGTATAACAAAATATCTATGGAAATATAGTATTGTTTAAGTAATGAACATTAAGGACTAAGTCATTCAGCATATTAAATACTGGAAATCTACCTATACAATAGTTAAATCATCTAAAAAGTATCATACTATCTTAGAAGTCTTTTAAAATATTAAATACATCCCAATCAACCAGTCTTGATCTGGTAATCCCAATGGATGCTAATTCTGAGTTTCCCTATTTTTTCTTATGCATTTTTAAAGCCTAATTTTTCATCTGGTGTCTGCTTTTTCATATAAGTGTGTCAATTTAGCCCTTGTCCTTAGATATAACCTCATAATAACTCAGTGTGCTTAAGCCTGAAATAACGTTTTGACATTCTTCTCACATTTTCAGCCACAAGTGCATATATCTTAGAAGCCTCTACAAGTTAATAAATTCTCCTACTGCATTCAGAAAGCAAAAGTAGCAATTATTAAAGGGAACATATGGCAGGTGCCTTAAAGCTCCAGGGTGACACTAAAGCATATGACTTCAGCTCATTATAAGTATTTTCTAGGATCTTCTTAATTGCTCTAGTAATTAAAATTCACCAGAAATTGTGAAAATGCCAAACAATTAAATAAAATGGAGCTAATATATGCTTTAGAATATTGCATTTAATAAAAAGGTAAATTGTGAGATAATACCCTTTAAAAATTCTGGAAACATTTTTAAATCCATCTATAGTTCTTTTGGTTTTGTTTTGGTTTTTTCACATTTTATTTTGTTATCCTCTGTCACAGTGTCTTCTGGTTAAGCAATTGCTTGCTGGTATATTTTTAGTTTGCAAATAAAATGTAATGGTGACCTAACATAAAGTAGACACTAGGTATCATTGGTGATGGAAGCACTAGAAATGCATGAATGGAGAGAAAGGTCTGATCATGCAAGCACTGCATATGCACAACTACTGTGCATGTTAATGGGAATTACACCCACAGAGCTCAAGGACCTGATGTAAAGCCCACTGAAATCGGTCAAAAGTTTCCTCTTAATTAAAATGGGCTTCGGAGCAAGTTTATACAGTTAGGCCATGATCCTACGAACACTTATACACATGAATTACTTTTAAACTTGTGAATAGCTCTTTTGAAGTTAAGCACAGACTAAGTGTCCTCAGGATCATGGCCTTTGAATTTAAGCAACACTTACAGAAGTACAACCATGTGTATTGAAATTTGAACTCTGAGATCATAAGAGGCAAAAATCTATTTTTATATGAAATTGGATTGTGAAATGCGATCATCTAGTTGTTTGGTAGTATTAGAGGTTAGATAATACCCTTGAGGACCAGGGTTATTTTAAAAATATAATCTGAAATGCATGGCAGCATAGCCATTTGAAATTGCCTTTCAAGAGGAGGTTTAGTTATTATGTGTTTAATCAATCCTAGCTGTAAGGAAATTAAGAGCATAGTGTAAACAGAAGAAAATGCAGTTCGTTCTTTAAGGCAAAAATAGAGAATTACAAATAACTAAGCATCTAAGAGATTTACCAAGAAGTTTCCTGGGGGAAAACGGTATGTGAACAATATTTTATTATATCACAAAAAACTAATACTCTTTTAACATAATGTTGCCAAGTCAAGCACTCAAAATTAAGTAAGGCCGGAATTAAGCTTGCTATGCCCTTCTGCAGTTGACTTATGTTGGTCGCACACAAAATGAGTACCACACAGTTAGTGACCAAATTGAAAACATTGGTTTATGTGACTTGCCCAGCATTTCACAAGAACTCTGTGGCACAGGCAGGAATAAAATCCAGTTCTCCAGTGCACTGTTAGGCATCCTTAGAGACCATCCTCTTTCTTTTTGCACTCAACTCATTCACTACAGTCCTTCCAGCTTCTGCAACAAATGAGACGGGAGCTATACAAACAACAGTATTATTCACTGCAGAACCCTGAATCATTCCCAACTATGCACCAAATGAAGCAGGGATCTTGAGAACAGAATATTAGCATGCAATTAAAGGCTGTATCAGAATGCACAGAAGCAAGGGGGCCAAATTAACGTTGCTCAGGCACCCTTAATTCTGGCATTTCCTAACTTTTGACTGCTTGGTTTGCAACCTTAATGTTCCTTTAACATAGTGGGTTTTTTAAAATGTAATTTCCTTGTTTTCTTTTTAACAAAATGAAAACAAAACAGAAGTTCCACTTTGTGGAATCATGTTGAAACCTCAGCCACCACTACCACCACTACCCAAGTAAGGTCATCAGTAGGGTTTGGGCCTATAGCTCCACAGCTCAGGCCTCAGTCACTTGAACTAATGGGCAAAGATTTCTGTTAAAAATGGGCAAAACTAAGAAAATCATTTTGTGTAGCTCTTCCTGGTTTGTAGTTATTGGGTTATTACTATTCCATCACCTTCTTTGAGATATTTATCAAATTTTTCATATTCGAAACTGAGCTAGTTATTACAATCAGGGGAAGGTGAAGACAAGTAAAATGGCATCTGACGAAGTGGGCCCATGAAAGCGTATGCCTGCAGAAAGTAAATTTGTTAGTCTTTAAAGTGCTACAGGACTCTCGTTGTTTTTACAAGTAAAATGTTAATTTTTAATTATGCCCTGGAACTCCCACTAATGGATCAGTGCTCCCAACTTACCAAAGTAAAACATCTGACCTTTATCTAGTTTAGTAGCTGGATTAGATGTACACACTTACAGCTGTGCTTATCTGCTATACTCATTTGATTATGGGGTTGCTATCCAACAAGTTTGATGTAGTTGTGTATTCACAGGTGTTGAATTTAGGGGACAAGCAGGTTGTCCATACCCAAGGGTATATCTAACTGTGTTTTCTTTTTTGTTAACATGCAGAAATAGTCAGACAATTGGCTATGAAAAAATGCCAGTCTTACTCAAAATATCTGTTCCTTTGTGTATTTGAGTCATAGCTACTTACTATACTGACAAATCCTCTGTTAATTATTTCAACACTAGTAAAGCTATTGAAAAGTGAGCTGGATTGTGTTGTGCCCAGTGTTGTGCTACCAAAATATTAACAAGGGCTCCTTGAAATATTTTCTGCATTATCTGAAAGTACTGTTCCTTTTAAAAAAAAAAACCATTCAAATACTCATTTTCCTGCAACGTAATCTATTGATGCTTTTCTCATAGCAAGTTCACCTGCTTTTCTGGACCTACTTAATCGCTGTTTCTCACTGCAGCAGTGGAGATGGCAGGCAGGTTTTCCTGTGGCCTCTGAGTGAGGGGTAAGTCCCCTGTAGTGACCACATGGAGCATTGGTCTCTGTTAGCTTTTGAGGTGAACCATTCTCCCCTGACTGCTGGTTATCTCCCTTGATTGCTAGGAGGGGAATCGTCTTCCTTGGCTGTGGGAGAGGCTCATGGTAGAAGGTTGAAGTTAGGAGGAAGATATGGAGTTTCAGGCTTCCACCCAGAACCAACTCTTCAAACACCAGGCTAGTACTGGACAGACAAGCACTGGCAGGGAAAGTGATGGCCTGTGGCTACAGTGGCTGACCAGCTTACAGAGCAGCAGAAGTCTGGCTGTCCTGTAGGGGAGAGGTGCATGACTACATGATACAATCATCCATGTACTCCTCCCGTGCAGTTTGAGGATGAAATAAGGAATTCTTTGCTGGGAGTGAGCAGTCTGCACAGTCCTAACCTTAAAGAGGGCTGATCTTTTTAAAAAGCAGATGCAGCCCTAGCATTTTTGGATAGGCATATGAATCAATTTTCCCCCTCACCCTTCCTCCTATAAGTGAGTCTGCCTCATCATCAAGTGTTGTAATGACATAGGAGGCAGAAGAAATCTAAGGCTGAGTTTTCAGTCTTGACAGTTAGAAAATCTTTTAACGTGTAAGCTGAATATGTTTTGTCCAAAAGTCATTGGGAGGGAATGAAAACAGAACCCCACAAAGCCATCTCTCTGGCTATAATTGCACTTTAATTTCTCCTTGTCCTTTCTCCCTCTGCCTTATGGATGCTTTTATGAAAAGAAAAAAACACAGAGGTTATACTTCGAAGTCCCTGTCACTCTGTTATCATTTTCATAGTGTATTGAGCGCAGTTTGAAGAGGGGAATGTGGAGGAATGCAGTCTGAAATGTTGAGATAGATCTCCATTAATGCTCTTCTCTGCATTTCCAAAATACCAGAAACGCTCCAGAAAACCACCACCTACAAAATGGAAGCCATCTCTGAAGTATTGAGTTCATGGTTAAGCACTGCAAATTTAATTTATGCACAGTTTTACAGAGCATAGGTAACTGCCCTGAGGAACTTGCAGTCTAAGGTCTTAGCTCTTTGGGGCTGGGTATATCTACTATCTAGCACAATACAGCCCCATTCTTGGTTACTCTGTAGGCACTACTGTTATAAAACTGATTATTAATCATAATTAACAAGGTCTTGATCCTGAAAGACTTACACGTGTGCTTTGTTTTATGCATGTGAGGAGTCCTAGTGAAATCAGGGGAGCGATTTACGGTATATAAAGCTATGCATGTGCATCTGTCTTTACAGGACCAGGGCCCAAATGAGAAAAAAGAAATACAAAAGAAATTCTAGGGAACAGTTCAGAAGAGAGAGGCACTGAAGATTATTAATGATACAAAAAGGGAGGAAGGTTTCTTGGGAAGGTGAATTTGAAGGAAAGATTTTAAATAGTGAGAAGGCCCAAGGCTAATAACATGGAGGTGATTCAAGGAGCAGAGGGCAGTACAATGAGAAACATAAAAAAGGAAGAGACGAACAAAAGAGTAAAGTGAGAGGGTTAGAAAGTGGGTCAGAAGCAGGAGGTGTAGTACAGGAGAAAATTAGTGTAGGTGGATAAGATTATATGGGGCCTTCTAAATGAGTAAATAGGGCTTGGATTTTATGTGGTAAGAGTTGTGAAGCCAGTCAAGGAATCAAAGGATGGAGCCATGGAACTGGACCATTTCATTCTTTTCAGCAGCTTAAAAGAATATGATCCTATGCTTCTAAATGGTGAAGTTCATGAAGGCTAAAGGCAGGTTTCCCCTCCCACACCAAACATATTTACTTTAAACGCATTCCTTTCTTAGGCACGTTCAGATTCGTGTTGAAGACTGAGCCAAGTTGGCAAACAGATTGCAGGGTTTGAGAAGCTTAATCATATGAGTTTTCAGCTCTGCCCACCAGTGCTCTGCAATTAAAATTTAGAAAATAAGTATCATCCGGAGTCAATAGGTGAACATGCCATGAAGAAATACTGAAGGCAATGTGCTACTTATAGTTTGGCTGAAAATAACTGTTTACGCTAACAGAGTTTTTCCTTGTTGTTTGTTGTTGTTGTTTTGTTATGAAGGAATAAGGAATGGTTTCAGAAAAAAATTGAAACTAATCTTTGTTGTATATAATTTGACATTAAAACAGGAACTAATATTACATGCTAGGAAAAGAAGGGCATTGCGAAAATTGAAGCCTCGGTGATTAAAAAAGAAGATTGAACTGCCATACCATATAATAAGTAAAATTGGTGTCCTGCATGTTTTCTGTTTCAGAGGCAACTGCAATTTAAGCCACATTGCATCTTGATAGGGAATGACAAATGGCAAGTCTTTCCTCATCAGCAGAGATTCTGAGAAAACTGGCTTAGAAAAGAAAAGCCCTTTACCAGAAATGCTGTCTCAGATCAACAGGGTAAATACAGTATTAAGACCTCTGGGGCCACTTTTAAAGCAAAGGGCAACATATAGTTGCACTGGCTCAGGAGCAGAGCAGAGCATGGTGAGACCCAGAGAGGGGAAGTCAATTGTACTGGTCCATGCATTTGGAAGATGAAGCCAAGGCTCCCCCGACTCTCTGCTTCTGCCTTCTTACTCCTGCCCACCTGCTCGGGGAGGAGAGAAATAGCCGCTCAGCAATGTGAATGAGTATCAAGTGGCAGGGAATAAAAGGCTCATTACTCCCTGGCATGAACATGCATATGTTCCAATGCTGGTCTCTCTAGGCAGTTGGCAGCTCTGATTTCAGTATCACGATAATCTTCCTTTATGGATTTTAAAAAGAAAGAATAATAAGGTGTTTAGCTGTGACGTCTCCATTGTTATCATTCAGAGGAGCCGTCGGCAAGCAGCGAAAACCGTCATTTCTTGGCTTCCAGTTTGTACAACACAAACAGATTTAGTTAGCCTGGGCTTTTTATCCAGTTTTAGGATGAAAGGTGTCTGTTAGTGTCCTTCGGATGGAGGAACCCTCCTCATTATATCACTTAGCATAAGTCCACTGATTGGAGATAATGTTTCGGCAAGGACCTCATACCAGGGCTTAACTTGGAGCAAGCAAATATTCTTATTGAAATCAGTGGGACCAAAACTGTGCTTAAAATTACACACGTCTGAGTCCCCTCCTGAACTGGATCCAGCACCTAAGAGTTTTCCAACCATTCATGGTATTTGCTTAGCAGAAGTTGCTGAGTGTTTTAGGTGAGACTGGTAGTGCTGCCATTATTTAAGGTTGCCTGACACTTCCCATTATAAAACCCTGTTTTCAGTTGCATATAAAACTTTTGTGTTTGGGCTGAAATTTTACAAGGCACATTTCTACCTCAGGCTGAACATTTTAGGACAACTGCAACCAAAGCTATTCAGCTATTTCCAAGAACAGAGCTAAGGGAACATATGTTTTATTGCCCGTGTTAAAATAAAAAATTCAACCAGGGATCAAGGACTTGAAATGTAGCAGGGCAGTGAACTTTGTGTCAGCCTTTCCCCATCCCTACAAAAATCTGCCAAAATGTGGCAAAAAATTTGCAGATTGCACATGCTCAGTAAAGATGTCTTCACTTTTAGCATCTAAAATCTCTGAAGATTCCATTCTCACATCCACATTTTTTAGCTAAGCTCTGGGTGCTGACCAGATTGCATATGTATGCCCTTCCTACAGGGATGGAGCATTCTCCCTCTCGTCAGGGCTACGGGAGGAAGCTGGACTTTCCCTATAATGGCTGCTCTGCTTCAGGGTGGGGTGAGGTACTGGAACTGAGGGCAGGTAACTTGTCTCTCTGTAGTTCTCAGTGTCCACCCCCTGCTGGTACCGTCAGAGCATGAAGGAGGAAGCCATTTGTTTTAAATGTGGTGGGATCAAAGCTAATCCAGGGAGCCGAAAAGGAATAGACCGGGACAAGGAAACTGGTGAGACTGTGACAGGAGTTGGTCAGAGAAATTGGGACTGGTTAGGAAAGGGGAGCTAGCTGGTGAGGTGGGTGTGAGGAGGCGAGATTGGGAATTGGAGCCAGGGAAGGAGAGAGGAACACTGAGATTGGATGATGAGCTGGGTACAGAAGGGAACTGGTAATGGCTGGGTATGGAGATGAGGGCAAGAAGCTTTGGAGTGGCGACTGGGACTGGGATTGGGTAGGCATGGAACTAGTAAAAGTAGTCACCAGTGGGGAAGAGCTGGGACAGGTACACATTGCCAGGAACAAGACAGAAAGGATCAAGCTTAGGGAGAACAGGCAGAAGAGTCTGTGCCCATTAGAGAACGCTCCGATCAAAAGCCTGGAATGGAACCCAAGATTTTTGAGTTTCATCATTCCTCTGCTGTCAGCAGACATCAGTGCAACCCACTGGCAAATTGTATGTCCCATCTCCCTCTAGTACTGGTTCACATATAAGATGACAGCTTCCTATTATTAGTTAGTCAAATGGCAGAGGTCTGTGCAGTAGATCTGAAGGTTCTCACCCTGCTGATGAACCATGTGGCTGTCAGTGTGATGCGACATGATGGAATTTCTGATTTGTTCAGTTGTTTTTGTTTTTTTTCAGGAAATCATTTCTAGGGAATTATTAACTAAGAAAGAAAGACACTATGTTAAACCAGGCAATCAAAAGTAAGGAAATGCCTGTGGAACCTTAACTAGCTCCCTTGTGGCTATGCATTATGATAGTCTTTAATTACATGATCACATACTTTTCTTTTTTTCCCTGCAGGACCCCTGGTTTATTCAGTGCACAGGATAGACCTGCTCTGGGGATGACTCAAGGTACTGTAATGAAGGAAGCTGTTGTCTGTAGCACTCCTGCTTCGTTTGTTGCAAAAGATAGAAAGTGTGTAGTGAATGAAGCAGGGCACTGCAGGAAGGTAAAAGATGAGGGTCTCGTTGTTAAGGTACTTGAAATGCTTTGTTTTGATACAAACTTTTTTTAAGAGTTGAAATTATAATATATAAAATTTTTAAAAAATCAAAACAAAGTCATTTCAAAGCAAAACAATCTAAATATTTGATTCTGCAAATGTTGAAACTTTTTTTGATTTTCCTTCCAAAACAAAATTCTGGCAAAATTGAGCCAATTATGTGAAGTGCTTTGATTCCCATGGAATGCCAGATTCCAATGGAATATGGTTACGTAAAAATTACTTTAACTATCTTTAATATATATGTCTCATCTATTCCCTTGAAATGGCAGCAGGAGCTTATTTTCATGTAGTTCTGTTTTGTTCTGTTTTAACATATATTCCAGGACATGTGGCCAATTTGTTCAGATAAGTTGATATTATCATTAGCTTTTACTTATTAAGTTGCTTTGCATATTTGCATTTCAGTTGAAGGAAGCTTTGATATCAGAACAAAGGTGTATGATAGATAAGATGACTACAAATTGTGTAGTTTTAATATTTCCTTTATGCTGCTATTATTTTGTTAATTATTATTAGAAGCTTTGATCAGGAGTCAAGTTTCTGTTGTGCTCAGCTCCAAAGACTTTATAACTGATGCATGGGATGAGACACAACAGGTGGATAAAATAAATAAATGGGAGATGATACAGTAAAATACAGTTAACACCATTAACATTCACATTTGTGGGGCTCTCTGCTTTACAGCATATTGGTGACTTCATTTCCTCACCATAAATGTTAAACCTCCAATACATGGGAAATAAAAATACAAATCCGTTTGTCAGACAATATCTGGAAAACCATTTGGCTAAATGTCAAAAATATCTCAAGCTCTTTATCTCTGTCTTCAAGGATCCTTCACAATAAGATTTTTCAGTCAATTCTAATGGTCCCCAGAGAGGTTATAGCCTAGCTGAGGACAGTAAATGTCAGAGGTGTCATCAGCAGGCAGTGAGTCTGTCGTATATACGTTACGCATGTCCTGAGCTGCAAAGTGTCTAGTCTGACACATCTCTTAGCAGTCCTGATTCCAGATTTCTCCCTCTCCCTGGTTCTGCTTAGTGGGCCTACCAGAAGGTGATATAACGTTCCCAGTGTCAGAAGTGACTCCTTACCATAGTGATGCCACTCAGGACAGAAGAATCCCATGCACAGCTACAGACTGGGGGCAGACAGGCTAGGCAGCAGTTCTGCAGAAAGGGACCTGGGGGTTACAGTGGATGAGAGGCTGGATATGAGTCAGCAGTATTCCCTGATTGCCAAGAAGGTTAATAGCATATTGGACTGCATTAGTAAGAGCATTGCCAGCAGATTGAGGGAAGTGATTATTCCCCTCTATTTGGCATTGGTGAGGCTGCATTTGGAGTATTGTGTCCAGTTTTGGGCCTCCACTACAAAAGGAGGTGGACAAGTTGGAGAGAGTCCAGCGGAGGGCAACAAAAATGATTAAGGGGCTGGATCACAAGACTTATGAAGAAAGGCTGAGGGAACTAGGCTTGTTTAGTCTGCAAAAGAGAAGAATGGGGGGGGGGGGATTTGATAGCAGCCTTTAACTACCTGAAAGGGAGTTTCAGGGAGGATGGAGTAGTAGATGTAGTAGATGGAGAAGTAGATGACAGAACAAGGAGCAATGGTCTCAAGTTGCAATGAGAGAAGTCTAGGTTGCATATTAGGAAAAAGTTTTTCACTAGGGGGGTGGTGAAGCACTGGAATGGGTTACCTAGGGAAGTGGTGGAATCACCATCTTTAGAGGTTTTTAAGCTGTGGCTTCACAAAGCCTTGGCTGGGGTAATTTAGCTGAGTTACTCCTGCTTTGAGCATGGGGTTGGACTAGATAACCTCCTGAGGTCCCTTTCAACTCTAATCTTCTATGATTCTATGATGCAAATGATCCTTAGATGATAGCATTCTGGCATCTGTTTAATATATTTTGAATCTGACATAACAAACTGGGCACTTATTTCTGTGAGGAAAAAATATGAAGACAAGTGAAGTCATATAGATTTGTTAAAGGAGTAGTTTTGCTCCATCTCTACAGTTTTTGTATTCCAACTGGGACCCATGTACTCATAACTTGCTAGTTTTCTTTGACTTTGCACATAGTGTCCTCCCACTTTCATCTTAGGGCCTTTTTATACACTACTCCATATGCATGACATGCACTCCCAAACCCTTCTGCTCTACCTATCTCCACTTGTCCTCTAAGTTTTCCTCAAAACACACCCATTCCTAAAGGCCAGTAAAGTTCAGTCACCTCCAGAAGTGAGGTGGTAACTAACCAGGCAACTGAAAGTTATATACACAGCACAATCCGCGCACACATTCAATCTCAAACAAAAATCATGGAAATATAAAGATACATTCCCAATTGCACCAGTCACTCATTGCATCCCAGGCTCCTCTCTTTGTCTGCATATTTTCTGTTTAGAAACACTTGTCTTCATATCACTTTGTAAAATGCTTAGCTCACTGTCGGCACAAATAATAAATAATTGTTTTTTGATACCTTCTACCAATCAACATCTTATCATCCTGTCCATTTCACACTGTTCATGCTCTATAAAGTAACTTATACTATCTGACCATAGTTCTGATAGATCATGTATTAACTCCTTCATCCCTGATCGCTTTAAAAATTGAGTAATGGGGAAATGAGTTGTTGGAGATTGAGGGAAATTGGTGAGTGGGATTTGAGTGAGTAGTATAGCAACTGTGTGTTTTATGTTTCCTGAGTTGCAAGAGTAAAATTGTTGACTAGAAGAGCAAGGCAAGCTAGTAGTGTAGGGACCAAAATTCTTGGTAGGGCACTCCCACAACTATATGGAGCTCCTCTGCCAGGGGCAGCATCAGCAGAGCCAGCTGAGGATTGATTACTCTTCTACAAAGAAGATCACACTGCCGTGAGGTTGCTACAACCCTTTGATCAAAGATGTATCCAATGAACCATTGAAGTAATATGTCAGAATGAAAGAGTTGTAATTAATAAGGGGTGAACAATAAAGGTGATGTTGAATCCATGTACTTTGGCTTTTTTGAAGACGAGAGAGTATTTATTCGTATCTGATGGATACTGAATCGCAGTACAGCCACTGTTAATCATGAAGCCAGGCAGCTGGAGAGAGAAGAAAGTGCCTGGGGCATTGGGGAGGTGTTGGTGTGAGAGAGCCAGACAGCAGGAGAAAGCAAATGGAAGCCTTAACAGAGACCTGGAGTGAGGTCAAATAGCTGTGGTAATAAGGAGAAGGAGAGGGAAGGATACTGAACCTTACTTAGAATCATAAATGTGTGATCCTCATTTTCAGTGTCCATTTTTTATATATGTTTGGGAATCGGATTTGTTTGAATATATATATGGCAGTACAGAGTACAAATCAGTTTTGACTCAGAGACTCTCCATAACCTTATAGTTGTTCCTTTGTATTTTAATTGAATATATATCTTTCTGTTTTTTTTCAAGGATCTTAAAGGGCTTTACCACCATTCATTCAATAAGTTAAATCAACAGCACCACTGGCAAATAGGTAACCATTACTGTTGAGCTAATTTTCCATATGTATAAACTGAGGCACAAAAAGATTAGGGCACATTTTTCAGACTTGATACCTAAAATCAGGCATTTATATAAGGATAATGATTTTTCTCAGCAATTCTGAATTCAAGTTACTTTTATTTAGGTGCCTAAATTTGGTCATTTGGGTTTAAGAATTTGACCTAAGTCATTTTGTCCCTATCACATAAGAACATAAGTATCCTCCATCACACTGTACCAAACCAAAATTAGAACCCAGGACTCCTAACACCCAGTCACTTGCTCTACCTGCTAGAAGTAAATGTATTAGCCTTATTGTTATTGGAATATTTTCTTTCTAATTCAAAACCAAACAAACAATAATAAAATAAAGGGTTTGGTTTCAGCAGATATTAAAGATAATTTTCTCTCTGTAGTGGTAGCTTGGCAATCTTCAGAGACTATTGATATTTCTTTCCCCCAAGATAAAATAAAATGCTTCAGCTTTGTGGTTCTCGGATTGGTTTTAAGGAGTGTAAAAGTGATATGTACGTTAACCAAGGACATCCACTGCCTAAAACAGGTGATTAATTAATGCAGCTTTTGATTGCAATTTAATAATATTTTATTTTGCCTATCACCACCATTGTAAAATCCCAGAAGCCCTTTACTGAAACTGGAGTGAGACAGAGTCAGCAGGTGTTATTAAGAGAACATGTCTGTTGCCTTTGCAAAATGCCAGAAGTTGATTGCAGACCAACTGGGGAAGACCTATGAGATTCTTCCAGTGTACACAAAAGGAATGAACCTATAATTAAATTACAGTTAAACACAGATGGTTATTTTACAGCAGGTGCTCAACTTTGAAAGTGTATCTCTGGACTATTTTTGTTCCAACATGGTGTTCAGTCCCTGTTGGGTTTCTGGCAGCATTTTACAGTGAGACAGAAATATTTCTTTGTATAAATTTTGGTCTTTTTGCCAGAATATAAAGTTACTGAGTTCAGTTATGTTTTAAAGGAAAGCTAGAGAAATAATTGTGGAGCAGAGATTAAATGTAATTTTAGATCATTTGAAAAGGAAAAAGTAATATCATTTGATCATAGTAAAGGACATCTGTATACCATTTACTGGATTTAAAGGACTGTTATGTACAATTAAACCTAGTTCTTAAAAGTGAAATAAGGTGAAATAAATATTATGCAAATTTTACAATTACATGTATACTTTTTATTTGAATGCCAAAAAAACACCTCAGTGGAACATTACACCATTCAAAGATCAGAGTGGTAACTTCTGTTTGCATGTTTATACATAGGATGAGCCTTCAAAGGCTAAATATCAAAGTCACTGGGAGTTGACGATGCTTTGTGCTACTCAGGATCATGTCCTAAAAACTCACACAGAAAAATAATACTAATTTGCCAAATGAATGTCTTGAAAGTGGAATTTGCTTTTAAATGTAAAAGACTTAACGTTTCTGAATCCATCAAGTAGAAAATAGCCATGCCTTTCCAACCATGCAATGTGTTCTGATGGTAGTTATAACTTTGTAATAGTCAAAAGAGGCAAGTTTCATGGCTTATGAGTCTATTTGTCACAATAGAGTTTAATCTGTGAGTTGTATTTCCTGTTACATATCAGAAAGATTGGTGCTTGCTGGGTGATCACCCCAGTGCTTTTTGTTTGGTAGTAGGTTTGACAGTCTGATAAGTATCCAGGGAAAACTTGTCTTGCACCAGTAGGCCATGTAAATATACCAATAATGTATACCAAGGAGTTGTAGAATAGCTTTGGGAGCAGTTATGTAAATGAGCCGCTAATATCCCTTGCTCTACTATTCCTATACTGGACCTACGTCCTCTACCTCATCCATAAACGAGTCGTGTAACACAAGGTAGGCTCTGCAGCCCTAAGGCTGGAATAGTCCTATGAGCAGTCCCAAGTTTGAGAAGAGTCTCACTCCCTTTACTGGCCTATGTGCCATCTGAATGAAAACTACCTGATGGGATGGGGAGGCTGCTCATATCCTCACTTGGGCTCTTGCTGCTGGATCCCCAGATCCATCTATGATCCATGTGGGCTCCATCCAAACAATCACCCAACCCAAGCACTTGATAAAGGGAAGGGGCAGGGGATTTTCTGACAGTGGTGCCTCTTTTCTCCCTTGCTCAGCTAAGCAATGGAGCGGTCAGACAGGGAGATAAATAGCTTCTAAATATTTGATTTGTGATTGACAGAATGTCAGTCTTCATGGAACAGCCTGGCCCTCTCAGAGAACAAACAAAGAAACTTCCACATGAGTTGTTGTGCAGCATGAAGAACAGTGTTCTACCCAATGTCAGTGTAATAATCAACTGAATTTACACCATGCTCCTCATCCTTCACTTCTGCATCTGATCCTTCTCTCCATCTTTAGTCACGTGAATCCTACACAGGTCTCCTATCCTCCCATCACCGCTCATCTATTCTCCTCTCTTACTTCTTTGCCATCCAGGAACTTTACCATCTCCTCTCTTATTAACCAACTGCCACACCCAGCAATCCCATTCCCCGTCTTGTAGATCTTCCTCTCAGCTTTGCTCCTTCTTGTTTCTTCTCCTTGCTTCTGGCAACATCTTTCTCAATCCTGATCCCACCACACCTACACTGCTTTTACTCCCACTGCTTCCGCTGCTTGCAATATTCTCCTTGATGTTGTATGCCATTCAATCATTTTCTCTTCCTTCATGTCCTTCTTCAAGGCGTGCTATTTTTATTATTATATTTGTATTACACAAGTACCCAGAGACCCTAGTCAGGTTGAGACCATAGTAGAGTGGGCACTATAGAGAGACAAGATGGGTGAAGTAATATCTTTTATTGGACCAGCTTTTGTTGGTGTGAGAAACAAGCTTGCGAGCTATACAACATGGCTACAACAACAGCAGGCACTGTCCTCACATGTAATAAGATACAGTCCCTGCCTTACATACTTTAGATAATGTTTCAATTCTGACTAAAAAGTTCATCTTACTGTTAAAATAAAAAAGGAACTAATAAGATGTACACTTAATAGAAGCACATTTCATTCTCCCGCTGTTTAGTCCTCATCTTCTGTATATTATTACACATCCTGGTTCATATCATCTCTTGCTGTGCTCTGTCTCAGTTAGACTGTTAACTCCTCAAGACAGGGTCTCTCTTTCTTGTGTGTAAAGTGCTATGTGCACATATGCGTTGTATAAATAATTATAAGTAACAATGTATCCACTGACTATCTCTTCAAACACACTCTTTGTGTCCTCTAGTGTGATTCCAATGAGTGTGGTTGCTGTATTCATCTACAAAGCATACTAGAAACAATCTTCTCCATCAGAAGGCAATTAGCTTCCTGACTGTGCAACTGTGGTAGCTGCTCCCTTATACCAGTAAGTACTGCCCATTCACTAACACCCAAGGTATGCCAATGTAGGCCCTAAACAGCTACCCCACACTGTCTGTTGGGTGGCAGGTATTTTTAGGTGCTGCTTAGTGCCTAAATTGAAATGATAGCTGTTACTGAGCGGGCAGTACCCCTGGGTATAAGGGAGCAGCTTCCACAGTTGTATAGTCAGGGAGTCAATTGTTTTCTAATGAAGATCATTTCACTTTTCAAATGCATATGGAACCTTTGCTGTTGACCAAGGAATGGCAAAAATCTAGAAAATCTCATTCTCAGCTTTATTACTGTTTCTTTCTTTCTTTTTTTTTTAAATGAAGCCTTTCATATATTTTTAAACTGTCGTGGCTAGGTTAGTAGGGAATGTGATTTATTAAATCTAAGAATACAATGGCCAATGCTTTGTAAAACCCGCTGGCTCGTACGGTGATAGAAATACAATGTGCACGTACATTAGTATTGCATCAAAAGGCTTAGATAAGCACTCCTAACCAATAGTTTTCTAATGGATAGTTTATCTCTTATGAAGATGATTTAAGAAAAAAAGTCATTTTAAATGGATATTTATCACCCTCGTTATAAAGCCACCTGCTGAAAGTCTCTGCCTCAGTCTGAGGTTCTGCTTTTCTGATATAGGTTTTAATGGTACAGAACCATTATGAATACTTAACAACAACAAAAAAGTCTCTCAGTGCAAAACTTGCAGTATGTAGCTTAATTGCACACTTTACCAAAATCCCCCAGAGAAAAGAGTGATGATGTCAACAAATGTTCATGAAGCTTTGCCTGAGATTATCTCGGTGGGCTAGTGTTTCCGAAGAGCTATCAAACCGTCCATAAAACTAGTGGTAGCAGTCTTGTCCGTTACAGTACGGTTAGATGAATAAATAACTCTTAAGAATTAAATTTGCTGAGATAGACCCAATTAAATTGTCTGGATGGAATATTCTGTTCTTCTATGCATGTCTAGTAAGAGTCACCTTAGAGCAGTGGTTCTCAACCTTTCCAGACTACTATACCCCTTCCAGGAGTCTGATTTGTCTTGTATACGCCAAATTTCACCTCACTTAAAAACTACTTGCTTTCAGAATCAGACATAAAAATACAACAGTGTCACAGAACACTGTTTCTGAAAAATGGCTTATTTTCTCAGTTTTACCATATAATTGTAAAATACATCAATTGGAATGTAAATATTATACTTACCTTTCAGTGTATAGAGCAGTATAAATAAGTCATCGTATGAAATTTTCTTTGTAGTGACCTTGCAAGAGCTTTTTATATAGTCTGTTGTAAAACTTGGCAAACATCTAGATGAGTTGATGTACCCCCTGGAAGGCCTTTGCATATCCCCAGGGATACGTGTACCCCTAGTTGAGAACCTCTGTCTTAGAGAGTCCATGCAAGGTTCTCCATGACATTTAAGCCCCTTATTTGCTATGTGTGTGTGTGTTTGTTGGATAGGAGGGAGAAGAGATGTTGCTAGAGTTTGCAGGAAGTGGGGGTCAGCATAGAGGGAGGCTCTGGGAGTTGGGTTATTGGAGGGTCTATTGGAACCATGATGATACAGATTCAGTGTTTCCATGTTATGTGGAAAGGCTGGAGCAGCTTTTCCAGTTCCAAGTAGTTTCTGCCGAGGGGGCTGCACTATAGTTATGCGTCCTGCCACAGGCTTCTGGTTATTGAGTAAGTCCTACCAGCCCTCAGTTCTAGTACTCAAGATTAGTTACTCAGGTTTATGGACTTAAGTTATTGACCGTGATATGAATTTTGACTGATGTTCTACCATACCTTGATGTGTTAATTTGATTTTCTACAGTGTCTTGCCCTTCACTGCATCAAGTTTCTAAGCCAAGAAAATCTATTTTTAGAAATTGAGTCCTGCAGTATTCTAGACAATATTTGACTGTTACATTGTGATGCTCATGAAGATCTACAAGGCAGCCTGTCCAGCTTTGTTGAACTTCTGCCTTTCAAAAGTTCACTACGTTTTCTTTGCATAAAACTCCCTCACCTCCTCCATGGCTCCAGTATCCTTGGGATTTTACAAGTAGGCTCTCAGGCTGATGGTTTCATTGTTAGTTATTCATTGTGTTATATTCATTAAAGGAAATCAGTCATTTACTTGTGTTTGCAAGTAGGTGCAGTGATTAG
>ML675646.1:22302680-22346283 GCA_007922155.1 Mesoclemmys tuberculata
TGATGTTCCTGACATAACCAGTTATGCTTAGGAATTAGAATAGATCAGAGTGGAGACTCTGCAAACACTTCTTCACGAAAGTTTAGAGACTAGAAGGAACATATTTGGAATCTTGAAAAACATATAGCCACACACAAACATTCTAATCAGTAGCATTTTTAGGCATCTGACTCTCCTGTATACTCATGGGTGATAGATAACTTTTTTCAAATAAACATTTTCCTTGTTGCTGTTTCCAATGCCATTACTTAATCATATTCAATTTACACTGACCCTGTAAAATTTGAGGCAATGAGATTGGTGGAGATTTCCTTGTTATACTTGAAATATGACAATTTCGCTTGCACATTAATCACATGAAAGTCAAATGCTTGTATTTGAGATTTAGGATGGATTCCAAGATTTATTCTACTAGATTTATGTGAAAGGACTATAGTGTTTTGAATAAGAATTATGTAACACTGACCAACTGTGAATTATTTTTACTTGAGATTCACCATTGTGGATTTTAAATTAAAATTTGCTCAACTTTATTGAGACAAACATTGGGTTTTTTATCATAAGAATATGCTGTAATAGCAGCATAGTCAGGAAATATTTACAGTGTAATAAAATACAAAGCTTATTCTTTCTCTTATGATCAATTCATATTCTTTGCTAATATTTAATCAGTCCTAGTGACATAGTGATTTGCCTGGCATTACCTCTGATATGTTCCTGTGATGTTCTGATTCTTAAATTATTTGCCTTTGAACTCGCCATGACCTCCATGCAGCCTTCCATGGCTGAAGAAAATTCCTCCTTTGTCATTCCAGTATTGGTGAGTAATCTACTAAGAAAAGATGTATATAAGCCATTGTTTGCCATTGCTACTAAATTAGCTTTAAAATGTCGTTATACAAGAATGACTCCTATCACATCCTGTATGCACTTTGTTTCCATGTGAACTGTGAAGAACAACAACCCAGGTAGTATGGGTAAATGTGACTTCTGACCACAGACACAATAGAAGATGATTTGGACTAAAACCATTAGTTTTAGACCCAAATTTCCTGTGAACCAGAGATTATGAAAACATTGTTTTGGAAACACTGAAACATGATGTTTCTGGAACAAAATATGCTCCTCAGATGCTCTGCAACAGTCTTGCGGTCTGCTGGCACTGGAAACGCTTGGCCGTGTGGACTGCCACAGAACAAGGGACCTCAGAGCTTCCAAATTTCTGGGCAAGATGACTTCCTGGTCTGCCTGACTCCTGCAGCCCCAAGGAGCCAGCTGGCCTGGGAGTTTGGCTCAGAGGCAGGAAGGCTGGAAACCTTGAAAGCCTCATCTCAAGTTACAGCTCTCTGGGCTTCCAGACTCAGTGCTGGGAACCTAGATTGAAATCCATAGCCTCAGCCAGGGCTTGTTGCTGTGCTTCCTGTAGCAGAGACAGGGAGCCTGGGACCCATGGCTGGTGCCAGGGTCAGTGTTGCCAGGAACTAAGCCCTGGTTACAGCCAGGACTTCCAAGACTCCTTACTCTGAAGCCCTGGGGTCCAGGTCCTAGGCCGGTCCCTCTAACAGAGCTATGGACTTTGGAAGTATGAGGAAACGTGCTAGATGAGCTGGCAGAGAACTGAGGTGGTTTCCGGTGGAATTCTGCCTGCAGTTCCATCAAAAATGGTCTAACTTGAACTAATTCTGTGAAATATTTTAGGTTCAACAAATCGTCGTTTTCCAGCTTAACTCTGCTTTGTTGGAAAATTACTGACAAGCTCTACCCCAAAGGACATATGGGATAGCACAGCTGCCTCCCAGTCTCTTTTCCTGTCCTTGGCTCTTCCTGTCCTGTACTTCCATTTCGTCATATCAGGCTTGTCAGGAGTAGGGCTGGGACCAAGATTGTCACAGGATTGAGTGGTTAATCGGGCGGCCCTTCTGTGGCTCAGCTGCGCTCATAGGCTGCCCAGAAACTGAGCAGATGAAGCTGCAAGTACTTGTTCCCGATAGAGTGTCAATAGCAATGGCTCTTTACAGGAATCCTGAGCTGGCTTCCTCTTCCCTGCTACTAACGACCTTCCCTGCTAACTGGTATAACATCCGCAATGGTTTCTCCAAGCCTATGGAAAGTGGCTAGTTCACCTGGTGACTCTTCCATCAGGCTTTGTCATGTCCCTAATGTGTACCTGGCTATAGGACATGTCACAAATATGTTTGTTATTCATCTGCTTAAATTTAAAGGCAGACACATCTCATTAGCCTCATCCTTCTTTCATTATACTGTATTCAAGTGTAGAGATGCCAGTGATGGAACAACAGCTCAGACTTGCATCATAGATCCTACCAATTTCAGTCCAGAGTATTTATCTACAATAAATCAAAACTAGGAAAAGAGTTTGGGGTGGTATTGATAAGACATTTGGTAATCTTCTTTGTATCTGACTTTTAGGTAGCGGCTTAACCAAGCTTTATTATTTTTCCCCTTTGTTGCCTTTAATTAAGTTGTAAAGTGAGCCTCTCTGTGTACCTAACTCCCAAAGGGGGCATTATAGCTAGACAAACTCTTACTGACAATATTGTCAGAAGAGTGATGTGGAGATATTACATTCATGTTAATAATAGAAAAGGAATCCCCAGTGCTCATTTTCAGTGTGTATGTCATTCCCAAACTGCAATATAATAAGTATCTGCTGCAGATCCAGATTTTTAGTGGGGAAAGAAAACTGTGATCTCAGTTCTTTTGTCCTGATTTTCAGGGACAGTGATCACCAACAACTCCCATTCAAGTCAATGGGAAAATAAGTTGCTTAGCATATTTAAAAATCAGTCCATAGATGTCTCAGGTTAAGTACTCAAAATTAGTGGACACTTATAAATATTCTGATATGTTCAAAAGTGTCTACTAATTGTGTGTCCCGCTTGAGACACGCCTTGTCTGATTCAAACAGTTTTAACCTGAAACTGTGAGCCTCTTCCAAAATGACCAAAAAAAAAAAAAAAAAAGGTGAAATGTAAGTTTAAAGATGTCAAGACAGAGCAATAATTATATTAAAAGGTTGGAAACTTCATCCTGACATCTGTTCTGCAAAATTTGGACAAAAGAAAAAATGTGATGGGGGTCCTTCTTTCTTTCTTGGATGACCCTAGAATCATGTAATTTTTGCCTTCTTTGGGTATTAGTAACAAATGTTTTATCCAGCTCTAATGCATATCCTGGTGAGGCAGACATTCCCAAATGTGTTTTGGGAAGCTGACAGATTCTTTTTATGGAGCATGCTGAAATTTAGTAGATGGAAAAACTATTTTGCACTTACATACTGGGCAAAGTGTGCTTTTAGGCATGGATATTAATAGGAGCAAAGTTAGGTCAATGCTGAGTATTTTGAAAATCCTGATCCTAAGGCACAGGCCTGGGGTTGAAGAAGGTGTAAAGCTGTGAGGCCCCAGGGACAGCTCTGAGAGGCATTGTGCTAGAATGGGCCTTCCTAGCTGCAGGGGAGTGCAACACTACATTCTCCCTTGAAGAGACAGCATGCTTTTCTCTGCATGCACAGTCAACTCCACCGGCCGTGCAGACTGTGGAATGGTCCACGTATTTTTTTATTATTATTATTATTATTTAAAAAGCAGGGAGTTTCCAAGGAGATTTCACGGTGGACTTTTACTCTCTGCTGTGAAATGTCCTACAAGGTGAAATTTGGTGGCAGAGTAGAGTGGGACCCTACACACTCAAATATAAAAGTCACGCAAATGAGTTTTATATCTGCTTGGATCAAGAATTAGAGCCACCTTCTTAGACCTGAGTCATAAATATATATTGGACATTAGATAGTTTTCTCTCTTTGGAACAAAAAATTTGCTATCCAGTCAAATTAGAAATTTGTGAATTATCCATATATAATTCAGTTAGTGGTTAGTATTGCATTTCCTTCACTGCATTGGTTGAATGGTCTGTCTGTCTACAAAAAATTATAGTTGTTTGTTCCAGATAGTGTCAGCCTCAGCATATTGAGAATACTTATGTTTTCATTAACTGTTATGTTGGTAATAATTTTTAACAGCATTTAGAAAGTGGATTGAGCAAAAGGAAGAGGAAAAATCACAGATGGGTGAGATTTGGTGATAATGGATAGATGCACTAGTGCTTTTAATCAGTGAATATTTATATGGGACTCTATTAGCTGATGGAATAAAAAGGGGAAATATTTTATTATTTTTCTTGTTCTAAGGCATATTTTTAGAGCACTTTCAAAGATGCAAAAGTGATCTTTTTTTCAAATGAACTTCTGCAGAGTAGCTTTAATTGAAGTTCCTATTCTACACAAATAAAAATTGTTTAAAATGGAACATTTTCATAAGGCAGAAAGATTATTGCATTAGATATGAGCTGACATGGTGTCTTTTCCAAATACTTTCTTAATTTAAACAAAACATCTCACTGAATGCAAAATTGTTGAACTAATTTTTAGCTTTATTTAATCAGTTTATTTTTTACTTATGTAAAAATGATATTTTATCAAAAATGAATTGGTGAAATTCAGTACATTTCCATTCTTTTATCGCTTAAATAATAAACAAATAATAATAAAAATAATATTAGGTACTTTTAATATATGCTTATATCTGTAGAGGTACTTTAGCAGAAGTGCAATTTGCATCTGCTTTTAAATACGGTGCTTAGGGATGTGTTTATTCTATCAAACTGGATCCTCATAATATCTTAGTAAGTCGCTTGATACTTGGGCTGGTGGATGAATTGCTGATGAGGGGCATAGCATGTTCTCTAAGGTAATTGGCTGATGAATCTGCAGTCTAAATTTATACAATTTGATTAGTTCCACTGGCAGATAATTGGTAATTAGATGGTACACAAATGTCATTTTCTTCCATGCTTCATCTTTCAATCTTATTTCCCAAATAACATTTGTTGGAATATAAAATCACAAGCTGACATGAAAATGGCTTTATATCCTAAATAATGCCATAGAATGGAGAATTAGGATTGATTGATATAATTGTTTATGTTGAGGGTAACAATGAATTTATTTCTTTTAAAGGAAATGCAATTTACGTTTATTTTTCACCATAACATTTTAAAAATAGATTGTCTCAGACAAGCAGACCTTTATCTTGCAAGACTAAAACGTGCAATGAAATACTTTCTGTGCTGTTTGCCATGTTCGATTCTTTATTAAAACCATTTTCTTTTTAAGGGCTTGCTATGAATTACTCTGACACATGTGAAAGTCTTATAGATATCCATTACCAACTGGTTATAAGACAAATGGCTATAACATTTGCTTATTAGCATAACAGACCAGTGGTGCATGTCCCATTATTTCAAAAGGGTGAAGCAGCAGTTACTGTAGATCTCCAAATGATAGAAACTAAGCAAAGAAAAAGATAGGTTCCAACTCTTGGAATGCCATTGGGTGCCATTGGAATCTATTCTAATCTATGGCTTCTGTTCACCAAAAGTAGCTCTTCAGCAATGAATGTCTGAGGAAGGACTTTGCTTTCTTAGAAAGACTCTAGATCAGATTTTCTTCTTCACTGAAAGCTAGGTTCAACAGCATTTGAGTGTGTAATCATTGATGGAATAATTGAAGATGAAAATCAAATGGGATGTCCTCAGGGTCAGAGAGTGGGATGATGACGATGACTCTATTGTATGCTGATGATTGCAAGTTAGGTCAGATGGGTAAAAAAATCTAAGCATAGGTAAAACTACCAAGAGTTCCTGAATTCTAGTGCCACTCTGACAATGATGCCTATGGGCTTGAACAGCTCACTTAAACTTCCCACCTCCATTTCACTGTTGTTAACGGGAATTAATGGATCTGATTCTGCATTTCCTTGTAATTCATGTCATCATTCACATGTGTGCAAGGTCAGTGTGAAACTTTACCATATCAGAATAGTAGCATTTTGCACTGGTGTAAATGACTATACAATGGTGAAAAGTTCCAGAGGGGTAGCCGTGTTAGCCTGTATACAATAAAAACAATGAGAGTCCTGAAGCACCTTAAAGACTAACAAATTTCTGCGGGCATAAGCTTTCGAAGTGAGTTGCAACCCACGAAAGCTTATGCCCGCAGAAATTTGTTAGTCTTTACGGTGCTACAGGACTCTTGTTTTTACTATACAATGTACAGTGGAGATCAGGCCCCACTATATTTGCATACCTCCCAGTGCTGATGTAAGTAGAAATTCATGTTTGTAAAGAAGTACTTATTAATTACATTAGTGGCAAGAGGCCTCTGTTAAGGTGCAGGGCTTTTTATGCTGGACACATACTGAAAAACAATTCCCACTGTGAAGAATTTGTACGGTCTGATTCTCTTCTGGCTTGTACCCAGAGTAAATCAGGAGCAACTCCAAGTCAAGGGCATGGAAAACTGGAGAAAGTGAGAGGGAGAATCAGGGCCAAAATATAATCAGAGACAAGTCACAGCAGCTGGGTGTAAGAAACAAGATGAGCGCATATGGGATTAACACTGAAAGGAACATGTAGTTAGAGAGACTGGCTATGTCTGCAGCCTGTAAATTGCAAATCTTTATTTTTCCAGTACGTAAACAATAGGTAATATTAACCTCTGCTACCTAGCCGTTTTCAGTCAATATGAAAAAAGCTGTCTAAATGTTAGTACTTCCGTTAGCACTACTGTTGTGCTCCTGGTTCACTTGGCCAGTGAAGGCTGCAAGTATGATGTGAAATGAGAACTTCACTTTCTCAAATGCCTCATATCACTTGCCACGTTAGCCACTTTTGAGCAAACTTTGCTAAAGCATGAAATGTTAACATAAAGAATGTTATCATGATGTGTACAGACACGGTCTAAGAGACAGGACAGGATTGACTGTCTTTGTAAGACTCCTCCCCCTCTGTAGAAAAGAATATTGTGTTACCAAATTGTGCCACCAGCTAGAGAAGAAACATTGGTAAAAATCCATGGATGGAAGATGACGTATGTGGAACAAGATCAACGACAATGAGGATGTTGGGATTTAAAGTCATCCTGAGGTGGGGGTGCCCCAGACACCTGGGAGCTCTTAGAGGTACGTTGGTTATCACAAGCTGAAGTGGGAAGCAGGGCTCCAGGTGAGGAATGGCCCCCACAAGGTGGCAGAGTTCTGCACTCACTGCAAGGGAGAGGCAGTAAGTGCTGCTGTTGCTTTACTAGGAACAGGGTAAAAAGCAGAACACTTTCTAGCTGCTTGCTAGGGCATGGGAAGCAGAGTAGAGAGCCCAGCTGAAGGAGGAAGAGTAGGATGGCTGACAGCCTCCCATATGCCTAGAAGAACAGAGGGGGCAGCAGCAGGAGTTAATGCCTCGAAAGAGGAAAAGGCGGTAAGATGGAATTTGTTTTGGGAGATTTGGGGATGGTTGTAATTGATTTACTTGGGAGAGGGGGTGAAGACGGGACAATTAAATATGCATGACTTCGGCAGGGTGACTATTGTGGGGCATGGCAATACATTTTTTTTCACCTGCATTAGTAGGCCTTAGGCCTTGGGCTAGTAGATATGTTTTTCAAGCTTTGTTCCGCACAATTCCTCAACACCCTAAAATTTTACCAGCTGTGCCTCATAACAGCTTGAGAGACCTAACCTTCTAGTCACACCCAGCCACAGGCTGGGAACTTTGGACCAACTGAGACATGAGCTCAAGAGAAGAAAGAATGTGTGGTATTTGAGAGAGGGGGTCAGGGATCTCTCCTTCATGCTAGCTGCTTTATGTTCTACTTCCACTGTAAGAAAATCCTATAGCCTAGGTGCCGCTCCCTATTTCCTGTTTCTGCCACTGGATCTCCTCTCACAATTTGAATTATACACATGGGATGAGGGTTAACAATTACATGGACCTCATGGCTCAGCCAGGGGTAACAGATATACTTGAACCCACCCTGCCAGGATGCATTCTGCCTTCTACAAGTGTAACACCTCAAGTGGAGGGGCAGAGCAGCTGTTGCGCCACTTCACAGGATATAATGTGAGCTAGTAGGTGCGTTGGATCATTGCCTTGCCCCTTTTCTGCCCTGTTTCTGGAAGACACCCTTGCTAGCAGTGCTGCCCGGAGCAATCCTTGCATTCAGAGGCACATGCGGCTTGTCAGGCCCAGTTTATACATGAGGGCACAAAGTCTGGGCATTATCAGACCTGGAGTGAGTGTGTTGGATCATCTAAATTTTAAGAATATTGCCAAACGTTTCCATAGCAGCTGCTTTTGTGATGATCCAATTATAGAAATGGCTCATTTTGGTAGAGCTGTTCGCCAGCTGTGTGAAAAATGGCATCATTCTAAGGTACTCTGGTCATTTTGTGTGTGTGTGTGTGTGTGTGTGATGGATTGTATACTGCTTGAAGATGCAGTGTATGGTAAGCAGACATCTGAAGTACAACATACGGATACAATGAATTGTGCTAAAGTGTAAAGGCAAATACATCGTAGTGCATATGGGCAGAGCGTCCACATAGCTTGATTCTGTGGGCATTTGACTGCACTTCGCTCATATCTTTTAAACAACCCATATGCACTAGTACATTGTATTTATGCTCATAGCTGATTTTACAACATGCTCAGCAGTGCACACCCACATAATCTCTGGGAAAGACCAAACCTTCAATCTTTTTGGTACGTTAAAATTAGCAAGAACTATTGATACAGTGCTTCATTCATCTCAGTATTTCAGAAAAAGATCAGTATTACTCTCTTTTATTATTATTATTCATTAGACTAAAAAAAAAAATCTGCTAAATCCGCAAACCTCTCCAACAAAGAGGATTTGACCATTTTAAAATGTTAAAGCACTTATTCTACATAACACAAGGCAACTGATTTTAAAAAAAACATGTTGGTCTTTTCAGCGAAAAATGGCTGAAAATCTAGCTCATCTCTGATACCTGAAATAACATTTAAATTCCAGTAAAAATGGCAAGAGACCTCTCTGGAACTTAAATTCCAGTGTAACCCAGGCAGGAGTTCACCAGGATATAATTTTTCTTTAAAAAAAAAAATAGAATTCACTTCTGCAGCCATTATGGGAACCTTCTAAATGACCCAGCTGACATGAATCACTAGCCTAATTACAGTGATGTCAGATTTCTATTTAAACTTGTAGAAACATTTATTTTCTGTGTCTAGTTACATCTCTGTAATAATTACTGAGATTTGGCAATGCTTCTTATATGGGCATTGACCATAAATTATTGTTAGACCGAACACCTTTGGAGACTGGAGGCAGGTTAGCTGACAGTTTTAATTTACTGATCCTGTTGTGATTAGTGTGTGTAAAGTAGGTGGTAAGGTGAAAAGAGGGTCAGGGCTAAATCCTCCACCAGTATAGAATCTGATCACAACTATAGCAGGCAATTACCCATCCTATACAATTTCATTGACAGTCTTTTAGCAAGGGTGACATCTGCTGGCACCTGTAAGCAAACTGTAATAGCTTAGGCTGAAATTCCTTATCATTAGTGCCAGTCCTGATCTGCTATTGCCAAATCAACTGAGTTAGTAACAAAAAGTGCCAAACAGTAAATCAATATAATAGAAGTCTGGGTGTGTGTGTGTGTGTGTGTGTGTGTGAGAGAGAGAGAGAGAGAGAGGGCGCCAGATCTTCACCATGAGAACACTTGGTCCTCAGCACTTTTGAAAATCTGGCCCAGTAAGTGCTAATCATGAAGTTAGAAGCTTAATTTTTGGTGTCTATTTTAAAAATCTTGTCTGTAGAGTAAGAATAGAGGTAGAAATATTTCGAGGAGCTGTTATACAGGTAATTCCATGGGCCCAATTCTACTAGCTGCTAATCACTTTCAGTTGAATTGCAAATACTCAGTACCTCGCAGGGTCAGGTCTTCAGTTTGAAGGAAGACTATATTTCATATATTCTTTTGTTTGAGAAATCATTGTTGTGTTCACACAATTAAAGAATGTGTCATAATTCATGTACACTAGGGGTCTATTTTAACATTCCTCCTTAACTGGCATTTTCTTGACAGGGGGAGGGGACGACTTAACCCGAAATATGATATTGCAACATTAAGGTGTTTATGTGTGTCCATATATGCAACTCTGTTTACTGACTTAGAATACATAGCTGCGTAATCTGTTCTCTTAATCTCTTAAAAGAGATTTAAGATATCTTTAAGAGCCAACTCTGAATACAGATAGTGTTTGTTGAACAGCCAGTCCCAGTTTTCAATATCATGTGCTGGTATCCTTACTGTCTGTTAGTGTTCCTGTTCACCTAGCTCTTTTATCACCATACCATCTTCAGTGGCACAGCCCAGCCAATTAAAAGTAACTTTTTAACCAATTGTGGTGCTCATACAGTGCAATTATACCAAGATGCATGTCATCTTCCTAAGACTGCACATGGCAAATAATCATGACAGGAGCTAAACAAGTTGTAGCCTCTTAACTCAAATTTGAGGGCCTGATGCAATATCTGTGCAGACAAACAGAATAGAGCTGGATGTCTATGAGAGAGAGCGCAAAAAACTTGTATCAGGTTTTAATTTATTTGCATAAGGATATCCCTCTGACTACTGACAGGACCACAGCTATCTTCCTTCTTATAACCGTTAAGTAGTCCATCTCGCTTATTTCATCCCATCTTGGCTGTGACTCTCCTAAAAAGTTTGTGACTGCCCAGCTTCTTACATTTAAGTTGCAGCAGTGTTAAAATGTAGTTATTCCTTAGGATTTTATGAAGCATTTTGGAGTATCACAAAGGTAGGGGAATATAAAAGAGCCAAAAGGAGAAAGTTACGGCTCTTTATTTATATAGGGATTAATATATCTACCCTGCACCAGGAGGCAGCCCCATTTTGGGATCTTCATCCCATTTCTAATCTAATTTGCCTTCAGCCTGATTTACAGACCTCTTGTACATCTTTCCTGCTGAATTCATGTCAGAGGAAGAGCAACCTGTTATTTTAATTTGGGAATAAACACCCGTGTGGATTCAATATATGCCACATGTATACCCAATTCATTTTAATCCAGTTAGCTGCATTATCAGCTCCTCCTCCCACAATCCTCATAACACTCCTCTTTGACCTGCAAGGTCTTGTGTGTCAATTCCTAGATAATATTTTTATTTGGTGGGTAAAAAAATGTGTTCAAATGATGCTGGCCTCCACTGTGACACGTGACAGCTAATAAAACTGTTTTTTAGGGTTGTCTCGCTTTACCTCTTGGCTTAGGTCTTCATGAGGCAGTCTAGAACCAGTCGTCCAGAGGTAGAAATTCTAAGCTAAACTGTGTGTTATGAATGTCCTGTGGGAAAAAAACCATAATGTAAATCGTAGTTCTGTTTAGTGCCCTAGTGTGCTTTAAAATGACCTGTAGATAAGCTTAATACACCAGCTACCTGCACAAATTCAGCTCCTCTTTTTATTAAAATAGAGTCTCAAATATGAGGAGTTTGATTATGCAAAACATATCATTGTCTGTGTGGCCACTGCCATAAAGGAACAGATGTAATGAGGTATGCTACCTTTGCTAGTGCAGGAAGTGATGTTTGTGATTCAGCAGATGGAAGCCTTCCTTCTGAGTCAAAACCAAACTTGTAGGAAGTAAAGATTTATTTTTTTTTGAGAAAGGATGTGAGGTGTGAATTTCCAGTTCTTCTTTGAGTGATATCTCCATGGGTGCTTCACTGTAGGTGTGGCAGCGCCTTTGTGTCTGGACTCGGAGATCTTCAGTAGCAGTGCCTATCTACCATTTGATTGGGTCCTTTTCTTTCATCTTTTGTCTACCATTTGATTGCGTCCTTTTAGCTCAGAAACAAACTTCTTTCTTACCCTTTAAACTTCCCATGTATTTGTATTTGAAAACTTATGAGTGCCTGTATTTAAAGCCAATCGCTTATAATTAAGCAAAGTTATGTTTTTGTTGGAGTCTCAGCTTGCTTCTTTGGATTTCATAGGGAGTTATGGGTCCTAATCTGCTCCCATTAATCTCATTTGGAACAGGCTTGGACACTATGGGCAGGATTTTCAAAACAGTTCATCTCCCATTCGGGCTCCAAAATAAGTGGCCAGCTTTTCAAAAGAGTTCAGCATCCAACATGCGAGGCTCTTTTGAAAATCTGTCTGTGTGTGTCAGAATGGGAGCCTTTGGGAGCTGAGCACTTCAGAAAATCTAGCCCTTTATTTATGTGCCTAAATGGGAACTGAACTCTTTCAGGGGGGAAAAAAATCTGTCCCATTGCTTGTGTGTGAACATTTCATCAGCTGCTGCATAGAAAAGACAAAAAGGTCCTTGTGTAGCTGAAATGGTAGGCTCTAAATACAGCTCTGCAGCTGTGTGTGGTTTATTATCTCTGACCCAAAATAAATACTATTCTTTCAAAGTAATGCTAGTGTTGTGAAAGTCCATTATGTATACTTGAGAAGAATAACTGGTTTACTATGTATGCAGTGCAAGATTTACAGTCTCCTGAACTTTTCACTTACTTAGTTTAAAGTGTTTGACGGTTGCAGGTGATGTGACACTAATGGTTGCTGTTCAGTAACAGAGCTATGCAATAACTGACTTTTCAGTTCGCTGGCTGTTTTGAAAAAAATATTTCAGGTCAACCCAAAATGACAACATTTTGGCAAAGCAAAAAAATACTTTTGTTTTGGGTTGAACTAAACATTTTGATGTTTAGCCAAATGAAACCATTATGTTTCAGTTTCAATATTTTGAAGAGTTCTTTATTTTTTAATAATTTTGAAGGAAATTTTTTGATGAAAAGACATTTTGAATCCAAATATCAAAATGTTTCCTTTGGAAAATATTAAAATAATTTTATTTTTATTTATTTTATTTGGACAAAACAAGTCAGCGAATTTTATATGAATCTGCATTTTTCACTGGAAAACATTTTGGTAAAAAATTTCAGTCAGCACTATTCAGTAAGATTAATTTGATTATGGGAAAAAAGGAGAGGGTTTTTTGTTGTAGTATTTGTATATAAAACATGCAGTAAGGACACACACACACACACACACACCCTTTTAAGTAGGGTCCTTCAGTGGATGGTCTGCTGTATCAAGTAAGCAGCTCTCATTTATGAAGAGAGAAAATGACATAATTAAGTCATTTTGAATTTGAATCTGAATGCAAAAATTAAAACATTTAATGCATTTAGTCTTTTATTTCTTTTTAATAGGTTGTATTAGCAGATGGAGCTTAGACTTTCGTATCTCTCTAATATCTGAGTGAGCCCCACTTGGCATCGGCCAGCTGTATCCCCATTAAGCAGAAGGTGTGCTAACATTTCCTAATCAAGTAGGAGTTATTGCCATTCATTATCTTTAGGCTAGATCTGTGTCTTTGAGACAACCCAATTAGGTGGATTGTGTATGTATAGGGGAGAGACATACTGGTATTTTAAAAATATATACTGTCTATATATTAAGCTACTAAATATGTGTTTTTTTATAACCCTTTTCCTTTGAATTACTTTGTAGAGCATCAGAGGATTTTTTTTTTAGTCTTTGCCTTGATCCAAAGGAATTATTTTAAGCAAACTCAACTTAGTGAATATATATTTTCTTCAGGTGTGAAAATTGGGCAATGGGTCACTGCATGTGTCCTCCTGGGGACACAAAGTACTTATGTTTTTATGACTCATAGAGCTGAATGGCCAGAGGACTCTCCCAAGAAGAAATTCTGTTTCAATTCTGAGCGTCATCAAAAACTGACTTGCAAATGGTAATCTGTAGCAGCATTCATAGACACACAATGTCTGCCAGCGACTGTGAACAAAATTCTGAATCTTCTGCTCCAAAACCACCTGCCTGTGTCTCCTAAATCAAAGGAAAAATCTCCGAGGTTTTGGTAAGATTCCTCTCCACTGCAATATGAAAAGTCCAGTTTCAGGAAGCTCATCAGAACTGACCTGATCTTTAGAGATAAGTGTTTGAGTCATTTTATGAGAATTCTAACATATGGAGCAGATTCTCCTATGTGCCAGAGCTCTGCTTGGTGCAGGAGAGAGTGGGAAGTGTTATTTGTGAGGCTAGTCCTAGCCCCGATTCCACTTAGAGATGCTGTCAGGCACTACTGGTTTAGGGTCCTTTACAGACCCTGTGTGGGTGGAAGAGAGCAGAGCTCCCTCATGTTTCCTGTCCACCCCGTACCTGCTCTGACACACTGTGTGTTGGCGTGTTTAATGACAGACAGTGGTTAATGGCAGATAAAGTATACTTGCCAGCGTACTTGCACTCTTTGTGCCATGAGAATTCTCTGTTGGCTATTTGTGGCCAGCTTGTGTCTCCTTTATGCCTCTTGGGGGAAGCAAAGGGACCAAATCTAGTTAGACAATTCAGTCCTAATATTGTTGAATTTGTAGTAAAAATAAATACATTTTTAAAGGTTGAACTTGCTGTACAAAAATCCTTGGAGATAGTTTGATGATGGGGAAATTGAAGTCATTGAACCAAAGTTACATGTGGGGCTACATGAGTGTAAGTGTGAGCAGACTGTAGGTTAGAATGTAGGAGTCTTTTGGTTGATCCTAATTGCCAAACACATGTTTTAACTTTTTTTAGAACATTATCACTACATGTGGATGATGATATATATAATCCTTTCAACATGCACAAAGATGAGAGCTGGTGGAGATTGGCTTCTCTTTACCTGGAGGTGCAAGAGGTTTGTTTCCCTTTCGAAGCCTATTTTTAAGCACCAGCTTTGTGTTACAGCAGTGGGTATTGACTGATATTTTTTCCCTGCGTTTTTTAAAAAAAATGCCAACAAAAAGAGGTGCACAGTAGCAGCAGCTGCTCAGGGACCCTGTTGTTTCAGCAGTCCAGACTGCTGGGGACTGACTTTCTATTACAGTTTTCTGAGACACACGCAAGGCCATGGCCTCTGTAACACCTTCTTTTATTAATTTAGTGCTTTGGATATCAGAAAATGATGATTATTTGGTTTTGCTTTTGTTTTAGCAAAATAGGTTATGAATTGGCTTCCCAGCTTTGGTGCATTGCTGTGCCTCAGTCCTGACATGCAGCACCTTTGCATGTCTGCATGCACCACTTGCATTTCTGGTACTGACTGCCCTTCACTTCATTTTTTTACATAACCCAGTCCTGACGAAGAGCTCTGTGAAGCTCAGAAGCTGGTCTCTTTTACCAGCAGATGTTGGTCCAATACAAGATATTACCTCACCCACCTTGTCTCTCTGCTTCACCTACACAATCTGCTAATTGTGCTGTGGTGAAGCAATTGCTGCCGAGGGCAAAGGTCAGTTAAGGACTATGGAATGGAAATGTAGTCTGCAGATCAGTAAAAAAAATTCCCAAGAGGAGGTACTATTAAAATGTGGAATGGTCTCCCAAGAGAAGTGGTAGATGCTTTGTTTGCCGAGTCACTCAAAGTAGGATTGGCATATTACTGAAGTATGCTTTATACAGAAGAAAACAATCCTAAACTGACAAGGTGATTGACTAAATGACTGATTTTTTTATGAGTAATTTCAGATTATAAACTGTGATCAAATGCAATTTACAGTAGTTATTCTGTCAGAAAAGTTGATCAGATAGTGATAGATAATATTATGGGCTGTGCCCTTGTGTAGATGCACAAAGGTCAACCCGCACCTCTTTTGACTTTGAGCATAAGTCTGATGTATTTACAGTCCCCAGGATCTGTTGAGCACATGGGCTTTGGTCTTTTAGCATCTCATGGGGTGGTAGCCACCCTGAAAGGAGCAGGGAAAGTGCAGTCATGGCCACAGGCCCTTCTTCTGCTAACTAGTAGGGCTGGCAAGCAACAGAGGGAGTGAGTGTGCTGCAATTTTTTAAGGCATGATGCATGCCCCTACTTTCCAGAGAGCTCACAATGCCTTAGAGCTCCTCCTGGTTTGCTGTGAGTTCAGAAACAAAAGATGAATGTGAGAAGTCCAGAGCAATAAGTCTTGAGGAGCTTACATGTTCTCGGTTTGTCTATGGCGTAGACATGGGGCATGTCTACATGAGCACTTGCTGTATGGCCAGCTAGTGTGTAAATCTGTAGTGCTCCTGCTTGCTGTACACGAAGTGTGTAGATCAGATTTCAGAGCAAGCAAAGTACATACCAGTGCCCATGCTGGGTTTCTACAGCCCACGCTGATGCCTGCACTGCACTGTCTTCACTGCTATTGCTACCTGTGCTCAACTAGATTCAAGCTAGCTTTGATAGGCGAGCCTGTGCACAGCTTTTGCTGTGTAAACATACCCTATGTGCTGACATGAACTTAGCCCTAGTGTTAATGTCAAAATACTAAATACTAAAAATATCACTTTCTCCTTCCTACTGCGAAAGAAACAAAATAACAGACACACAAAATGGGATATCTGTTAAATCTATACATACCTTTGAAAGGTATGTATAGATTTACTTTCATACTTTCCTGTACATAAGTACAGATAAGTGATCAGTATTCAACTGTGAGAAATCCTTCCAGTGCTGCAGTATTTTTTTCATGTTTTGACTAATAAAGAGAGACTTGATGTTATGTTATTCCTGCGTTTCTGGATTTTGTTAAGAAGCCACAATCTAATATTTCCCCATCAAATTCAAGTGTGACTGAAGCATAGACAGATATTGGCATGAGTTACCTTGATCTTGCTTTACATGACCAACAGAACTCAGAATCCAGCTCTACCACTAAGCAAAACAACCCATATAAGGAAACTTTTAATTCAGTGAGGTTCTTCTTGCAGAATTTTGCTAGCATCGTTCTGGAGAGCAAGTAAGATTTTTCCTCTTGCTTAAGCCCCCTAAGTGAGCATTGCAGATCTTTGGAAATTCATTGCTCATGGGATCTCACTAAGTCCAGGTGACAACAGTGGAACCCTGTCTTCTGATTGTCTTGGTGCAGCCTTCTCTTCTTTGGTCATTGTAAATGCTAAAGTGTTGTTAGGCTTGGAGATAGCTTCTGAGGAGTCCATGGCATAGGCCTCTTCACAGTGGAGGTGGAGTAGGCATGAGGAAGGAAGCATTTGTTGGGAATGTGGTTTGTTTATTGTTATCATCCTTCCAGCCTGTTGGCAGGCATGATTGGACTGATCTGAGGCTCCAAAGACTGTGTGGACCATGTTTCAACATGAGTTATAAATGGAGCTTCATACTAGGTAGCTGATCTAGTCAGGGTACTCTGTTTCATTAATCCCGACCTGGGGAGGAAAAAGGGGCAGTATCACTATGTTACTTAAATCTGATCCCAGATGCTTCAGGAATTCATCGCAGGATTGTGGATCTTTTCAGCACATCTCCCTAAAGCTATACTCACAGGAGGATTCTTGCTTAAAAAATCTTTTGGTATGCCATCTACATGGGTATGCTGGAGCATTTCTCTCTTCAATTGATGGGCTCCTCTCTCCAGTCCCCCACGTCTTCAAGGCTGTTGGTAACTTCTTGTGAATTTTAATTACAGTAACATGCTGATGACTGCTTTTTTTTTGTATGCATCTTAGTAATGTGCTTTACCCAATTAATTACTGAGAGGCAAAATAAAGTGGCTCACAGTACATGACATAGGCTAGTTTACTGGACAGACCTATATTTGGGGAAGTATCAGTGTGAATGGGATTAGGATTACTCCTGTATCTTGGACATGACATATATATATATATATATAAATTTCAGATCAAAGGGGGAGAGCATGCTGCATCATGGCAGATGTAGTCCAGATGTAGCAGAGAGCACAGTCTAAAAAGGCGAAAGGGAACATAGGGCACCCAAACTACAACTCCCACAAGGCACTGTGGCAGCATTTCAGAATAAATTCGTTCACTCAGATATTTTGGATTTTGATTTTTTCTCCTCAAAGTCAAAATTTTCCAAACCCCCCACCCCCAACACACACACACACACACACACACACCCATTTCACCACTAGGTCTAATAGCTAGGCATATGACTACCTGGTTTGCATGCACAAAAAACATTTGCAAATTAACAGCTAAGGTTTTCTGCTCTCTTAAACTTAGGCACCAAAAAGGAAGCACTAAAATATAGTCATAGACATTTAGAGCCCTTTGTAAATTTGCCTCTATATGTCTTCACTCCTCATAGAATGTCTGCTGTTGTGGAATCCTACTATATCTCATGGTTCAACTCCTGGAAATGAAAAAATGGATAATTGGTTGAAAAAGACTGGATTTTAGAGTGACAGACAGCTCTAGCAAGGTTTGGTTCAGGCATGCAACAGAGCTATAGCGGCGATAAAATACTGTTCTATCTGCAGTATATTCTGCAAAGACTTGTCCAATAAAGTTATACTGGCTAGTAAAGAATTTGGTTCATCCAGACTTATTCTCCTTTAATGCAGACTGTTTATTTGAAAGTTGTAAGCAAGTTCCATCTTGTTTTGATGACAAAACGAATTGTTTTAGAGCAAGTGTCACCCTTAGCAAGTAAACAATGTCAAAATGGAAAGGTGCAAGTGTTGTCTCTAACTTGGTTGAATTTGATCACAGCTTTCCTCTTGAGTGTGCTCCGGGGAGTTAATTATCTAAGGACCTGTAAGATGCAGCATTTTAAAGTGCAGAACATATAATACTCTTGAATAGGTACCAGGCATTTCTCCATCTCTCTGAAAATATACATTTGTTTATTTAAAGAGCGTCTGAGAGAGGGGAAAGGCTATTGATTCTCTTACAATATTTTGATACATAGATGTGAGGTAAAATTTGCTGAAGTGCCTAAAGTCATTTATTGAAAGTCAATGGGACTTGGGCGTCTAAGTCACTTAGGCACTTTTTGATAATGTTAGCCCTGGTGACTAGAGACTTACTTTTTTCCCTTTTATCAGAGGTGATGAAATTCAGTGCAATGTGACTAGATGTATTTGTTTTAGTTAGTCCGTATAAAAACAGACATTTCATTTTGCAGAACTCCTCCACAAGGGGATGGAAACTTTTGGATGCAGAATATTTGGGTGGATAAATATATAATCAATTACACATGTTTGAGTGTAGATTTCAAATACAGTATACAGTTTTCCTTGGCACTGAGTAACAGCATGAAGGAACAATTCAAGTTTTTAGTGGACTATACAGAGCAACAAAGAGGCAGCCTCAAGCTGGGTGTAGTGCACAGAAAATAGTTGGCAGGTTTTAAAATACAAAATGGAGGAACTGCCTTAGCACAGTCAGCTGATTTTTGATGCTCTTGAAACTACCAGCTCATATGCTCTGAAAGCTGCTATCTAAAATCTCAGCTATTATTGCCACTGCAATAGGCCTCTAGTTAAGAAACACCTCTTAGGCCTCTAGTTAAGAAACACCCTCTGTGCCTTCATATATAAGGGTGCCCAAAAGGTGTAGAAGACAGAGTGCTTAGACTGAAGCAACACTGCGAAGTGTACTACTCAAGAAAATTGTCCAAAAACCTGGCAATAGTAATTAGAAAGAAACAGTGGGAAATAATAACAGCACATCTAGATATAGCATAAAAATATCAATTAAAACCATTCATACTTCTGTCATACAATGAGCTTGGGCAGCTAGAGCACCAGACATCCTTTGCAGTTGATGTTGGCATTGTGCAACAAAATAGGAGATGTTACAGACAGAGTTTTGCATTGTGAACCATTCAAACATGTTATGGATGGATAAGTAAAGTCATTTATAAAATGCTACCAGATTTCTCACCCATCCCTGCGAGTTGCTTATTTGGACACAGGGAAAGCTATCCAGCTTGGCAATATGTCCCCCAAGCTACTGAGTGTGGCATTTTCTGGCCAATCACTGTTTTAACGTCTGTCACAAAGAGCACGAAAAACATGGTCTCTCTTTTAGATGGTCCTTTGTCATTTCTGCAGATATTTTCTGGTTGGCAAAAAGATAGGTATGTATTGTCAGACTAGTCATCTGTGTATGTAGAGGGGACAGCTTGCTGGGTACCGTACTTATTATAGTGCATTTACCTGAACCTTTAATAGTTACAGGCATTCTATTCATTGAGCTGTTTCCAAGGTTGGCAGAAGTTATTCTAGGGGGAGAAAGCTAAGTATCAACAAAATGTGTTTCTGGTTAGATAACAAAACCTTGGTGGAGTTGATCAGTTGGCAGCCTTCCAAATCAGAATCTGTCTTACACCTGCTTCATTTATTGGTTTTATGCAGCCTCTCATTCAACGTACTGTGATATGTAGGGAAAGCAACCAGATTCCACTAATCGAATTGCTAATGCTACCTTCCTTTAGTTCAAGGAATTCCAGACACTGATGCCCAGTCTGCAGTTACAATCTGAGAGCATTCTCTAGAGTGTTAGAATATAATTAGAAATGTGCCAGATTTTGCAATGGAAATTCTTTCTGCATTAGAAGCCTGTGGGCACTTGTGCTGCTGCTGCTGCAGATTACTCTATGAGGATGAATATTAAAACACAGCAGGACTTAGAAATCAAAAGACAAACATTCCCAGTACAAGGTCGATGTGATTTTATTTGTTGTTCACGTGGATTTTAAGGGCTATTAAGAGCAACACCCTGCTAAAGAAAATGGAATAAGCTATTGGGGCCACTTGGCAAGCTATAGGCAGCTATATTATTTCTGGTAAATTCAGGTGTCATATGATCATGTTCCACCTACAATTACACAGGCCTATTTTATCTGGACTCCAGCAGATCTGCTTCATAAAGATGGTGTTTTGTGTAAATTGTTATGTTAGACAATTTCAATCAAAAGCTTGCTGAATTTATTACAAAAATCCAGATTGTATAGCCTAGGAATTGACACTTCTGAAGATGTAGATGTCTTGGATAAGTGCACTTCAATTAAATAATGTCAGGTGTATTCTTTTCTATGTAATTTTAACACCATTAATTTATATAATGGCTAAGCAAAGCATTGGGACATTTATTGCTTCTTGTCGGAGTCTCTCTATATTTTCAGAACATCTCTCTAATAATGACAATGGAGTGAAAATCCAGATTATCCATCAGCAAAGAGTTTTGCTGATGTCTCACATAGTATCATATTTTTATGACAATCTGGGTACAAGGTTGAAGATTTCGTTTCCATAAAATTGTGATTTTTCAAGTTGTCTAATTCTCTACAATGGTAGCATGCAAACTATTCTAAACTCTCTTGAGTTCTTGTTGATTTTCTTTTTCTAGTGAAACATCTTTCTTTGTTTCATAGTAATATTTGTTAAGCATTTAGTTGCTTGTAAAGCTATGACATATTTGACCCAGCATTCAGCTTTGTCCCAAATTTTTCCTGTTGGGTTTGCAGTAGAGGAGGGGGATTATGAGATACTTTCCCGGGCAACACGGTTTGAACTGCAGCTGACTGTCTGCTGACAGGTGAGGAAGTAGTTGTCAACCAGATTTAAAGTTACTGTCATGTTTACGCAGCAACGCAGAAAAGGTTGAGAGAGGACAATGTTGTTGTTGTTTTGTTGGTTGTTTTTTTTTTTTTTAAATTAAATCCCAACCGCTACTGGACCCTAAGCAGCACCCTTTTGTTAGCATTAACGTTTTAGATTTGCATCTTTTTCAGGATGTGTAAGTCACTTTTCATGTCAACAACAAGTGTTTTACAGTATGTTTCTCATCAACTTCTTCAAAGATCAATGTGCTGAGACTTCCAGGGAAGCCAGATTTTCAGAGGTTGGTACGATAGGCATCCAGTGGGATTCTCAGAAGCTCCTGGGCATCTAACCCCTGGATACCTTGCCACTTTTGAAAATCATGTTTTTGACGTGAAAAGTGACTTCAGCATCTCAAAAAAAGATGCGCATCTTAAACATCAGTGCTAACTAATATGCATGGTGTGGCTATGCAGTCATGACAGTGAGTTTGGTTCTGGCTGTTGGTTCTTAAATAACCAGCTAGTCTGTATTTTCCATTTTGCTTCCTTAACTATCAAGACTGTGCTAAAATATCTGGATGCTAAAATAAATGTTTGTTTTTCAATGTGAAAAATTGAGGAAGCTGCTGCTTCTATGATCATTGTATTCAGTAAAATGCTGCATTCCTTTGGGCTGTGAAGTGTCTTGAAGGAGTGGATCAAAGCTTTCACAATTTTAACTACAATTTTGCTGGCCCTTGATGTCATATGGCAAGAAACCAGAGAGACTGTATGAAGTTTCTGAAATGGTTGGACATGAAAAAAATTAAAGTACCTCGTAATCTGAATTTGGTAAGTCTTTAACCTCAATCATCATGGCAGGAAGAGGATTCTCCTTTTTTCTTCCTTCGATGGAGTTTAAAATCTGGAGTTTTGCGTAAGCAGTTCTTCCAGAATCTAAGCTTGGTATTGTCATGAAGTATTACACCAATATGAGGCAGAGTATTACATTATATTTCAAAATGTACATATTTGAACCAGAATATAAAAGGCACATGATGTCCCTTGTGTCACCTTGTGGCTAGATGCAGTGCTGTAGGTGTGTCATGCAGTCAGCATCGATTCACCAAGAGTGAGTCATGCCTGACCAACCTGATTGCCTTCTTTGATGAGGTGACAGGCTCTGTGAATGTGGGGAAAGTGGTGGATATGCTATACCTTGACTTTAATAAAGCTTTTTGATACTGTCTCCCACAGTATTCTCATCAGCAAGTTAAGAAGAATGGGTTGGATGAATGGACTATAAGATGAATTGGAAATTGGCTAGATCATCAGTCTCAATGGGTAGTGATCAATGGCTCGATGTCTATTTGGCAGCCAGTAACAAACAGAGTGTCCTAGGGGTTGGTGCTGGGGCCGTTTTGTTCAACATCTTCATTAATGATCTGGAGGATGGGGTGAATTGCACCCTCAACAAATTTGCAGATGACACGAAGCTGGGGGGGGGTCGTAGATACCCTGGAAGGTAGGGATAGGATACAGAGTGACTTAGACAAATTGGAGGATTGGACCAACAAGAAGATTTAACAAGAACAAGTGCAGAGTCCTGCACTTAAAACAGAAGATTCTCATGAACTGCTAGAGACTGAGGACATACTGGCTAGGCAGCAGTTCTGCCGAAAAGGACCTGGTGGTTACAGTAGACGAGAAGCTGGATATGAGTCAACGGTGTGCCTTTACTGCCAAGAAATTTAATGGCATATTGGGCTGCATTAGTAAAAGCATTGCCAGCAGATTGAGGGAAGTGATTATTCCTCTCTATTCAGCACTGCTGAGGCCGCATCTGGAGTATTGTGTCCAGGTATGGGCTCCCCACTATAGAAAGGATGTGGACAAATTGGAGAGAATCCAGAGGAGGGCAATGAAAATGATTTGGGGGCTGGAGCACATGAGTTTTGAGGAGAAGCTAAGGGAAATAGGCTTGGTTAGTCTGCAGAAGAGAAGATTAAGGGGGGATTTGATAGCAGTCTATAACTACCTGAAAGGGGGTTCCAGGGAGGATGGAGCTATGCTGTTCTCAGTGGTTGTAGATGACAGAACTAGGGGTAATGGTCTCAAATTGCAGTGGGGGTGGTCTAGGTTGGATATAGGAAAAACTTTTTCACTAGGAGGGGATGAAGCACTGGAATGGGTTACCTAGGGAGGTGGTGAAATCTCCATTCTTAGAAGTTTTTATGGTGCAGCTTGACAAAGCCCTGGCTGGAATGATTTATTTGGGGTTGGTCCTGCTTTGAGCAGGGGGTTGGACTAGATAACCTCCTGAGGTCCCTTCCAACTCTAATCTTCTATGATTCTATGTCCTGCCTTAATTTCTGCAACTGGATTTACTAAGGGTAGGGCTACCCAGCCAGTGGCACCACTGACCGTCCAGGATCGATTTTTGCGGATTCGATTGAGCGGCAGTGAAGAATCACTCAATTGAACCCGGAAATCGACTCTGTTAATCCACCCCAGCAACAAGCGTAGTGCTGTGTCGATAGGAGGGCATTTGCTGTCGACACAGCACAGTGGAGACACCATGGTAAGTAGACATTAGGAAGTTGAAGCCAAAATCCACAGCCCGCGTAGACCAGGCCTAAGTTTAGCAAGGCTTTTATTATCAAACAGCACCCCCCCTTCTGAGCATCTTATTTATTAATAGAAAGTTCAACAACATAAGATATTTCTCCTTAGGCCCTCTTCTTTCTGTAGGTTCACCCTCCCAGCTGGGCTCTGGTAGCATTTTATTAAGTCCAGATGCTCATTAGCCAATAAGTTGCCACCTAGGCAATTCATTACTTACAGGCAGGAAAGGCTTGTTTGCTTTAAAGAAGCACATCATTGGTAGCCTGGGCACTGACTGATTCCCATTACAAGGGCCAGTGACCCTAGGACACATAACGTGAGAAGTTTATTAAAAATATCAACATTTTTAAAACTTTATTTAAAATGTTAAGAGGAATGATTCTTAAAGATACAGTATTTAGCTATGATTGCAAAATAATGTAACTAGGCAAGCCTATATTAGCTGAGTAACCATAGCTCTTTTTTAAGTTAATGGGTGTAGGGTAGCAGAGCTTTGATGTTGTATGTGCTGAGTTTGAATATCGTTTATGATTTCTATATGTGAAATGATCAACTATAGTCTTTAGCTATGTACAGTCACAGATAATTGCAATATAACATTTAATCAAAAGATTGGCAACCTTTATCTGCTACCGGATTTGTAAGTCTGTTGCCACAGAATATATTTAAAGTTCCTGGTGATTGTGTACTATACAAAGAACATGTTAATATGTTGGGAAAGGATTTTTTGTGCTGCACTAGCATTTCAGTGCAAAATATTTCATATGCATCTTTGTTTTTAAGTAGCTTGGGTGGTGTCTGATAATGTTTGAGTAGGCTAATTATTTCAGCAGCAGACTGGCAACCTTTCCTTTCTTGAGGCCTGAGGCAGATTTAGAAAGTGAAAAAAAGCGAGGCATACAAAGACAAATAAAAGGTAAATCATGCAGAATACCTTAATCAGTCTCTTGTGAACTGCTTGGATGGTATAAATAAGCAACTTGATATACAGCAAGCATCTATAACCTATGGGAAAATGCCATTGCCAGTAGCTAATGAGTGGAGTAATTGCTCACGGCCACTAGTAAAAATCATCTTTTTTAAGGCTGCTTAAAGACTTTCAACAGGCAGGGTTCTGACATCTGAAACTACAGGCCCAAGGCTTAAATAAACATATCTAAGGTTGAACTTCAACTGCACAGAATAGTTCACCAAAATTTTTAAGCACTTTATGCCTTTTTATGCCCAGCATACGTCCCCTAATGTAGATTCCATAAGGCCCTACGCCATATTAGTTAAATCCTTCGGCTTTAGTGAAACACCACTGGAAATGATGGTGGGAATTTAGGAGCATAACCCTTGTTTTACGCTAGTTTGAGTCATACAGCTAAATCCACACTAATTTGCAAGTGCACCATTGAAACATATGGCATTGGGGTGCAAGAAAGGTCAACACATGTGACAATAACTTTCTTTTTCTGGACTTTGCCTCTTAAAGAGATTCATGACCACCAACATACTGAGCAAAATTCAGATAGGAATTCAAACTAAGAGTCTCTAGAATACATTCACAGTGATATCTATCAAGTTTGACAATATCACAAGATTGCATGGATGTAGTAATTTAAATAGTTCTTGTTCTTGTTTTCCATTGTTTCTAAAAGAAAATAATAGTTTTCCCTTCCACACTCTGGCTGATATAGCGCCCTATGGAGTGTACATCACACACCCAATAGGATCTTGACAATTGACCGCTCTATTATTAAAATCTGAGGCTTTGCTTCATCCAAGGTTATGTCTTTACATCTCCTTAATTATCCCAAGGGGCAGCGTTTCAAAATGTCATTAAGAATTTTCCCCTAATGCAGCCTGTTAACTTGAACAGGCATTGAATGCCATACTTCAATACCTCAGGCTGACTCAATTCCTGTAAAAGACGTAGATCTGCATAGCAGAAACCTTCTGTTGTGTTGTTCTCACTGGTAGCTCACCGTCACACATGGTACCCTAATTCAGTATCTAATCTAAACGGTAGGAATACAGACTGTAAAGACAAAAAAGCTTCTAGCTAATTTCATACTATGCACTGATTATTTTTATTTCTTTTAATCATTCAAGAAAATGAGACTGTGGAAGTTCACAGGTGTTCACCCATTTCTTTACCTTTTCCTCTTTCAAAAATTGATGCCAGTTTGTAATACCTAAAATCTTTTTCTAGACGCCTCTAAATTAGGAACCATTCAGGAGACCCATAGCACTCTGTCGTTAGGCTGTTTTGATGACAACCAATTTGTAGAACCTTCTGGTTTGACTTTGGTGGTTTTAAACATAAGTGCATTACAAAACATTATGGGGTTTTTTCTCTTTCATTTTGTCAGGATCCAAACATGGGCAGTCAGGTCCAACGGTCAGAGCACAAGCAAAACTGAGGCTGAGAGCAGCAGAGTAGTTTGTAATTAGATCCAGGCCAGGGTTGATACCAAGGGCCCAGAGTTCAAGTCACGTTTCTTAGTCTGAGTTGTGAGGGGAAGTCCAAGTGAAGCCGAGGTGAAGCCAAGAATTCAAGAGCAAGGAACAGGCATGGTCATGGCAGCGTCTGTGCAGAGATCTGCACTGTTGCCTGGACATTTTCTGGAATGCCCCTTGAGTTTAGATAGGGGAGGTAGCCAGTCAGGGGCGATGGTGGGGCTGCTGTATCTCAAACCCATGAGGCAGAATGTTTCATGGCCTGTGTCCACTTGCGGGTCATGGGAAATGGAGCACAAGTTGGTTAGAGCTGTTGTTTGGTGCAGCCTGGAGATGTCAGCTGCCTGATAGTACATCTGGGTTCTAGACCTGTGGGGCCTTACATGTTTGAAGTTTGTTTAATATGCACATGACTTATGCATTGCCAGGCTTATGATTCATCATGGTCACTTATGTTAAACAAACATCAAGAATATTTGATGCTCTTACAGTAATAGCAAGAATGCAAATACCTTCACTGCATTTTTGAGCTCCGATCAGAATAATGTAGAATAGGTTTCTCCAAATATTTTGTGAAAAGAAATGTGCTAGCCCTAAATATTTTTCATTACTATTATGATTATATTTTCCAGCATTTATTTTCCATTGTCCCTTCCTGCCATCACTGGCACTTTTAATATTCACAGTCATTGTCTTCCAGTGATTGCCATTTGGAAATATGACTGGAACACATGTATGCTTCTGCATTGCAAATGGCTGTCCCAGAGCTGCTTGTGTGTGCCAGGCTGAACATTTCAGTGCCACGTCCTGTCTCTCCATGTTTTTAGTTTATACAGATTAAACTGAACAAAAATCCTCAAATCCAACCTCTCTCGAACTGTGGAGTATTTTGGGATGCTGATATACACTTTAGGGTTGTCTATAATTAGCTGACACAGAAATTTTTATCCAAATCCTATTGAATTTTGCAGTTGTGCCAGAACCATGCTTTTGCTTTCTCGTGTTTTTGCCTTGTTGTAAATATGGAACAAAATGCATAGTGGCACAGGAAATATTCTATGCTCAGTTCATTATAATGAAGCATTATGGTAGATGCAGTTCTTTCTGTTGGCTTTTCTAAAACCAATAGTTGTGATAAATATGCTATTTTAATCATCTAGTCGCTTTCAAATTTACCTTTGTACTTTGCCATGTCATAATCAGTTACCTATTTAATCATCCATAGTGCCATCACTGCCAAGGAATGATGCTTTAAGGTCATATCTACAGTACTTGACCTTGCAGTTGATGCATGCTCTGGAGATTCACTTTAGCAGTAGAGGAATTAATGTCTCTCTGTGTGTTTCTGTGATTTTTATTGCTGTTTTCCCCCACACGCTCTTTGCATTAATATTGATCTCCATTTAACTGTATGTGATGTCATAGTGACATTAGAAGACAAAACATGGCTTTTACACTAGGTCATAAAGGCTTATTTCAGAAGTGATTAGAAATAATGAATGAATTATTCTCAATAATTCTCTCAGTGCTGTAATTATAACCCATCATTCATTTGCTTATGAATGAAAACCATACATGCTAGTTCCAAAAGTATTAGCAATGTCTTGTTTACAGACTTTTTTGTTATCAGATATAATTTGTGTATGCTTGATACACAGAAGGAGTGAAATCTGAAAATATGTTGTTTGCATAACAATGTTATACAGAGCGTTAAGAATTACAGAATCAATAATCTGCTTCAGCTTTCTAATTATTGCCCATAAATGTATGACATAGACAGAGAAATGTTGGTGTGTAAAGCAGTCAGAAAGGTTGGCTGACACACGGTCGAGTAAAACATGAAACCTGCTAAAATAGTTATGAACTGGCAACGTGCCTTGGGATAGAGACAACAGGGAGCAATGTTAAACACTTCATCATTCTTGCCCTCTAGTGTCTGATGTTTCTGATTTCTTCTTTATTGATTTCAACTAAAGAAAATATAGAAGAGTATAGAGGTGACCCATTTTGTTGACAGATACACGTGTTACTCTCATACTCCCAGCAAATAGTTTAGACAACAGGAATAATGGCTGGTAGGCAACGGATAAACACAATTTCCTGGGATTTCCAAAGCTTTTTTGTGAATTGGAGGGCAGAAGTTAAAGGCCCAATCCACTTTCATAGTCTCTCTGCTGTTTGTCTATTATTAAATTTTCAGTAAATTTAAAAGGATATTGGGTTATTGTCATTGACCAAAAATGGTACTAGTCCCTAACAATGACTGTGTTCTTCTTGCTTCATGGGAGTCTTTCTCTCTATTTTCAACAAAATTCATTTTCTCATTCCTTTTTTACTGTCTGGGTTATGAGCCTGGTCTGCTCACATTGAGCCTAATTCTGCTACTGTCCTGTATTGACCTTGTGTCATCATTTTGCAGAAGTCAAAAATGAATGGAAAATAGAATAATTCTCATTTTATATGCACTTGTTGTAGGGCAGTCATCGACATCAGTGAAATATTTGTCATTGACTTCAATATAATCAGTCCTACAAGACTACTGCTAGAAAAATATCAGTAGCTCTTATTGCGTATCTATACATACAACTATGTATATGTAGAATTTTCCAGCAGGGAGACCATTCCTGCATTATATTTCACATGGAAACTGCTACCTCCACACACACACACACACCCCCTTCTCCACCCCCTCCCCCCCCCAAAAAAAATAATGGTGTACAAATATAGCATCTGAGACCACGAGCAACTGTTGCACAGTGCTCCTAATATCATTCAGTCCAGTTCATAAAACAATCATGCCCCACTTGCACAGGACTTCCACTCTTCCACTTCCAGAAAAAATGATATTTTCAGGTTCAGTTTCGGCTTTGGAGATGCATGAAATCGCTCTTGCTTCGTGCTGAACTAGTCACTTCTGCAAGCTACTCACCAAGAAGCTGTGAACTGCAAAAGAAATGAGATCACCTAACTTTGAAGAGAAAATCATGAATTTTCTCATGAGAGTATATAGCAGAGGCATTCAGAACACTTTAATGTAAGATATTTCCTGGGCACAAACCATGTCTTATTATTTTGTTTTATTCCATAGCAATACTCATGCTGATGAACTGCTCTCCAGATTTCTTTTCTTTTCTGTGTGTATGTGAGAGAGAGATCCTAATGTTTAAAAGTGTATCCCAGTTAGGGATGTATACAGAAGTCAGACTGTAAACTCTTTGGGGCAAGGGATGTAATTTTATTATTATGTGCACAGTGCTCAGCTCAGTGAGACACTGATCCTAACGTGGGCCCTTTTAGGTGTTACCAGAATCCAAAAATAAATAAATAATTAATGCTGTCTGAATGCAACCAAAAATATTATTTGAATAAACTAGTCAATTAAAGGTGGCACATTTTGCCAAATAATATATTTTGGCAAACTCTATTCAATCAACTTTGCAAATAAGAAAAATAGCACATATATAAAAATAATCACAGACAATTTTTTTGTCTGTCTGTCTGCCTTTACCATGACTAGTGTCTGCCTGAAAACCAGAGATGGCAATTTCTTTGAAATCAGCTGGGCATAGTTTGAACAAAAATTGGAGCCCAATCTCCTTCCCAAAACCTGAACAGCAGACTTGCAATTCACAACCCAAACATCTGGATTTGCTGTATACAGGTTATGATTAGGGCTAGGTGGGAAACAGTTTTCCTGTCTTCTCAGAATTTTTGAGATTTCAAAAATTTTCCTGTTCAAATTCAAGTCTTAAAGTCAAAATCTTGAAAAACTTTGCAAACTGACAAACCGAAAAAACAATTCAGTTCAGGTCACTCTAACCATTTAGTTTTGATGATTTTGAAACAAATCATCAAAGATTAGATTTTAATCTTTTCCTCCATTTTAAAACTTTATTTTTATAAATTAAGTTAAACTTTGAAACAAAAAGGGGTTTCAAATCAAAACCTTGAAGCTTTTCATGTAAAAAATGTTGAAATTTGATGTTTTGACAATTTTGTACTTTTTCCAACTTTTTTTGAGTCAGGAAATTCAACAAAATTTATCCTTACTGTCAAACGGTGTCAGATTTGATGACTCTGCATTTTGGAGAGAAAAAAATTAGTTGCAAAATTCCCAACCAGTTCTAGTTATGATTCTTTTACTTGAAGCCAGCCATTGCTTCAGAAGAAAGTGGCTATTCCCAGTGAAAGTCAGAAGAAGCCCATTGTGAACACAGAAGTTTTTCACCAGCCAGCAACAAGAAATGATGTACTACCAAGAATCTTTTGGGAGCCCTAATGGGGAGAATCAGGAATAGCAGCTCTAACTATGAGGCAAAGTTTAGTTCACAGCTAGACCAAGAAAGTAAGGAATGTTCTTCAACTAAAGGCCTATTTAGAAAGCATCTGCTGTTGTGAGTACCTTACATTCTGCTTTCTTCTCAAAGTGCTCCTCTTATTCTGTGAGCTATCACAAGGGGTCAGATTTCTTTTTATAAAAATCTAAGACCAGAAATGGGATTAGATCTTCAGCTGGTATAAATTGATATAGTTCCAGTGACTTCATTGGCATTTAAACCACCTAAGGATTGACCCATGTTATCAGAAGGCAATGCTTTGGGTTTGATTCCTGGTCTATAGAACTGCTGAGTATTTTACTCTTCTCAGATTGCCCCAGCTCACTTCAGTTTAGCTTGAAATGAAAATTACTATCATGTAAATATATAATACTGGAATTATAATTATCTATCTAGCGCTTAAGACAAAAGACCCTTTAGAAAATCTAACTTTCACCATGAACAGAAACATAATGTTAGCTTAGAAATGTAAAGTTAATATACTTTTAACAAACTAGAAAATACGGAAAAGCAAAGTTATCCAACCTTTGTTCTGGGTTAGTTATTGTTACAGTCGGGAAGAGGATTAAGATAAGATTATTTTAGGTGTATTTTAGTTAGTTATAACACAATTTTTAATACATGAAACTCCACGTGCTTTTAGGGAATTGTTCCTAAAGAGTATCCTGAAAGTGGTCACTTGTGCTTAAGAAATATCTGAAAACCCTGGCTCTTTCTGTTGATTATGTACAGCCTCAGGCTGGGTCTACACTGATGGCGGCAAATTCGCCGCCGTCAGATTGATCCAGCAAGCAACGCAGGAAAACCACCCCGGTAAGTGGCGTAGCGCTGCGTTGAAGGGAACAGCGTTCCCTTCGACATAGTGCAGTGTGGACGGCGTGCGGAGGAGATGCTGCGAAGTCGACGGGAGATATGCAAGTTATTTACATCACTTGCATATCTCCAGTCAACTGCTGCCAAATCCTGAAGGTAAGTGTAGACAGAGCCTCAGAGAAGGCAGGAGTAGGAGTAGTGTACTCCAATGAAGGTAGATGCGCTTAGATTTAAAACTGCAGTCATTTTTCAGTGATTTCTGTGATTTCTGTACTCTGGTTTCTCACTCAATGGATGACATTCACTTCATAACTGATCACTTTACTCATGCAGTCAATCATTTTGGGTTTACAATTAACCTAAAGAGAACTGAAGTAGTGTACGAATCTGCACTGGGGGATCCGCACATCTATCCAATTATAAAAATCAACAACACTCCCCTCAAGTTCTTGGAGGTGTTTTGCTACCTAGGGAGAGTGTGCTGTCAGAGAATGCCACAATTGATGAGATTACCTATCGCCTAGCCAAGGACAGCTCTGCATTTGGAATGCTGTCACACAATCTATGGAATGATAGGGGCATCAAAATAAATACTAAGCTACATGTCTTTTGGGTAGTCATGTTCATAATGCTTCTACAGGGTTGTGAGACACAGACAACGTATTGGTGCCACATTAGGAAATTTATTCAGTTTATGCACTGTCTTCAGTGTTTGCAGAGTCAAACGTGGGACAAAATCCCAAATATAAAAATCCTTAACTTTTGTCAGATGTCTGGCATTCAAAGCATGCTTATAAAAGCTCAGCTGTGTTGGCCTGGGCATCTCGTTTGTCTGGCCAACTCAAGAGTACCCAAGTCCATATTTTATGGTCAGCTAAATTAGTCACCCATTCTCATGATGGCCAGCACAAGTGATATAAAGACATTCAGAAGTCATATTTGAAAGCATGCCAGGCTGACCCCAGCAACTGGGAAGTAACATCCCATGACAACGCAAGGTGGTAGCAGATTCGTCACATTGCTGTTAACCACTTTGAAGCAAGGGGCTTTAACACCTTCAGTGAAAAACTGAAACAGTGCAAAGCAAGGATACAACAGTCTGCAGTGGTCATGCATAATCCTGCCTGTCCCACACACAACCATGTCTGTGGTTCTTGTATTGGTCTGTCCTCCCATGTTGTATATCAACGTTCATGTGAGACTCCAGCATCACGATCATCACTGTACAGTGTGTCCGTTGGAGTAAGACAGTCTAGTCAGATCACTTCTCAGTTTTTAGTCACTGGTACCATGAAAATATGCATATTTTGAGGATGACATTGTATCCTGGTTCTCTACTGCTCTGTAGGTAGCAACAATAACATTTCTTGGGTGAACTTTACCAGTGAATTTCCATCAATTAGTATTTATTTTCGTCATCGTTGTTTTGTTTTGCTGTATTTTGTTAAAGAGACCATACACTTTGAATTTACAGGATTTGTAATATTTTGTTTAGAGAAACTGCAACATTTTCTCAAGATATTTTTCCTTTTACATAATTGACAGAAGCTCAATCTTAACTCTATTTTAAGAAATTGGGTGAGGCTTGACCTACTCATGCTAAATCATGGTTTGGCAATCCTAGAGGTGATTGTGACTCAGAGGAAATAATAGAGTTCTGCAAGTGACAGACAAGCCTATCACTATTCTGACTGAAGTCTATGCAGGTCAGATATATGAAAAGATAAGTGTTGAAATGATATCTAGTCTTCTCTAGTCTATCATTTCTAACTACACCACAGTCTAGTGTAGGGCTAGAGTAGAAACAGTTTAAGGGGCAATATGTAAAATAAACTTTAAACTTGTAGAATGTCTGTAATGCCAATGTTTTTCTCTGATACACTGTAAAATGACAGTCTTATCATGGGCACTGTCTGGAATACCTGGGAGAAAGATTATACTTAAATTAATTTGATCAGCCCAGAATCTGAGAAATACAATAATTATGCAGGATTGCCAAATTCAGCTTCATAAATCTGGGGGACTACATTCAGAAGGGCACTTCTTGAGGGTTCTGGAGTTTAGATGAAGCACAAGGACAACAAGTAAAGATGGAGGTTGTGTGGCCTCTTTGGGCCTGCAAGTCTTTGAATGCCTCCATAATATGGTGAGCACTATCAGCTCCCATTGACTTGTGGTATAAGGCCCATAGACAGAAAACCTCTAACCATGAAGGTATCGTCACTTGCTAGTAGCACTTAAAAAAGGACCAGCTATAAATATATGAAAAACTGTCACCAAAATCAAGTTTGTCTAGGACATTTTCTAATCCAAGGTTTGTGGGCAATTTCAACTAGTCAATCAGTTAATGGGAAAACATTGAAACAACTCAAAATTGAAAAGAACACCCTTCCTCCCGAACATCAGATCAGGAGGGAATTTCCCTCTCTGATTAATTATGAGTCAAGGTGTACTGAGAGAGTGGTGGTCTTGGGATTGAGTTTTTTTATCCAGAATTTAGGGGACAGTCTTGAGGTGGGAGGCTGGATCCCTCGTATAGCTAAGGAGTGCTCTGGGAAACTGTTTTTAGTCAATAGGTAACTCTACTTAGAAAAGGGATATTATCTAATATGAAAGTGTAAAGACTGAAGTTGTGTCTTTATGTTTCTTTCCTGTGTAACTTGAATATGTTTCCTTTCCCTTACTATTTCATCTTTGAATGTGTGATTTTTCTTTTAAATAAATGTTTTGTCTGGTGTGCAAACTGTGTGGTGTGTGTATGCCAAAGGAGGCTGATACCTGGGGGGATGGGAGGGACTGGTTTCATACCTTTGGGTGTGACAAACCAGAAGGGAATGGTCTGAGTGTCTGGTAATTAGGGATTCAGGGAGGATGTATTTGGGGACACTTGGGACTGGAAGGGCTATTGGTGTCATCCTGCAAAGAGTAACTGGACTAGTGAGAGCCAGGCTGAGACCTGACGCCTTCTGCTTGTGGGCTGGTTATTGACGTCAGAAATCTAAACTTTAGCTGTATAGCAAAAAGGCCCTCAAGGTTACAGGGCAGCGGTGACAGAACCACTGGGTCTGAATGGTCCCCAGAATTTCACATTGAGGTCTGTCATTCCCATCGTGAGAGAAGGGCAAGTTTGCATTGTCCATTTAAATAGTTTGTCTGTACTCTGGGATACTTGAAGTGAAATCTGGGGCTGACCTAAGTGTTTTACTGGCCAGGACAGCTCTCCCCTGTCCTGTTCACGTGCCCCAAAAATCAGCCTAATTTGACTTCATTGAAATCAATAGGAAAAACTCTTGCTGACTTCAGTAGAGCCAGGATTTCATTCTTGGTTGTTAAAAGATAGCTAGATAGATGATAAATTTTTATTATTTTATTTTAATCTTATTCGGTATTTTTGCTTTTCACTTGTAGTAAATGTCTTTTGATCACTGTTTTTCCTTCTTGCAGAAGCACTTTTTATACTTTCTCCCATGTATATGTGGCATAAATGCCCTGAAAATGCCATGACTTATAGGAGAATGAGTAACCTCTGTAGGGCATGGTGTTTAGATGGATCAGGGATGGCATGGGGTATGCACTAAAATTTGTAGATAGTTATTACTGAACAGATCCCTTCCTGCTTTTATAGAGAATCCACAGGCTATATGCAAAGAACGTATTCCACAGAGAACCCTTTAAGTTATCTCAAGTTGAGTACCCAAAATCATTAGTTGCGTTAGAAAATCTTGACTTCAATAAATTATATCACGATCTCCGGCAAGAACTACTCTATTCAGATATTGATGTGGAAATTTGCTGTTGTAGTGATCAGGAATTGGGCACTTCAGATGTTTTCAAGTGTCATTCAGAGAAGCATCCAAGAACTTAGAAGCTGAAACAGACAATTCCAACCTTTTAAAGTCTTGCATTGTCTTGAATGGTGCTACTTCCCTCCCCTACAAACCTTCTGGTAGCAACAAGACCCAGAAAGATTCCTTAAGGTGCACTTCGGGGGGGTCCATCAGCCCCAGACTGTTAAAGGCCAGTAGCAGCAGGAGTGAGACTGTACATAGGGCAAAGACTAAATTCAGAACTCATTAAACAATAATGCACATTATTTTTTTCATAATTGTTTAAATACAAGAGCTAGATTCCAGAGTAAATTGTTTCTGATCAAGGATATGTAAAAGGGATTTAAAAAGTTCCAGTGGAGCCAGGCCTGGGCCCATTGGGGGTCATAGCAGGGGTGGTTGCATGATGTCCTGCTTCTGCCAGTCCCTGCAATTTCACTGCACTGTGTGTGTTTGCTGTGGAGTGAGTGGGCCGAGCCAAGGAGTCCCAGCAGCACTTCCAACTCTGCAGGACACAGGTGAGATGGTGGCCAGTGTGGGTGAGGCATACAGCAGCTGCTGCACCAAGCCCATGGGCAGGAGTAGTGGCTGTGCTGGCTCAGGTCTGGGTTAGGTATGAAAACAACTTGACCCTCTTGGTGTTGGGTCTGGTTGGGCCATGTCTGGGTCCAAGTCAGGCTTTAAAATTAGACTTCAGTGGACCTCTGTCCCAAAGGATGTGTTTGGAGACCCCTTTAGTGCTCTGAATTGCAAATTTGGGGACCCCCTTAGTGCCCTGAATTGCAAGTTTGGGGATCTCTTTAGTGGTTTGCAAATTTCCCGTGATACCACTCCAAAAGAGAGGAAAGCATTATGGAGGTGATTTTAGAGAAGCTGGAGTAAGACAGTTTACATGTGGGTGATTACAGGGGACAAAGTTATGACAGTGGAATTCATGTGGCTGCGGCATACAAAGACATTCAAAATTGAATCCAACAGGCAAATCGATGCCTGTCTTTCATCCTGTGTGCTGTCTGCTCACTAAAACTTATTGAAGATTTGCTGCAATGGTTGTTCCCCAAGTTGTTCTATTTTTGGAATTGTTCAAAGATTATATACTCTCTTTTCCATTTTTCCTAGTCACTGGAATGTGTTGACAAAGCATATCAATATTACATTAAAATACCAAAGCATGACAAAGTGGTCAACAAAGGTAGAGGTAATCTGTCCACTACAAAATCAAGTTGTGTGTTTTTGATGCTTTAGATGAGATCAAGACTTCACACAGTCTTATATAGTTTGCAAATTAACATTTCAGAGTTTTTGTTTCTTGTTTTGGCTGAGATATGATATAAGATACTATCTTATCAAAAATTAATGTGAACAAAATATTGCAGCATCTGGATCTTGAGATTCAAATGGCTTGCTGTTTACTTGGTGGCCTTCAAAACACATTTTCAGAATTATGGCGGTCTGGATTCCTTGCATATAAGGAAACTGCTGCTTCACAGGCTGAAATGTGAGGAATATCAATGCAACTGAAAGACAAGTGATCTTGAAGGAGGGAGGTAATGCCAGGTGAACTGAAAGGACAAAAAGTCGTCAGATCTCAAAAAAGCTTTGGAATGCATGGTTTTCAATCCTGCCTTAGACAATTAGACAGTGGGATGCATGAGCATGATGCAGTCAGAGAAAGGTTTGCTTTTTTGGCAGGGGAGAGAATGAAAAGTCTCAGCAGGAAAGACCTAAAGAGGCGTACATGAAATGTAGCAGGCATGTACCCTGGGGATTTACACTCTGAGAGTTTTGAGAGTGAAAGTGAACTCTGCCAATATTTGCAAGCAGAACTTTAAGGATGATTTAGAAAAAAAACAAACATGAATGTTTAACTACATTCTTGAAAGGTCCTTTAGGCGCAAGTTTCCCTAAAACAGAAACAGCACTGTGTATTTTTTGCTGTCTTCTTGTAACTGTGCCTGCTAATGACAGGCGTTTCAGCAAGCTAAAATTAGTCAAGACCTACCTAAGAACGTCCATGGGGCAAGAAGGGTTAAGGTATCTGAAAGTTACTTCTATAGGGAATTTGGAAGCAAGGCAGATAGACTAGGGTGAGCTAATTAATGAGATTGCTTCAGGGAAGGCTAGGAAGGTCCCTTTGTAAAAGTACTTAGTGGTGAAAACGGGTTTTTTTGTGAATGGACCAGAGGGTTGACTCTGCAAACTTGGCCTAGAACGCCCTTGGCACAGCACTGTTTCTGATAGCTGGTGCATGGGAGAGTGTCATGCAACTTACCCAGCAGGATCACAGTCATGAGGGAAGCTAATCCACTGTCAGACTCTTCCTGCCGTGGCTCGTGAAAGTTCTGTCCAATAAATCTAAAAGTCCAGATTTTCTTTCTTGTTCTATCTTCTATAACGGCGTATTTCCAGACTGAGTCTAATTGCTGTCCACTCATTGAGTGCTGCCAGCTTCTACAGGAGGACATACGTGTGTTCCTTTATTAAGTGACACTTCGGAATGAATCTCCCACGTTCAGATAATTTCTTGTCTGAATTTTACACACACATTTGCCATTTTATCTTTGAAGTCTAAGGAACATTGTTCGTTATACTGTAGATCAAAGTCATTTCTGGAAGAACAAGTCTGTAAATTGGCAGTGGGTAAATGATTGACACTGGGAATGGGTTTTTTTTTCAAAAGACTGCCTGAAAATGTTTTTTAAAAAGAGCCAAAGAAGTGAATAATTTAATTCAAAAGATACAAAGTTATCCCTGAGAAAAGGATTAGAGATCTTCACCCACTTATCCCTCATGTCCATATGCCACACTGTATCCATAAGTTTGTTTCTGGCACTTACTCAGCCACCATTATCTGAAAACATGGGTGGGATTTTCAGAGTTATTCAGGATTGACCTAAATCTGTTTCCATTTCAGACAGTAGTAAAATTCCCATTCAGGGAGCGAAGATTTAGGCCTATATGAGCTCTTTGGAAAAAACCCAATGGGCCTTGTTGACAATATATGAAAGTTATTCTTTTACAATGAGACTGTACCTGGCTTTTATGTGAGTGTGCACCTTGGAGGGAGAGGGCATGAGGCAGAGGCCTTTCCTCCTTGTGAAGTCTATTTAAGGGTCCAGAAAAACTGCAGCTGTTGCCCTTTGGGGAATGTAGGAGCTGTTCCAGCCCTATTTGTCTTAGAATTCAGAAAGGGCTGGGGAGGAGGCAGGGTCCTGGCTCAGTCCTCCCCACACACAGGAAAACACGGTATGGTGGCCTTCCAGAGGGGTATAAGCTGCACACACAAAGGGGTGTAGTATTGAGTATGCAGATATTGTAGATGTGGGAAAATGAGAACCACTTTCCCCTTTTGAGGCAGAATATCTGTGACTGCACCATTACTTAGGCTGGGTCTACACTGACGGCAGCAAATTCGCCACCGTCAGATCGATTGCTGTGGATCGACTTAGCGGTCTGTGTAGACCTGCTCAATCGATGCAGGAAAACCACCCCAGTAAGTGGTGTAGCGCTGCATCAAAGGAAACGCTGTGTGGACGGCGCGCGAAACGGATGCAGCAAAGTCGATGGGAGATAACGCAAGTGATTTACGTCACTTGCGTATCTCCCGTCGACTGCCACAGAATCTGGAAGGTAAGTGTGGAGCGGGCATTACTGTGGGTTATACCTATGTAACCCATCTGCCGGACAAAGTCGGCAGCAGCAAGGGCTGGGTTCATATCTAGGGGTCCCTGTCACTGATGCAACACCAAACTGGCTCGAGCTCCCACCCAGTCACCTGGGAAATCACACACTATCCCCTGGGCACCCCAAAGGGCAATACCTCCCCTCTCGCAAGCACAGAGTCTGAGTGTAGAAAGAAACCTTTTAATAACAGAAGAGAGGTAGCACAGCACTGGTTTGGGAAACAGTGCAAACAGAATTAATTAACTCAATGAGCCAAACCCATCCCACAGTACAGAGTGTGTCTTTCGCCTCTCCCTTCTCGCTGTCCGTTGTACTGACCATCATAGTTGCAACGTCCATCTCTCGGTTGGGACTCAGCCAGCCCCCCTTTGCAAGCTCCTGCCAGATGCAGGCTTGACCTCCTCCGCTGCTGCCTCCAGCCACCTCCAGGCCTCACTACGTCCCCGCTGCTGGCTCTCACCATCTGCCAGTGCCAACCGCTCCTGGTTCCCACCATCTGCTGGCCCCCCTCTGTCTACAGATGCTGGCATTTGCAGGCACTGACCGCTCCTGGCTCTCGCTGTCTGCTGGTGCCGACGGATCCCACCATCCATTGGCATGGACTGCTGTTGCTCCTGCCATCTACTGCTGCTGACCAATTCCGCCGTCTCAGGTGCTGCCCACTGCTGGCACCTCTCTGGTGGTTGTCAATCAAGGTTTCCCAGTCTTTCTAGTGATTCTTAGTGAATTTCAGCTCATGGGAAAACCCGCTGAGACAGAAGCAATGTCCCTGCTTTTAACAAACAGAAGACTCCAAGAGGAATCATTACTTCTACCATTTAACAGTGGGAGGAGATCATCAAACCATGCCTGAGGGTAATCTTTGTCAGGACTAGTGCAGGAGACTCCCCTTGCAATACTGAAACATCGGTCCGCCACCCTTTTTGGGCTCTTTTTGGGTGAGAGTGAATTTTTTATCAGAACAGGCTAAACACAGATCTGATGCCACTTGTTCATACAATCAAAGGACAACATTTCATTACCCCTGCAGTTAACACAAAAGGGACTTGTAACACAATACCAGACACATTGACCATTTCTCATCATGCTCAACACCTAGTGTGCTTATGCAATATGATGAGTACTTAATTGTACTCATGCAAATACAAAGCCCATTCAAATAACGTGCCCCCCTTCCAGCTGCTGAGCAGGGAGAGAGCCACTAAGACCTTGCTTACACTTATATGGCACAGCCCAGCATGATCATGGCAAGATTCTTTTTGAATTCCAGGGGAAAAGATATACCATGTAATTTGGATACTGCCACCAGCCTATGAAGTATCCTGTTAATCACAGGACCTTGTACAACTTCTAAAAATGCTGCTTCTTTTTAGTTGTGATCCAAATCCATGCACGCTTCACAATTTGTCAGAATACAGCATGTGAGGTGCTGTCTTGTGACACTGTAAGAAACATCAGTTTTCAACAGGAGGTAGAAGCCAATGCTTGGTGTTTTCCTCATTGCTTTGGGACTTCGATTGATTTTTATTGTCTTTCAGCAAGAGGTAGGCTATATGGGTTTTCCCACTGGTGGTTATTCCCGTTTCTTTAATTTTTTTTAAATTGTGTCTTCAAAAGGATACTTACATTTAAGAATAGGTTTATCCCACTATGTGTGCATCTTGCTTGTGCGTAGCTAGCTGGTGTTCTTAAAATTGCTTAGTTTCTTTTTCACATGCCATTTATTCTTAAATTGAGTAATTCTTTATAATAATAAGTAATAAGCAATTTAAAATTATTCACCAGGCTTGTGAGACTGTTTTTGTGGCAGCTTTCTTCCTATTTACGTGTAAGGATATACTGTGTTCTTCACTTTCCAGCTTAACCCACTTTTCACTCAAGCTTTCTACATTCTAAAAAGCCATAGCTACCCACTTCTAGTGAGAGTTAGTATCACTCCTCGGTAGAATCAGATTCACAGCTATATTTATATGGTCATTAAAATGACCCATAAGAAGGAAGCCAACAGACCATAAATAAAACTTCATTGGAAAAGTTAGGGATAAATGGGACTAAAAAGTCAGCAATTGCATTTTACACCACTGCAGAAAATGATTTAAAGTAGGCAAATTCATACCCTGGTACTGCATTTTCTATTGATTATTCTTTGTATTTAGTATTTAAACAGTATGCTTGCCATTTATAAGGTTTATCTGGCCATTAATGTGTTCCTCTTGACATCTGCAAGACACTTTAATGGAAAGCATCATTGACACAACTGTTTCCTCAAGGTGTAAAATCTAGAGCAGGGGAAAAATGATTAGTCAGAGTGACAGTGTGAACATTTGGGAATTACTTTTCTGTGCATATCATTAAAAAATCAATAAGATGAATATATAGAGGCCAATACTATTTACTGTAGAAAAACAAGGGAAAACAGATCAACCGTGCTTCGCATTACTTAGATTTTTCTCTATGGTTTAGTCCAATGAAACTTTGAAAAGGATGTGTAAGAAAGGTCACCTTTCTTGGGTTGGTGTATATCCTTTCTCTTCAGAAGCCCAGTGAATCCAAATCCAGTGGACAATAAAAGCCTTCATTACTTAGGTTTAAAAACAAAGTTACATTCATAAATTACATGGGGAAAATGATTTCCCACAATGAACCAAGAGGAAATAGCCTTTTTGATGTGCTATTTATCATTGAGCTGTTAGGTCAGTAAGTGAGGTTTTATTAAACTACATTGCTTTGGATGTGGTGCTTACAGTTCAGTTTGGTCTTTGATGGTGCCTGTTTGTGCCTTTTTTATATACATAAGTTTTAATTAATACCATATTGGTAGTGCTGCGGAAACTGACCTGCCAACCCTGAAGAAGAATGGAAGAGTCTCTTGGACCCATTAATCACATGGTTAAAATTGTGCCTGATGGCTTTTAGGGAGATCAATCTTTTGGTCAGATTTGATATATGGAATAGCATATAGAGAAATCAGGAAAAAAAAAAACCCTGCTACTAATACTAACTGCGGTCCTGTGCTGTATGTAGAAGTGAATGATTTACCAGCATTCCAAGCAAGTCCCTATGAGACTGCAAGCTTTGTTTCATGAGCTCTGTGTCATTTGCTTCTTGGATTTATCCAAATGTGAGCATATTTGTCTCAAAATAAGTAAGAGTGGGCTTGAGGGAAGGGAGGTGTATAAAAAGTAGGATTGGCTTTCTGATCTTTTTTCTCTTATTTTGAAGAAAAGAACCAAAATAAAAGTAAAATTCTGCAGTTCAAAAGAAAGGAAAGAAATGATAGCATTTCTTTAATGACCCCCACAGCTGGCCGTCATTGGCGGTAGAACCAGAAACCTTTATTTCAGTAACTCAGGCATTTGTGGCTTGAACTAAAGGAGTAATTGTATTAGTTAGGAGCAATGATGGGTTCTTGTCTTCCATGTGAACAAACCATTACATGTGAGGATGTGATACTCTCAGTCAGTGTGTTACATTTTCATAAAGCAGGAATATTACACAAATATATGGGTAAATTTCTAAAGTTCACAAAGCACAGCTGCGTCCACGCATTTCTGCGTGACTAATTTGTGCTCACAAAGCACCTAATTGGGAATATACATACAAAAATCCTGATTTCTCTATGCATGGTCAGATATTTGTGTATATTCATTAGGCCTGTGCAAATATATATATACACAGTTGCATGCACCCAACTCTGGCTCAGAGTCTTCATAGTCTTTGACGAAAAGCTAAGCCAGAGAAGAAGATGATGACTACAACTGTAAGCATAAATTAATTATACAACTTGTGATATATTTGCTACATTTCTGGAATAATCTAGTATGCAATAATACTTCAGCGCCTGTATTTTTTGGAAATCTCCTGTTTTAGCTCCAACATAAATGCACTTTAGTTGATGCTGCTACCAGGTGGAAGAGAGACAGTACAGTATTTTCAGATAAGAAAATAATTAAGATATAATGTGTATTGAGATACCAGAATATGGCAACACAAATCAACAATAATATGCTTAAATCCAGTCACATTATTGGAATCTTTTTATTATCTGAACAGTGACCCTCTGTTTCTGAAAGGTGGTTCTGTAAAAACCTCAAGATCCCAGAACTGTGTGGCTTCCATTATTATGCAGATATCTATTGAAATTCTCACCTTACATGCTACTTCTAAGGAATGATACAACTTAGAGACAAACCTCTAGTTCAAGGGTTGGCAATAATTTTTGCAGAGGGGCGACTCCATGAATTCTGGTAAATCTCATGGGCTACATGACGCTGGAGCGTCAAGCAGCCTTCGTCCAATCGCTGCCTGAACTTCTGGTCACGTGACTAGAAGCCGGAAGTTGGGGTTGCAACATGCCGAGAAACTAAGCTGCCCGACGCTCCAGTTAACTTGGCAATCATGCGTAGTGCTCCTGCATGGTGGGCTGGTGGGCCGGACAGAAAAGTTAGACTGGTCGGATCCAGCCTGTGGGCCATATTTTGCCCACCCCTGCTCTAGTCCTTACTCACAGATGAAAGTTTTACCTGTGCAGGAATTACAAGTTCTACATGAACTAGCAAGCCTTATTTATAGACTCATAGACTCATAGGTCAGAAGGGACCAATATGA
>ML675646.1:22346683-22639444 GCA_007922155.1 Mesoclemmys tuberculata
GTAAACGCTTCCCAATGACCGTACATCCCAAAGCCCTCCTTATAGCAGATGTACATGTGTGTATATCTGTTTCATACACTGTAAGTTGCTATTCCCCCTGCCCACAAAATGGTAGCCTAACATTTTTATTAGTTGGTTTTTATTAAGGTTTTTATGTGGCTCTCCACTAGCTAGGGACAAGGGGAATTCTGGCAGAGAACATGGCTCAAAAGGCACAGTTTCTCATGGATTTCTCTGGCAAAAATGCCTGCTGTGCTTTTGTTTATATAGACTGCTGCCCTTGGCTTGCCTGCCAGCTTGGCCAGGAAGGAGGGAGCAGATGAACACAGAGATGGATTTTGGGCCTTGGCCCCTTCACAGAAGACACAGGCTGAGGACACTCATTGTATCTTCCCACCCCTGATGCCCCCATACTGAGAACAGTCACTTCCTGGCCCTTTATAGACTGTGTGTGTCTCTAAAAACAGTATTTTCACCCTGCCTAACTTTCAGAGCTTGAAATGTTTCCACAGTACCTGGATTGAGGTTCCTGGTAATGTAGCTGTCTGTTTGTTTCATTTATTTATAGTTTCTTTTTCCCCACTTTTTCTATAGTATTTAAAGATTCCCTGGAGTCAGTGTTTTCTTAAGAACAATTCCTGTATCATCCAGGAGCTCCATGCTCCCTGAAGTTTGATTTTTATCCTGATTAGCTGTATAGGACTCAAACTGTGATGTAAATTCACCCCCAGTTCTCCCCTGGTGTGTTGAGCTATGGTGCTATTTGTTAACTCATTTAAAACTCAGCAACACAATAGCAACATGCAGAATATTCTACGGATAAAGAAAATATATAAATATACCAATGTAATCTTTAAGAAAAAAATCCCTCCCTTTGTGCAAAATTAAATTGGGGTTAACAAATGTATACCGTATAGCTAATAATTATCACACTTTAACAACTTTTATACAAACTCACATAAAGAACAACCCTCCACATCCTGGAACTACATGAAATATTTTATAATAAGGACGCATATTTCAAACCAAATTCAGAGTACTTCATAAAAGAAATGTAAAACTTTGAAACTCTGGTGTTCTTTTTTAGTCTCTAATGAGAACTCATCTCATTAAAAATTAACACCTTTTTATTATACCTAATTTACTTATAAATCTTATTGCCACTCATTATCAAATTTCATGGACATCTCAATCAATTTCATGATTAAATCTGTTTTATTCAGGCTATTCTTTTCCTACTGATTTTAATTCCACCTTAATGACTTTTTCTTTGAGAATTCATTCAACTTTCTCATAGTCTAATGTGCCATTATGTGCATACCTTTAAGCTTTTATTGGTTCAGGTAGCCACCAGTTGGTTGTTTTTATTAAATCTATACTATGTTTGTTGAGGAAAAAAAAATCTCTTAACCAATCTAAATAGCGTCACATTTAAGGACATTGTTCATAATAGGTTATTTCTTAACTTTATCAAGAATTTAAGTATAACAAACTATGGTCAAGTTATGTCCATCCCCACCACCTTTCTAGCTGGCAAAAAAGACCCTCGTTTTGACAGAGTACTCAATGAAGTCAGTAGATACTGAGCCTTTCATATGACAGCCAGAATATAGATCAAGATCAGGTGACTGAAGTCAGGCAATAAAGTTAATCTTTTTCCCAGAACCCCTGTGTTACATAATTATTAGAAATATATACCAGGTGAAAGTCCAACAGAGCCTGAAAATGAGGTAGCTATGTAACATGATTACCCACTGCTGAAGGGCTGGCTTTACTCCCTGACAGATCACACACTCTGAGCAATAATAATAAAGTAAGTACCTGTGTCTTTTAATAGATATTAAATCATCTTGTATGTAGAATTCATTCTTGTTCCTCAGTGTATCACATACTTCCATCTGACATGCTTTTACTTTTAGTACTTCGTAAGGAAAAGTTGCTTCTGATTCTCAGGTAAGATAAATAGAATGGAAGGGCCCATTTTTCTTCCTCTTTGTACATTCCATTCTATCATGGACTTAAGAAAAGCTAACATTTGCTAATTAAAATGAGTCAAGAAAAGGAATTGTGAATGATGCCATTCCAAAAGCTGCTTTTTTCATTTCTTCCAATAAAGTAAATAGATTGAGCAGATTTTTGCTCCCAATTGCAGGAGTGTAAATTAAAGTAACACAGTTTACCTCAGTGCAGTTACTCAAGATTGATGGTGATGTGAGAGCAGAATTTAGATTGACAGTGAATAGAGAAAGATATAGCATCACCATTACTGGAAAGACTTCTATCAAAATTCTCTTGTACAGTGCTAACCATGTGAGTGTACTACTAGCTATCTGCTGGTGGGGGGAAAGGGAGACTTTTGTTAAGTACCAGCAGCTAAAATAAACTAGTCAGTGGTTTATGTTTGTGAATGGGTTAAAGTAGAAATAGCAAAATGTGTTTCTCTTCCCTTTTTTTTTAAATCAATTTTAACAAATGTGAATAGTCATGAAAAGTATCAATATATACTACAGGTATTTTTAAGGGTAGGTAGGCATTTCCCAAACACCTTTTCCAAAACACCCCATCTTTGACATGTAGCTAACATGCATTTTCCTGTAAGAGCCTGATCTAATGTATTTTCTGAACTTCTGTCTGTCATGCCAAATTGTGTTGTTTTTTGGTTTTTGTGTTTATATGGAGAAAGCAACACGAGCAACTGTTTCACTGCTAAAGCCATGTCATTCATTCATTCATACATGAGTGAGGACAATAGGTCTGCAACACATGGCACCACCTAGTCTCTTTATATTCTGTTGTTATTGGTTTGCAAAAATTTAATGAAAAGAAAATTGGGAAAGAATCATAATGCAAGTTTTTTTCCCTCTGAAAAGACTCTGGAGTGAATCAAACAGCAAAACATCCCGGTATCCACTTCCTAGGAAGTATGGAAGCAGTTTTAATACTTGTGTGTTTTGGCCTGTGTGAGTCACATCGTATTACTTACTGTACTATGTTACAGTACTACTTGGGAAAAGTGCTCTAGAAAACCTTTAGTGTGCACGATCTATACAAACCAATTAATGTGCAGCATGTTACTGCACTTTAGAAACCACACCCCTGTACAGCATATTATGCCACCTTGTAGACAAGTTCTGCGATTATACAGCTGGCAGATTTGGCCTATGGAGAGCTTGCAACGTGTGATTGAATAGGACTTAAAGAGGAAAAGCGAAAGGTATGCTGTGGGGTAGTGTCTCCCAAACAGGCATCACTTCTGTTGTTTAGCTGTCAAGCAGCTATTGCCTCACTGCTTCAGGTTCTACTTTTCAGTCACAGGTGGCAAAGTATTAGGCCTCTGGATTCTTGGATTCAAATATCAGTGATGTGACTAGAGGTTTGTGCTACTTACGTGACACGAAAGGATATGTTTCTATTAAAATCTTTACACGGAAGTGAAATACAATTCAAATGTTTCAAGTTAGCGAACATCCCTGTTTAAAATACTCATCACTCAGTCACTTTCTGCCGGTCATTACTGTCTAGTCTGCTTCATCCACCAGACTCTCTAAAGGCATCTCTGCCATTTAAACTTTAGACCTATCTCAGAATGGCCTCTTGTGCTTTCTTTTTTAATAAAATAATTTTGCAATTGGATAGGAAGAGTTGTTCATCAGATGCATCCCACGAAAGCTTATGCCCGCAGAAATTTGTTAGTCTTTAAGATGCTACAGGACTCTCGTTGTTGTTGAATACCAGTGATCACCAACAAAAATGCTCTCATTCTCCAGCAAAACCATGCAAAAATGATCATGAATAAGAGTAAACCCCTAATTCACAGCTTCCAATACAGCATAAGGGATTTGTGACTGTTAAAGATGCGAGATCCAAATTCTGCACTTAAATGTAGATAAATTGTCTCCAGTTGGTTTTATTGGGAGTTTTGCATGCATATATCTAGGATGGAAAGAAACATTTCTCCTGGGTTTATATGCTATGTATGCTACAAGTAAGGAGATGCAATTCTGCCATACAGATCATTTAAATAAGTACTGTATTTCCAAGAAAAAGTGGGCAGTCCAAAGAGCTTACTTAATGTGGGCTTATTGATCAACTGACATAGCTGCAGTTAAATAAGTATTACAGAGAAAATTATAGTTCTAACTAGTGGCATATTTCTAATATTCCTGTGTACAGCAGGAACAAACAATGCCAACAATTGCAGTTCTGTTCTCTAGATGCTACCCAAGCATATACTGTTGTTATGAAATTAAGCCATTCAGAACTAGTATATGTTTGCCTAATTGTCTAGCATGACAGTCAGACAGTGCACTCTCAAGGTTAGCAAAATATTTCAGAGACTACACACTAAAAATAATTTTTAAATAATGAGATGATGCATGTAGATTTTTGAGGTAAAATGAAGTGTCAAAACTAAGCATTTTATCTTGATTTAATAGAGCAATTATATTTTATATCATTTGATAATGAAATAAAGCATGTACAGTACGTTTCATAGGTGTACAAGAGATCAGCTGAAATGGAAACGTAAAGTCATATTAGCAATAAATGTGTAATTACATTCACAATAATGAAGTAAATTCATCATGATGTTTCAGGCCTGTAATTGGCATTTATTCATAAATGTAATGCTTTGAGACAGCTCCATTGCATCCATTATTGTCATATAGGGACTTCTAACTGATTTTTATCATCCTGATTCAGTATGCCAAGGAAGTTATGAAATAAATAGGACTTGTTTTAAAGCCAAAGCCAATAGGCTGAAAAGCAAAAGGAATCTAGAGATGTGGAACTGGAATCAGCCCTAGTAAGCAGGGGTAGTTTGTAGACAATAGGGATTACATCTGGATATGCTAACGCTAACTTTGGCTCACACTATGTAGTTTGTGTGCCAAAGAAAAATTATGATTGAGAGAATTTGATTCATCCCTTTACCCTTCCAAGGTAGGTAAATTGGTTCCATGCTGTTTATTCTGGAGAGGTTTTCCAGCTGAGTCATTAAAAAATGAGGTCCTGTCTGCTTGGTGAGGTCATTAAAATCCCGTGATAGGTCTTTTTATAAGAGAAGGGCCTTGTACCAGTGGCAATGGCCAAATATTTTCTGTCCTATCAGTGTTAGGCAATAAGATGTATCTTAGCCATCCAGCCACCTGCTACTAGGTGACTGCATTGTAGTGGTACTGTGTATAGATTTTAAAGCATTTTTTGAATTCTTTGGACTGAAAGGCAATATATAAATTGAGGACATTGCGTGACTGTTATGTCAGTGGTGGGTGGGACTTCCTCAAAACAGAAGGACAGTATGGCCTTGTCTACACTGTCAAAAGTGGGATTCCTAATTCATTACTGACATCTCCACTCGTGGATGGTGGAAGCTGCAGGGTTAAATGCCACAGAAGTATAAAGGCCTGAAATCAGCTAAGTCCTGTCTACACTGGAGTTTCCACCATTGCTACTGCTAGTGGAGCTGCATCAGAGGTGACTTGTAGGTCGCATTTTTGAATTTGTAGATTCAGTCTTTAGTTGTACTCCTTAGGGGTGAATCCTGGAGTCTCTTATCAGAGTGACTATAGATTCAGGGCCTGTATTTGGGGGAAGTATAGAAAAAGAAGTGGAAAGAAAAATATGTATTAGTAAACGTGAGAGACATTGTCATGTTATTGAAATAAATATGTATTCATTTTCACAAAATATAATGGAAAAGTCAGGCTACCATTGCTTAGGTGAAAAAGATCACTTTTAGGCTTGTCTACATGGGCACTCTATGTGGACACTCTCATTAATTAAATTAAAGTGGCCTTACTTCAGTTAATTTTAATTCACAAAGAAGCTAAACTAAATTAAGGCCAGTTTAAATCAGAAGGAGAGTGTCCACACAGGGGTTTGATTAAGTTTAACTGATCCACTTTAAATTCACATGGGCAGTAAATTTAGATTAATTTCCCTGAGTGTGCACATATAGACAAGCCCTTATATTACTGTGAGATACTAATAATACTAAATGGAAAAGTTGCTTGGGGTGTTTGTATTCATGTTCATTTCAGGATAGAGAGAGACAAGGGAGCTTCTTTAGTAGATCAACCTCTGTTGATGAAAGAGACAGATTTTGAGCTCCATAGAGCTCCTCTTCAGATCTGGGAAAGGTAATCAGAATGTAACAGCTAAATACAAGGTGGAACAGACTATTAAGCATAAGGAGATAACACATATTACAAGAAACCATTCAAAAAAGTGGGCAATTAACTCCTGTTCAATCATAGGAGAAAGGAAAGTTAGTGGGTTAAAAATTATTACAATGAATCATAAAACTATTATCTCTATTTAGTCTGATTATTGTTGTCTAACAGAGTTATAAATTTAAACTTCCAGGCTTGTCTTCGGTGTGTGTTGTGCATGCTTCTTTTAATGACAAGGACTGAAAGGTCAGTATTGAGTGATTATTTTGTGAACAGTGTTCACCCATGTTTTTGTCTTTTATAATTTTTTTCTGTGACTTCATTCAAGAGTGTAGTGATTGCCTAGTTTTCTCCACATAGTTGTTGTTGGAGCATTTGATGCACTGCATGAGGCACACATGTTGAGATAAGCATGTGTAAGACCCACAGATCTTGAAAGGTGGTGTGATGCTGGCTGACCAGATGCCAGCTCTTGCAAGGCTTTAGGCCTCATCCGAGCTCTTACAGATTCTTTGCTGGAAACCTGTTCAGCTCACCCTTTTCTTAGCATGGTTAAGATGAGTATTGGACTTACAACAATGTGTTTAGTGTTTGGATTTTATTAAATGCTTGTGAGTTGCTACATGTGTGAATCTTCTTTATAATGTCTGTCTCCCATAATATAAAGTAATACTTTGTGTTTGGGCTATAGCTGTAGAATGTTGGTTCCAAACTATGTATCTCACCAAACATGAAAAAAACTTTACCTAGTGAAAAGCACTAAATCCCCAGGAAAGATATTACCTCTTGTCCATCAGGAAGGACTATGAAAACTAAATGGGCCATTGTGGGACATGACAATATAGAGACTTTGCTAATTGCCTCTGCACACATATGAAGAGGCTACCTGCAAAAGGGCTCCTCTTATCAACTTGAATTCTGGAAGAAGGGAAATAAAGACAGTAAACAAAAATATTTTTTCACCTTTTTTGCTGTTTGGACATGGCCAGAGCCATGAAACAGAAAGAGAGGTCCCCAGGGTCACCCTGGGTTAGCCTTAAGAGACATTCAGAACTGACAGATTACTACAACTCTGTCACCTTTTGGAACCATAGACAGTACCTCGTTTGTCTGTGTTAGCTTGTAAATATCTCTCTCATTTTTTCCTAGTTAATAAATCCTTAGTTAGTTTACTATTAGATTGGCTACAAGTGCTGTCTTTGATATGAGATTTGAAGTACAGGTCAATCTGGAGTAAGTGACTGGTCTCTTGGGATTGGAAGCAACATGAATCTTTTGTAATCTTTGGTGCATAGCAACCAACTATCACTAAGTCAAGTTTGCCTCGGTGGCAAGATAGACTGGAATTCCCCAGGGGACTTTTATAGTGTTGGTGAAACTGTTAAAAGTACTTCAGTGTTTCACATTTGTTCCTGGGTAATATACAACCAGTTTTGGGTCTCAGCCCTGTTCCGACACACTGCACCCCCATATACACCCTCAATGGGTGATGGTATATCATTCATGTTCACCTTTATAGTGTAATTGTGTATAGTTTAATAAAAAGTGTGTCATAAGAAATTTTTGGAATGCTCATGGCCGACTGAACATTATTGTTATAATAATGTCTGTTGCAATGTGATGTGTATGGTTCTGAGGCTTCGCTATGTGATATTCCCAAATTTGTGTCTCATGGCTTGAGACAGAGCTAGGCAAAACTCTACAGAGCTGAGGAGCAATTCACGCCTCATTACGACTTGTATAGCACAACCCAGCTCAGCATTCCAGGAACAAAGGCTGGCCTAGACATCGACAAATGAATCCACAAAGAATCACAATGCCTCAGGGCATGGAGGGAGCCATACAGGGATGTTATCTGTCACCTGATCCTGAAGGGGGAGAAGTGAAGGAACATTTTTTAAAAGGAAAGAGATTTTACTGTTCTCGCTCTCTTCCACCTCCAGCTACAAACACCCCCAAGAAACTGAAATGCTGACCCAAGGGAGAGCCAAGCTCCTTGCGTCTTCTCTCATAAGGTAGGTTTTCCATTCCTTGCATCAACCTAGTAGCCCTTCTCTGCACCTGTTTCAATTTGAATTCAACTTTTTTAAACATGGGAGACCAGAACTGCACACAGTAGTCCAGATGAGGTCTCACCCGTGCCTTGTATGATGGTAAAAACAGAGAGAGTCCTGTAGCACCTTAAATGCTGACACATTTCTATGAGCATAAGCTTTCGTGGGCTGCAACCCACTTCGTCAGATGCATGAAGTGGAAACCACAGATACGAATATACTTCCAAGGGTGAGAAACATAAAAATGGGGAGGTGAAGTGCTAACAAAGTCAATTCAGTTAGGGCCTATTTAGACCCAGTCTGATTGTGTCAAGTCAAGTCAAATACTTTAATAGTTATCTAACAGAGGTGTTCTAAGATATTTTTGAAGTGCTCTGAGATCATTGGGTGAAAATCCAATGCATTTTAAGGACATGATACAACACGTTTATGATATTCTCCCTGGCTCCTATGCAGCAAAAGACTTAACCATGCGCTTAAAGTCCCATTTCATGGGACTTAAGTGTATGCATAAAATTGCTTAAAAGCTTTGCTGAAACTGGGTCTTTTTGCTTATACTTATGTTCAGGCACATTAGTAGTATATAAAATAATAATTTTTTTCAAATAATTGGATATATCTACTCTATTTTTGGCAGGCAAGGCACACAGATTCTAGTTCTGAGACTGACCGATCATTCGAGGTTTTTACCCAGACACGTTCCACCCTGAATGGAGAAGCTCTCTAGCCGGTGAACACATGTTTTTGTTTAAAAAATAAAATGTACCAGAAAAACCGTTAAAGTCATCTATAGCATTCAGCGAATCATTAGCCCAAAATAAATGTCATCATTTCCCAGAATGTACATAGCAAATCACCAGTCTGTGTGGGCTTGGAATCAGAACATTACTGATTCTATTTGTGGAATGATTCTGTCATTTAATATAAGTTGTTGCTACTAGTCTTAGTTTGGATGCTTTTTCTTGCATGGTCTCCCAGGAAGGGAAAAAAAGTGAAGCTATAAAAGATTAAAAGAACAGCACATCAAAAAAAAAAAAAGTCCCTATACAAACAATGCTACTGTTTCCTGTGCATGAAACATGTTCACTTTGGTGTGTTTTACCTAGGAATGTTTTAATGCACAAACGTTGGAAGGTAAAATATTTTGGATCCTCAGTGTTTTCCTTTTCTCTCCAGCTCATATGCTCTATATGGAGGGTTGTTATAGGCATAGGCTTATGTGAAACAATCACATGCCTATGGCTGCAGCTGCTGAAGCATATGATGACATAAGAAACACAGTTTCTTTCAAAATAAAATGTTTCTAACCCTCATGGTTGTGAAAAAAATATTGAACATTTGGGATCACTTTTTAACTGATGCAATATAGTCATAATAATAAAAATTGTATAACTTACCATCATTTTCACTGAAAGTATAGTAAATCTGATTTTAGTGAATATATGGATGATATATGATTTGGATATCCTGTCATTAAAGAGTATTCTGCTCCAGATTCATAAAGAAATAGGGACAAATTATACAGCCAACTAGTAAAATATAGTGGCATGGAAGTGAGCATGAAGGTTGGTTTTTTTGCTCCCCAACAAACAAATTTGTGAGAAATAAGCATGAAAATTCCCCATTTTATTCACAGAAACACTCATTACATGCTCACATTTGAAAATCTTAATAGCCACCATTTACTTCCTTTACACAGTGAGAGCAAAGTGATCATGCAAAGGGGAACCGACAAAGACACATTCCAGCTGTTTTCTGCAACTGTCATTCCCTCTTTTTCCTTGAACATTGCAAAATTCATGGTCACATTAAACAGCATGCAAATACTTAAAAAAGTAAGATTGGACAGTGGGGAGAGGAGGAAGCGGATACAGGGAATTGGGAAACACATGTAAGTAACTGAAAGGCCAGCCAAGATGAAATAGAAACAGAATCCTAATAGATCTGAGTTGGTCTTAGACCTTGATTGGGCAAATGCAGGTGAATTACTAACAGAAGTGAGGCAATTAAAATGAACACAGCAATCAGACAAGAAAAATAAAGTAAAAGAAGTGAACAATTAACAATGCATATAGGAAGCAAAGTTGGACATAGAAGTATGTATTTTAGATGGAAGTTGCCAAGAAGTGCCTTACTACAAGGCACTATATTATGATATTTTAATATTTTGACAAACCTACTGCCAGAGGGTAGCACTTAAAACTCCAGCTATGTCTTCACTGCCAAAAGATGAGATACGTCATGTGGGTTAACTGTCTTCCTATAAAATCATAGTGCAGAGAAGATGCAAGTAGTTTTTACCTCAGTGTATCTAGGCAAGATCAACCCTATAATCCCCACCCGCAGTTGACCTTGCCTTGTTACGTTGCTGTAAATACTATCTTCACCTTGTCTCAGCTAGGATTTGACAGTGAAAAAGCTAATATGCAGATATGCTCACTGTAAATAACACTGCCTTTTTGGTCAACGAAGACATGCTTGGAGTGATAATCAGGGTGGATTTAGGTGAATGGTCTTGGAGGGAGAATATGAAATTTTAAATATAAGTATAGTGTGTTGTAATTGGGTGGAAATAATATCCAAGATAAGTACAGTTTAAATGATATTGAATTAGTTAAATAGTAGAGAGAACGGAGCAAGGTATGTCATATAGATCCAACATTTAAACTCTGTTCAGTCTACAGATGCAGTGAATAGGTTAATGGAATGTCGGTTTATATCAAGTGGGGTCTGTTATATTAATAAAAGAATATTGAGCTGCTGCTACCACATTTAGAGTACAATGCCTGCCTTCTAGTCACTCTGCTTGAAAAAAAGACAGTTTAGTTGGAGATAAAGCAGTATGAAAAAAACAAGTTGATAAATGGAATGGAGGAGCTTACATATGACAAAGTAACATTATACCTGCTGTGGCTCTGAATCTAAATGTTATGGGTGAAGTTCAGCAGAAAGCCAAAACTTACCTAAGCTTGAGTGAATGGGAGTTTGGTGGATCTGTGACGGGAAATGGAGAGAGTGGGGAAGAGAGATGGTTTAGAGGGCCAGAAAGAGCTGCAATCCCTGCCTACTTAGAGAAAAACGGTGCCACAAACATGGTAGAGGGGAGGTGGAGAAATGGTTTAGCACCAACAGAACAGGGCCAGTGTGCAGAGGTGAGTAAGCTGTATCCCTTGAATAAATATAGTAACATGGAAGCTGCCACAGCATGGTCAAGAGCTCCAAGTGTCATTCAGTGTCACTTCTGCAGCTGCAGCTTCAAATGCTGTGCTGTCTCCATGAGGGACAATCAAATCTTGTAATCTTAGGGACGTGTGAACGGGGAGCATGGAGAAGTGAAGAAAAATGGGCCAGAACCTCTGCATAGCTCCATCTGGCCTTTAACCCATCAACGGATGGGAAAACGCCAGATTTGAATATACAAATCTCTAGCATGGCCCATCAGCAACATCTTTCTCTTAGTGAAAATATTTTAGGGTTTCTTGTTTGGTTGGTTTTTGTATGTGCTCTAGTTTGAGCAGAAGTTCCCATTTTATTTTCCAGAAACACTTCTTGTCTGTGAGCTAGTGCTTCAGCCATTTAAAAGCAGGAGAAATGGCTAGATGAGATGCAGTATGAACTAAGCTGCTGGGCTTTTTTTAAACCAACTTTGTGGTAAATCTCTATACACTGTATGCAGTTGGTGTGCATATGAAAAGTTGATCTTTTTAAATGTAAGCTGTTATTTTTCTAAGCATCTGACAACCCACATAATTCAGAACTGCTTTTATGGTTCTTTTCCATTATTTTTTGTTGCTTGCTAATTACTTTTCTTGCCCAATTTCATTTGCAGTTTAAATAAATAAAATGTTGGTTCTGCCTTCAGGTTATTGTAGGAATAGTCAATATGCAGCTATAATAAAATAATAAATTTCTTTGAACAGGCAATTTCCAACACATCCTTCCACAGGGTGTTTAAATTTCTATTGTTATAGAAGCAACTTTCATGAAAGCTGGAAAGTTTCAGTGTTAATTTTTGAAGTTTGGAATAAGTGAAAATAAAATCAAATTTTATACCTGTAGCTCTCTATGCTCTATGTACAGGGTTACTTAAATATTTAATCAAATGACAATGTCTCTAAAATATATTAAAGTGCAGACTGCTTAATGTTTTGATCCCTTTTTATCCAAATTCAAGAAAGTTTTGGGAAGATACAGAGAGGGATTGCTACAGATGAAAATATGCTTATTCTCTGTAGGCCAGATCCTGCCAGCCTTTAGTCAAGTGCTGTCTTATTAGCTGAACACTCTCATTTTCTTCAGCGGCACTGCTTTTGAGATACTGTACTTCTCAATGTGAGCAACATGGCCTTATATCACTTGTATTCTCCATTTCATAGTCATCTTTTCCCCTTACAAAAAATCCCTTAGGCGTGCTAAGTGGCTTTCTTTATTATTGTGATAGGATTTGTCCTCAGGCACACTGGCAAATCTGTTAAGGAAAGGAGCCCTTTTAAATTATGTTAAAATCTCAATGAAATTAAACATTAATATTAAAGGATAGGAGTACTTTTAGGCAAAACTGAAAGCCCTTTCCCAGTTCTGAGAGTGGTGTTCAGGCGTAGCCACTGAAAGAGATAAATCCTTTATTTAGCATCCAGCCCAAGTCAGACATTGGGCAGATGCACAGAAGGTAGGAGCAAAAAGAACTACCTGACACCCTTTTTTTTTTTTTTTAAATTTTCTCTGTTAGTACCATATATGAGAATTTTGTTTCCTTCATATAAGTTTGCTTACATTGCATAGTGACATTCTTCTAGCATATTTTTCCATTTCTAATTCCAAATATTTATTGTCATTGTTATGTCTTCTGGTGAACATTAAAGTGAGAGTTTTTTAGAATTTTTGGGCCCTATTAACACAGCTTGATGAACTCTGGGCTAACCTTGGAGCTGCCTTATCCCAGTTTTTCAGGTGCTTCCTTCCCTCTTCAGATCTCTCAAGGTCTTGTAATTAGATCATAGAAAATAAAATGACAGCTCCAAGTAACTTTGCATGTATAAACGTGAAATTAATAAGACATTAATTTCATTTTGTCTAATATTTATATCAATACAAATACATTTGCATTTGTAACACAAAGAATTGGGAATAGATTAACTGTGATTTGGTATATCAAGATACTGAGAGAAATCATTACTAGCACTATAAATGCTAAAAATTACTTAGGTATATCTAAATAGTCACAAAGTTAATTGCTTTTTAGCTGCCACGAAGCTGTTTAATATTCTTTAGAGGTCAGTTTTCTAAGCCAGATGTATTACTATAGTGTGCAGGGGCAGTTGGTAGGAGCTGTGAATAATAGTAACGTATGAAAGACCTTACAATATATAATTGTTAATAGGCCACCAGTGGCTACCAGCTCAAGAATAAAAATTGGGATGTCTCATGAAGAGTAATACACAGCTGTTCGATGATCTGCTGATGTAACATGACCTTGATCTCTGCGCTAGAAAAACGGACCATGGTGGCAAAGAAATTAATTCAGTTTGGTTAGCCTGTATTAGTGGCTACGGATGAGGTAATTTGTCAGGCCACAGCAAAGTCCTCTGACTAAATTTCCTCTCCTCCTCCCCCCCTCAAAATAAGAAAGGGCTGATAGGGTCTTTAGCTACTGCATCTGGAGAGATTTATAATCATTGTTCTGTTCTGCCTGCATAATATAAGCTCTGGGAATATTCCAGCTATGTACTTTCATACCTGCCATAAGTATAATAGTTGGCAAACAATGAATTGATTGATATTTAGCCTGCTTGGGAGGGAGTTTAAGGTCAGGGTCACAAGATCTACAACCCTAGAGTCCTGTCACAAAGTTATTTTTGTTCTGTTTGTTTAAAGTCAAACACTGTAATCTGGCATTGCTTTTATTTTAGTAGAATTCGTGTCCAAAAACCAATCTAGTGCAACATGATGGGCCAAATCTCTTAAAAGCTGAAAACTTGAACATATTGTGACCCCTCTGAATGGTGCTGCATTCCAAGTAGTGTCTGATTCATTGCACCAGGTGGTGTCTTAACCCATAAAATGCTGATGTTTTTCAGATTTCAGCCAAATGAATTCTAGAGAGACTATTTTACATATATTTACATTCTCAGCTTCCATAAAGTTAAAGATGGAGATATGAAACTGAATAGTGTAAGTATGAAAGAGGGGGTCATTGTTTAGGAATTCGCCGAGGTGGAATCTAAAATCTAATCAACTAGGTTTGCCAGTTGAATAAGTGTTACAGCCAATACAGAATGAAGTTTATTTGTATAACCCCTTTTCAGTGAGTTTTGGGAATATTAGTTTACCAATTTTAACACTGAGTTCTTTTCAGGTCAACTTTTAACTTGAACAGTATATCTCAAATCAGGGCACTTGGTTATTCTTAATCACCAGTGTATTAATTCACCCAGAACCACCTTGCTATGCAATCAATAGTTCACCACTCGAGTGTAAACACAACCAATGTTCTGTGTGTAGTACACGCAATACAATCTTGCAAGTAATTATCACAGATTAGAGCTGAGATTCAGCAGTTAAACCAAGGAACAATGCGAATTACTTTTCTTATTACAGTTTCCACAGGTAAAAGACCTGGGATTTTTCTGAGGGGCCTTGGGCTCGTGAGATAGAGTGAGACCTTGTGGCCCTCGCAAGCCAAGGTCACCAACTTTCTGCACCCTCCCTCATGGGGGTGGTGGTGGTAGGCCGGGGGCACAGGCTAAGGAGATCCTAACCTGAATTATCAATTATATGCTAGAATCCCTGTAACCCTTCCAGGAGTTATGAGTTATACAGTAAGAGCATTGTAACTCACTATGAAATCAATTAAATGCCTAGTATTTAGTATATAGGAGAGTATGCATGGTGGGTGGGTAGTGGGTATTCCCTATATTTAATTTTTTCTAAAAGTTGCTGCCTGCTGCCTAAAATCCATCCATGTGTCTGTCCTCATTTCTCTGCTGTGTCCGCATCAAATTTTCATTGGCTTCAATGGAGTTGATTCCTCACCTGAGTAAGAATTACTCATATCAAGACAAAATTTAACGATCGTTTCTCAGATATTAAAAAGAGCAATTATTACCAGAAGGCTTTACAGTCAGATTGGGTATGTATGATTTTTATGATACGCTTAAAAATCTGACAAACTTAAACTTTCTTTGAGTTACAGAGAGCTTCTCCAGATTTCACCAACAGTAATTGGTCCAATAAAAGATATTACCTTACCCACCTTGTCCTTCTTTAAGACATCAAGCAATAAGTCAGCTTGCATACTTTTCACTGTTCTGAAGAAAGCCTTTAAAGCCTATGGTACTACAAATGTATAAGTCAGCAATGCTAAAATTTTAACAGACCTATAACTGTGTCCATCAATATTTGGGTGCATTTCTGTTATTCTTCCTTCCTTGTGCCAGACAATTTCTATTACTTCTACAGTGCAACAATTATTTGTCATAGAAAAAGCTTATGAGCAACTTCTATTTGATTCCCCTGATGGCATTCAATAAATTGAATGCTCTCACCGTTTGAGGACTCCATGTCATAGAGGCCATCACCTCTGATGAACAGGAGCAAAAAGCTCTGAAATTCTAATAAAATAAAGTTAAGTAGTGCAGCCATGGGTACTATTCTATGTGATCCAACAGGCTTCATAAACTTGCTGGCAAGATTTACGCATGTAACCCCCTTTGAAGGGGTGCTCCTGAAACACCTGAGTCTCCCTCTGCAGGCCATAGAGAATTGCATTCCTGGACCTCCCTACATCCCCGCCCCCTCCACACACACATATTCCATGTGGTGTCCAGGGCCACTACAATTCCCCACCACTCCACCCCAGAGGACAGTACAGACAATCACAGCTGCACATACACTGACCATGTCTTTCACAGATCAGTGTATGTGTTTGTCTTACTATTAAAGTTGCTACACATTTTACCAGAACAATAAAGACCACCAAATTGAGTTTTCAAAGATACCTCACAAGACATATTTGATACAAATATTATTGCAATAACTTGTCGGGGTCTGGACAACAGAAGGTACATTTTGTCACACCAATCGATTATAAAACTTTTCTACACTAAATTATGGCTAATATAAACATGACTACATTTTATGGTGTCTTTTACTATGTCAATGCATTATGGGCCAAATCCTGAGGATACCGAGTCCTTTTTTTTGCCAACTCTTGTTGAGGTCAATGGCTAAGAACCTCAGGATCCAGCACCACAATTTTATTACAGTAAAGTACTATACTAAAGGATAGTAATTTTATACAAAATGTCATGCGGTCCGGAGCAGCTCACAACTGTGAGTGCCTGAGGTAGGGAAGACAAATAGAGTAGTAAACCCAAACCAGTAGTGTGTTCTATAATTAGATTTCACCAAGCCAGTACCAAATGTGCACTCATGGCTTACTACACTAGTCTAAACATAGAGTCACAAGTAGTCCCCTCAGATTTTCCAGTCCATCTTTCCACCCAGAAAAACTGGATTTATGAAAGAAGGTCACTTAAACCAAAAATTACATCACATCAGGTTTCTCCCAATCACTTTCCCTAGATGAAATGGTATTCCAGATCTTACACCAAAGACAACTCTGGCAGCCAAACTAAAGATTTATTAGCTAAGAAAAGGAAACGAGTTATTGAGAAATTAAAGCAGGTAAAACATATGTACAAGTGAATGGCAGTTTGTAATTCCAAACAGTGGCAGTGATGTAATCAACTGCCAGTTTCAGGGTATTATCTCTGGGGATCTCCACTTTGCATCTGGTACACTTCCCAGTAAGAATCCAAACAGTCCAGAGATACAGGATCTTTTTTTGACTCCCTTCTTATAGCTTCTCACAGAAACAAGCTGAAAGTCTTTCTATCCATGTGAGGAATGCACTTTGAATCTCTGACCTCCAGTCATTACACACAATAGCCATTTGCTTTGGCATTAGCACTTTTTTCTGATCAAGTCCTTCGTTCGCATGTCACAAGGCTTTTTTTGATGTCTGTTGAGTTGTTTTGTTACAGGAGTATTTATAACAAACGTGTGCTGCTGCATCGTAACAGGATACAGATAGAAAACAATGCTCATAATGGCCCATTAGTTTTATGACGTTAAACACCCAATGCAATTATATTTTTAACAATCGCTTTGATCTACACTAATACTATGCTCAGTGAATTGGCCTGTATACACTCTGACATGACAGGGTTTGCCAGAGCCGCACAAACTATATAGTATTACTATGTGCAATATTCCCCAATGTGGTATATTTACTAAAATTCACAGTAAACAATATAACACAAAACTTATAATAGTTCACTGAAGTACAGTATGTATTATAATGCACGTTAAACAACAGTTTATAATCCAAAGTTTATGATAGTTGCTATAGTGAAACATGCAGGCAGGAATATAGCTCAATCTAGGGACTCAATGCTGCAGACATTGAAGCATGTGCATAAATTTATTCATATGACTAAAGTTACACTTCAACGTTTGCAAGATTGGGGTCTAATTGATTTAGGTCAACAGTTCCCAATCTGGGGTACAGGACCACCTTTTGGGTGTCAAAAGGTACAGGGGGTCCATGAGACTTCAGCAATATTAAGGTCATTTAGCCCCCCAAACCCGACTCTGGCAGGGCACAGAAGTCCCAAGCTCCTTGCCAGCTGGAGGGGAGGAGCAGCCCTCAGGAGTCCCAAGCCAGCTGGGAAGCCAGCTGGGTACCCAGCTGGAGAGGAGCAGCCCTGCACTTGTGGGGGCCTGGAAAGCCCCGACCAGCCCGCCAGTGGTGGGGGCCTGGAGATCCCTGACTAGCCTGCCAGCGCCTGCCACCACATTACCCTCCATCCATGAGGGATGGGAAGAGGCAGGGCCACATGGAGCATGCAGTGGTGACTGCACCAGGGAAAGCTTAGCTTCTTACTCAGGTAAAAGTAATTTCTTATTATTATTAATATAATTTAATTTTACTGTGATTATTATGTGTGTTTATAAGGGCTATATGTGTTTATGGCCAGTGAGGGGCTGGGGTGTGTTTACCTAGTGTTAACTAGCGGGTCTTTCATTCACAAAGGTTGGGAACCATTGATGTAGGTGAACATATGAAAAAATTGTCATAAATTCTAGAAAAATATTAAGCTCAATGATGTCACACTCTACATACAAACATTCCCCCATGAACACCCTGCTGTCCTTCCTTTGAGGGATATTTAGTGGGATTTTTTCAGGTTATATACTGTGCTGTTTTTTAAAGGACGTGGATGGAATCCTGGCTTTTGAAGTCCATGGAAGCATTGCTATTGATGATTTCACCCCAGATCTTTAGAATTAATGTTTGCTACTGTGCTTTAGTACTGATCTCAGTCAGGACTGGTCTTTCAATACATGTGCAACTTCCCTTAACACTAAGCCCCCAGTCCTGCAAACACCAATATTCTTAACTTCATGCATGGCTCTTGTCCCATTAACTCAGTCTTAACAGCAGAGTTGGAACTGAGCTGCTCTTTTACCTATAGTACCAGTTTTGGTTTTCTCTAAATGTAAAGGTTTTTCCCGTGTCAGATTGTCTCTATGTGATTAATACATGAGTTAAAATATTTTCATTCCTGATAGCCTTTGATATTTTAAAGTCTAAGTCTTCTAGCAACAATTTAAGACAAAAACTCTAGGAGACAATGGGCCTTTTTTTGTTTGTTTTTGTTTTGTTGTTGTTGTTTCATTAAAAGATATCAGTGAAAGTACAAAACCCCAAAATTATCCCTGCTTGTGATCTACCACTAACCCAAGAGGAAGAAGTTTTTCCACTACTTGAATTTAGAAATTATTTTGTAATTTAACACTCTCAGGTGTCTCTGTAAGATAAAGAATCTTATTCACAATTCTACAGCGTATCCCTTGCCAATGTGAAAATCCAAACCTGATGTAATTCCGATAGGTTAAAGTACAATGCAAAGTTCCAGTGCAAAAGTCTAATTCTAATTTTTTTTCCATTTTGCTCTGAGGTAAAATCCTAATTTAAGATTTTACAAAATCTATTCCCTGGGAGGCATATACTTTATTTATTTCTTTTAAGAAAAGAAGGAAAAATACTTGTGAGTCAAATAGAAACTGGTTTATAGTTAACAATTTAAATCCTCTTGAAGTTGGTAGAATATATTTGCCCCAAAGAGGTGTAATTGGCAATGTCAGAAATTAGGATATATTTTATGGATTTCTGACATAAAGTTACTGTTCATTTTTTGGTGGTGCAGAATAGTTGGAACAATTTAAAATAAAAAATTGGGTTAACTATAACATGTTGGTGAATCTGGCTTTCAGTCTCATAATTCATTAAATAATACTTTTCACTTATGAAAGTGCAGTTACGTATTAGAGTTGTGCAGACCGCAAAAGGTCGGGAGGTTCCCAGGAGGAAAAGATCCAAAAGTCTTGATGCTTTTGTGAATATGTTGAAGATTCCACCTCTCCAGCAAGTCTATGCCTTCCTTCTCTTCATTGGGTTTCCAGCCCTGTTGGATTATGCTATTCTCACACCCAATCTACATATGTGGACAGCAGAATCCTGTTTGAATCCATGCTGTCTCACCCCAAGTTAACGGTCTTCAGAGGAAGCTCATTAATGCCATCAGATTGGCAGGAGCTCAGCGAATGATGAGTGTGCTTCCCTCAGCAAAGTGGTCAGAGGATATGTATGGTATGATTCTCATTCAGACTAAGCCACCTTACATCACTCTGGCAGTGGTGGATATACATGTAATTTGCTTTAATGTAAAAAGGACTCTAGTCTGGAATGACATGCACAGTCTGAGGTAGATACTCGTTTCTTACACAGGTCACACATTTTGGTTACGAGCCTCTTGTGGACCCTGCTGCTTCTAGTAATACTGAGAATATTGACAAGTGCAGATGTAAAGGAGAGAACCACTGGGAAACTTCCTGGCACTGGGGGACCAATGGTAGGGATAAGGAAAGAGTAGAGAAGCTGACAGGCTAGTCCAAGTAGGAAGTTGAAGTTGCATGCCAATCAGCTTCTCTGATTGTCTGTATGGATAATATATCAATTCACAGTATACAAAGGCAGTCTGGACTGCTAAACAGTTATGACCGCTGACATGATTTCCCTGTTACATAGGGAGCAAAACATGATTTTTCAGTCTAGATTACTTATTTCCCCCCCTGCTTAAGAAAAACAGCAAAGAGAAAACAAAGTAAAGTCTCCGTACGTTAAAGAGACAACAGTAACTCAATACGACATTGGAATTGAAAGGTCTCATGGCAGCAGCCTCACAGCTGCACCCTCAGCAGCCAGAGAAACTCTGATCCCTTTAAAGGAGCAGTGCACAGAAAACAGAAGGACATCATCTCGTTTCAGTTACATAATTACATACACCACAACTGTATCCCTGGTTAAGGGCCAGAAAAAGTGTTGTTTTATTGCATTGAAAGTGTCTAAAACAACCATAAAGTCATATATTGCAAAGTTTGAAATAAAGTTAAGCCCATGATAAAGTAAGAGAGCTCTAATGGCTTACTACATCTCTGTGCTGTTTCTTCCTCCTTTTCCTTTCTACCTCCTCTCAACAGCTTTATGCCTTCTCTTCAATCTTTTTTAGTAGCTGAGTTTTTCCCCTAGGCTAATTTTCTGTAATTTTCAATCCGCTTTAATTGTTTTCCATTTCTCCTTCTAAAACACTACCTCAATCCTCAAGCCATTTTTACCGCTCTTCCTAATTCAGCCTTTCTTTATCGATTTGTCTGTTTAACCTTTTATAAGGTCACCCTTCACTGTGGCATCTGAGCGCCGTTGCATAGAAGTATATGCTAAAATCTTTCTCCCCCAGCCCTGCTCGCAGGAATAAACTTATAATTACTATCAAATATATTTTTTTAATTTATGTAAATATATATAAAAAGTGAGGGCACTGCTGTGATTGAAAGAGTTATTGCAAGAAAGATGTCAGATAGGTTTTGAATTTAGACCCTACTTCTGTGGGTGAATACGAGTTCTCCGTGTTGTTCCTTCAGTTGGTAGCCAGGAGGATAAAGTAATCTACTGTAGCAAAGAGGGGTGGCCTCTCTCAGAGATTGACAGTGAAGGGGAGCCCCACACTCCTACATGCCTACACATGGTGGATAATGCGGACAACACCCATGCCCTGAACCCAAAGGGGACCACGCTGGTTCTTAGCCCCCCAGCAGCAGGGGCCACCAGGGATTGAGACCAGCTGCTGGAACGGTGGGTTGAGAACCTTCAGTGCCAACAGACCACTCAGCTCCATGAGCAATAGCGGTTCCTAGAGAAATTGGGGGCACAAGACTGAGCCTGGGTCTTGTGACACAAGCTCCCCAGCTATGGCTGATGAAGGACTTCTAGGCTGCAGAAAGCCATGGTTGTGACAACAGCCAGTATGGACCTCTACAGTGCCTATGGCCATCGGCTCCTATGGGCAGGTCTTTGCTGGAGAGACCTGTGCCCCTTGGCACAGTGGTCCCAAAGTGGTGATCTCCTTGACCCTTGGGAAGCTACCCTTGCAAGCCCTAGTTGATTTAGGATGTGGGCAGACTTAGTGCACTGATGACTGATCCCAACCGGCACCCAGACCCAAGGACAGATTAGTCTTTATTGCATCCACAGTGATGTGAGGACGAACCACGTCTTGCTGATGGTGGCTGGTCTGATGTGGATAACGACCGTGCATGTCACCCTGGGGCTGCCCTACCTGTAATTCTTGGCCAAGACTGGCCTGGGTTTGCCCAGGTTCTGCGCTCCATTGCCTTCCAAGAGAACCCCAACCGGATGGCCTTGAGGGGGACAATACTGACAACATGGAGGTGGAGATGGGAGAACCAAGCCTAGTGGAGCTTGAAAGGGACAACCTCAATGACATGGCAAGATGGAGTCTGGAGAATCAGATCTTGGCAATCAGTCTGCCTGCCAGGTGTTGAGTCACCATGGAGGACGCCAACCCAACCCAAGGGGAAAGATATGCAGCTCGACACAGTGATGGACTTCTGTCGAGACTAAAAGGACAATCCCAAACTAGGCCATGTCTATGAGCAGCTGGCCTACTTAGCGGGCTACTCAGTGCCGGTTCGAACTCACCTGAGACCAGCTGTATCGAGTTGAATGGGATTTGCGGACCCAAGCACCCCAATCACAACTACTGGTCCCTCGCTGCCATCAGAAAGCCATGCTATGCCTAGCCCACGATGTCCCCACCACCAGCCATCTGGGTCTGGAAAAGACCCTAGCCTGGGTACTAGCCTGGTTTTTCTTACCAGGTGATGTTAAAGATCACTATACCCTCTCCCCAGAGGGCCAGCTGGAAGCAACTCTAGGGGTCCTCACATACCCTGGTTGTCCTAGTTTCAGTCATAAGAATGCCCTTTGACAGAGTAGCAGTGGACTTTGTCGGACCCCTCACAAAGAGTGCCGCAGGTTTCCAGTATAACCTCATGATGATGGACTATGCCACCCACTTCTCCGAGGCTGTTGCCCTGAGAAGTACAACTTCCCAGTCCATAACGGTGTAACTCTTGAAGATCTTCGCCCAAGTGGGCCTGCCTTGAGAGATCCTCATGGATAAAGGAACACATTTCACCTCCCAACTTCTCCAGGAAATCTCTATCATTCTAGAGATCAAGAGGCTAAAATGACTTCAGTATACGATCACCAGGTGGATGGTTCAGTCAAGAGATTCAACTGGACCCTCAAAAGAATGCTCTGGAAGTTGCCCATGGAGGAACTCTGCTGCTGGGACCAGCTCCTCCCATCCCAGTTACTTGCAATTTGGGAGATACCCCAGGCATCCGTGAAATTTTCCCCATTCAAGCTCCTTTATGGCCACCAATCTTGAGGCTTGCTCAACTTCATGTGGGAGACATGGAAGCAGATCCCCATCCCGGACTAAGGGGCTACTCCAGTACATCCTCCAACTGCAAGAATGCCTAATGAAGACCAGAGCTCTCGTGAAGGAAAATCTTCAAACTGCCCAAGGAACCCGAGCACAAGGATACAACCAGACCTTTGAATCAGGGGATTGACCAGACCTTTGAACTGTGGGATTGGTTTCTCATCCTACTTCTCAATCCCAGCTGTTGGCCCACTGTTAGGAATCATTTAAGTTAATTTGCCAGACAGGCTTGTCAACAATGAGATCCTCCAACCTGATCGATGGAAGAAGCAGCAGATTTATCATGTTAATCTGCTGAAATCCTGAGACAAATAGGAAGGGATGAAGATATCTTCAAGATTATGTGTTTGACTGGCAGGGAGAATGGTGGGGATGATTTCTATGTTAGCGAAAAGAGGAAGGTAGGAGAATGTGGTTAGTAGTTGATAGAAAAAAACTGGTAGTTGTAAGGCAAAACTATTCTGAATTCTAAGCAATCCCTATAATCCGTATGTAAAACTGTATTTGAATCATATTCTGATAATACAATCACATTCCAGTAAAATTAGCCAGCTGTTTTAGAGATACACTAAAATGCAATTCTGATATGTTCCACAGCATATTTATTCAACAATCATTCATATATATATACGTATATGCTGTTGAATAAATATGCTGTGAAATTTTACACTAAATGTTAAATATATATGTGTGTGTCTATATATATATATATCTTTACACTTCTAAATCATGTTTCTGCTATGGGCAAATTTAATTTCTTGCTTCTCCCTCACGTATAACGTATATAAGTAATATTAAGGATTTCTGAGTGTGGTAAAACTTTCAATATGGAATGCTAATGGCTCTGTGTGGGTAAATCCTCCAATAAGCATACAGATTTTCCTTATTTTACCTTTGCTTCTTTGCTGGTCATCTATCTTTTTCTAAATGATTTCACTGCGACCTGATGGAAAGTTCTAACCCAATATTAAACCATCATTCTAGGGATCATTACTGCAAACAAAGTTTCTATAATACAATCCATGCTTTTGACAGAGTAAGCTTTTCCCTTTTCCTGTTATTGTCATTGGCCTAGAGTCACTCACTAGACTTTTAATGAAACCCTTAGGTCTAATGGTAACAGTAGAGAGCCTCATAAAATGTTATGAAATATTCTTAAAAAGAGCATAAATGTAATCGAACATGTTACTTGCATTATTTTAAACATAAAAGTAAAGAGAAATTATTTTGCTAGTAACATAAGCATTTCAGCATCGTGTTATACGAGGAACTGCATTCCTTGGGTGAAACAACTGTTATGTAATTCAGGCCTAGAGTGTACTGTCTATCATTTTGCAGTTCATCACTAAACACAGCAAGATTTATGATCAAAATAACAAAGCACCTTGGAAACAAAGGGTTGTAAAGACTTGACAAAATCTAAAGGCTAAATTCTCTCCTACATGGGTTATTGCCACATATGAGAATGGAAATTGTATAGTTCAATTCACAGGGTCTGATTTTCATCTCACCTACCTGGGCCTCATCCTCATCCTCATTTCATTAACATCAGTGGAGTTGCTCCTGAACGTAGTCCAAACCAGAAAAGCACATACACACTTGCATAAATTTAAGCACCTGAGTAGTCCCAGTAGTTTGAGACCAAATTGGATTACTTAGCTGTTTGAAGTTTCACATGTTCACATGTATATTGCTGGATCGAGTGACAAATGAGAGAAAAATCAGACCCAGATTCCATCTACCACTTGAATGTCCATGGAAAGGTTATATGTAAGAGTTACAGGTATGGCCATGTTGGAATTTGCTTTTTGCTTTTAAATCAATGTCCTCTTTGCTCTAAGTTTTCATTTTTAGCATAAAAAAATCTCTTCTTGCTCATGCTATTTCAGACATTTTTAGTGCTGTGAACTTAGTTTCTATTTTTTTCCTCTGAAAGGGAAGAAGGAGAGAGTGCCTGATAGAGAGAAATCCTATCTGAAGTGAGGAAAAATAGATCTATCAAGTGCGAGAGAGGCCTATCATCTGAGAAGCAGGAACAGGAGGCATGTAGAATTACACAACTGGAGGAGAAAATAAAGTCTTGCTGTCTGCCTAGGAGAAGGCATATCTCAGAGGGATTTTCGCATGGGAGATTTGCCTAGTAGAGTGTATGAAACTCAGAGGTTTTGGTCCGAGGGACCTCATTTCTTAACATATGGCCAAATCCTGCACTGGATTACATGGGTATGTGTGTAGGGGAATGGGGCATAGGGAAACTTTTACCCCCAGGATAACACACAGGCAGGAGTCTTATCTAGCACTAATTTGGGAGTTGATGAAGGAACAGCTATTTTTCCAACTGCCATACCATAAACATAAAGTCTGCCAGCAAGTTGCTGTTATGCTGGAAGGTATTAATGGCTGCCCTCAAGCATCTATTTGATCTATAGACCATCAAAGATCTCATTAAAGCTGGTGGGGTTGATGGCCAGCCTTCATTCAGGCTAAATGGAAGAAGCAGTTAAGCTCCTTAATGGAGTAGATAGCTGGAAATAATAAAAAGCCTCCACCCAAGGCACAGGGCCACATGGGAAGGCCTGAGCACTAGCTAACTCAATGATAATAAGAGTGATTGAAAACAGAGGGATTGAGGTATTGATTGGTTGTAGCTATATGTCAGAGGCCAAAAGAGAAGAAAAAGGCACCAGTTAGTTGAGAAGCAGTCATGAGTGTAGCCCTGACAGGGAGCAGAGACATTGGCTCTGTGCAAGGGGGACAGGATGACTGGAAAGGCAGGCCTGGAAATTGAGAGTGACAAAACTGCCTGATATTTGTTTCTACTGGGGTCAGGGAAACAGAACTGTTGTGGGCTGACTGGCCATCCCTTTGAAGCAAGCTGGGCTAAGCCTTGCCCATGATTTGGCAACAATCCCACAGTCTCACTGATGAGCTGGCAACATAAAGGCTAGTTACTGACCCCAGATGGGTGTCATGGAGTTTAATTAGAAAGACTGATCCAAGGTGTGGGGTGAAGCAGGGAGACCAAGACTTAAATAGATCTGGGAACTCAGTGCAGAGAGGAACAAGAGGTGTTCCTGTTGGGAATAGTCAAGAGGCGGTCAGGGTGACTCACCCATAGGAAGCAGAGTGTGCTCCTTTGGGTGGTGAGCCTTGAGTTAACACCTTCAACAGGAGAAAGAGACCCACAGGGATTAGAGTAGACTCCTGTTGGGGGAGCCTATAAAGAGCAGGGAGCTCCTCAGAGGTAAATAGCTGGAGTCTGTGGTTCAGCGAAGCACTGGGGGAATCCTATTGGGGAAGAATTGGTTCAAGAAACTCTCGAAAGGGGCCAGGAAGCAGAGAGTTTCAGATGAGAAGAAGGGGTAGAAGAACTATAAATCTGAATATGTGGTGAACTTTAAGTTGTATCTTGAGTTACCCTAGAAAGGCAGTGAACGGTCATGTGACTTGGCCAGAGGGCTGAGCCACAGAATTTCCCAGAGGGGGAATTGGGAGAAGAACTTGCTGGGGACCAACCATTGCAGTGCCAAAGAAGTAGTCTCCCAGGAGTGGAGGAGTGAGAGGCAAAGTCCCGGGCAATGCCATATCCATGCATGAGGGGCTGTCTTACAGGTGAGGATGTGCGCTTACGGGTACTTTGAGTGCATTCGATGCAGATAAACAGGGTTGCGCTAAAGAAATACTTAAAATGTATAATCAATTTTGCCTTCTCCTAGAAACAGCCTGGCAAAGTCCTGAATATTTGCTAACCGCTCAGACCAAAGGTTAACAAGGTGATAGTTAGATCCCCAGCCAGCTTGCCTGCATGCTGCCACATACACCTCATATGACATATACTCTGTTGAGAGGTGCATGTTACCCCTGTTCAAAGGACGAGCAGTGTTTTCTCTTCCAAATTATATGACAGCCCATAGCATGGTCCTTATCACTGATACAATACAGGTTTTCTGTTTCGGAGAGCGTGTTTCCCAGGACATGATAGATTGGGTGCCTTTGTCAAAATGTATGTTGAAAACGTTCCATGAGCTCTTCTATACGTGTCATCGAAATGTTTGGCTCTGTCAGTAATCTACAGGCCCATGTCCTCTACAGTGGAGTTGAGACAATTTGGGTTAATTTTCGTGGTGATTAGAGGGGTGTGGACAAAAGATATGGCTACTTTCCAGAGAGATTTTTCTCCACGATGGAGAGGAGGTGGGAATGAGTGTGGTTTTTGAGGATTTCTGCAGAGGTCTATGGTATGTGAATGTTACCAAAGAACAGCCATGCTGGGTCAGACTAATAGTCCATTGAGCCCAGTATTCTGTCTTCCAATAGCGGCCAGTGCCAGGTGTTTCAGAGGGAATGAATAGAACAGGTAATCATCAAGTGATCCATCTCCTCTTGCCCATTCACAGCTTTTGGCAAACAGGCTAGGGATTCTTTAGAGCATGGTTTTATGTCCTTCCCAATCCTGGATCATAGCCATTGATGGACCTATCCTCCAGGAACTAACTAGTTCTTTTTTAAACTCATTATAGTCTTGGCCTTCACAACATCCTCTGGCAAAGAGTTCCACAGGTTGACTGTGTATTGTGTGAAGAAATACTTCCTTTTGTTTGCTTTAAACCTGGTGCTTATTAATTTTATTTGGTGACCCCTAGTTCTCGTGTAATGAGAAGGAATAAATAACACTTTTTTATTTACTTTCTCCACACCAGTCATGATTTTATACACCTCTATCCTATCCCCCCCTTAGTCCTCTTTTTTTCCGAGCTGAAAAGCCCCAGTCTTACTAATGTCTCCTCATATTGAAGCTGTTCTGTACCCCCTAATCATTTTTGTTGCCCTTTTCTGTACCTTTTCCAATTCCATTATATCTTTTTGAGATAGGGCGACTGGATCAACACTCAGCATTCAACGTGTGGGCATACCACAGATTTCTATAGAAGCAATATGATATTTTCTGTCTTATCTTCCCTTTCCTAATGATTCCCAACATTCTGTTAGCTTTTTTGACTGCCATTGCACACTGAGTGGATGTTTTCAGAGAACCATCCACAATGACTCCAAGATCTCTTTCTTGAGTGGTAACTGCGAGCTTAAATCCATCATTTTATATATGTGTGTGTGTGTGTGTGTGTGTGTATATATATATATATATATAATTGGGATTATGTTTTCTAATGTGCATTAGTTTGCATTTATCAACATTGAATTTCATCTGCCATTTTCTTGCCCAGTCACCAGTTTTGTGAGTTCTGCTGCTTGCTTTTGTTATACTTCTCTAGGTATTACAGAACTGCATAGGGAATGGCAGTTTCTCCTTTTTCCTGGTTCTTTGCATTGTGCAGTTTATTTTCGGATTTGGGCATGGTCTGTAGCATGTCTGCTCAGTCTGTCCTGATATAGAGTTAATGCCTCTGCTCACTCAGGTAAATGAAAGTCCTTCCATTGATTTAAATGGGGATTGGATCAGGCCTTTAATGTTAAAGCTGAAAAGATTTTTATAATTATTTAACCTTTCAGATTTCACACTCAAAGTTGTTTGAAGATTTAATTGCTAACTGACTTGTTTAAAGAGCTCACCTTGGTGAGTCATTTTACTTTTCTCCCATCTGGTTACAGTCTCATGGAATGAATCAGGGGCAAAGTCTGAGATGTCCAAAATATTTACCAGAAGAAATTGGACAGTTTTTGACACACAATTTCTCTTTTATGAGCTTCCAAATAAGTAAGATAATTTGACCCAGATGTTAATCTAAATTTCTGCTTTCATCTTTGTGGTTTCTGTAAAGGTGGATTTTTCAATTGTTTGTTTATAACAACTGATTTGTTATGTATCTTGAAGATGTATGTTTAGCACTATATAAATCCAGAATATTGATAAGATATTACATATCTATTATATGAGATACCACAGACACTGAGATGTTTGTTTCTGGGATGCCATTTAAATACATATACTGATGTTGCATCTGCAGAATTTGTACAGACATCAGTTGCATCCACACATGCATGTTTGTGTTCGTAAATGGGCATCTGTAAATACCCAAAAAGGTAGCTGTGCCCACAGACCCATACTCGTGTTCATTGTTAGCTGACTTTCAGATGCATTTTCGCCACTTGTGCTGTGAAAATAGAAGATTTGTGGATACAACAGGTACACATTTTCTGGATGCATCTTAGGCACTTTCATTTGATAAGATGGCCCTTAATATTTAGCATGAAAACAATTAAACATAATATATTCTCTTCCTTATGCCTTAAAATTTGCATACATACTTTGACTACTGGGAATGGTTGACAGTAAAAATTACCTATTGAGCCAGGTGGGCGTGTTTGCATTGATTTTATTAGAAACAGGGTTGAACCACAAAAGTATACTTAGAAAATACACCTCACGTCACATTCGTAGTTACACACCTCTCAGATGTACAGCAGGGAGGAGTCTACATGCTCACATGGTAAAACAAACAGACTAAATAGTAAATTCAGATATTTTACCTAAGGGAAATTGATTGGCTTTTGGAGTATTTTTCACTAGTTCTAAAACCTAATATACATCTCTGCTATGTGACTATTTTAATAAGATGGCAAGAGTTTAGGAAAATAATATTTTTCTTTATGAATAACTAACTGCCATGTAAGACCACTATTGTGTTACACACCTATGTGATAACACTAAGTCAAGTGACTGAGGCCAAGAAATAAAGAATATTCCCTGTTTTCAGCACCTGTCAACCATTTATCAAAATCATAATAGAAAGATATTGTAATTCATAACTTGGACCCCAGTGCTACTAACACTGGATGAAAATGTTGTGTATAACAGGCCCCATTGACTTCTAGAAGCAAAATACAGGTCGTTGGCCCCAGCTGGCAGAAAATACATTCAGAGAGAAGAAGGTAGAAGTGGTTTAACCTGCCCATCGTCTATGCTATATCAGTTCGCTCAAAACTGCAACAGACTTAGCCAAAGGCCCGTGGGGGTGGGGGTGGCGTCACAGCAGTCAGGGCATGTTCTATTTCACTTCTGTCCCAGGAAGCCCTACCAGTTGTCTTCTATGAAGACCTTGCTGAAACTTAAGCCTGTTTTACTCCCCGGCACAATCCCAGGAGAGTGCAATAGCAGCACTGGCCTTTCCCCCAGGGTGAATATTACTCTGCAGAGACAAAGTAGTTCAAATTGCACCCCCTTGGGTCCTTAAGGGTGAATAAAACTGAATGCGTTTGCTTTGAGTATACAAACTTACGTGCGCACACAGAAATCTGTGTATGCTAGCAAAAATGTAATGGACTATAAACGTTTCCAAAGAAGAAATAAAGCTGAGTTGAAATGCAGTGTGATAGTGATTTGGTGATATATAATTCTAGCATCAGTATAAAACAGAAAGGAGTAAAAACATTGAACACGCTATAGCGTTTATCTGAAAACCAGAAAGTGGACTTTATTGTCTTATTTATTTTAATCTTCCAGCCTGTCAGGATAGTATGATGGCCTTTTGAAGCTGTGGTTCTTGAATAAGAGTCAATATAAACCAAATTCTGTGGGATTATATATCTTTAGCTAAATGGATGCAATATGATACAGATCATTAACTTTGAACACCTTATCCATTCATCTTTAACAACATACATATTGAGGTTGCTGGATTGAGAAATACTACTGAGGGTACAGACCATCCATTTTTAACGGTGATAGGAAAATAAAGGTGGTAAAAAAATGAGGTTCCTTGTATGAATTATTTTTTAGTTTAAATAACATTTGCTATGACTAAACCTTCCATAAAGTGATAGTATACATCACCCTGAAATATAAAATAGGGTACATTTACTTTGAAATGCTGGGAAAAAATATTTGTTTTCTTTCCTGTGCGTGTTATACATTATATCCTCCTTTTTATTCCCTACTAAGAGACTCATGTAATACCAGAAAGTAGTTCTCTGGCATAGTACTAACTACATCTAATCATGTTAAGTTACAGTTTGCCATTGATACTAGCCTACACCCCTTAAAATAAATCTCAGAAACTTTCAAGACAAGGAAAGTCTATATTTACAGGCTTCCAAAGCCATATTTCTGTTCCACAGATAAAAATATATTTGTCAACAGAAAAAAAATCCTATTATTTTAAATTACAAGTTTTCAGCCATGGTGTACTGTTAAAATTTAGTATATCTTTTAGGTGTAAGTACTTCATGGTTCTGTTTTATAATAGAAGGAATAATCTTCACTTACAGATTACTCTATGGACTTTATACTCACAACGCCAATTTATTCAGACTTTTTGTCTGAGCTGTGGAAACATTTGTTCCTCTTAAGCTAAGGTTAAATAAATGCAGTGTTAAATAAGTGAAAGGGGAAAGGGGACGAAATCAAGATCAATAGGGACATACAAAATATTATACTGAAATAAAACAAGAGGTGAACAAGCTGTAAAATTTATTGTATTTTATAATTGACCAAAAAAATCAGGCTAAAGATACTACCACAAAAACAGATTACAGTTAAAATAAGACTCATAGAGTGTTGGTTCTCAATGAGGGGTCCCTGGAGATATGCAGAGATCTTCCAGGGATACATCAGCTCATCTAGATATTTGCCTAGTTTTACAATAGGCTACATAAAAAACATGAGTAAAGTCAGTAAAAACTAAAATTTCATACAGACAATGACTTGTTTCTACTGCTCTATATACTAAACACTGAAATGTAAGTACAATATTTATATGCCAATTAATTTATTTTGTAATTATATGGTAAAATAAGAAAATAAGCATTTTTTCAGTAATAGTGTGCTATGACACTTTTGTATTTTTATATCTGCTTTTGTAAGCAAATAGTTTTTACAGGAGGTGAAACTTTGGGGTATGCAAGACAAATCAGGCACCTGAAAGGAGTACAGTAGTTTGGAAAGGTTGAGAGCTTTTGCCATAGAGAATGAGTACTAGATATTGCGATTAGAGTCATTTAAGAAAATAAAAATCAAATTCAGAGTCTGGTATTAGCCTTATTTTTTCTTTTTACTTGAACATATATTTTAAAGGCCATATCTTGCTATGTTGCTGAATGATTATTGGAGAGGTGTTGAGCACCCTTAACTTGCACTCACACGATCATATATGATATCTCTATACACAATTAACACATACAATTATTGGCTTTCACAAGGTACTGATAGCATTTGACTCAATAATTTGGAGCTTTGCTTTTTTCTAGTAGTAATTTTGAGTTGTAACAACTACAGGATGTTCTTGGAACTGTATGCATTAGGCAGATATTGGTCATGGTACTTCAAATGAATCAAAAACAACAAGAGTCCTGTAGCACTTTAAAGACTAACAAATTTCTGCAGGCATAAGCTTTCGTAGGCTGCAACCCACTTTGTCAGATGCATGAAATAGAAATCACAGATAGGAGGTGTGTGTATATATATCTACATCCAAGGGTAAGGAACAACAATGGGGAGGGTAGGTGTTAGCAAAGTCAATTCAGTTAGGGTAGATGAGGCCTATTCACAACCATTGATTAGAAGGTGAGAACGTGCAAACAGTGACAATTACTACTTGTAATGAGAGAACCAGTCCAAGTCCCTATTAAGACCCAGTCTGATTGTGTCGAGTTTGCAGATGAGTTCCAGCGCTGCAGTTTCTTGCTGAAGTCTGTTTTTTTGTAGAAGTATGGCAACTTTCAAGTCTTGGGAGATTGAAGTGCTCTCCCACTGGTTTATGGATATTCCCATTTTTTATGTCTGATCTGTATCCATTTATTTTTTTGCTTACTGACAGTCTGGTTTCACCAATGTGCATGGCAGAGGGGCAGTGCTGGCACATGATGGCATATATTACATTAGTAGATGTGCAAGTGAATGAGCTCCTGATGGTGTGGCTGATGCAGTTAGGACCTGTGACGGTGTCACAAGAGTCGATGTGCAGGCAGAGTTGGCAACGGGGTTTGTTGCAGGGACAGGTTCCTGGGTTACTGTTCTTGTTGTATGGTGTTCGGTTGCTGGTGAGTATTTGCTTCAGGTTGGGGGGCTGTCTGTAAGCAAGGATAGGTCTGCCTCCCATGGCCTGAGCGAGTGAGGGGTCATCTGCTAGGATAGCTTGTGGATCCTTAATGATGTGTTGGAGAGATTTTAGCTGGGGGTTGTAAGTGATGGCCAGAGGTGTTCTGTTGGGTTTTTTTGTTACATCTGTCCTGTAGTAGGTGACTTTTGGGTACCTGTCTGGCTCTGTCAATTTGTTTCTTCACCTCTCCAGGTGGGTATTGTAGTTTTAAGAATGTTTTATGGAGATTCTGTGTTTGTCTCTGGCCAAGGGATCGGAGCAAATCTGGTTGTATCTTAGGGCTTGGCTGTAGACAGTGGATCATGTAATGTGTCCAGGGTGGAAGCTGGAGGCATGAAGATATGAATTGCAGTCAGTTTGTTTTTTGGTATAGATTGGTATTAATGTGACCATCCTTTATTTGTACTGCAGTGTCCAGGAAGCAGATTTCTTGTGTAGTGGACTGGCCCAGGCTGAGGTTGATGGTAGGGTGGAAATTATTGAAATCCCAGTGGAATTCTTCAAGGGACTCCTTCTGGTGGGTCCAGATGATGAATATGTCATCAATGTAGTGTAGGTAAAGAAGAGGTGCTTGGGGATGAGTTTTGAGGAAGCAGTGTTCTAGGTCAGCCATAAAAATGTTGGCATATTGTGAGGCCATGCAGGTGCCCACAGATGTGTCACTGACTTGAAGGTATAGATTGCCTCCAAATCTGAAGTAGTTGTGGGTCAGGACAAAGTTCAGCTACCCCTCTAGAACTTTTCAAATTAATCATTTACTGTACTTCATCATTATTATCTAGTGCTTCTATCCTATTTACTTTAAAAATCCTATCCCTTTGCAAAGACAATGCTTCAAAGCCTAATTCATTTCAGTTTGGCATTTATTTAGATAGGGCATCTCTTCTCACCCATTAACCACCATTTCCCCTCCCCATGCTACGTACGTGAAGAACCACTAAAACAGCAGTTTCATTTAAAGGAAATGTATTGTAATTACTATGTGTACTTTTGCTCACTGTACTTGGATTGCTTTTTTGCCTGATGATTGTGACTATATTCCTTCTTTCTCAGATTTGGTGCTAATAAACGCAATGTGGGCATTTATTGAAGAGCTGCCTTTCTTTTCCTTTTGGTCAGTGGATGATCATTATTAAAGCTGAACAGTTAGCGGCATTTAGGAAATCTTAGCAAGTATGAACAGAGTGGAAGACAGCAATGGGAGAATTGGTCTGTTCTAAGTGATGCTAAGTACCCTCTTTTCCCACTGATTTGGGTCCCCTTCTTTCGAATTGTTGTTGAGAGCTAGAGATAGGATAACTCCATAGCAAACAATTTTTCCAATGAATTTAACCCCTTTTTCTGTTTGTGCATTAACCTTGAATAAACTTTGGTGTTTACAAATGTGTTCATTTATTTGAAATTAGCACTGAATAGTTTAAGGGAACATATTTCACCCGGTAGATTGCTTGCAAGCAATTTCTGCTACTTTAGCTTCAAGTTTCTGCTAGTTATGGTGCTCTGTGATCACATGGTATTGTTTTCACTTTCCAGTCTTCTAAAATATCAACACCAGAAGTGTTTGTGGACACTTGTGTGAATGGAAGCATTCATATGAATATTCAAATTCAGAAGCATGTGCAAATGAATATTCACAGCACTTTTCCTTTTTACAAATATCCTTGCAAACAGAATTTCACATACAAGTTTGTGAAAACAAATAAAAGGATTCAGAAACACCAGCAAAGCAAGTCACAGGGCTATTCAAACAAATTTTTGCAAATGCTTTTTTTTGGGGGGTGGTATTTCTCCAGTTCTTTCAGGACAACACTGGGGATTTTAGTACTTGTATGGGCAGCCTCACCCAGTGGATAGAAAATATTGGAATGGGCTACTCCGTACTATCAGGGAAGATTATGCCCCAGCAGCAGGCGGGAGCCCTGGTATGCTGATCCAGCAGTGTACAAGGAGTGAAAGAGTCCATAGAGAAACCCCCGTGTTTGGTCTTTTCTGGTTGCCCTCCAGCCCTGTGGCATTGGGGGGGGGAGTGTGTCAGAGATGGGGCAAGGCCAGAGTAGGAGCCAGAAAGGTCCATAGCTGGGGCCAGCAGAGGTGACACGTGGGGGGGGCAAGTGCAGTCACATCCCTCCCCCTGAGTTGCTGCTTAGCTTGTACTGAGCATGCTCACACAGACTGGGCATGCTCAGTAACGTGCACTGAAGCCACTGCCTTCACTCTGTCCCACCCCTCACTGCTGGCAGCTACAGGTCATTTCTGGGGGGCCAGAATTGATAAGGGGCAAAAAATGGCTTGAAGTTCAGAACCAGAGAGAGAGAGAATCAGGCCATGAACCTGTTTTCTAATAATACTTATCTCAGGGACATAAAATAATCTGCCACCTTTATTTACAGTGATGGAATAGTGTCTCTGCCAAAAGAGTTACTCACTAAGCTGTAGTTCATCAGTAGTATTATTATGGGTTACCCGACAGGGAATAGAATAATAATACCTAGCTCTAATATAGGGCTTTTCATCAGTAGATTTTAAAGTGCTTTACCAACGTGGTCAGTATCATTACTTCCATATTTTACATATGGGGAAACTGAGGCACAGAATGGGGAAGCTACTTACCCAAGATCATCAAGCGGCAAAGCCTGGAATAGACTCTATTTCTGTGCCTACTGACAGAATTCAGTGTTCCAGTCACTAGGACACAGCCTCACACTCCCCATAAACCAAGGCAGTAAATAGTAATGCAATATACTTTATCTAAATGTTTAATGGAAATGTCAAAAGACACCCTAATAATAGGATTACTAGGTTTTTTCCAGGCACTCTTGTTTTGTTGCATGTTATAGCTCTTCAAGCATACATTGAACCATGTTAGTCCCACTAGAGCAGGCCTGGATTTACACTGGAGTCATCCATCTACATTAGTAGTTTGTGTCATGCAGACTGGATGGGGGGGGCATTTGTGTTAGGTGACATTAATATGTCAAAATCATAATGATTCATGTACTGTTAGAAAGGTTATAATGTGCTGAGCAAGAAGATAATATTTGTGTTCATGTGTAATATGTGTGAGGAAAGTTATGGAGATCTGTGTTATACCTGTATTTCAAACTGTGCTGTAAAAGACACACTCCAGACAGAGAGGCCACAGGACAATAGCCCGCTTAATGGCCCATCAAGACCTTTACAGAAGCCAAAGGCCCAGGAAGAAACTAAAGGCATACCTGAAGAGTTACCAGGATTGGCCCATGTGACTATGGACTCCATTTTGGTTCCTGTAAAATTCCACAAGCCACATGGCCAGTAACAGAGGGTATATAAGATCAAACCACAGAAACCATTTTGTCTTTGTCTTGTTCCTTGTTCCTGTCCAGCTGCGGACACACCTCTGGATCAACACACTTTGCAACTGAACTGAAGGACTTAGACCCATCCAGGTACTGGATGTATAACAGAGGAACTATACAACTCCACAATTGTTCTAGAAACCTGATGTATATGGACTTTTAAATCATTTGTATGATCTGATTGCTTTAAGCCTTTAACACTTCTCTTATTGTTTGTTTTTCTTTTATTAATAAACCTTTAGTTTTAGTTACTAAAGGATTGGCTGGCAGCGTGGTATTTCGGGTAAGATCCAAACTTATAGTGAACTGGTACTGTGGCTGATCCTTTGGGATCAGAGGGAATCTTTTAGTAAAGAGCATAGAGTTTAAATGACTGGTCTCTTTACTGGACCTAGTGTCAGTTTGGGAGCCAGAGACTGAAATGCAGTAAAGGGGGCTGTGTGTATTTGCACAGTGGCTTCTTGATAACCAGTGTGGGGGAATCAGAAGCACTGTTTGTGGCTAGTTGGGAAGTCTGACTGCAGTGTCACCCACCAGTGCTGGGAGAATCTGCTCTCCTTTTACAGCCTGCCCTGACCCTGGCATTAACAGTGGGCTACCCTGGGCACGGATGGGTTACAGTTTGCACTGTAACTCAGTTATGCTCATGAGCAGATATGCCTAGTGTAGATGAGCTAAGTCTGCTTCATTTTGAAGAGGCCAATCCAAAGCAGTAGGCATTTTAAAACCAGCACAGCTCTAGTTAAAATATGTGCCTGGTTGTTTTTCGAGTGTTTATATTTTATTGTATTAGTTATCTTTCCTCTTCCTGTTTCCAGATAGCAGATTTGCAAAGTTAAATCCCTCTTTAATATACTCTCCTCTTTTCAAAGAAGCTATTGTGGCTCCCTTGTGAGTGAGCTTAATAAAAACATAAGTATGAAGTTTAGGATTACAAAGATGTCTTTATATAAAAAAAAAATCATGTCCCAGCTGCAGATAGGAGGGAGCAATTGGTATGCCTGGTGACAGAGCGCAGAAAAATCTTCTAACCTTTGTGGCTCTATTGTACTTCTCTCACGTCATCTGCTACTAATATTCTTTTGAAAATCTTTTGACCTGCTCTTCTTCCCCCTCTGAATGACATTAATTCTTTGTGTTCCTTTCGGTGACGTTTAGACTGAACAAAAAATAGAATAGGGCTTATGTATATATACACACACACAGGCCTTTAGTACTCAAGATATTTACTATGTTATTTCCTGTAATTAGTAATTGAGCAAGTAATTATTTCAGCCACCCTGCACGTAGGACCTGATCCAATGTCCCTCAAATTAATGGGTATCTTTCCTTTGGATTTAGATGGGCTTTGGATCTGGGTCTTAGAAATAGCTCACCCACCACTTTGCACATTTGGACTTGTCGTAATTAAAAGAAGGATAAATGGGCAAGATACCAGTGCAATCGTTTGAAAGTGCCATGGAATTGTATACTTCCACCCAAGAAAGTGAAAAGCACCTCAAATGAATTATGCCCCTCTATTATACAAACAGAATAGGTGATAAGAGCCTCAGCATTGATAAGAGTGAGAGGGTAAAATCCCAGCCCCATTGAAGTCATTGACAAAATTCCTATTGTCTTCAGTGGTGCTAGAATTTCACCCCAGGACCTGATTCCCATTTATATGAAGTCCCTTTACACCACTCTAGTAGTGCAAAGGGCCCTTAAAGTGAGTTTTAAATAATGTACTCCCACTTTAAAGCCCCTTTATGTGTCTGAGTGATGTAAAGGAACCTTCGTATGGGGAGGATCAGGCCCCTATATTGAAGACTGAACAGGCAAAACCAACAGTATCACTGTTCCCTGTGGAAAATCTTTGGTTGAAGTTGTTGTTTGGCCAGCAGTGGTTCTTAACCTTTCCAGACTACTGCACCCTGGAGCCTAAGCCACGTTGCCCAGAGAGGAAGCATGTCATATAAATTCGTGGGGCCCCTGTAGTGTGACGCCCCAAGCATTTGCCTTGCTTGCCACCCCTAATGCCAGCCCTGCACTTGCAACCCCCCTAAACCTGACCCATGACCTCCCTGGGGTCACAACCCCTAGGGTGAGAAATACAGATCTAAATGAGTTGACATACCTCCTGAAATACCTCTGTGTGCTTTCAGGGGCACATATACCCCTGCTTGAGAGCCACTGGGCTAAGGTACAGAAGTATCTATGCATCCAAATACAAAAAAAGGAGTATAATCAAAAGTGAGGAATAATATATGGTAGCAACTGAAAAAATCTGCAATATCCCAAAGGGTTATGGTAATCAAGGGGAGGATTTTTTCAAATCAATTCCAAATACTTTTATTTTGTGAAGATCCAGCAACCGAGAAATTAAATTAGGGTGACCTAACCCCATTTTGAAAAGGGCATTGCTGGTAGAATGCAATATTGATGTCTCATGAATGTTACTCTTATTTATAATATTTGAGCTGATGAGAAATTGTCTGCAATATACACGCTCTGTTGTAATATTATTATGAGTGGATAAAATATTCCAAGATTAAATTTATAGAATGTTCATACATTATGCTTTTTTAATAATATTGCTAATCATACATCTTTCAAACAAACCTGATTAGTTAGGCTACATGTTACCTATTTAAATCACCACAGCTCCTCTATTTCACTGTAACCAACAGCTCTGGGCAACAATAAAATGTGAGTAATGAGCCTTTTCATTTCAACACTGTAAGCAAGATGCAGAAACACTCACCGTTTATGAGAAAATTGTGATTGGTGGAATGAAAAGTAGTAATTGCTCTACATTAAGTAAACAAAGGAAACTATCTTATATTAATGCACTCAGTTTTATTACAACTCAGTCTGATATTCAAATCAACTGTGACAGGAATTGAATGAATTGGCTGCACCCAAAGGTGCTGTTTATTAATTTATCTTAATAAATAATGATGGTGTGTCAAAGTAAATTCATGTTCCTTCATATGTTGCATGTCTTTGTATTGAAATACCAGCAGAGAAAGAGATTTGTTTCAATTGTCCTTCTCAAAATCCAAAGTATTGGAATAACCAAGTGTTGTTGAATTCATGTTTCACTCTTTTTCTGCTCTGAAGACTAGTCATAAGATAACCAAATATACATGCACATATTCCCAGCCATTTCCACACATCTTTACCAGCTCTTTGTTCCTGAGCTAGAATAAATTCCCTGGGAATTACCATTAGTATTTACTGGATACTTAGAAGCCATATCAGAGCCCTGTTATGCTAGATGTTATGCATACAGTAACAAACAGTCCCTGATCTTGGAAATTCTTTAGTTCAATATAAATCACAGGCAAGACAAAGAACTGCATTTTATAGAGGGGAATCTGAAACAGAGTTTAAATGAGAGCTTAAATTCACAGAGAGAGCCTGACCTACACTACAAAGTTAGCTTGATGCAACTGGCATTTAGCTGTTTATGCATATTATGCATTTATGCATATTTACACTCAAATTGGTCTCCCACCAGCATAAACATTCGATTACAGTGGTGCAGTAAAACTGCCTTCCCGAATGGTGTTGAACCATGGTAAACGTACTGTGGTCAATGCAGTGAGAGTATAGACACTTGTGTTGGTAAGCACTTTCTTTCTATGATGCGGGGTTGCTGATGTTATAGCAATATCATACAGGGGACCGACTGAATATCTTGAATTTTGCGTAAATAAACGAGTGTGTGAGCACTTCCCTGTGTGGTTGCTCTCTCGCTTTCCACCGAGATCTCGAAACATGACCCTCCATCTTGGCGGAGTACACACCTCCTGACTGTGATGCCAGTTAACCCTTTGGCTTCTGACTCCCGGCTTCAAAGCTTGGCTCTGCTTAAGGGCCTGCCCCTTCTGAGTTCATCTGTAACTGGTAGGCCAAAGTTATGCTTCAACCATTAGGACAGACACAATAATATGGGAAAACACTGCCTGCACAAATCATGGGGTGTGTTTCACCTTAATTCCCACTACTGAGAGACTCACTGCTTTGCCAGAAAAGTCCAACTTGTGCACTTATTCTGAGAAATATTGCGGAAAGCTGTACAAGCATAGTCTTACATCTTGTTACTGCTGGCATAAGCTTCTCTTGGCTTGGTTGTGATAACTGCCAGAGTTATCACCAAAATGATTGACTCATGAGTTGAAAATGTGATCAGTAATTTACAGGGCCTCAAGTAATATGCTGAACTCATTATTTCCCATTATTGTTGGTTGGTGGTTTTTTGTTTTTATTTTTCAGTTGATGCCTCAAGTTTACCAGTCTAGAGTCTCAAGTATCTAACTCAATCATAAAACTTTTCTTGGGCTTGGAACTTAGAATACAATGTCTTGGTCACTGTGAAAATCAAAACAATAACAAAAAAAACAACCCTCCTCCCATGATTTCATTGAGATCAAATGAAGAGTCTCAACTCTAGTTTCCCAGAAAGATTACAAAAAACCCTGATAAACGCCATTTTCTACTGAATTCGTATCTAACCTAACTGAAAGTCTACTAAGAAATTGGATATGCCATATTTTTTCATTTTGAATTCATCAACTCCCAGCCTATGGAAACAGTCTACAGAAACCATTCTTGATCTTGACTCCATTGCTTAAAGACACAATCTCACCACTTGTTTAGTAATGATACATTATAAAATAGGACAAATTTACCAATTATATGGCATTTATATTCCCATCTTCTGTTTCTTAAAATAGGAGAATTTGCATAGTGGATATATTAAAAATGACCAGCTAATAACTAGTAACATTTATGCTAATATTTGCATAAATTGGAATTGGGTCCAAGCAAAAACCCCACATTTGGGAAATGCAAAACTTGGTTCTATATCCCCATTTTACAAACAGCTGCAATATTTATAATGGGTTGACCCCTTCCCTCCCCGCCCCAAATCTGATCACCATTGAATTATGAAGTTTGAATTTTGCATATTGAGATCAGCTTTAAAAGCCCTGCATAGGACACAGAGGGGCTTCTCACTCATGTATGGCTCACTCATCTATAATTCCTTGTGGGCACTCTCAGGCAGTGTACACGTGCCAGGTGCACCCCTTGCAAAAGGGTGCATAATATAACTCTCTTCAGATACGTGCGGCACTTAGAAACGAGGAGCTAATCTCCCTTGTCGATCCTGGTTAGCCACTTTGCAGCAATGCAAAAGAGAAGGGGGCTACACCATTTGCATTCACTAAGGCCTGACTCGAAGGTGGCCCTAAATCAGGAACTGGTGAATCCTGCACGGGCTATTGGTAGTATAGAATGTCTTGATGCATCTGCTTGAGCTCGTCAGAGTACCCACTCACAGACAACTAACCCAGGCTGCTAGTGAAGTGAATTTGGAGATGATGTTTCTAGATAGGGTGTGGTTCAATGCCTATAAATAAGTGTTCCTTAGACAGAATTTATAGGTGACGCTTCTTTCACAGAAAGGCTAGTATGGTTCCATCCCAGTGGATGAGCTTCTTCAGACTGCAGCTGTGCCACTGAAGAGAAAAGATTAGCAATGGCACCGCTCCCCGAAACCTTGTACTATTTACTAGTTTGGAAATGCAGCTTTGTATTTGTAAGGAATTACATGCTCATAAATAGGATCAGTGTAGGGAAGAGAAGGGAACAAAGGAAAGTGGCATATTTGTTTTATCCTCAAACTTAGTGCTCATGAATATTGACAGTCTTAAAGACCAAAATCTTTTCTTTGTTCCCAGAATGGGGCAGTGCAGGCTCCCACAAACTGTCTCCTGGATATGCCTATATTCATGCAGCAGAGACTCTTGGCGGGGGGCAAAGGATGTAGCCCTTTGGCCTTTATCCTGAGAGTACTACAAGGTACTGCTCGGGGCCACCTGTAATTGTGTTTGTGCTTGTGCTGTAGGTACTAGTCTACTAGAAACTAAACTGAGACAGCTAAATCGTTTTGTGTACTGTAGGCTATGGAACACCAATAAATTTAGTTACTACCAGTGTGGGATTAGTTTGAACTGGTGACTTAGACTATTTCTACACGACGAGCTAGGGGTGTGCTCATGGTCATATAGTCGCACTAGCTTTCGTCAAACTAGCAGGAATACAAATAGTACTGTGGCACAGGTAGCAGCAGTGGAGGCATGGCTGAGCCATGCCGAATACATAGCTGCATATTCATATCCATAGTATGTACCCATATTTCATAGAAAAGGGAGGCATGAAAACACATTGGCCTCATCAGGCATGCTGTTCACTCCCACGTTTGGAGCTGCCCATAGTTGGTCAAATAGGTCCGGATCATTGTTAGCAATAAGTAGAATACACTTTTAATTATCAAATGGTTGCTTGCAACAGCACCTATTTAAATCTGTACTCGCTGAGTTGCGATTCAGGTAGAAGAAAGACAATGGTTCAAGAACAACAAGGTGAATTGTTAAGTGTCAACATCTCTGATATGAAGGTGGTTATATTATACTGTCATAACAGTGCACAATTGTATTATGAATAGAAGACTGATTTTGTATTTCAATTTTAATTGAGCTTTGAATATTTGAATTCCATGGACATGTGTCTGAGTTTAATAACCATCATATACATGTTCAGATTGAATGACCAAGTCAATTATTTTTCCAAAAGTCCTTATTAGGATACTGTTGAAGGCATACAAATGGTAATGGAAATACACTCATGAATATGCTGTGTGTTTCCAAAATTAATTTCTAAAAACCTTAGCAGCATGCATTCTGTTAAACAATTATTCCTACATTTTGAGGTGCTCACGTAGCATTGCAGAGAATGAATACTGTAGTACTGTAAGTGTCTGAGTGAATAAATGAACTTGCAATTACAATGCCATCTGAGCCACTACTGTGTTCCTAAAGCCATTGCACATATGGCTTCATTGGAAAGCCAAATAACTTGGTGCATCATTAGCCAGCATTTAACCAACGCCCACGTGACGTTGAGGGGAGGGGGAGTCCAACATGCTGTGCTGCTATATCTATGGAATACTGGTATATTATATTGCATTATAAACACTTGCTAGTTAATTGTGCAGCACCTTGCAACATCAAGAAACCATATTACCTGATTTTCAAAGATGCTGAGCTTAGAAAATTGCTGCTCTTCAAGTCATTTATGTTCATATCTTTTTATGTTTGTTGAATGCATTTAATGGAAACAGTATAGAAATTAAGATTTATAAAATGTAACCTTTTACAGATACGTGCAGAACAAACTATGTTAAGTGCAAAAATGTCGGTGCTCACCCTTGGGTAGTTTCACAGATGCTATCACTGGGTAAAGGCTAGTTTTAATGGTAAAGCATTTGCTAAACACACACAACGCACCATTATCAGACAACTTGGCCTTCACCTCTTCATCCCACTCCATTAATCTCCTAGCCTTTTTATCACAGCCCCTGCACTGCCTAATGCCACAAAGAAAAGCGTAGGGATTATGCCAAAGAGAAACAATAGGTCTCTTTCTGAATAAGATAAATGTAGTGGCACTTCTGCTAATCTTAATTTACTTTGAATTTAGTGAGGCTTCTTTTGTCACATCATCCATCACAGACAGACCTGAGAGAGAGAGAGAGAAATATGCAACTAAAAACATGTTCTTCTTTTCAGGTATTTTGTGATTTCTTATTCAGTTAGGTTCAATCAACTGTTTCACTCTCCTTGCCAACCATAAAACAATTTGTCAACTTCTAATGTTAATTTTAGTTCTCATGAAAGGACCAACATTGATACCACAAAGGCTGGGGTACAAGTAAGTTTTATTTATTGAACAGTTGCTGTATGAGCAATGACAATTCAAGCTTCGCCATGATGCTTCAGTATGTACTTCCACTTTGGCCTTGGCGAGCCACTTCTAGTGATATCTAATCTTGTAGCATTCAGCTCAGTTAGCTTTCACACGGCACAGTCCACCTGTGGAATTCACTGCCAGAGGAAGTCAAGTCAAATATTGTCACAGGATTTCTAAGAGGATTGAAAGATTTTATGCACACTAATGACAATCATAGCTATGCAAGCTAAAATAATAAGTCTAATCAAATTTCATGCTCCAGGGACTACACTGATTGCCTGCAGGACTAGGAAGAGTTTATCTCTATATATTTATCTCTTATACTGCATCATTCAACTTCCTGGAGGTATAATGGGGCAGGAAAGAAGAGTTTCTTCTCAAGCATCACTCTTCATGGCAGAGTATCACATTATATAGACCTGTGGTCTTTTATGTCATGCCCTATAAAAGAGGGCAATTTATCTATATCATTCTGTTCCTAAACATAACAAATGGGAGAGGGACCCCTGTAGTTTAGAGCAAAGGGTTTGCATTAGAGTCTTATTTGTTTTCAGTCTATACTGTAGTCACTATTTTGTGTGCTATAATTACACTAACCAGGGAGTTGTATCTCCTTTATAAATACTCCTAGAAGACAATTGACATCAACAAAATGCTCTTTGGAGAAAATCCTCAATTGCTGTATGTAAGCAGAGCTCAATAAAGATAATGGAGATACAACAGTTTACACCAGCTCAGGGTGTAGCACATAATTATTAAATCTCTTTTGTTTCCTGATTCATATAAGAAGCAGCCTCTACAAGTATCTGAGATCAGGGCATCACTTCACAGTGTGGACAATACACTGACGAGGTAGAGCCTTACACATTTCTCTTACTATGCCAGTCCTTTTCATTCACGTATGAGGGTGCTTACTACATGTCTAGCCTACCGAAGTATGGCAGATATCTCAATATATACTTGAAATTGAAACGTATTTTGGATTAGGAATATGATTTACTCTAGGTGTTCTCATGTTTTGATATTTTGACCATATTAAGTGAAAAATAGATGTTACTCATTTCATTCATTAATTATTAACTAGCTTTAAGGGAAAAAAGACATCTAAAATAAATGTAAGATAAGATATTTTAAAAGTAAACCCAAACTTTCCTGTGAAATTTGGGGGTCCATTATTTAAATTATTCTGTTTCAGCCATTTGACAGTTTAGCCCCAACCTGTTGATATAAATTGCAAATCTGAGGTTTTTGTCTTCTCTTGACACACACACACGAATGGAAACTCTCCATAGCTTGCAACTTTCACAGTCACAAACACCTGATATTACTTCATTTCATATTGATCCCTCATTTCCTTCATCTAAGTCTGATCTAATTTTTAACAAACACAGTGAAAAGACTCCCATTGTCTTCGCTGTGAACGTACTCTCTTGCTCAATTGTGTGACCAAGTTTGTTTTTGTTTTTAATAACTGGCTTTAGGCGCCTAAATCCATATTCGTATACCTAAATAGGTGGCTTGATTTTCAGAAGTGCTTCAGGTGGTCCTTTTGTTTGGCCCCAGTTTGCCCCTTTTGAAGTCCCCACTGTCACCACAGTTTCTCCTCCCCAAGTTTCTCTGCTTTCAGAGATCCCTTGCAAGTCTGCACATGAACTCTGTCCTCCAGCATTCTTATCCTTAATTACCTAATATTTGCTATATTTCTCCCTGCATCTCTGGCAAATATATCTCTAGTAACATTCAGCATTGCTGAAAGAGCTGCTGTCCGTCGATACAGACAACTAGGGGAAAGGACAGAGAAGACAATGGCAGCTTCTTATATTTCTATTGACTCTGGACCGTGGTCCTACTTTCTGTTATTCCTGGCCTTTCCCAAACGGGAAGTATGTGTTCATGTTCATTCTAGTGGGTAGCCGAATAGCAGAAGGACCTGATGATACAGTCATGGATAGGGAATACTTTTGAGTGGGACTTCCTTGAGGAAGGGGAAGAAAATTGCAGAAGACACCTCCACACAATCTTCAGAAGTATAAAGTATTGACTGTGCTCTGAGGGACCTGCAGATGAGAAGTTTAGCTATCCTGTTGTACTGTATTCTTGTTCTAGAATCTAATTATTAGATGTGATTTTCATGAAATTACAGGCTAAAATGATAGAAATCTCATGAAATAACTCTAGGCGTCCAAATCTATCAACCTCTTGAAATTCAGACGAGGAATCGTTTGTATTTGAGGTTCTGGTTTGGGATAGCACTAGGCTAGCCCCCCAAAGTATGTTACTTGATTTAAAACCACATATGAATATAAGTTCCATGTCTTGTGGGGCACACAATAATATCTATTTGTTATTTGATAAAGGTGGGGAGAAGGGTTGTAACATAAAGCAAGGTGATTGGGAACTGAAGTTTATCATGTGACCTGGTGGCACCATTTTTTTTTTCTCTTTTGAAGGAGGGTGGATTTTCTAACAGTGATATTGCTGATTTTTTAGTAGAGTTTAAAGGCCACTTCCAAGCTGCTTTTTAAGGAGGGATTTCAAGGAGAAGGGAAGAGGGAGCGGTGCGGGGGTTTGGGTCAGGAGTTAGAGTTTACATGAAACAAAAGAGCTTCAGGAGGGCACAAAGGAGGCCTTAATTGTTTGAGTGGCACAAAGATGATGAGGGGGAAGTAAAATGAGAGAAGACTGGGGAGATAGAAGCTAAGTTGGATGGGACCTTCAAGGATGGGGACAAGAAGCGTAAAGCTTTTGGTGGAAGCTAGCAAAAAGCCAAATGTGATTTGAGAGATGGAAAGGATAGATGGTTTAGGCTTAGCATTTTGGATGGTGGATGGGAGGGAAAGGTGATTCTGAATCTGTATGTAAACATGATTTTTTTTTAAAGATCGCATAGTCTGTAGAAAAGGCGACCGCTTTTAAATAAAACACTAAAGCAAAATATTGGGTCTGATTCTGATCTCACTTACACTGATGTAAATGAAGAGTAACTCCTCTGATTTCAGTGGATTTACACGGGTATAAAAGACTGGCAGTCAGAATCAAGGCATACAGCAAATATAGTAGTAAATTGTAACTGAATATATTTCTGAGAGAACAGAAAGCTTCTCAACAATTACAAGAACACCAGGACACACATTAGTGTGTATTAAATTAATTATAGAATGATATGATCTGGCAGTAAATACTTACAAAGAAAGCAAGCTAATTAGACTTGTAATGTTGATGCTTCCACACCACAGTTAAATCCAACAGTTTTTGTGTCACAACATTATAAGCATCTGACAAAGTGGGTTGCAGCCCACTAAAGCTTATGCCTGCAGAAATTTGTTAGTCTTTAAGGTGCTACAGGACTCTCGTTATTTTAACATTATAAACGTGGCACAACCCTTAACATAACACTTGCCCATATCAAGTGATATACTCCTGTCTATTATGATTGAACTTTCCAATTAAATTTTAAAATAAATGGAAAATAACGCAAACATCAGCAATATGAAAAAGTGTTGTCCTTTCATAGTATCTTGGATATATCTTGTCTTCTATTTTGCTTCCTGTATTGCTACAGTCAATTATTTCTCAAGCTTAATTTTGAACAAGAATATTTTTTTAAAAAATCATTTTGTATCATTATTTGTACGGTCCATTTACTTTTCGGTCACTATTTTTTTTTACTCAAAGTGCATTTTTACAATCCCCGGACTCCATTATTCAGGGCCTATCCATTTAATATAATAAAAGTGTAAAATATTTCCCTACATACTTACTGAATAGGTGACATAAAAATACTAAAAATAATAATTAGTCATCACTTAGGGCCTGCCCCAAAGCACATTCAAGTCAAAGAGATTTCTTCCATTGATTTCAGCTGGCTTTGGTTCAGGCTTTATATAGCACTTGCCATGTTCACCATATGTTACAGATATTATCTAGTTAATGGCTTGGGGGAAGACAAATGTACAATACATACATACATATATATATATAACATATGCATCAAATAACTTGTATTCAATATTTATATTAAAATGCCTACTATAATTTAACTTCTAATCTAATGTGAAAACCAAAGTTTCTGTGGATGCATAAACATTGCCACTGATATAAATGGGAGGTCTGTGCAGCTCAAGAGGAGAATATAATTCTAATATTTGTGAGGACAGGATACGTATGCACGTGAGCTATATTAATCCTCTCATGCCGCCAATAATCAGTATTCCTGCCACTGTAAATAGACTTCACACCAGTAAAATTTAAGTTCCAGCACAATGGTATTAATTGTGTGAGCCAGACCTTTTACACAAAGGTAGCAGATAGACTATATGTCCTGGCAAAACTGAGTGATTAAAATGGAAAAGAAAGATTGTGGAAGCACTGATGGTGATTCACAATGGCAGATGGCAATGATGCTGTTCAAAGAAGGGGTGGACCTGTCTGATGGAAACAAAAAAAATAACCTACACTGGGAGAACAGCCTTCTCTCATCTGCCACCTACTGGCACTTAGGCTCAAATGGAAATAGAAATATTGTAACTGTGTACTCCATGTGTATGGCACAGCAATTTACGTCAAGGGAGGTTTCCTAGTAATGGAAATAAATCATTGTGTTGCATATGTGCACTGGAAAATACTGTGATGGAAGAAAGGTAGAAAATAAGATGTTAACTAGACTGGACTTGGAAGTGTAAGCTGTAAATTGAGCTGAAGTGAAAAAGGCAGAAGTGAAATTAGCTGACTTAAGAAACGAAGGCATGTAATACTGAAAATGTAAAGCAGAGAGTCTATCCTGAAGTAGGGAATGTAGTTTAAATGAAATGTAGTTTTCCTTTCCGTTGCTCTGTGGGTGTCCATTCTAATACCTAAAGACCAAGACAGTCATCATTAATATAATAGAGCTCTTCATTTGTCTTTGCTAAATGATATATGTGCTATAGATAAGAAGGCAAAATCTGAAAGTGATTAATAGTAAAAATAGCTCAGGTATTAACTGTTTAGCTACTTTTGTTAAAAGCATGATCAAATTATGGATTGTATCTTGCCCTTGTTTGTACTCAGATTGGCACAGTCTGTTTCCTTTTGTCAGGGCCCTAACCTGTGATGTACTGAGCATCCTCCGCTCCCATTGATTTCCCTCAGGGCATCTTGCATCTCTTGTGAAGAACCAGGGACTAGGCCCTGAAACAGTAGTTTTTAGAAAACTAAAGTGGAATGCTCAGATGATAGCTTCTAGGCTGATTTAATGATCTAAAGCCAAATTAGCTGTATAGGTAGGATTACTGGTGTGAGGAGTAGGGGGAATAGAGAGGAAAGGGAAGTGGTTTAACAGTTGCAGCATTCACTGGTAAGGTTGTTTTTGTATCTCCCCCATTATTGAAACCAGTGTTATCTTATTCTTCATGCTTCTCATATTCTGTATGGGGAAAATCCTGGACCCAAAACACTTGCTAGACTGTCAGTTTAAAATATAATTTAGTAGTCTAAACAGCATTTTAACAACTGCTCCAGGAAGCTTTAACCTCAGGATATGCAATTTGTTAGGATTTTGTTTTACAAAGACAAGGATTATTGCCATCACTATGATAATTACTTTACTAAGTACTGTGGGCCTGTTTCTCAACTGCCTTATACCTTGTGTCGTCATTTACTACCCTCTAAATGGTATCAGAATAGTTGGGTTTTGTGCTACATTTGCACAGGAGTAAGTGACTACACATTGTGAAGGCAGTGGAGAACCGGGCCTTGTGCAAAATGAGTACAGGATGGGTATAAATTCTACCAAATCACTGCATGGAGTAATGGGGTACATGGAATATAAGGAAAATCAGGCCCTGTATTTCAAAATTTGATTTTGTTCAAAGCCACCTATATGTCTCCTGTGGTCCCAGAGCTGGTGGGGGGCTGAATCAATCCTTAGTGCGAGCTACAACAGCCACAAAGGTGTTCTAATTTATATCAGCTAGAACGGTATTATTGGAGCCATTCCACCAGCCAGTGATCAGCACACCATACTGCCCTCTAGCCAATGTAATTCCCCTTCCATTTCCACCCTGCTCCAACATGACTTCTGCATATGGAGGGTGCGAGAGGAATCCTTATTGTCCCCTAGGCAACTTCAATGTGACTGTGTGTCACCCTGGCAGCGCAAAGTGACTTTACTCATCCATTGAATATCAGTTTTTATGAACCAAACAAATTAATCCTAAATGGCATTAGCATTATTAAGGTAAATGGTGGAACATGTATTTAATAGGTTTGCTGAGGAAATCAGAATCTCCATTTTGAGACTGTCCATCATTTAGAAGTCCCACATTTCCAGGGTTATGCAGTTGTTAAGGCAAAAAATTCCATATAGCTTTTCTAAACAAGGCTGACTGATTAAGGGTGCTGGAAGGAATATGTTTTCCTTCTAGAATCTTAATTAGGTTGACTTTAACTCACGACAGGAGATTCTGCCAGCTGTCAGCTACTGCTTGGATCTCATACTAATTAAAACTCTGAGGAAGCCTATTAAAGGTGTTCAAAAAGCCAAATCTCCCTTTAAAACATCTCCTGCACTGCAACAAAGATTGGATGACAGTGATACCACGGCTCAGATACCTTGCCTTTTCCTTCTTCACTGGAAATAAGCCAGGTATTCCTTACCTGAATCTATATCTTGTTCACTCTCAGCCCTTACCTGTCATCTTTCTGTGATAGATTCATTTCAATCCAATCAGATGTTCTACTGATATTCAACGTTAATATGTTTCTGACATTCAGTCTCGCTAAAGCAATAAGCATTATTGATATGGAAATATATCTCTCTGACTTTAATTTTGAGGTATTATTATTACCCAGGAATTTTTAGCATTTTGAACAATAAAATAGACAACATCATGTCTGTCTCAGCAGCCTCACACCTAATGGCATTATTGTGACACTTTGCTGTTATCCAAGACATGTGGAGACAATCAGAACAATTAAATGTATGTGACTAGAGTGTCAGTGTTTTATGCAGAGGTCAAGAAAACAGGGAAACTGGGGAATTTCAGGTGGACACAGATATTGGGTGGAGCTGAGGCAACCTTTACTTTACCTATTTATACTGGAAGAGAGTGCAAGCTTTCTGGGATTCAGGAATTAAAACCATAGACCTGATGCCTTAATTTTAAAGTGATAGTTGGTCACCCAAGAGTGAAAATGTGGCTTTATTCTCTGTGGAATAAATGTGACTTACTAGTATTATTTTGTGAAGTTTTAGTTAGAGTCAAATTGCATGGGCAAGCAAACTGCTGGGAGTAACGTTTTATAATGGAGATTGTTATAGATCTTTAAGGGTAGTGACCACAATGACTCTTCTATCATAGAGAAAGATAGCATATCCACATTTTACATACTCATGTTGATTGCTTGAAACTATATGCATATTGAGAGAATCCCTTCTGTAGGTTTTGCAGGTCTGGTTAGGGTGAGAGTGTGAAGCGTTTTAAGATAAATATGCATCTACAATATACGGAGCTCTGTCCCTTTTCTGGTCTCTCTATATGCACTCCTCTGATGTCTTTGGATGGAACCTTGTGATTCTCCCATTTTCAGAATGGGACATGGGTATAGGAAGCTGCCTGGAGGGAGGAACATAGGTTGTAGGAGGGAAGAGTTTAGAGGAGGTACAAGGAAGTGAGTCTTGTGTACATGTCTGAAATGCTGGGTGCAGTTGTAGCATCCCTGTAAATAGTTCACTTAATAAAAAGCCAGTTTAGTTGTAGAAACATGGACTCCTCTTACGTAATTACCCAGCAAATGGTACATGAAACACTGGGTATACTACTCTGTGTATACCAACTACTTATTACCCCGCAGGCGCATCTCAGGTTTGGTGACCTACATGAAGGTCTCTCTTTGGGAATCTGTGACCAGTGAAATTGGTCTTCTTGAAACCAAGTATTTTTATTTAGCAACTGGAACAATGCATTGGCGTAAAAAGGATTTAAAACAACTGACATGCATATTTAGTGGCATCTAAGTATCTTACACTTCATTAAGAGCTAAGGGCAGGTGTACTCTTAAAATGCTGTGTTGGCGCAGTTCCACCGATGCAGCTGCACTGCTGTAGTGCTTAAGTGAAGATGCTCTTACGCTACCAGGAGAGCTTCTCCCATTGGCGTAGTTAATCCACCTCCCCGGGAGGCGGTATGAGAGAAGCTCTCTATGAAAGAAGCTCTCCCATCAACCTAGCGCTGTCTACACAGGGGGTGGGGTAGGTCAGTATAACTATGGTGTTCAGGCGTGTGCACTTTTCACACCCCGAGTGACGTATTTATACTCATATAAGTCTGCTCTAAGTTAAATAGGCTATCCTCTTAAGTTACAGGAACCGAACTGACATGGCCCACAAGTAAGAGCCACCTGTAACCCACCCTGGTCACCACTGGCAGCATGCCCTGCAGTTGTTCTCTTTCTCGTCCTCGTGTCTGTTGAAGTCTCTTCTGTCAGGAAAGCCAGGTTTAAGAAAGCCCACTCTTGCCTTCCCTGTGGGTATCTGGGCCCAATTACCATGTTGCTAGATAGTTTCCTTATTTTCAGGCTCTGAGTTGAAGTCTTCTGGTGCCTCAGATTTTTTTTCCCCCGGTTAGTGGAATACCCAGCCGGGGTGAATGCCCACGTGATGGCTGCTCCATTGTTTGTGTAGTTAAACCCATTCAGTCTCAGAGGGTTGTAAGCACTGGGCTGGTGGAGGTTGTGTCTGAAGGTGAGTGTGTCAACCTGTCTGAGTAGAAGGTCAAACACACCATCTGAGAAGTCAAGTACATTACTCACATTTGGCATAGATTAAAATATGCAATTAATACAGATGCTTATGGCCATGCTCCGTTACGTCCATCAGAGGAAAGTGAGAATATAAGGATGACAGAGTTATTCTCACCGTTTTCAGATTACCTGCCAGGCTTTTTCTATTTTCTCTTGTTTTGATTAATTCTTCAAATCAAAAATATATTAAAAAAATTATAGTACAGTGCTGCTAATTATTGCAATATGATAGCCTGCTTCCATGGAGTGGATCTAATGCATAAAGTACAAATTTTGTACACTATCACAACTGTTTTTTACAGTTTGTTAAAGTGAATTACATTATCATCTAACATGCAATATTCAAAAGTTTCATTTGAAAATATGGGATATTAACGTGAACAATGGGCAGATGATTTTCAACAATTAATTTATCCCAGTAAGGTAAGATAACATTATAGTTGAAATGTCAGTAGCCCGTTTACGTTATCGTTCCTACTGATCTATGGGAACAATCATGGGGTGGGAGGTGTGGGGAGGTCAAGGGTAAGCACTCACAAAGTGACTTGCTCACCATAAATAGGCAAACAAATTACATTCCCAATCTTACAGTTGCGTACCAGTGCCCATCATAGTAGCAGGTTTCCTTCAAATCCACGTTAACAGGGTAATAGGATTTAGATGACAACATATAGATGTAATGCGCTTCTTGCCTACACATGATGATGATAGGTGCTAGAGTCCTGCACAGAGGTGGAGAGTATACTGGCTGACTCATTCTGCTGACTGATCAGGTGGGTCCTAATAGCTGCTAGCTACGAATATAAAAAGACTTTGAGTCTCTTGCTGAGGTCTGGGCAAAGGTTAAATAAGAAACGTAGCTTTTTCCTAACCAATACCATGAGAGAGCTTAGCCTGAATTTTATACTTTGCTGTTGTCACTTGAATTAACAATAAAAAATAATTCAGGAAGAGTACTAGTACTCTAGTACTTTTGTAATTTGGTAGGAACAAGATGAGAGCATCCCCTTTTTATGCACATGCAATGAGAACTATTTTAAAGTTCCTAATTGAAGGAAAGATTTGTTTTTCCTTTTCCTTTTGCAGCTATTAGGTTGGATTACTTTGGTTGTGTGGAGCAGATAAGTGAAATTACTTTACAGGCAGGGTTGGGTTTTGAGTCCAGGCACATCTGTATCTCCGACATTCTTGTCTTAGACTTCATTTGAAAACCATCTCTTTCCTAATTAAAGAGAGGAGAGAGAGATTGTTATTGGTAAAAGCATCACTCTAAGGCACTTGGAGGTGACATACGTACTCATCCATATATTCATTGATTGTTATCACCTAGGGACAATAAAATAAACTATTCAAGCATATTAGCATAGCACAATCAGTCTCTCAGTTTAGCGGTTTAAGAATTATTTTTAAGAGCTGTCACCTGGGAGTCAGTGTTTGGTACCATTTCATTTCCGAAGCCCTAATATGTATCATAAAATTATTTATAGCAACAACATAGGTTTCATGTAGTAAATGCTAACTATTAAAATATTTAATGGTATGTTTGGTAGCTCCAAAAATAGATCGCTAACTTGCACCTTTTAGGTCTAATTAAAACATGCCAGTTTAGAGCACATAAATAACCATGCCAATATCATCATCATGTATTGCATGTTGTCATGTATTTGTCAAAAATTAACTTGCAACGCAGACTTCCTAAAATGATTTTTTTTTCTTGCCATGTACAAGAAGGTGTTAACAGTTTTTTTTTTCGCACATCCTGCTAAAGCTCTGCTACTCTCCAGTCCCTTTTGGCAGCAAGTTTCTCAATGCTGCAGATCAAAATAGGACTGTTATCTCACAAAAGAGATGTTACAGCAAGCAGATTTTACCTTTTGACCCGCCACTGTGACACACAAGGTGTTATAAAAATAGCGGTTGTAAAAATCAGCAGGCTGCCCTGAAAAGACATAAACTGATTTGTGTGTGTGTGCATGTGCTAGAAAGGAAAATATCAAAAGCTAGACTGTATCAATTTCTTTTCAATGTAAATTATTTTTACACCTCACTTACTATTTTTAATCACTTTGTGAGCCACATTATGTAGCTGGTATTGTAGGATCACCAGCAGTAGTTTGGGATTGATAAAGTGGCATAAAGTGAATGAGTTAAAAGCGATACAATAAAAGTATGGATCTCGATGATTTTTAACTGTCACAGGTACTTCATTCATTTCTCCACTGCCAGAGTAATAGCTAGAGATATGCCATTGAAGCCACTTCTCCATCCTTCACTGATGTTGGTAGACACCTATGTTCATTTGTTCTTATCTATTTATCTATCCCACTTCACAAACATTAATGAGTTTATCATCTCGTAACCCTATGAAGTAAGGCAATATTATTATACGCATTTTACAGATGGAGCAACAGAGGCACAAAAAGAAAAAAGGCCCAGTTCTCTGCACTTTAAGCACTTTGGTAACCTCATTGATTTCAGTGGGGCATAAATTTAAGTTGCTTAAATTTAAGCATGTGCATAAGAGTTTGCAGGATCAGTTACATGTTCAAGGTGACATTGGCAACTATGGCAGAGGTATGAATTTAACTCAGGGCTCCAAAGTTGTAGTCCAGTTCCTCACCTTGCTTTCCGCTTCAGTCCTAACACCTTAAAGTTCAGATATGATTTGACAAATAAAGAAAGTCTCACTCTGCTTTCAGCAAGAGGGGAATCCAGTGACAGGGACATAGTGTTGCAAGAAATCCATCCTGAGATCATAGAATCATAGAATATTAGAGTTGGAAGGGACTTCAGGAGGTCATCTAGTCTAAACCCCTGCTCAAAGCAGGACTAACCTCAGCTAAATCATCCCAGCCAGGGCTTTGTCAAGCCGTAGCTTAAAAATCACTAAAGATGGAGATTCCACCACCTCCCTAGGTAACCCATTCCGGTGCTTCACCACCCTCCTAGTGAAAAACTTTTTCCTAATATCTAACCTAGACCTCCCCCCTGCAACTTGAGACCATTGCTCCTTGTTCTAATATCTACTACCATTGAGAACAGCCTAGCTCCATCCTCCCTGGAGAACCCCCTTTCAGGTAGTTAAAGGCCGCTATCAAATCCTCCCTCATTCTTCTCTTTTGAAGACTAACCAAGCCTAGTTCCTTCAGCCTCTCCTCATAGGCCTTGTGCTCCAGCCCCTTAGTCATTATTGTTGCCACACTGAGATCACACTCAGCTGATGAACAAGCCATGCCATCCTTATGTTGCACTGCAACCTCTTGGACTTGTGCTTTATTTCCCGCTTTTATGATCTCTTACGGGGAATGATTATCCCTTTTATTTTATTTTATTTGGCAGGTGAATGTTTATAGATCTATGCAACAGTGATTTTCTGCCTGCTGAACTAAGTAGCTTTATTGTGCATGCAAACATATTTTAAACAAAGAAATTAATTTGCTTGGACTGTTTTAAAATAATAATATGACAATACAGAACATTTGCTAAATATATCATTCATCTTTGTAGCATATAGCTCAACCATTCAGGCAACGTTCTCTTTATTATAATGTCTGAAAATTGCCAAACAAAAAGTCACCTGTGGTAAAATATCTAAGGCTTCAAAAAAAATTGATACTAGAGCACTAAACAGGTATAATAGGAGTAAGGAATACTAGAAAGATTTGTGCTAGTCAGTATTTTTACCCTTGTCTTAATGCAATATTACAGTATTGCCATAGTTTCACCCTGTGCCAATTCTACAAGAAAATTCTTACATTCTTGAAAGTGTTTACTGTAAATTTCTCATTGGTAATATTTTAGCAAATTTGGTGGGTGGGTGGCAGGGGAGGAAAAATTGCTTCAGCTTTTTGTTCTGTGTATCATGCCCTCTTCTACCCTATCCTGCTCTAATTTCAAGTTCAAATTACCCAATGGGCAGTCCAGTTAAAACTAAATACAAACAACATGTCATTTGGGTTCAGCAGTAACTAATCTATTTTAGCTATTTTCTATGAGCCAGTGGCTCCCTTTGCCCTCTTTCTTTTTTTACTGTCCACCCAAGCATGTAACGCTTCCAATTTGTACTAGAAGTGCAGCAGGCCTCTAGAGCTAGAGCTGGGCAAATAACTGATTTCTTGGTTTGCTGGCAGTTCTGAAAGAATACACACAAATGGTGTGGGTGGATCAGAATTCAAAAATATGTCAAAGAAACAAAAAAAGTCTGTTTCAAGTTGAATTTTGTATTGCATTATGCAATAGTCACACACACACACAGAGAGAGAACATGACATTTTAGCTCGTGTCTAGGGCACTCACCTCAGAGGTAGGAAACACAATTATTGCTTCAATGAACATTGAATTATTTATACAAAGTGGAACAGCTTTAACAGGAGAGCCTGAGAGCCCTGCCCTAGAATAGGTGATGGCCTGGTGATTAGAAGATCACGTGGCATGCAAGAGATCTGGGTTCAAATCCCTGCTCCAAAGAATTCAAACCCAGGTCTCTTACATCCCAGGTCAGTGCCCTAACCACTGCACTAAAAGGTTTAAGAGGTGGGGGAAAGGACATTTCCTTCTCTCCCCCTGCCTGGTTCTGTAAATGTAACCTGAAGAAAAATTCTGGCTGAAACCATTCAGTAAACTTGTGTCAAATTTGTGAATAGTTTCAGGCTGATTGAATCTGCATTTTCTGGCAAATAAACTGTGTATTAAAAACGTGCCCATCTTTATATGGAACCGAGCCAGCCACACTACAGGCGTCTCCAGGTGTGATTCTACCATTGGGGAACAGCCTTACTCAGTGAACAAGCTGTAAGCCTGCGAGTATGTCCACACCAGCAGCTGGCCTGTGTCAGCCAGCTCAGGGGCGCCAGACTCAGGCTGCAGGGCTATAAATGTTCAGTGTAGATGTTCAGGCTTGGGTTGGAGCCTGAGCCAAACCTGAATATCTATACTGCAGTTCACATACCCTGAAAGCGCCTAGGTTCTGCGAGACCAAACATGCTGGCTAAAGCTAAACAGAGACATTGCATTTAACAAGTGGTACGGCAATTTGCCAGCAATAGTTAACTTTCCACAGAGTTTTATTAAAAGGGAGCACTGAGTTTAGTTAAAAAAACTTCCTCTTACATAATCAAGTAGAAAATTTAGAAAACAAAAGCTACATCAAATCACATAGGGCAAAAAGACAAAAATAATGCAAATTATGTAGGAAATGTTTTGAAGATGCACTTTTAATTAAGCTCCACCGTTAATGTGGAATCCCTTTATCCTAAATACTGATGTCATTAAACTGATGGCAAAGTAATTTGGTTTAATAAAAGCTTTAATAAAAACTTTTTTCACATTGTATTATTGTCCAGTTTCATCCTATTAGTGCTTTCATTAAGGAAAATTATGTTTAAAATAAAAAGAGAGTGAGAAAAAACAGTTAATACCGTTTATGTGTTCTTATCCTCTAATGCGAATTCATTTTAATCTGTTCTGTAGATATTACTTGCAATGGCTCTGTATTTTGTTTCATATTTAGTATGATTTTGTGATTTCTTAAAGGAAGCAGACGTTTTGGTGAAAAAGTCAAACCAAAATCATAATGCTGATTGGCTCGAAGAGACACATTAGGAAAATGCTGATATTGGCACTTGTTATGATACAGAATGTGGGTACCTGTCAATTGTTAAGAATTCCAGTAATGATGGTGGAGTCTCAGAACATTTGGATAAGCTCCAAATTGATCCTGTACTTATTCAAGTATCCCATGTGGCTGCCACAAGTCTGATATTCATATACAGCTTCCTTTATTGTTTTATAATACGATAATATGATAAAGGTGCAGTGTTGATGTGCTCCAGATCTTATAATTGTTTTCATAGTAGAGCTCAGTAGATTTCCAGAGATTTCCAAACATATCTCTTCCTCCCATCCTCAGTAGCTGCCCAGAGAGCTTCTTTGTCAAGCTAAACCCTAGCTAGTCTCTTGTACTTGGTATTCCTCTCCCTGATTAAACTGATGCTTCTGTCCATGGGCAACACTTTCAGCCTAATTTAGACATCCTGGGATCCTAGGGGTTTCTCAAGACATGAGAAGGACCTGGAAAAGTTTTAATTGTTGAAATGGGTTTTGGTTTGTAGTGGGTGGTTTGGCTTCATGTTAGATCTAGAAGTGAAACGGGGATGTTGCTTTTAATATTTGTTTTGCTATTGTAATTCTTTTATTTCCATTTCTGCCAGTAGATGCCCTGGTATGCATTTGTACAATAGGTTAATGTAACAGCATCAGTAAAAGCTGTCTTTTTAAGGATATAAGAGGGCACTTTGTGGGTCAGTGATTGCAGGAGGGTCAAATCAGAATCCATTTCTGGAAGACCCTGCGTGTGTCATGTAGTCAGAAAGAGCAGAGAAAGGGTCCCCTAGCTGTGAAAGGTTAGAAGTTGGGTCACTAATATTATTTCTTTTCTTTAACCCACATGTATCACCTTGTGAAAATGACCTTTGGAGTTCTAAGGTGCCTGAATTGATGATGATACAGGCGGATGTAGAGCTGGTCAGATTTTCTGTGGAACATTTTTCATCAGAAAATGCCAAATCACCAAAAAGGGACACATTCCTGCAGGAGCACGTTGAGTTCAACAACATCTTGTTTCAAAAATAAAACAAAGAAACAAAGAAGAAAAGCAGGGAGGGGGGGAGTTTACAGCAAAAAAATGGTTTTAAAATTTATTTTAGATCACAAATTATAATATAATAAAATTAAAGAACTGATATTGAAACAATGTTTGGAATGACCAAAGAAAATGTTTCCAAAAATGTTTTTTGGAAAATTTCAAACGGTGATGTTGCATTATGATTTGGAATTAAAAAAAATGAAATTCCAGAATTCCCCGTGAAACTGACATTCTGGTTCCTGTACAGCTCTAGGTGGAGGGCAGGATGATGCCTAGCAGGGTTGCTAAGCGTCATGGATCTCTTGTGATGCTCATGCATTTGGCATCCATTTCATGCATTCCCACAGCTCAGCTGTGATGTTATGCATGCTACAAAAATAGACTGCCGTTGCTGCTGGCAGCTTCCACAGACCACAGTGACGGCCGCTTTGCCACTAGTTGGGCAGGTATGTGGTCTCGGTGTCCCTCTGTTGAATCACAGTGGGAAAGGAACAGATGAGAGGAGGGACAGGCAGGAATAGCCATTGGTAGAAGTGAGAAGCTGAGTATGGCCACAGGCTCTAGCAGCTCCTGGCCAGTTTATAGACTCCAACTCCAACACTCCTTCAGACCTCAGCTTCCCTCCAGACAGTCATGCTAGCGTCCATCAAGCCAAGACCCCAGGCACCCACCAGCACTCACCCACCTACCTACTCCTGCACAACCCAGCCACAGCTGCCAAATTTTGTGCTGCTGTATGACCTACTCCTGCAACTGTGGTACGCAAAACTAAGACATTCTATATTAATCTGACACCACTGAGTGGGTTGTCTGCATCAGGGATCAACCCCAGAACTTCCGGGTATAAAAGCTTGAGCCTCTTCTGCCTGAGATAGAAGACTAACATCTCTTAGTGTGAGGGATTGTACTCATAAGCCTCTCTGTAGTCCAGCTACTAAACGGGGAAAGAGTGCCACACTCTGTCAGCAAGAGTTACATAAAAGTAGTATAAAATGTTGCATGAAACTTGGCAGCTATGATGTAGGTTTAAAGACAGGTACATTAACAGGCCTGATAGCCAAATGATTTGGGAGGTGAGGTGTGGAAGTAAATAATTTATATTCATGTTTCCGTGGTTTTAGATTTGATTTAGACAAAGGTGAATGGAGTCGCAGCTGGTGCAGAATCTCTAGGCCTGCCCCTCACATTTTTTCATCAGATTTTCCCATTATCATCACCCCTCCCAAAAAACCTGTGAACAGTCTTAATTTGTCAAGAAAGGCATAACATGGAGAAACCCTTGTCTGTTCTCCCCACCTCTTTCTAGTGTGTTTTAAACTCACTTATGACCTTGCCCAGGTGGATTTTAAAGGGCAGAGATGGTGTCTTTCTAGATGTCTGTATAGTGTCTTATACAAGGAGGCACTCATCCTTAATGGGCATTTAGGTTATGCCATAATACAAGTAATAAATTGTAGTAATTATTAGTAATGACTTCAAAAAGTCACAGCCTATGGTCATTTACCACAATCAAGAGCATAAAATATCTTATAAGTTTCTGTCTCTGTGAATGCCCCAGTGCAATAAGTAAATTAAACTAAAGGGAGTCTCTCTGTCGGACAGAAAATAGAAGGAGACAGTTGTTTTGTCTAGTGATAAAATCAGTGAGGACTGGCAGACAGGACTAGGGCTGTTTGGAACCATTTCATCTAATCTTATCCATAGGGTCACACAGTTTTCACACGCCTGAGTTTTGTGCTAGTACTCAGTTCATTCAGATATGAAAACACACACAGTGCAAAACCATGTGAACTCAGGCTAATTTAATGTAATCCCCTCAGAATCTGTCTGAATCCTCTCTTTCCCAAACCTGCCATGCACCACCAGATCTTGGGCTGCCAATATCCACTCTACCCTTTTTCTATAACTCAGGGCTTATTGCTAAATCTCTACATTACATTTTCTACCTTGTCAATTCATATCCACTGAAGTCAATAGACTATTCACTGTGTGTACAATTAAGCATGTGGATAAGACTTTGCAGGACCAGGGCCTTAATGTCTCCCGATATAGATGGTTGTTTCATCCACAGATATGCTCAGAGACTATATGCATATTATAAATAGACTGGGGAAAATTACCTTATGTCTGTGTCCACTCATTTCATTGCCATCAGGGAAAACAGCCAAACACATTGTTCAGTCTAAGAGTGATATGCCTGTATTATGCTTATTTACTAGCCGCTGGACTATGAAAAATTAGTACAAGTTCAACCCACAAGTGATATGACTATGATGCTCACAGAAAAAACATGTTTACTTTTAATTTCAACACTCAACAACTGCATTTCAATAGTTTGCGGTTATTATATGTAGTTAAAGGAATAAACAGAATAGAAAATGATTACCTTAAAAATGGTTTAAAAATTTTAATAATAAAAAAGGGTAGACCCAAAACATGGCAAATATGTTACTTCCAAAGAAGGGAAGATCTAAAAAATGTAAGTTTCTTTTTAGATAGTCTGCTAACATGTGTGCCTGATTCTGGGTGTTTTATTTATTTGAATGGGGTTTATAGGCTTGCCAATTGATTTGATTAGAAGATAATAAGGTTTTTGTTCTGGAACCAGGCTTCAGAAGAGTTATGAGACCCCAGGGTGCATGACAGGAAATTTTTTAGTGATGGTCAAATTTGTATAATTTTTATAAGCTTGTATTAAGATTACATAAAATGAACATGATAAAATTGACTGATATAGAGAAAATGAACAGTTAAGTGGATAATGGATAATAAATCTTAATTTGAGAGACTCATATGATATATATTTCTATGATATCCTTTAGATTAATATACTCACACCCTTCCCTGATGACCTGGTTGAGAAAGATGTCTGGTTCCTCAACTGTTGGGTAGAGTGGTGGAGTAGCAATGCTTGAGAGCTAAGAGCTATAAGACTAAGACTAACACTACAAATAATACTAAGTATAAATGAAGAGCAAAATTTTAGCACTAACTAAAAGAAACTTTAAGCAGGAGTAGCTGATGATTGAATGCCCCAAGTAGCATGAACTGCCACTTCTTATACCCTGAAAATATGGGTCCTCCTTCTAAGTCCAAATTTGGATTTGTCACCTCCCCAGTTATTGGGATACACATATTCTATAGGCTGGCAGGTTCATGCGTATTAATGACATATCCACATCCTTTCCAGCTGGTACCAGATAGTTCATTTATCCCACCTTTGTTATTTCTGACCCTTTGTGGGTTTTGTGGTGTACTTGTAAAGTTTCCTTGGGGCATAACTTGTGACGGCCCCCCCTGTTTTGATGCCTCCTGAGTTGTCTAGGGTAAAGGTTATGACCATATATGTCTTATTCTTTTACTCGTCATCACTTATCTAGGCCAAAGATCCCAAATATATGTATGCTAACTGTGTAGCCTTTATACAGGATGTGGCCTGTAGGGTACCTTGCATTACAGCTAAACTACTTTAATATAAATCTATAACCCTATTATAATAAAACAATCATATTTAAATCTATAAGAAAAGATATACATATATATGCAAGCAAGCAGGCTAGTCCTATGGGCTATACATGTATACACGAGAACTTGAGCATCAAACAAAAAATGGCTTTATTCAGAAGTTGCAATTTAAACAGACAATATGTAGTAGTAATGTATGTGATACAAGATATGCTGAAAACTCTTGAGGCTACTGATTTATTCTGTGATATGTGTTTCTACTGTTACCTTGTGCTGTCACCATCCTTCAGCCCATGTATTTATTCATCTGTTGCATACTCCTTAAATCGTAGAGTATGATGTCTCTGAGGTCAGGCTATCTTGGTGTTATTTATTTGACAATGACTAGTGCAAGAAGGGTCCCCGTCCAGGATCCTTGGGCACTGCTTCCATAGAAATAACATACTAAATAGTAATAATAACAAAATTGAGTGAATCTGGGCATATATTCAAAGTAACCTATGCCAGTCTAGAATGTTGCATCAAAATAATGCAGTTTGCAAATTCACATGATAAACTCAGGGATTTTTCACTTTGAAATTTTGGATTAGGAAAAATTCATGTGAGCCACTGAAGTAAAACACTGTTTTTAAACAGCTCTAGTTATTATCCACTTGACAGATAATTGGTGTGTTGTCTAATATTCCAGATTTTGTTTTTAGAGGGAACAAAGGTTAGAGTAAATGAAGCATCTATAAATAATGTGGTCAACATAAATATTCTATTCAAGAAATAATACAATATAAACACATTAAAGAAACATAAGAGGAAGGACATGCTTTTGTACTGAGAATAGGATAAGATGTTAGTTAATGTGATACGAGCTTTGGATTGTATTAGACTCTCATAGGGAAATCAAATTCACATCCTGTTAGTGTGAAATATGATCACAGTTAGTTTCTTTTAGTGGGTTGAACCTCCTCTTTTAAGTCCTATACAGTGCTGATGTAAATCTCCCATTTCCCTCTGGAATTTCTGAGCATTATGTTGCATTAGATTCTAATAGCATACATTGTTGCTTTGCTCTTTCAGAGCACAAGACAACGTTTTTATTACATTAACATCTATTAGACTTGCATGCCATAGATTTGCTGTGTTAGTATAAATTAACATTGTGGAATATTATTATTCTCAGTGTAGCTCATATGGGCAGGGGGTGTAATGCTGCCTGCAGTGTCTGAAGAGGATGTGTACCAATCTCAGGGGCAGACTGTTAGGAACCCAAAGTTGGTTTTGAGTTCTAGACTTAGATTTCGCCAGCCAATTATCAAGTGTAAACTCCTCAGGCATATAAAAACCTTAACATGCAGTCACAGACAGTCCCTTTGGGTACTCTGATTTATCTCACCACCCAGGTGAGTGTGCCTTTGTGACAGATGGTCCCTTACACCAAGCATCACAGAAATATTCAGTTTACTCCCAGTCTCAAAGTACTAGTCACTTATCCCGGGTAAATTGCACATTTACCCTCACACTGAAGAAAATGCTTGTAGCCAATCCTATCATAAAGTATATAAAGATTTTATTAAATAGAAAAAGGAAACAAGATTTTTTACAAGGTTAAAGCAGGTAAACAGATACCTTTTGAAACTTCAGATTGTAACTCATTGGTGTAATAGAAGCTTCTGTCATCAGCAAACTCTACGAGTGTGTCTACACTGCAATGTAAGCCCACTGTTAGTAGAACTTGAGTTAGCAGTCCCTAGGTTTGTTAACTTAGGGCTTGAGCATCTAGACCTCAGGTTCAGAATTGCTGAACCCTGGTCATAGCCTGGAGCTCCAGCATCTACGGGTATGATCTGTGTCAGCTGACTCGGGCTTGCGGGATTCAGATGAAGAACTATAAACTACAGCATAGAATTTTTTTTGCCCAGGCTGGAGCTTTGGCTCTGGGCCCCTCTCCACTTGCAGGGTCCCAGTTGGGGAGCCAGCCTCAGGATTTTAATTGCAGTGTAGACATAGCCTGGGTTAGCCCTGCAGGACATATAGGACAAGCAGCTGGGGATCTCTTGCTTTGCCTAGAAAAACATTGACATCCAGGGTCCAAGCAGCACAGAGACAATCAGTTCCTTCATGTTAGGGGTTTTAGTCTCTTCTTCCCACATGCATTCAGCTGTAAAACTCAGCTAATGGAAGTTGTTCCTTGCATGACTCATCTTCACGGGGAGAAGGCTGAACAATAATAAAAGTCTTTCTTTCTGTCCTCTTGTTGACAGTATATAGGGAAATTCCAGTTGCAGTGTCCCACCATAGCCCTTCTGGTATCACTGGACCCTTCCTTTTGGGAAGGGCATAACACCTTCTGTTGAAGATCACCCCTTCACCTTAATTAACACCTTTCTCCTGTCTGATTACTTACACAGTCACAGAGGCTGACAATACAGCTGCTCAAATATTACCTTACAATGTATTCAATAAAGTCTAGACTCTAAACATATTTTTATAATTCTAATACCAATGTTAACAATACTAACATACAAGTGAGCCAGATAGATTCCAGCTATGTATTTGTCAGTGTTCAGTTGAGATGTTGGGACTGTGGCATGAGCTGGCACTTGGTCTGCCAGCATCACAAGGGGGTAGAATCTAAAACAGAGATCAAATTCATCCCTTGTGTAACTCTGCAGCTACCTCAGGGATGAATTTGAACTAGAATGAGAATGCGGCAGGATGCTGTTTGTATTCACAAAAGGCTTTAGGAATCATAGAGAAATGTTAATTGCAAACATATTCTATGCTGCTAGAAATTAACAAAAACCATAAAATGAACTATTTCTGTTCAAATTATTTCATTGTTCAACCAAATGCGGCTTGACCAATTTTTTTTCAACTTTTCAGTTTCCCTCCTTTGTTAACATGAAATGCTGATGATGACTTGTAAATTGCTGACTACAATTAAGGCTTTTAAAATTTCTACTGTAAATTGTGGATCCTACTGCAAACATTAATACTGAACAGCTTTCCCTTTAAAAAATCCTCTTTTCATAGCTTTCTTCTGTATTTATGAAATCCAGAAGCCGGAGAATCACATTTTCTCTACCAACAATGTCCTTTGCTATTCAGCCTAACAGGATGACTATTTTTAGAGTTAGATATAATATGGCTATTCTAACTTCCTTGCTTGTTTGTACATTTTTGCCATTGGTGAAACAAACTCAGATTGGGAATAATGTTTAAGTAATGCAGCACAGCCAGAATCAATAACAAAAAAGAACCAAATAGGTTTTTTTGGGCTCTGCAAAAGGAGTAGATCTTTGCTGTGGAGAAATAGTGAATTTAAATAAATGAGTTTTTAGTATCCAGCATACATTCCATATCACATTATAAAGAAGGGTACAGTAGAAGCCAATGTTTGTCAACTGTTATCACACAGTCACCACAAATGTCTCCTATTCTAAGTATAATCTTAGATATTGATCTGGTGACTGTTAGTAAATGTTGCCTTTAAAATGGCTAACATTCTATTGTAGGTTAAACTTTCAGGCTACTCACTTGGAAGTGTTTCTAATTGTAATACAGAGATTAAAAATGGATGATGAGAACGACGACGACGTGCTCTAATCTGTTCCTGACAGAGGTTACTATCACAAATAGTTTTTTATACTGCAGTTCAAAACGTTAAGATTTCACATTTGCACAACAGGATCTGATCCACAATTGCCCTGCATTTTTGTCTAGTCACTTACACTAGTAAACTGATTTGTTAGTGTTTTAAACCCACATTGGACTGCTGTACAGTGCTATGAAATGCAATTGGGCCCACATGGGTGACACTCATGCTGTGCAGAGCAACAGCAGCACAAGGTCTCTTAAGTCTTGTATAAGCCCTACGTGCATAAGCCTGGTATTGGTCCTCTGCACAGGGTGAAGTTCACCCATGCCAAGGATACAAAGAAAAATGGAAGTGAAAGGTCATCCTGAAAAAGATCACACAGCCTATATGCATTGATCTTACAGGGATAACAAAATCAGACTCTGGTAATCTTTCTCCATGCAGAAAGGAGATGGAAAGATGCTGAAAGAGAAAAATGAGACTGAGATATCAATGTTGGAGCTAAAATAGAAATATAACCTATATGTTTCTCCACAAATTCATGCAAGTATTAAGTAGCAAACTGTGATAAAGTATCATACCAATTTCAGTGATGGAATCTTACTAAGCACAATATTTTGATACTTAAGTTTAGTGAAAGTAAGATGGGCCTGGATTGTGAGGGTGACCAGACATCCTGGGAAAACCAGGTCCTCCCCACAAAGGAGCTGACTTTATCTATGGCATGTCCCGTCATTTAAGCCAGAAAGATAATAGATTCTTCTAGGTACATTCAAACACTTCATGGCTTCTGATACCCCTCAATTTCTTAGGTGTCTTCTGACCCCTGCCCAATAGGTCCTGCAACTATATTTATAGCCCACTCTTTACAGTCTCAATCCCTTGACCATTTTTCGCCTGAAGGCTCCTTATTGCCTTTCCATTCTTTGTGGTACCTCACTTTGGTTCTTGTTGGGTCTCTGGGGGCTTGTTGTTCTGAGAATGGCAAGACTGGCAGTAGCCTGATGACTCCATTTTAAGTGATGTGCTGTTTGCAGGTTACAAAAAGATACTAATTCAAATGCATATAACTAAGCAACTGTTAATCTTCTCACCCTAAACATTCAACGCTCTTTTTCTTTTAGCAAGTGTGGGCCCAGCTTGCACTGAGAAGTTCTGACAGGCCTGTTTTGCGGAGAGCAGTTCTACCTGTGTCCTGTGGAACTGGCATGAGATTCTCCCCTGCCCCCAAGCTGATATAAAACATGGAGGATCCGAGCTAGAGGAGAAAGGGTCAGTCTTGGGATTGTTGAGATCTAGGGGAGGCAGCGGGAAGAATTTAATGTCAGAGGTGTGACATAAATGCCTGCCTGTAATGTCCCTGGGTAGGAGGCTCTCAGCTGGAATGGTTACAGTCTAGGCTCTGTAGGAGGGGAGAATCCCATACACTGCTTGGAGATGAGTTGAAGAGACAGTGCATGAGCTCCTGCAAGTTCTGTTAATTTGCAAGAGGATAGTTCTACTCTGAGAAGCTTACAGACAATCTACGTACAGACAAGGATCAGACAGGCAAACAATGGAAGATAAAGGATGATAAGATATTTTACAGAGATCTGGGAAGGGCTTATGCCTATCAAAGTTATTAGACTGGGGACAGGTTGCTCCTTTGGGACAAATACCCCATCCTAATATGCTGAAATTCTTTATTACCGTACTCTGTTGGATGAGCAGAAAAAAGATTAGAGATATATGCCTTAGCCTGCAGTATGTCTCTTACCTCTCAGGCCGCCATGCTAAAGAGCATTACTGAAAACACTGTATTCTCTTGCACATTAAGCGATGCAGTGTCACTCGGACAAGGAACCCCAGAAGTAGGTAGCAACTTCCATCCCCTCACTCATTTTAAGGTGTAAGGGACCCCATGTTTTAAGGAACCCAGGATATCTCTTCTCTAAATTAATGTGGTCTCTAAAAGCACTTCTTTATTTCAAAGTCATTTGCCTGATTATTTTCTGTGTAGGACCATAATTTGTTTTAATCATTTCATTGGATTGAAAAGAAGATCTATACAACCAGGAGCACCCAGCTTGGCATAAAAGCTACAAAGAACTCATTAATCCTTCCAGTTATTTTTAAAGCAAGCACCAGAAGAACTGCAATCAATACCAAAGGTCACTTCACATTAAAAGTATTCCAATGCGTTTAAAAATTCAGGCATTTATCTATTATGCAGTTATTACTGATGAATCACAGGGTAACAGTCCATACATCAATTTGTCTGAGCAACTTGCTGTGTTCGTGCGATATCGATAGGCTGCGGAAGGGGCACAAATTATTAGTTAGATACCAGCAGAACGTGACAAATGGGGAGTTAGCAGTGCTCATTAATACATTGCTAATGTATATTACTATTGAAATAAAACCTCTTCAGATTGATACTATTACTGATTGGCACTGGCATCCATATGAAACAAGAAATTAAACAATGTCACTGAATAAATAATAATTAAGGCGTTATTACAAAGAAAGATTAAAAAAAAAGGCGTGCGGGAGGGAGAGGGGGGAGGAGTGTCCCCATTGAAACATGCATTGTCGCTAGCAGGCGCTACAGCAGCATTAAACTTCTCTTTTCGATAACGAAATCTAAACTAAGAGCTTTAACATCCTGATTTTTCTTCCTTTTCTCGTCCCCTCTGCCCCAAAGCAAAATCCAAATGCAAAGGTTCTGTGTGATTCTAAATGCAACAGGAAGCTTCAGCAAGATGGAGGTGAGGCACCAGGGGGAGGGGGATTTCATGATCCATGCTCACGCGAGCTCTGTGGCCCTGATCCTGCCTTTTGGAGCGCGTGGGCTGACTGCTGCACCTGTGCAGAGTCCCACGGACGTTTTATGTGCATGCTACACAGTGCAGAGTCAGAACCCAGTACACCCCGGGGTACTGTAGCAGCAGGGATCACCCACACAGCTTTCTGCTGGAAAGCATAAGCCTCTTTCGCTTGTGCTTAAGAGACTCTCCATTAGTAGTAGCAGCAGCAGCAGTAGGATTTACATTTTTTAAGAAACCCATTAGAGGCAAGGATAGTTAATAATTGACACTGGAGCAGTGAAAAATAGAATTCCATCAACGAGATGAGTTTCTATAGCTATGGTTAATATTTATATTCATTGTTCCAAATTCTCGATAATTATATATTCTATGTACTTCACGCTGGAGATGTGTTTCAGAGAAAGGTTAATAGCTGGAGTTGATTGTGGCATGCTCAGAGCAGAAGTTCTTAGGCAGCAAGAAATGTGGGAGCAGCAGTTCACTTTAGCCTCCTTGCTTACTTTACATGACAGGTGCTACGTAATAAGTTCTCTCTAGGAAGGTTTATTTCTACTAGCAAAAATAAGATTTTGGAGTCATCTGGAATGATCAGTAACTGGACTCTTAGAAAGTACTTCACAGTATAAAAGAATTTTAGGTAAAATTTTACGGACAGTGAAGAATTCTGGGCCATGTCTACCTCCAGTTTGTCTATGCATCCTTCAGTTGTTTTGGAGAGCTGTGTGTGCTCAGTTTCCAGAAATTGCTTTTGGTGTCAGGTGATGGCCAGAGATGCCATTCAAACTTTTTTTAATGTGTCTAGATAGTAAAATCTTTTAAAACACAGAGACTGCTTGTCTTTTCTGATGATTGAAATTCCTTAGTAACATGCTTGTTCTACAACCATAACACTTATCCCTGACCAGAAAGCAGTGGCATATACCCAGAGAAGACAATACCGCATAATACGGGAGACTGAGAGAGGCAGTGGATACAAGCAGTAGCAAAGTAACAATGATAGATGGTAACATGGCAGTGGGTATATAAGACACAGTGTTTATGTTGAAAGTGTTGACTGCAACTTTTATTAATTGGCCAGGCATTCAAAAAGACAGTTAGCTAGTAATGATCCTGTCTGTCAAATGGTCCAGTGTGATATCATTAGATGGCACTCAAAGGCCATTGCAAATAGTCTGTTGGCCATCTGCCATGCTACAATACTTTAATCCAATATCTTAATCCCCTTCAACCACCTTCCGTCATTTGACTGATGAGGTACAGGGGTTGTGGTTTCATTCTAGAAACTTTCTACTGTTACAAGCAGCCACCACATCAGCACACAGCCAAAACCTGGTAAGTAAATGATTTCCATACCTGCTGCAACTGCTATTACAGCAGCCATGCATTTGTGACAAAACAATAAATCGTAGCCCCTTTTGATCCCAATCCGCAGCCTTGACTATGTTCTGGGACCGGTGAAAAACCACAAGTGCTAAGTCAGTCTGCAGGAAAGGAAATGCCCTCTCAACTCCAAGAGGTGATTTGCTTATAGCCAAAGGAGCCCCTTCTGCACACATCCATATGTGATCCATCATCCACATATGATGATGAGTTAAATGGCTGCACGCAAAATCAAGCAAGAGAAGGACAGCAAACTGGTTCATACCACACTGCACCATAGACTCAGAACCCTGAAGAGCTGGGAGCAATCAGATCCCCAAGAGCCCCACAGCAGGATAACATCAGGGTCCCCTGAGGGAGGGACAGGGGAGAATCCCACCCCTTGCATGGGCAGACCAGGAATAATGGTGAGAGGGTTGATCTTTCCCCTACAGCAGAAGGACTCCAGCTGTCCTCTTCACTGCTAGCTGGAGTAAAGGACCTACACAGAAGAATGAGTCAGGTGGGCTTTCCATGAATTCTACAAAACATATACATATAGCTGTGAAAGTCTGTATCCTTATGTTCATCCTTTTTACAAGACAACGTTAAATTTTGTACAGAGCATGCCTTTTGAGGTGTTTGAAAACTCATAATCTGCTGAACATTATTGTCCTTGTGTGGCAACATTGTATGTAAAGTTATAAAATTCTACTATGTAAGACATGTTCCAAGTCTAGGGAAACAGCTTCAAACCAGTTTCCCGGAGCCAAAAGTCTAGCCATCACCTCAGCCAGGTCTCAGCATAATTAAATCAACTATCACTTAGTTAAGTGGCCATTCTTTGGCAGGAAGAAGAGTGTGAATGAGAAGTTTACGTTTTCACAATAGTACAGCTTGGGTTTCCCATGTAAATGGAGTGGCTGTCACCTGAGCTCCAGCTGGAGATGATTCTCAAAGGGCAGGAAAAGATATAAAAATGAGGAACAGGGGCCCCAAATCACCTCTCTCCCATGATGTCTACTATGGCATCAACAACATTTGAAAGACAAAGGAAGCATCACTGAAACAGGGGAGGTATCCAGCTAGATTGCTATAAATGTGATCAGAGAAAATGTTTTGCTTTAAATTCACTTATCCAGTTAAGTAAGGTATTAGTTTGCATTTTACCTTCTATTTCTTTCTAACCAATTCTGACTTTTATGCCTCATTACTTGTAATTACTTAAAATCTAACTTTCTGTAGTTAATAAACTTGTTTTATTGTTTTATCTAGAGCAGTGTGTGTTTGGATTGAAGTGTTTGGGAAATTTCATTTGAGATAACAGGATTTGTGAATATCATTTTTTTATTAATGAAATTGTGGCCTTTCTATGAACTTGTATTGTCCAAGAGGAAAGAGCTGAGCAGTACAAGACACACATTTCTGGGGACAAGTCTGGGACTGGGAAATTGCTGCAATACAATTCAGGAGTGGCTGGCTAAGGGCACTCATATAACTTAGCTGGGAGTAATTTACATGCTAGGGGCTGTATGTGAGCAGGCCAGGAGTGGTTGCTCTCACAGTGAAGCAGTGTAAGAAACACCCCAGATTGTCGAATTGAGGGGCCACAGCAGTTCAGCAAACAGGATAGCACCCGCGGGCATGTCACATGTGTTGCCAGTTCTCATTATATCAATTTTTTTCCCTAAAATGTAGCTGTTAGAATCAGGAGATTGCATAAGAATCTCAGAAAATCTAAAAACCCTGAGATTTTAAGTAACTTTCTAGGCCTCCTGGTTACATTGAAAACCTTTAAAATCTGACCTGAATGCATCTGAAAGGCTCAGAAATCATAATGAAAGTGAAAAGGACTCAAAATATATTATGTTTTTTAAAAAAATCTTATGAGTTTTGGGAGGGGAGCGGGAACTGATTCAACTGATTGAATGTTTGGGTTGTTTTTTGGGGTTGGTTTTTTGTGTTTTTTTTTGTTTTTTGCATACCTATCACACAAATTCCATTAACAAGTTTCATTTGCATGGTTTTATGGTGCCACCAAAACACTGCAATGGCATTCCAGTTTGGGACTGTACAGTTGGGTGTATATAACAAAGCATATAATCTCTCTTAAGTATGTTAACATCTGAAATATAAAGAAGCGTATAGTAAAGCTTCACTGTGGGAAAGCTGTAACATCTGGCAATGTCAGTTTTTCTAAAACAACCCTTTAGCTTCACATGCATCCCCGTTGAATATCAGTGTCTCAGTTTCTGTATGATCTCTGGAAAAAAAATCCAACCTAACCATGCATTCGCCCCTGAAATCGACGACAGCCTTTGCAAACACTGTTTCAGATTCTAGGCAGATGAGTTCCAGCACAGCCTGTGGCATCTCTCAATGCTCCTTTCCGGAATGCACCTATCAAAATATGTCATGTTTGCTGGCTTTCTAATTTCCTCACAGTCAGCATTTGCAAACAGCATTTCTCAGTGGTAACTCTTGTAACAAAGAACAAAATGATTTTACAAACTTAATTGCAGGTTTAATTAGAAAAACAGGCCGCCTCAAACACGAGCAGTATGAAAGCTGGTCCAAGGCCAGTTTAAGGCATAGGCACTAAACGGCTCATGCCTAGGACCCCAGCTCCTGAAGCTACATGATTATGCTCAAATATCACCTTTTATTTCTTTAAGGAAGTTTCTTTTCATGCTGGTTGCAGAAACAAAAGCTTCAGAAATTGCTCACCAGTGTGTAACCAATGCAGTGACATCTCCCTGGGCCTGTAGAGAAACCTGAACCATTGCTCTGAGAGGGACAAGCTGTCCTATGTATCTCCAATGGGATGTTCTTTGTAAGCCTCTTTGCTATGGGGCCTGCCTGTACCACCCAGCAAACAATGCGGTGTGTGGACCATCCACCCGAGCTAATACACGCTTCCTACCACCCTTGGTCAGAGGGGTAGGCCCCATGCCACTGCCCCAACCCTGCCTCTCTGCAACAAGAGGGTGCTCCCTGTCACTGAAACTTCAAGTGAGTGACAGAACCATGGTGTGGGGGGTACACGTCTTGGTGAGCGTAGGACCCCAAATTGCCTTAAACTAGCCGTGAGCTGACAATTTGTTTTAGGTTCAAGGCCTAAATAGTGATATGGGCCAGAATCTCATCCCACACAAATGTGGCAATTGCAAAATGTGGCAATGTGATAAACTAGGGTCATCCGACCAAGAATCCTACACCGTGCTGAGTATTATTAGTTCTGTTTGCCATAATTGAATATTGGATACTATACTCTATAATAGTCTCTAACCTGCTCGTCTGCCCAAAGTGTTGTGAGATTTATATAGAGTTATTCAGCTGTAGTTTGTTGCAATGATGAGAGAAACAATATGAAAAAATATCGGTAAATTATTAGATTCCTCCCTAGGCTCTCTGCTGATTTTTTAGCTTTTTATTGCTCTAGGAACAGAACATGAAAGGGCTAGATCATTAGCCCTGGTAAAACTCATGGCAGCTCCAGGGGTTTGCAGCAGCCTTAAAGCTGGTTCCAGGGACTACTGAGGATTCCTCCAGCAAAAGGGTCTCTCCAAGTTGCGAACAGCCAGATTTGCAAACTCTATACTAAAACCCCTTCTCTGGGGGGGGGGGTATGCCTTGGAACATGTCTAATTCTGCAAGGCCCTGTGAGCCCTTAACTGGAGGTAAGAGTGCTCAGCAACTTGTGGTTTCAGGCCCTTTGAGAGTAAACTTATGGAAATTGATTAATAGAGAGGTTTTGGGTTTTTTTTTGCCATCCTCTTTTAAATGACAGCAAAAGAATCATGCTCTCCCTTCAGCTGTGCTCCTTTCTGTGAGTCTCGCTCAGCAAAATACTTCCCACCTCATACATTCCTAGCTCCACATTTTTCTCTCCCAGTTCTCCACTCTCCTGATTTTCTAATGGAACTCCAGCATGAAACCCAATAACCTTTATTCACGTCTTTGTTTAAAACACATGTAAGCAGGGTCTGAGTGAGCTCTCCCTTGCTGAGCTAGCTGAGGGCAAGGGGGTGAAACGCTTCAGGACGAGACTGTATTTGCATGAACACACCCATCTGCCTAGATGGTCAGCATGAACGGGGCTGCTTCGCCCAAATGAACACTTTGGCTGGTGTTGGGTTACAAATCACTTTGGTGTTAATTGCAGGGGTAATTAAATGTTGTTCCCCTTACTGTATGAGAAAAGGGCAGTAGAACTGTGCTTAGCCTGCATCGATGGAGGGATCACCCTCATCTGAATTGAACTTGGTAAGCAGAGGGCTCAGATGAAGATGTCTTGGAAAGGTAGAGGGGGCAGGAACAAGTGTCCCTGCTGGGAGGTGTGGTTCTGCCTAAGAGCCTTAGGCATGGTTTAACTGGCCTCTCCCATCTGCTCAAAGATAGAGCTAATTAAGGCTGCTTTAGGAGTCTTTTGTTTTGTTAAGTGATCGCTAGGGCTGAAATCACTTGTTGTGGGATGGCGTTTACTGCCCAGCCTGCTTCAGCAGGGAAGCTTCCACTAAGAGTGACAATCAATGAGAGCTGGTGATCACTATGAGCTGGGTGGAACCTCAAGAGACCAGCAGAGGTCTCAGGAGAGAAGCAGGTGGAAGCAGAAGGTGATAGTGTGCATCGGTGACGGCTGGCAGGAGCAGTTGGTGGAGTGGCTGGACAGCGAAGCGAGCAAAGGGCCTTCTTTCCCCCCGTCCTCTCCAATCAGGTTACAAGGTGAACTCTGTAGCTGCACCTCTGATCTCTGGGTTTTCACTGACTAAGGGCAACAACTGTGAGTGGGGTGCCGTGAGAGGAGGGACACATTAAAAAAACTTCTAGCTGCTGAACTTAAGAAACTGAGGCAAATGGCAACTGCCCAGCATACTCTGGGGCGGATATTTTCCCCATGGTTTTATGCTTGTGAAACTACTTGTGGCATTTCCCCAAGTTAGTGCTGGGATACTTTTCCCCTTTTAATAAAAGTTTCTTTTCTACACTCAGGGGAAGTATTGCCTCTAGAGGCGGCCCAGGGGTGGTGTGTAATTATCCCAGGTTACTGGGTGGGGCCTCAAGACAGTTTTGCATTGTACTGTCGAAAAGGAACCTCTAGATACCTGATGCTTGCTGCTGCCTACTCCAACTGGCAGAAGGGCTACACGCATGAGCAAAAAGAATTAAACTCTTTGTTGTATTGGGTTGTTTGTTGCCCCTGTTTGAGTTCACATACACAGGGAAATGTGGCCCATTGGCCATTTGCTGAGGTGACAAAGCAGATGAAAGAGGCATAGCTACAGTTTTGTGTGTATTGCATAGAATAAAAACTAGCTGTCGAGGGTAAAATTTTCAAGGCAGCTAAATAACTTAGGCACCTAAGTCCCATTTTAAAAGGTAACGTCAACATTTAGGAACGTAAGTCCTGATATCCCATGGAAGTTAGATGTCTATGGCACTTAGGCAATTTTGAAAATACCACTTGACACCTATCTGGATCTTTAGGTATATAAATTCCTTTGTAAAACTGATCCAAGTGCCTAAATCCCTTTTGAAAATGAGACTCAGACTTCCGAGTCACTCTAGGTGATTTTGAAAATGCTACCCTCTCGCTATAATGTTAAACAAAGAGGACACCACAAATAAGCTCCCCAGGTCTTCTCCCACAGAGCTTTCTCAATACATTTCTTTTTAGTTTTTTCTCCACTTCACAGTGCAAACATTATATGATTTGTCACCATACATGACACTGGGTTTTGTGAAGACGAGGACGTACACTGACACTTTCTCATATCTGCAAAGCATTGATTTATCCAACAATAGTCTAGCCTCTCTGATGCTATATATGATTTCATGATACTTTTGTGACTGAACACCCACAGTAATTTAGAAAACAATTAAAATAGAAATAATTATAATAAATGATGGGTTTTTTTTCCCCTTTTACAATTCCTTTTCACTTCACTACATCCTACTTAATTGGGAAGCCCTTAACCAGGATGGCTGCTTTATTGGGACATCTCCCAAGAAACCAATTTAGCCTAACGATTGCGAATGGCAATGCTTACTGCTTAACTGAGACATTATTAGTCAAAATTCAGCTTCTGTGGAATGTAGTCAGCCACTGCCATAGGGTTAAGATGTGTCTTTTTAAAATGAAAGTAACCAAATACATTTTTTAAAAGGAACAAAGATGTAAAGGAGTTGATATTTTTATTCTTGTAGTCACCATGTTTTATGTATGTGTTTGCAGATTTTTTTTTAAAATTACCTCTTAATTGAGACAGCTGTTTATCTAGGGGACTATGTGCGCCCTAAAAACGGCCCGCTGTCAACAACTGTTGTCAGCATTGTTTACCTGCTAGCGTATGCAGGACAAAACCCTAACTCATCGTGATCCCCATTAGAGAAAGTATGACTGAGAATTGATGGAATATGATGCAATCTGAATAGTTCTCGGTAGAGTCAGGTTGGGCCAGTACTTGAATGGGAGTAGGGTGAGAAACTTTCTAAGGCAAAACAAAGCGCTTCTAAATGTGGCCTGGGTGATACAGTAGATAGCATTGTAGAATGAACGAGACTTGAACCAGTGCCCAGGATTTTATTCGGGGCCACAGCACTATTTTAGCTATTGTATTTGGAGATAAGATATATGACTTAGTTTTCGGGTGTTTAGAGATTCAGTAGTTTTTAATTACAAGTGCAGTGATATTAGCTACAGTGTGCTGGCCTAATTCATAATGCATAATTGTATTCTGGCTGCATAACTTCTTTTTTTATTTAACTGAATTAAAAAGAGGTTTCCAAACTGGGACCTATTGTGGGCAGTGGAGTACCCTATTCATGTGGCAAGTTGGCTGTTGGCACCTCTTTTGTTTAGTTGCCTTTAAACTATTGAGTTTTGTTGCTGTTCCTGTTTGAATGGCTGCTTCATGTCACTCCAGAGACAGCTGTATCTTGCTTTTGGGTGAAGTGAATCTATTGTTCAGAATCCCATGCTATTGTATAGGAAAAGAATACCAGTTTGAAACTGGCTGAATGTGGGGACTGGGAAAGCAGACCCAAACTCTGTCTCTTCATTCATGTCTTGCTCTGTCTTGGTCCTTTAAATATTCCAAAAGACTGTTTATGCTCTTCCAGAGGGGCCTGAACAGCCTGGGCAGCACAGATTAAGGTAACTGGTTTTGTAGGGGAGGAGGAACTGTGTGCCCGTGTGTGTGTCTGTCTCCTTGCTGGTAGAGTCACATGTGTTCTGCTGACCGAACTATCTTTCATATGAACTTTCATCTTTTTCCTCCCGTTTTCGTAAAACAACGAACAATAAGGTGAATATTTGGTTGTTATTCTTATGTCTGCTAGAGGAAGTAGGATTGGTGGAGGGAAGCCGAACCAAATCTGCATTTATCCTTTGTCATGCTCTCAAGCTAGTGTTGCATAGCTGGGGGAGGTAAAAGGCAGGGGAGAATCAGCTTGCTCCTTCTGAGTTAGTCATGCCGTAGAGATTACCATCTCAGGGTACCTTTCTGAACCTATGTGAGCCCTAGATGCTTTTGGAGTTCCCCAGGAGCACCCAGCAATGTCACAATACCCCAGAAACAAATCTTTGACTGGCTTATGCTCTGGGCGTAGAAAGCCACTGGCATAGACCTCTTGGACGATGCTCTGTGTAGCCAAATGAGCTTCAGGGTGCCCTTTAGATGCACAGTTAGCCAAGGTCACATGTGTAAGGTTTTGAAGATTCTGCTCTTAATAACCAAGAGTCAGAACCTCCGTTTTATGTCTCATTCAGAAGTGAGAGATGTAAGAGCCAAAGGAATGAAAAGAACAAGCTCATGTTCACCTTTTTCCTTGTTAACAATATTATTTTTTAATTAAGGAGTTTGTGAAAGTGACTTGCGTTTTTTTTATGTGTTCATAATAGCATCCAGAAGAGTCCAGGCAAAGCTGCTCGGCATGCAGAACAGGCCACAGAGATTGGAGCTCCATTACGATTATATGGCCACATTTTTTTTCAGTTTAAATGAGCCAAGAGTTTACCAGTTCCCAGGTGGTAATTATAAATACACTCAGAACACTTCAGTGATTTCAATACATTATATCCCTGTCTGCAAGAACCTTCAGACAAATGGTTTCACTAGTCATTATTCATGTCAAGTAAACAAAAGCTTAATAGTTTATCTCTGTAGGACTCCATCCATATAGGTAAAATTGGAAAGTTTGGTAAATATCTATTTTAATTTTTCAGTTCTCCAAGTGGTAATGGTTTTGAATATTTTCCTTTAATTAACTGTTTAAAATGATTTGCTCTGCTGTATTATACAGTTAAAAAAATAACACTTGCAATAACATGACTGAAGCAAAAAATTACACAATGACTTTTCGAAACCGGGTGGCTAAAGTTAGAAGTCAATGTTTAGGTGCTTAAATGAATGCTACACACTTTTAAAATTCAGGCCATTTATTAGTGCATAATATTTGAGCTTATGCCTGACTGCCCATCAGTCAAATTTTCCCAGCCCCACTCAACCTAGCAGGTTTCTGTGCATCCCAACCCCAGTCAGTCATGCTTTTGTGCACCTTGCCCCCCATCAATCAGTTTGTGTGTATTTGCAACAATGAGGTTTCTGTGCACCATGCATAAACTTTGTTATAATGTGATTGACAGGTACAAATAACCCTAACCGCTTGCAGTTGCGCAAGTTCTCCTCAGGGTGCACTGCTCTACAAAGTTTTGTGTAGCTAGACAATGTTTTTTAAAGAGATATCAGTCAGTGAAAAGTAGAGCCGCCAAGGAATAAATATAATCAGAGCTTAAATGTAAAGACTCCTGGTAAAAAACATTATTAAGAAAAACAAAACAAAAACTACGTAGAAAATCCAAAGGGTATAAAATGGGGCATACATTCTCTAAAAGTAGGTGAAGCCTCAGTATAAATATTCCTCAGTCACAGAGTTCCTGAAAACAGTGAATCCGTTACTTTTGATCCAAGGGTAAACATTTGAAGCCTGTTTCTTATCTCATTTACCTGTGAAAATCAGGAGTAACTCCAGAGTTATAAAATTGAGTTATGCCAGGCAAAATCAGAATTAGACCCTTCATATTTAAGTTTCTCTTGAAGAAAAAAAATGCCATTGATATTTAGGGCCAAATACTGCCTGAGATATACAGCAATGAGAGATAGAAATATGCAGCGGAGAGCTGATTTTGGCACTCGCATTCCATTTCATAAGGTTGATTTACTTCTGTTTAATGTCCTGATCTACATTGTTTTGACATTTTGCTATAAAGAGGAAGATGTGGTTCTGTGGGAACAAATAGGCCACCATTAAAATTCTTTCTCCATAGCTAAAGCTGAATAAACCTTCACAATGGAAGAAAATGAACCAGAGGATTCTGATAGAATTAATTGGGGATTTTATGTAATATCCTGAGGAGTCCACATGCAGTCTGAACATGGATATGATTAACAATAACAACATTCCCCTTTTCTGCATCTTGTATTATTTGTACATGTTCATTATTAGCTAATTCTGAGTGTGATTAAAATATTATAACAAGCAATTTTTGAACAACTTCAGTATTACAGTAAATATTGCCTGGTAATCTGTAATTGTGATCATGCAAGCAAGGCATTGGATTAGATTTTATTGATTTTGATATACAGTTTGCACTGGTTGAGCAAAAGTGCCAATAACATAGTTGCTAAGAATAGCAATAAAGAACCCTTTCAATACATCCTCATATATTGTAAAGGAATGCTAGGTTCTGAGCAACAGAGACAGATAAGAAAGGCAAGACCTGATTGCACAGTGCTGTGTGCCTCCTGAGAATGAGTTGTAGATGCTCAGCACTTCTCAGGAGGAATTCAGCACCTTACGGGATCAGACCAACTGTGTTAGACAAGTAACGCAATATACAACTTTTTCTGAATATAAACCGCATTGCTGGATATCTGTGTTTCTTCCTCCTCATTACAGCCAGATTACAGGAATGTGGCAAATAGGAAAATTGTCCCTGAGCAGGCTAAATAAAATCAGTGATTATGAACAAATCTGGTAAATTTTTACTGGAGCCACAACAGTTAGAGATTAAATATTTGGAAATACTTAATGTAGGTGGGTTTCGTGTGAGTTTTAGGCAAAAGTTTGGGCAATTTAAAAAAAACCCCAAAAACCCTGGATCTGAGAGAATGATATTGTACACTTTGTCTGGTAAAGTTTTGTTCCTGACATGTAAGCATATTGTGGGCACTACTAGAAACAAATAATATTATAATAAATAAAGGGTCGCACACTTCATTACTTGTGTAGGGTGAGCCGTACACTCAACCAGTCCAAATGCCCCCACTCCAGCCAGGCCCTCACCCACCAACTCTGGCCAGCCCCCCTCAGCCATGCTTCTCCAATACGTCCCCACCCCACCCCCCACAAGCTGGGCTTCCATTTCATTTGAAAATTTAGAAAACACAGAGCCTGCAAGAACAATGAAGTGTGCTAGTGAAGGTGGCCCTTAATTTGCGATTACCTTATGGGTTTAGAGGGCTTTGTGAATGAGAGTGACACTATGCTACAGAGCTGGAGCTTCCGGCTGAGCCACACTTCTAAGTGATGACTACACAGCTATTTTTAGAACACTAGTAAGAGCTCTAATAGCTCGGGTTTCTCGACCTGGCTTGGCGTGGGCTTGCTTCCCCAGGCTGTGTAGACATACCCTGAAGAGCAAAATCCCATTGATGAACATCACGAAAAACAGTGTGTTCCTAACTTGAGTTAGCTGGCATGAGTTTACTAACAGGAGTTAAATTCTAGTGAAGACAAGGCAGTCTGAAGTTTTCATGTGAGTTTGCAGGTAAAGTTAAACCTTAGGTTCCCTCACAGTCTTTAACTTGCCCTGATAACTCATGTGAAAGCTACAAACTCCCTTGTCTTCCCTAGGATTTACTTCAGATTCATTAACTCGATTAAACTAACTGAAACTAAAAACATCTCCCCCTTTTTTTAAAATAATGAAGACAAGGCTTGTGACAGTAGAATCGGCCCCTTGAAAACTAACAATTATATTAGAATTTGTGAGATTACTGCCCATATTGTTGAAAACTGGGCATCCAAATTGTTAGCAAGCTGTTAAATCAAATGTGATTTTGGTCTATTGTGTTATAGCACATACGTTAAACAGAAGCACATACACATCATCATCATTGGCACAATGTCTTCATATTCCTTTATAATTTTACAATGATCTAAAAAGCATATTTTGAATCACACAATAGTGCATTCATAGAGAACTCATTAAAATATCCTTCAGTTATACTTTCCACCATATTCTCTCTAATTTTGTAGTGGGACAAAGACACTGATCGATTGCTCCGGAAGACTCGTTCTTGTGTGGGTTGCTCATATATTCTTTTGTTGTGCTAATCTTGTCGAGCTATAGGTGTTCCAAGTGAAAGGAGGTTTAAAGGTTTGATGAGAAGCTTTTGTGTGCCACTTCCTTCCTGGATTTTTCACGATGAAGGTTTTGCATCAGTAATGTTGCTTCTAAAATACATTTTCTTTCTGTCACTATGATAGATGTATTGTAAAAGTTCTTGATTTCCTGAATTTATTTGCCTATTATTTTCCCTGTATTTGAAGGGGGAGCTTCTCTCTTTATGAGCTAATGTCTCTTTGAAAGAGGTGTTCCCCTCATTATGGTTCAGTAATTGGCTTCCCTTCTCTTATTTCTTGCAGTTCAGCTGTCTGCAGTATTTTACATTTACAAATTATTTTATGACTTCCTCCATGGAGCGTATCCCAAAATGTTTTACAATCATTTACACAAAAAAGGATTATTAATTCAGGGTTAGGGTCACAGTTTTTGCACACCAATTTCATATTTTTCTTGTGGAACCGCACATCAGAATGCTGCAATACTAATGTGACTAGTAGGGAATTTGCCTTTATACTAAAATTCAAAGCTCTCACATTTTGTGGAATTAAATATTGGGGATCAAATTTCAGGTTCAAGGGATTGTGCAGAGGATATTGAAGATGAGGGTGGCAGGAGCGATGGATCCTTTCACAAGGAGTTGTATGTAGTAATCAGTTCTGGATTTAGGGTAATCGGTGTATGAGAAAAAGCAAGATTTTTAGCATAACTGAAATATTCAGTGTGTGGGCCTTTGCTCCCATTGGTCTTTTTCTGTCTCTGTTTTGTTCTTAGGCAGCTTGGTTTGAAACCATGTTGTTGTCCATCTGCGCTTGGGACCTGCATGCTCTTGAAGAGCTTGTCTCCACTTAAAACGCTATAGTAACACAGTGACGCTTCAGTGTAGACATTACTTAGGCCAACGAGCGGGGTCCTTCCATCAATGTATGTAATCCACCACCCCAAAAGGCAGTAGCTAGGGCAGGGGTGGGCAAAATATGGCCCACGGGCCGGATCCGGCTCATCTAACATTTCTGTCTGGCCCGCCATGCAGAGGGGAAAGCAAGCCCACCCAATCTGTTGCTTCTGCTGCCAATGTTCTGCTTAAGCTACCATGGAGCATCAGGCAGCTTTCGGCCAGTCGCTACCTGAACTTTCTGCTTCCGGTCATGTGACTGGAAGCCGGAAGTGGCCCAGGTCTGCGACGACTTACCACAATTTGTGGAGTGGTCCCTCTGCGAAAATTATTGCCACCCCTGAGCTAGGTTGAGGAAAGTATTGTCTACATGGGGATTTAGGTCAGCTTAACTATGCCACTCAGGAGTGAGGACTTTTCACATCCCTGAGCAAAGTAGTTCTGCCAACCCAATTTTCTAGTGGAGACCAGGCTGAAGAGTCCCAAGGTGAAATTGTAGCTCATATCAAGCTCATGCTGAGTCCCTGGAGACCTTCATGCCCAGAGGTCAGGGGGTTTTCCCAGAAAAATGAAGCTGTCTTTGGAAACAGTGGCATCAGCAAGGGCATTGCCTTGAAGTTTGTTGCCTGCTTGCAGGTGCTCAGAGTTGTGGTCCCGTCACATGCTAAGAAGGTGAGAAGTCTAATGGAATGGAAATATTTTGGCAGAACCGTTGCAGTTCCCAATGCGAATAGATAAACCTGGGAAGATTGGGAAATTTGGTTTTTCTGTACAACAAATATGTGATTCCCCTGAAACCTCTTCACTTCCAGTACAATATTCCATGGAGTTCATTTCCCATATGGACAGTATAGTAACATACTGCCATCTCAGGTGACATACCTAATTTTGAACTTTTACCACACATAAAAGTTTAGTGCTAGAATTGCTGCTAGATTTTGTATCTCCAGCATTTCAGATAGTTAGGATCTCTCAGAAAACATCCTTGTTAAGGGAAATTTCAAGGAATCATTCCCATAGGGACTGTCAAATAGCAGCAAAGGAAAATTCCTGCCTTGTTTGTGCGTATATGGCTACATTCATTTTGGAAGGCACTGTATCTTCTTAGAGTCCATTCCTACCAAGATTTATGCATATGCTTGATTTTATGCCCACAAGTAGTTCCACTGAAGTTAACAGGACTATTCATGGACAAAATGTTAAGCATGTGAGTAAATGGCAGGAGCCAGGCAGGCCTCAGGTTGCTCCCAAGTTTTCTTTCTTAATGCTCTTTTTCACCTCCCCTCTATCACGAACCGATGAGCGCAGAAACGGAAATGCAAAATTACAATAGATTTTTCCGAGCATTATTTTTTCTGACAAGAAGATATGAGAGCTATTCTCATGACAATTAAAAACAAAACACCTATTGAATGCCTCTCAGATTCTTATTAGTTGATCTAAGGAATAAAAATAAAATCAAGATGCTCTAATGACAACAGTGCTTACATTAGCATAAGCCTAAAGATATTTTAAAAATGTTTTAATATTAACATTTCCAGTGCTTTTCCGATGCCATCCTCCTCCTTTACAACAGTGTTAAGGTTTTTGCTCACTCAAAGGAGTTGAGCAATGAGTTGAAGTCATTAACTCCATATCAGACTTTGTTTCAGGCTTAATTGATTGTTAAGGGGTATTACAGAGTAGTCATGCCCTAGGAAGTAATGTGCTAGAAATAATCCTCTCTGAAGAACTGTACAGCTTGATGTACACTGCTGAAGCAGGAAATGGTGACCCTTATTACACAGACAAAAAGCCTGTAAAAGAAGTTCATTTTGTATAGATTTATTTTAGAAACATGATTAAGTGCAGAGCAAGGAAAAAAAGTATCAATCTGAAAGTCAACTGCTTTTGGTTTTTGTAATTCAAGTACAGAACACCTGCTAGCTTAGGTTTTTGGTTTTTATGTTTTTACGGTAGAGCTCAAGAGGCGTTCTGAACACTAGGTCAGTAGGGAAGAACTTGTGAAGTTGAAGGAGCTAAAGTCCTAATTCAGGAAAGCACTTAAGCATGTGCTTAACTTTGAGTAAGTACTTATGTTCCATTGACTGTAGTAGATTTTAAGCACGTGCTTAAATTCTTTCCTGAATTGTGGCCTAAAAGGATAGATGTTAGTGTGGTGTGGATAAAGAATTAAGTGGCTTGAGTTTAACATGGTTATATTACTCATGCAAAGCCACTAGTGTGTTTATGCATGCCAACCCAAATGCATGCCAATAAAACCATTATGTCACACCGCAGCACATCATCAAATATTCTACATGTGCCACATATTTGAAAGTAAAACTATTTTAGAAACATTTTAAAAATCACTCTGAATGCAGATTTACATTTCCCTCCCTCTGTAAAGCTAGGCTTCTTTAGTGCCTTGTGTCCAACTGTACAGAGAAGGGAAACTGAAATTTACTACTAAGAAATTTTAGAAACTTCTAAGAACGATCTCATATACCTTTTGCATATATTATGATACTTTTTAACATTCTGCTATCTTGGCACCTATCACTGGAAAGGCTCCTTGCCTTCTCATGGAGTATAACTCCCATTTCCAGCCCTAATATGGCATGAGATATCGGACCTTAAACTTTTCACTGCTCCAGGAGTGAGTGTTGTCTCAAAAATATTTGCTGGGTGACTCCAATTTGCAGCCAGCCAATGAATTAGCTTTGCTTTTGTCTGCCACAAATTCCATGTATTTTAAGGCTTTCAGGTCTCTTAAATTTACTGTTGAATCGACTACTGAGGTATAGTTATAATCTTCAGAAAACTGCTCCTCACTAGACACTCAGGCCTGCAAAGTGGTGAGTGATCTAGCAAATTAGACAAACACTCATGTAACTTTAAACATGTAGGTAGCTCCACTGATATCAGGGAGACTTATAGGTGCTGGAAATAGGGCTTCTGGGAGTGTGGCCACATCCCCAGTTTGAAGTGGTTTCCATCATATACAGGGTTTACAATTTAGTTCAATGGCTTTCAATCCTCCCTCCCCCAATACAAATTGTTCCAACACCTCGGTGACACTAATTGTATGCTTCAGGTTACATAGATGCTTAAGTACCTTGCTGAATCAGGGTGTAAATGCAAAAGCGTTTGCAGAATTGGACCTAAAGGCCCTGATCCTGCAACTATTTAGGCATGCACTCTCTTTACTCTGTGACTTAAGTAGGACTACCCATGTAAATAAAATGGTGTACATGCTTAAATGTTTGCAGGATCAGGCCTTACTCTGTATAAAACAAGGATCATACAGTGTAGGTATAAGCTGGTTGCACTAATTTACTGGAAAGAGTCTTTGGATTTGCACATTTTTTTTAAGACTTGTGCAATTTGCTTATTTTGGCCATTTCATTCTGCCTTATCATTTATTTCCAATCCTTCATCAAGGATGCAAACCTCATCCCCATTACGTGGAGATAATATAGGGCCTGATCCAAAGAGCACTGAAATTAATGGAAAGGCATTTATTAACTTTGGATCAGGTCTATAATGTACACAGAGGCCCAATTGAGAAATGAATGACTTTGCATATTTAAAATTTGAACTACTTAAAACTCCAAGTACCTTGTATAAAACTTTTTGCCGTGTGTGTATTAAATTAAAAGGATTTTCATTGGACATGTAGATTTGTGAAAATGCTATTATTCCTTCCACTCTTAAAGAAAGAGGTCAGCCCTCTCTGAAGTTAACAAGTTCACTATGCTAATCATTTCTTCTGTTAGTTCCATTTATAAAGGGCTACATCTTTTTATTGCTACTGCTACTATTACTGTTTTCTCCAGGGTCATTTTAAATAACATATTCACACTCGGTCCAAAGGTATGTGCTACTGAAGTGCATATGAGGTTGGCTTGCTCTGAAGAAAGGTGTATGTTAGGTTGAGCAGAATCTGATCTGAACTAGTTTGGTCCCTAAAGTCCCATTCTATTTTTAATGCTGAATGACATTTCCAGATCATTCTTCTCTATCGAACGTGTTAGGGTTGATTTTCAGAGGCACGAATGGAAGCTAGGTGCCCAATTCCACTGATTTTCAGTGAGATTCAGATACTTGATTTTCTGAGGCGTCTTTGAAAATCCCAGCTGTCATTGTTAAAAGAAACATCAGTGTATTGGATTATGCATAATGTTGAGAGCTAGGAACTACTGAGATTTACATGTGCTTGTTATCAGTCTGGGTGTAGGTCTGGCCTCAAGGAATTCACTTAGGCCAATATTTTCAAACTTGAATACGTAAAGCTAGATATCTAAAATAATGTTCAGACCGATAAGTAAGTGGCCTAATTTTCAGAGGTGCTGAAAATTGCAGTTCCTATTGATTTCAATAAACAAGACAATGCACTTGATGAGCAAGACACATGCAGGACAATTCTGAAAGGGGGCAACTTAACCATGCAGCAGGAAAACTGAGTGGTCATTGCTAGATGCTTTCAAAACTGAGGAATTTCACAAGCTGAATAGGAGCAGAGCAGAAGATCTGAAAATGCTGCCACTGCTTAGGGCATCCATGTGGCTTAGGGCATCCATCCTGGATGCTCTGGCATTAGCTGAGTGCTCAGACTTAGGCCTGATCTATATTTACCTCTGAGATTTGGCGGCAGTCAATGGGAGATACATAAGCGACATAAAAAACTTGCGTAACTCCTGTGACTTTGCTGCTTCTGTTCTGCGCGCTGTCCACACTGCGCTGCGCTGACGGGTACAATGTTCCCCTTGACGCAGTGCTACGCCACTTTTGGATGTGGTTTTACTAGGTCGAATTCTGTATCGACTGGGTTTTCACTAACGTAGCCTTAGGGATTGTCAGAAGGCATCTGTTACTTCGTTATGATATGCAACTACTGCTTTTGTGGATATGTTCCTGCATCACTCCTGAACCCTAGCAGGAAACCATTCAGGGTGCATGTGGTGTCTGCTAGGCAGTGAAAAGACCCAGAAAACATTTTGACTTTCAGCCAGGGCAAATGGTTCCTTCCTCCTCTCTTTCACTTGTCTTAGCATGAATCATGCTAACGTGGTCAGCCAGCGTGGTTCCCAGCTAGAAATGTCATCCCAAGTGAATCTCTTCCTTTGTCCTGTCTCCTGCCCTCCACCATCAGACTCACTTCAATCACTGCATTGAACTGCTTCTCATCTCCATGCTCACCTGTGTGTTTGAGAGTAGAGATGTAGTTAATTAGTTGTGTGTGATGTTGTGCAGACACCTGTGCTCTTAGTTGCCCAAGTTAGCAGAAGTCTAACACTGCCTGTTACATAAACTTGTTCATAAAAATAAGCAAACGTTGGAGACAAACATACTGGTACAAATTGGATTATTTAAATTGAAAGGACTGTGAAAAGAGGTCTGCCAGGCTGTTGGTAAATGCTCTGAAAGATGAGCTGAAAGATTCTAGAAAAAGGAGGAAGTGTTTATAGTTTAAATCACTGAAAGGTATTTTTGTTGGTTAATGTTAATGGGATGAGATTGCCACACTTTCTTTGTCATTGTTTAGCTGAGCGTCACTGAGTGGGAATGGGTGCACTGAAAAGAGTGAGCTTTATCTTCCCGGTTGCCACCCAAGCCATTTACTAGAAATATGGGAGACTCTGTGACACCACTAGGCCTTCATAGTCCTGACCAAACAGAGCCAAAGAGACGGAACCAATGACATTGCTACCTCCACCAGCTTTGGCTAAATCCTGAACACCATCTGGAATGTAACAGTTGGTTTCCTGCCCTCACTTCTTGCATGTGCTTTTCCTTTTCCTTCTCCATCTTATTCTCTTTCATATCTTTCTCTCTTTCCCTTCTGTCAAATAAGAGGGCGGCTGAGCAAATCAAGACAAGTATATCTTTTGCAATACTACTGTGAGCCTGTAACCAAAAAGACAGATAAAAGCAATGCTGTATTTTTAATACAAGATTAAAAAGATTTTTAATGATGGTGGTTACAACGGGAGCTGCCTGCGATAACTTGACACAAACCCCTAGACCACACTTAACTGATTAACGCTGTAAAAGTGAACAAGGTTTTCATTAACATCTTATCCCTTGTTGTGCCTGACATGCTCCCCTTTCCACACGACAATGGTGTGCAGAGAAAACAGTGGGGTGATACCTTGGTTCCATTGAAGTCGATGGCAAAACTTGCATTGACCTCACAGGCTATGTCTACAGTGCAATTAACCATGTCAACCGGCTTGGGCTGAGGGCCTGTTTAATTGCATTGTAGATTTCTGAGTTTGGGCTGCATCCTGAGTTTTGGGACCTTCCCACCTTGCAGGGTCCTAGAGCCTGAGATTCAGTCTGAGCCCAAAAGTCTACACTGCAATTAAGCCCAAGCCCGAGTCAAAGGGCACAGGCCAACCGTTGGTGAATAATTGCAGTGTAAACATACCCAAAGGGACCAGTGTTTCGCCCAGTGAGTGTAAAGCTTGTCCTGTGCCTACTGACTACCTCATACCCCGGGCACCACTAAAACAGAAGCACTTGTCTGAGCGGATGGGGGTCTGAGTGCTTTGAAAATCCTGACTGAGCAGCCAACCCCTTACCCGGGTCCCAGACTCACCTTCTGAGAGCACTCCAGGGACTTGTGCATGACTGAGGCTATTCTGAAAAATTGAATACCCAAACAAGAACGGACTTCATCTGGAGCAACCGTTTGTGCCCACGCAAGCCTTCGATGATCAGTAATTCACAAATCAGCAGTGATCCTAAATCCCTTCAGCCTGCTCTTGGCTATAACATGATTCTTCTACATGGACTCATAAGATATGACGCAGCTTTTGTATGAGCCAAGCTCAAACCAGGCTAGCATGAATCTGGCTACCTGGGCTGGGAGACTCCTTCCCAGCTGCAGTGTAAACATACAATGGGAGGTAATATTATTTTTTCTCTCATAATAACTAGTAGTTTTTCAAACTTAGATAATGTGGTTTGTATTCCCTGCCATGATCCTATTAGTGAGATTATGAATGAACTTCATGAAGCAGGAAGTAAGGTGATTTTCCACTTAATCATAATGACTTCACAATTTAAGTGTTAGTTGTTTCATTTTCCTTTCCCCTAAACTGTGCTGCTTCAGCAGTTCTAGTCTGTCTTTCTATTTCAGAAGCTGTTTTCATATGTACCTACCAAGGCAGAAGAGTGGTCTTGTGAAGATGCTAAGTTTCCAGCTGGCCAACACTTAAGCATCTGGAAACAGAATTATCTACTGGAGGATTTTTAGTCATTTTTGTCAAGACATTTTTGCTTGTTTCCATCTTACTTTCCTTTATTGTTTAAACATAACAGCAAACAAAAGTAGAGTATGCTGCAATGCCTTGTGATATTACACCTGTGGAGATTAGCTGCCCATTTCACAGTTACTCTTGATGCTGGTCATTGAGGACATATTGTGTTTTAACCCATTTTGATGGGATGGTTTTGTATCCACCATTTGGAGGTATGTTTTTTTTATTTTCTTTCTAATGTTTGCCATATTCTAGACATTCCTTTGAATACTCGATCACTGTCTTCTTTATTTTGCTCCTCACTTATTGAATTCTGCTATGTTCTTCTGTTGTGGAGGACACAGTACAGTATATCCTGTCAAAATGATAGTTTACCAACAGACAGACTTTATTCCCACAAAGTTCAGTGGAATTGGTGGCTGTTTGTGCTGACTGGTTATCTGTGTTGCTTAGTAATATTAAACATTCTTGTAGAGTCAGGATACCTAGATTTGTAAATCATCTACCACTGGTAAATCTGAAATACTTTTGTTTTAATGGGATTTCAGCCTCCTTTTATGAGCAGTTAAATAAATATCTTTAAAAAAAAAAAAAAGCATGCCATATCACATAAAATGGGGTTGTATGGAACTACCTGTGTCATGTGAAATAATGCACCATCTTGTAAAACAACAAGGTGCAAGTTTGGAAGCCTGGAATCCCCCAAACATTATTTATTCCTAGCCTTGCGGACAGCAATTTAAATAGAATTCACTGCCCTCAACTCTTTTTCAGTAATATGGCACCGTTTTTCTCACCTTGGTTCTGATTCAGCCACCCTTGTTAAGTGAGTTGTATTTTACTCTGTGAGAAGTCTCACTGAATTCTCTGCAAGATTTTTCTTAAATTATACCATCTGAAAACAATATTTCTTAGTTTATGAAGGAATATTTTGTGATGAAAAATATACTGTGAGAAAGCACAACATTTTGAATGAACAATAAAATTTATAGAGAAACTAAGTGAATGAGGTAATAGTTAATTGGACCAACTTCTGTTGGCGAGACAGACAAGCTTTTGAATTTACAGAGGCAGACAGAGATTTGTCTGGTCTTTTGGAATTGAGTTCTTTCTTTCCCGCCTCCCCCAGACCTTGTCTAAATTATAGTGGCCTACTCAGGCTGTTCTGTGGACCATAGCGCTTCTGAGAATCTCCACAGCATTTCAGCCTCAGCCCCCCCACCCCCTAAGGTAGGACTTTCAAGGGGGTCCTTGGAAGGCAGCTTTATGGTCATCATCCACAGTCTGCACTGAGGAAATTCTCCTGTAGCTGAACAAAGGACATTTAGGGTTTCTTTATGCTGCGCTGCACTGGCTTTTTACATTAAATAAAAGGGCCAGAGTGGGTGGGGGGATAAAGATCTTATCCCTGATTCATTTCATTTATGGAACACAGTCTTGTGGGTTTCCTAGCATGTGAAATACATGGAAAAATGGGAGTTCTACAGAACACATATAGACAGTAAATGATAGAATATAGCTCTATTCGATTTGGTCACAAGTTGTGATTTTTTTTCTTTTTCTTAGAAAAGTGCTGATTTTGGTTTACTGTTGTACAGGAGGTCAAGCATTCTGAATGTGCAGACATCTGACACCACCAAACTTTGCAAGTATTGGCACAAATGAATGTATGTCCACCAATAGGGGCTTGAATATTTGTCCAGAAATAGGAGATTGAAATGTATTGTTTGCTCTTCCTTGTTCTCTAATTTTAAGTTTCAGTCAGGAAGGCGAAACAATACTAGGTGACTTACATGATGAATCACATACTATAAATAGCAAATGGGTCAAAATGAACACAGTTGACACACAATCAACAGTCTGAAAATTATTCCCGCTAAACTCTTTTGCAAGTACTTAAGAATACAATAAAGAAATCAGTAAAAACAGTAAAAACGACTACATTGGTAATGGCTATTTCAAATAACTGCAAATTTTGAAAGGGTTCATTTTAGCATTTTGCTGAGAATCTTACAAGAAGCGGCTCTCTCTCCTAAATTTTCTGGTTATTTTGTTTATAATCAGGAAGTGTAGAGGAATACAAAAATTAACATATATAATGGTAAAAAATAACTTTTTCAAACCTCAGAGTTTCAGTCTGGGTTGTCTTTGTCTGTTGACAAAGATTCAATCTGGTCCAAACAGGTTCACGCATCAGCTTTAGTGCTGATGATCAAATGCATCAAACAAAAACCTGAGTCACGAGGTTGTGCAAAGGATAATGTAAAAAACTGCTGTAATTCTCATAAAACACAGCATGAAGAAAACGTTCTAGGGTATGGACACACTTAAGTGTTCTCTGAAAACATAGCCACGACATACACCGTTTCAGATACATCTTTAAATTGAGAATAAACTGGTCTGAACTTTCATGGTTTAATCTAATTTCCATCCTTTTGATTCTATCAGTGTTTGACATATACTGTCATTAATTAACCACCCAGACAATTCTACCTCATTTGCTAGGACATTAATCCTGTAGGAAGCCATGCAGCATTCTGTGCAAAACGTTCAGGTGTCCAATCAATACTGTCAGTTTATATCTTCACAAAACATTAAAAATGTCATTATTCAGAGAAGAATGTTAAAATAGCATAGTGCAAAATAAAAAAGAAGAGAGCAATCATTGCAGGTTTTTGTGCGGGGTATTAATTATTTCATCTATAATACTTTTAAGTTGATGTACCATGCTGCATCAACAAAGGATTCACAATCACAAAAACAGTCTGTCCTTCAGATACTGGAGGCCCATTTCAGTAACATTTTGCATTGCCATTTCACCAGCAGCAATTACTGAAGGACGCAAATCTATCTACTTTCCCCTGTACACAGAAAAAGCCTCCCAGGCAGAGGTTTCAGTTCAGCACATTCATTACCTTTTAATTGCTTCTAAATTGCATTGTGACCTGTCGCGTCAATAGCCGAATCTATCTAAGAGAAACTAGCACAATTTGAGCATATGTGTTGTTAAAAGCTTTACTGGCAGTTGTTGTTTTGTTACAAGATTGCATAAAGGACACTTCATGAAGGACAATGTCATTTTGCGATGTTTTTTCAATAATGTATCATTAACTTCGTTTGAAGGTGTTTGTTTCACATCTAACTGAGCCGAGATATATAAACATGTTGAGCTCAGACACTGAATAGCATACAGCACTGTTAAGTCCTTCATAGATTATTTTTTAAAGTGTACATCTCTGACTAAATATAAAAGTTTTCAATGTCAGTTGTGACATGCAAGAGTTTCCACAGAAAATGCACTTGCATGCAAAGTCACAGCTGAATAACACATTTTATTTAAGATTCTAAGCCATGGTATAAAAATCACCCTTGGAGGAAAGATAAACTTGAATATTTTTTAGACAGAGCCACAGCAAGCACCATGCCATAAAAGGTAACCTATCATACCAACCCCTGTGAAAGCCAAGGTATAAAAATCATTGCTCTCCTGGAAGACTTATTCAAACCTATTTCACAATTATGTATAGAATATACCCACACCATCTCACCTTCTAATGATTTCAGCTAGCTAGCATGTATTTTTTATTTTGTTCCTTAGTTTCACTCTTCCCACTCCCCTGCAAAAAATAAAACTATCTGTATCTGAAGTAGTTTGTTCAGTCTGTGTTGCAAGAATACATTTTCTTTCCATCTCTCTTTATGTTTAGTAATGAATTTATATAGAGTGAATTCAGTGGATTTCATATTTTTTAGGAAGCTTCTTGTATCCAGGTGACCTTGCTGGAAAGTCTTTTGGCAAGCAGTAGAAAAGAGAAGTGTTCATCCTAATATAAAAATACAAGGCAGCCTCTGTCAAAGTTGCTCTGTTTAACGACTGTATTACAGCTCATACCCTGATACTGTTTTATCCATTGTGTGGATTTTTCATGACTCCTTTCCACAATGCATTTTCTAATTCTAAGATGGGTGGTTTGGGTGTGGGTCTGTGGGTTGCATCAGACTTCCTGAAAGTCTGAGCCTGTGTCAGAGAGAGAAAATGACCAGACGATAATTTGGCTCCATTTATCCGAGGTGGCTCTATATGAGCTGTTAAAAACAAGATATAATACCAGTGCTGCTTTTCCAAATTCCTGGCTCATGCAGGTCATTTCTTTGAACACACGTGCTGCAGCAGCATGCGGTTTCACCAAAGATGAAATTGTTCAGCCGCATGTTTCCAGATGCCATCTCACATGCTGTAATATAAGAGAGGCTCCTCGAGGTAATGCAGTGCTAACTGCTGAGCAGTCAGTAAATCAATGACCCTAAAAAGAAAATAAAAATCTCCCCTGCATGGTGGTTCTTAGACCACTGTTGCACTTATTGGAGACTGCTAGAAGGCCTGAGGTTACATGTCTTGTTTCAGGATAGGTGGCCACTACATACAAATAGCCATAAGCCCATATTGCGTCGAGCAGGTTCCTTTCTAGTTTAGCCATGCCACTTTTGGGTTTTGCACTCACCCTTAAGTGCTCTCAGCATCTATTTAGACATAGATGCCTTTTGGACCATTGAAAAATCGCCACTAGATGGTCTGATGGTGCAAATGGCCTTTCTGTCACTTTTGCTTTCTCTTTTGACCTACTTACACCACTGTAGCATTGAGCCCTGTGTCCCCGTGAAAAGCGTTGAAAAGAAAATTTAGCAGAATAAAAATAAAACGGTGTCAAACTAGAGGCTTTGTTCTGGAAAAGAAGACAGAATGTTTCAATCAGTACTAAGTAGCCACTGCCCTCAATGATTTTTAAAATAAAATAAAATAAAAATAATAGCATATTATAACAGTGGTGTCAAATTCTGACATGTCATTGATACGCCTGTATATTGTGTATTCTACTATTAGCATGTTATGAAATAATGTAAAAAGAATACAAACCTGAACACAAAATATAATCCAAGAAATGTGGGGTGGTTTGGGGCCAGACACTGACTGCTGGGCAAACCCTGGTCTTGGCTGGCTTCCAGATGACCTTGCAGGTGCTGTTCTGGGAACAGCGAAGCATGGAGAGTTTATGGGAACTGCGAAGTGCTTCTCTGATTACGGCCTCCCCCCGTGCTTGTTGGCCAGTCCTAGCCGATCAGATTAGGGTGTGTGAGAAAGCTCTCACTGCTGTGAGACTTGTTTACTGCTGTAAGAACTGCATGTGGAAGGGGATGTTGGGATAAGCTATAAGAGAAGGTGCTTGCAGCACAATAAAGAAGAACCCTGCTTTCAGCCACCATGGTGTCTTGTGAATAATTGCATTGGGGAAACCCAACAAAGAAACAATATTTCATAATTCCAAAAGAAACATTTTCTGAAACATATCTTCTTATGAAATTTCTTTTTTCAGAACATTTAGAAAATATTTTGGCTTTCTTCCAAATTGGAATGAAAACAAATTTCTGAATGTTAAAATTCCCTGCGAACTATAAAGATTATATACTGTATGACTGTAGAGTCATTCTTATTTTCTCTCTGGCCCAATGCACATTTAATAATTTATAGACAGTGGAATGGTTTAACCAGGAGAGACTGAGAGAGATCCACCCCAGAATATCCTAGGGCCCAGTAGTTAGGACACCCACATGGGAAGTGGAAACACCTGGTTTATATCCCTTTTCTTCAATCAACATATGGTGGGCAGGGAATTGAACTGGAGTCTCCTACATCCTGGATGAACACTCTACCTATTGGGCTAAAGTTTACAAGAGAAGTTGCCACCTCCTCTGTTTTTGTATAGTTAGGCAAGCTCTGCAACTGGTCTCACATGAAATGGCTTAGGCATGGGACTCTGAGAGAGGCTTTGTGGACTGTGGATCACAAGCAGAGATAGGTATTTCCCCTCAGCCCAGACCTAAGTGCAGAACTCCCAGAGGGGGCAGAGCTTAGGACACACACTTGTCCTTGGCATTTGCTATTGGCTAGTTTAGGCAGTTCCCTGTCTAGCAACCTGGCTTTTGTGGATCCCATTCTCAGGAGCTTATCTCTCCTCATGCATTGTGTAAGGAGCCCAGGTGCCCAATTCAGGGTTTGTGGATTCCAAAGGGTGGTGAGGTGCCTACAAATTAGGCATTGCAATGCCAAAGTTGCTTTGTGGATCTAGGCCTAAGTGTTCATTAATGACACATATACTCCTAAAAGCTAACTCTCTTTTGAAAATGGGGATTAAGCTCCAAAGTCACTTTAAAAATGTGCTTTTGGACTTTATGGGCTGAACTCATACACCACGGCTGAATTCATATACTAATTGCACGTTATTTCTTCACTGAGTGAGAAATTAATAGTATTACTGTAGTACTAGTCTAGTAAACCTACCAGGACAATCATGAACACTGTGAAATAGTCGTATTAGCTGGCAATAGCAAAGTGCCCTTTATAATTGACAGATATGGCACAAAAGAGCTTCAGCAAAGAGCTGTGTTCAAACCCTCCTCCAGCCACAAGTTTCTCCTACACAAAAGACAGCCTAACTCCTCTGTGAGCATTTGTGTCTTAACTCATCTACAAATACATACACTCTTTTCCAAATGTGGACATGGGCTGTCCTCAGTCACCAGCCCTAATCTCTTGGAGTCCTAAAAGTCTGAGTTTGTCTGACAGTTGGACACATGTCAGTAGCTGCCAAGCTCCGATTAGCTCATCATTGGGTGATTAATTTGCAGATGTGAGGGCATGGAGTGAGCAAGTGACGACATCCTCTTTCTCTAATAATGGGCCAGTGCCACAAGCTGGGTTCCAGTCTCTTTGTACCACTCAGGGCACACAAAGAAGCTGAAAATAACCTGCTAGTGCCTAGCAGAGAATTCCCATTGGAGGAGAACTCTGTGCATTGCAGCCAATCCATGGTCCTTTGCCATCCTCCTTCTCTGTGTAGCATGCAAGGAGGAGGCACAAATGAAGTTCTGCCACAGCAAGGGGGCAGAACTAGCATCAAGGACCCTGAGGCTGTGGCAGTACTAAAAGCTGCCTGGTAGCAACTTTAAGTTGTATCAGGACTAGAGCTGGCCTTGAGCTCCAGAGAGCTGGCTCCAGTTCTCGACATTCAGAACCCTTTTTTGCTTAGCACGAGATAGAATTCACACAAATACATTTATGATAATACTTCCAAGTTCCAAGCCAGGCTAGTAAAATGGGAGATTGTCTTGTTTTAATCCCCATTCTACAGATGGCTAAACTGAGGGCCAGAGAGGTGGCGTAACTTTCCCCAGGTCACACAGCAAGACAGAGGCAGAGCTGGGAGGAAAGTTCTGATGTTCAGTCCTGTGCATGACTCACAAGACCCTCTTTGTATCTGAATAGTTACCAGTTTTTCTTCCGCAGTACTGATGTATATTATGGGAACAGCCAGCATGCTTTGAGAACCCAGCTTTGTAGGTAGGGAACATTGTACAATTTTGTGCACATACTGTATATGCAGTATAATCACATTAACTCTGCCAAGATAGCTTTTATGATTGGCAAATAAATTCTGAAGACCTGCTCCTAAGTAAAGTTACTATCTGCCATATTGATTTTAAACGGGGAATAAACTGCTCTGGTTAAAGAGCTTTTGGTCTGTGTTGATCTGTGAGTATTTAATTTATCAAATAATCCATCATCAGGTAGCATGTACTGAAACGCTTCAGATCTTAAAACAGGCTACAGCTTTGTACATTTCTCTTCTTGATTAAAATCTCGAAATCAACACTTTTGATTTCTTGATAAAATTTAAAAGGAAAACAGTCGACACATAGTCAAGTTTTACATATTAAAATAAGATATAGATCCATAAAAAGTCTTTACTGAGGAATTCTTCCACTCCCCTCAGATTTCTCCAAAGTGATTTTGTTTATTGCTGCAGCTGCAAAGCAATTTAATGAAGATATCATACCATGGTGAGGACTAAGTTCGGTATGTGTCAGTGGGATTTAATGGAGGAAGAATGAGGAATTGTTATACATATTAATTAAACACAAAAATGGTGCCAAAGTAATATAAAGCAAAAATAAACTTCTGAATTAGGGCTGCCACTGAGCTTGCAACTCTGCTTCATCAGGTTTATACTTTACAGAAGGTAATAAATAACGCACACTGAGAAAAGCTCAGTAAAACCACCCAGTCTGGTTTCTAGTCCTCAACACAGGGGCTATGCTCAACACAGGGGCAGAGTGGTTGGGGCCCAGGGTGTCACCGTTACTCCCCTGAGCAGGAGCTAGCTAGGTTTTGGATTGGTCCCAGGTGTAAATTAGAACAGCCTCTGGCTTGCTTTAGTTTATCTTCAGCTGTCTGTGGTCTTAAGAACCTACTCCAGCAGCCGGGGTTGCTGGGACATGGGGATGCATAGCTGTTTAGCAGCTGGACCAGGGGCCAGGATGTGGTCTCCTCCACTGTTTACTTTGTGAGCATTTACTTGTCTAGTATCCTGTGAACATCCCATCCATAATCCTGCCCCGGATTTAGGAACAGCCTGATAAGAGACCATCTAGCCTGAGACCCAGTGCATGCTGGTACTGAACTTCGAGTGTTTTAGTCTGTGATGTGTGGGTGCCTACTGAGTAAGGGAATGGTAAAGAAAGCTGATCTTTCTTTTACTAATGAGTGTTCATTGGCTAATTCACTAAGGGTGAAGTACACCTGCTGTGAAAAGGCCTGACAGTGATCTCTCTGAACCACAGAATCATGTGAAGCCTGAAGAGGGGAGTTGGAAGAAAGCTGCAGGTGAGTTAATGTGCTCAACGAGAAGGAAGTGCACTGGATTGCTGAGAATAGCTTACTATGTAGGGGTGGTTTGGGGCAGGTCAGGGAAAGGGCCATGGATCTTCCATTGTAAATATCCCTTTTGCCCCCCCCAAACACATTTTGTGGTCATAGGCGGTTCAGAGAAGCTAAATGTTGATCTAGGCAATGGGTTATGCATCAAATCAGCCTGTCCCTTTAAATGCAAGCCCAGCTCCAGCCAGCCAGCCCTATTTCAAGGCTTGGCTGCTTTAAGGCAAAGAGTCAGGCAGCTATAGTTCCTCCAGGGAGCATGTGACTGAGAGGAGTCATGTGACTTTGGGCTGAAAGCAGGGCCTGCTATAAAAGACATGGCCTTTTCTCAGTAGGAGAGAAGCAAGGCCTGAGGTGTAATCTAGGGCTTGGCTGCTTGTTGTAGTCTTGGAGCGGGGAAAGGGAAAGCAGCAACAGTTTGCTGTAGGACTTCTGAGAAAAAGCCAGGGAGAAAGTGTAAAGGTGGGGAAAGATCCATAGGAATTTAGAAGAGGGTGGCCAGAAAGACTAAATGTAGATTAATGTTGTAAGAATTGGCCCTGGGTGGTATTACAGAGGGGAGATGTTGGGTAAAGGACAGACAATCTGTATGGTTAAGGTTCTGTGTCTGGGGTCCTCTCCACATAGAGGAATTATATAGAAATCCCTTGTGAGCCAAGGGAAAAGGACTTGTGAGTATGGTACTGTTTGCCCAGTTAGACTCTAGTTTCGTTCTCTGAAAAGAAAATTTATTCCCTCATTGATTTGGCTGGAGGTTAAATCTTTCTACTTGCCCAGGAAAGACGGTTGTCAAGGGGGAAGCTGATTGAGTGGCCACATCACAGTGTCAAGGAAAGAGAGGTAAGTTGCTTTAACAATAATTTTATCAAGTATTTGAAAAGGATATCAATTTCAGAGGGTCTGTATTGTAATGCTGAGGCTTGCCTGCACAAAGCCCAGTTACTTACTATTAATTAATAAGTCATTTGTCCTGGGGAAGGGCACAATGCAGGGATTGGCAAATGAAGGTGACTTAAATCTCATAACCCTTTACTGCCACTTGTCCCTTCCATAGTCTGGAAGTGCAACCTTTGTTGTTTTGAATACTATCCTGAACCACTAAAAATCTGAAACACAGTGATTAAAACAAACACATTTGTTTTCAGAAGTATTTACAAACTTGATTCAAGGTTTCTGTCTTGGGACCTAGATGTTTATGTTAAAGTATGATCTAAGAACAAAATCACCAGTTTCTACAGGGATAAATGTACAGTTTTCACAGAAAAATGTTATTTCTATCGCTAAAGGGAGCTTTCAAGACAAAATGGCGCATCTCTCTTAACTAACAGCTTGAGGGTTTTTTTGTTTGCATGAAAGTAAAAATGTCTTTGCCAAAACTGAGGTTTGTTGGGTGTTTTTTGACTTGAGAGTGAGCGAGCACCTTGGGTAGTGCAGAATGTAGGTACTATGATAGGAAGTGAATGTTGGGAGGGAAACCTTAATTTACAGCTTCCTGGCTTTCATGTGTTTGTAAGCCTTAACACTATATTAAAACGTTTTAAGGTTTTTAGTTTGTTCTAGTAGTAAAACCATTTGTAATTGGGCACAATCTCTGATTTACACAGCTTGTTAGCTTTTCACTGAAATAGTAATATTATGGGGGTTTCTTAAATCAAAATGGTTTGAAATTAGTTTTCTCTCTTATAGTCTAGTAAGAGGACCCCCTCTGGGTTTTAATTTCAAATCAGTTTGGCTTTTGTAGTATTGAATAATAAATAAATAGTTGCACATTTAATGGGATTTCCGTAGAGTTGTAAATAAATCGGTATAGCTGGTGATGTGACTAGAGGGATGTACTGTGTGTGTCAGCTTGGAACATGCTGACAAGTAACTGAAGGATGTACCGGTAATCTGGAAAAAGGAGTCATTTGGAAGTAATACAAGAACAACTAAGGGGAAGTTTAGGTTGTTGATTAGGAAAATTTCCTGGAAGTGAGATACATAGGTGATTGGATAGTCTCCCTGGTTAAGTGGTGGAAGTTCCATTGCTTAGGTCTCCAAAACTAGACCAGACAAAAAACAAGCAAATGGTCTGGAGTGATAAGGAAGCTTGTATTGGAAAGGGTCTGGCCAAGATTACCAGACAGGGGTTATCTAGCGCTAATTCTGTGATTCTTTAAGTATGAATTAATGCAACGCACTTGTATATCTTACTGCATCTTTTAAATGTTATATTTATGAAACACTTATATATGTATTGGCATGTTCTGAATCTAGAAGATGGAGCTCAGTTACAGTCAATGTTCCTGAAATGCTTTTTTTTTTTTTTTAGCCAGTCAGATCTTGTTCTCTTGCTTGCCTTGCTAACTGAGCTCATAAATTCCAAGGCTCCATGACTTATGTTGGTTGCAGTCACAGTTCTTGGGTTCCTTGTCAATTAAGTGATGAGACTCATAAATTCTAACCTGTGAGTTGGGCTGAGTCATAACTCAAATACTTATTGACCAGTCAGATCCCTCCTCCTTACAAGATTTTAAAAAGGCACAACATCAAATAGTATACTCGTGTAGAAGAAGGACAAAAAGGATATATCTGTGGTTTTGTACTGTTTTATTAATATTGTGCTTATTACATTTTTACACAGACAAGACACTGCTTTATGGTTTAGGCAGTCAGATTTTTAATTCTACAATTGGTTAGGAATTTTATTGTGCAATAAAAATTTGTCTAGCTCCATATTTGCTGAACTTGTATCCTAATAGGATAAGGTAATCAAAACTTAAGTAATTCAAGCCTATGGTCCTGAGTTTATAACTACATAACATTCTCAGAAAGGAAACTCATTATTGATTACCCCTAAGGCTTTGAAGATCAAGTATGCCTCTGTATAGTTAATTGTACCCCACAGTACTGCATCATTTCTTCAGTGGCAAGCTCAGATTAGTTTTGTGAGAGTATTGCATTGTAAGATTTGGAGATGGGTCTAGTAGACATCCATTAATTAGGTACCATTGGAAATGGGGAGCTGCCCAGTTGGGAAACAGTACATTGTAATGAATGATGTTTAAGAATGCTAGCATTAATGATATCTCAGCATTCCTTGATACATTCCAGGGAAAACAAATCAAAGACCTCTCTAAAGAAAAATAGACTGCTGAATCTGTATCTAGTATTGCAGATGGATAAAGGTGCCCTACTGTGGGCCTGATCCTAGTCCAGTGAGAACAGGATTAGGTCCAGAAGAATCTTTGAACAGATATCTACACTACATAAAGGTCCTTCCAGCTTTGAAAGAGCAATATTGAATCTGGCCAGGAGACTTTAAACCATGACACTGTCTAGGAGGGTGTGTGGGGCTGCACTGCAGCAGGAGTCCCCTGGAAGAATTCTGGCTATGTCAGGGCTTGAGGAGCGAGCTCACAGGGTTTGCATGGAGACAGAGAGCCCTTCCCTCTCCTGGATTTTCCAAGGATCCCAGCAGCTCTTTGTGGTTTGAGGATCATCTTAGGAAGAAATCTCCACTAGTTTTCTGCCTTTTAGTCTAACTTTCTGGTTCCAAAGTGCCCCAGATCTGATCCAGGGGCAGTCATACCCAGAATATTTTGAAGAGGTGCCAAGTGCAGGGCCATGCAGAAGTTTTTGGGGGCTAGAGGCAAAATCTGAAATTGAGGTTCCCCCCCACCAAAAAAAAATCACTGAAGAGAGACCCAGCTTGGTGAATGAGCTTGCAGTGGCAGCCCTGCCTAATGAGGCTGGGCCTATCGTGTTGCTCCAGGCATTGCAACCTGGCTCATCAGGTTACAGTGCCACTCAGTTTGGACCAGGTCACAGTGCTACTTGCTCAAATTTGCCTCAGCTGCCCCTTGATTTTGGGACCCTCTCAAAGGAGGGACTGGGGCTAACTGCCCCTTTTCCTTCTCCCCCACATCCCTAGGCAGCCCTGGCCAACCTTTTCTTGCTCCTTGACAGGATGCCTTGGGATATGCATTTCAAAACGACATTGGACACTGACTGCCTCATCGTCATATTTCTTGGCAACCTCTAATTTGATTACGTCCAACCAAATAGGTCTCTCTCAGCCTAGCTGTCTTCCATATTTCTTTCCTCCACTAAATAACTGTTTTGGATTAGTTTTTCCATTATGTGTTAACTTACATTTTTATCAGTACAATGATGATACAAAACCAAAAGTGTGTAAACCATAACAAACCTAAAATAATGCCAATATATGATAACTTGCCAGGTTTTTAATATCACACCATTGCTCTTGATCTCTCACAGGACTGCCATAAACATTTTGACCAAAGTTCATGAGAACAGTTATTAGTTTAGTTGTTCCTAGGACTCAGTGAAGAATGGGTTCCATTACTACATGTAGTAATAGATGCCGCCTGCCCTGAAGAGCTCAGGATTTAAATAAGACCATATGGATCCAGTAGCTATCCACCTCATATGATGTTTCTCTTTGTAAAATGGCTGTAGAAATGGGTACCAAATAAAACGTATCGTTTTTTCACAAATTTATATTTTATTCACAAATTTGATATTTTTAGAAAAAATATCAAAATAAACCAAACTGATTGACAGTATGGTTCTAAAACAAGACTCAAAATGCTCTTAAAGCTAAGTTTAGCTACTGTATTGTAGTGGTCCCAATGTTCTAGTCACTTTTAAAATTCCAGTTAAGAAACTGGATGCGTCTCTCACTTTGAAATCTACAAAAATGTATTCATCCTTTCATATTTTTCAAACGTAACCTGCAGAATTGTAAGTTACCTGAATTGTTCTATTTTGCACAAAGTAAGTTTGAAAAACAGAAATCAAAACAAATAGCTCAAAGAAAATACTTCACTGTGCTCAGAATGCAGCAAATGTTTCTTGAGGTACGACTGGTGTCCTGGAGCATAGGAACAACTTATTTTTACCCTAGTCTTTCTGTTTTGGACTGAAAATAATTAGAGCCATATCAAATGGTCTTGACTAAATCTAAACTGTGCTGAATTTACAGATTGCAGTTGTGCTCATTGGAGAGTTTCCATGGAGAGCCCATATTATATCATAAGATGCACTATTTATTTTTCTAAGGAAACATCATTTAAAAAAACCCTGGGAAAAACTGAGCATACAGATTCTCAGGTTTATATATTAAAAAATCAGAATCTCAACATTGCTGCAAGCTTTACTTAAATCCTACCCAGTTCTAATTCTATTTCACATAAATAAAACACATGGGTAGTAAATAAAATCTTCCTTTTACAAACAAGCATCATCTTTGTCAGAGCAATACTTACCACACACATCCCATTCTGCAGAAACAGTAGGTTACAATATTTGGTGTATTAGCCTTCAGGACAATTTAAGCAATGAGACAGGAATGCAAAATAACAGAAGAATGCTGTTTCTTGGCAAAAATTATTTTATCTACCGTACAAAACAATTGGTTATGACATAACATTTGAATGGAAACAGTGAGGCTTATACATGGTGTGTATGAGGAAACAAAGTAAGAAGAAAAAGAGAGTTCAGTACTTTGGCTTTGTAGTTAATATTGCTTTGTTCATTCCATGTGCACTACATCTTAGATTTCTGCATAGATTATCTGAGATGTGGAAGACTAATTTCTGTCCAGTCAAAAATTAAAATGAAAATTTCAAAAGCTCTAATGAATATGTAATTGGATTATGCTCTGATTAAGGCAGTGTGTTCATTTTTAGTGCATTTGGTCTAATGAGTCTCTTACTACTCATTTAGTCTTTATCATCTTTCACTTTAGAAGTTCAGTATTACTAATTCTTCTCTAATTCTGCATCTAAACAAATTTATCTGTGCTCATGGAGACCATAGTGTAAGCTTACATTGGAAACCTATTGTCTCTATGAAACAGAAACGTCTTTAAATCAAATGAGAGAAAATGAATAATTGATGTCTAAGTACTGTTTATTGCAAGTGTGAATTACAGTACTTCAAAAAGAAACCACTGTTTGTTTCTATATAGAAGATTTTTTCAAGTATCTATTTTGAGAGGCTAGATAAATAAAAATGCAAATGTACTAAAAGGTTAATAGATGCTTAAATAGTCCATAAAACAGAAACTTAAGCATAGCAGCTTGTAAAACTTAATGAGGGAGCAAACATGGGCTCACCTTATCTGTTCATTTTTCTGTCTGTTGTCTGGAGACTTCTAAGTGTCTGATTCTGTTGCCTCATGGATTAGGTGACCTGCCTGGAGATGACTAAATGGCTCAACATTAATACCATGGGGTGCCTGTAGCATGGGGCACAGCCAGCAGTCACTGTACTCATTGGGGAGGAAAAAAGCATGTCTCCTGTGGTCTCATAAGAACAAATATCCGTTTCCAGCTCCATCCATCACTTATATCCTTGAAAGTATGCCTCCGTGTGATGTGTGTTCCAGAGCCTGCCCACAGATGCTAACAGCAGCTTGTCATTCAACTAACCAGCAAAGTTACGAACAACAGTAGATGCTGGGTCAGCAGACACATGATCGGTGCAAGCAAATTTACTTTGACATAACAGGCGTAGCTTATACTTGGAATACGTAGTTCTATTTTTTGTACTTAGATTGTTTTATCTAAATTAAGAGACTTTGACACAGAACAGAGTTTACATAAGTAAAAACTGAACTGAAGAGCAGGTAATTTGGAATAAAGCACATGAACAATTTAAGAAATTCTGTGTGATCAGAAACTGCCTTTTTTTTTTTTGAGGGAGGGGATTACTGCATTTAAACAAATATTTGTATCTTGATTCAAAATACCTATTTAATTTGTTTATCCGTAGTGGAAAAGCTTTGCCAGGAGAGAGCGAGGGACACTCTACACAGCAGAATATCCCATAGCCCAGTGGTTAGGATAATCACCTGAAAGATGGCACATCCCTATTCAAATTCCTTCTCCACCTTAGGTGGAGGAAGAACTTGAACTGGGGGTCTCCCATGTTCCAGGTGAGTACCCTAACCACTGCCCTAAAAGTTATGAGAGAGGTCTGCCACCTCCTTTTTTTTTCTACCCCCAGCTGTTTTGTGTAAGCTTGCCTATGAAGGCCTGATCCAGTAGACAGCCTCTAAGTACACCTACCGGATCAGGCCCCACAGACAACTGCATGTCTGTCTTCCCCTGGTTCATGTTTTGCCCTGGGGCTTAAGTGGGAAATAAACATCTTGATACCCACAGGAAAGCAGCAGTGTTCATGACAGAAAAGTAGGTGCCCAAGGAATTTTTTTATGCAAAAACATAGGTGCCGAGCAAGTTTAGGTGCCTACAGGGTTTCAGGTAAAGTTTTTTGTGCAGTGCGGTGGTCCCAAAACAGGGACCCAGGTGTCTAACTCCCTTTGAGCATAGTCCTTAGAAGTATGGACTCATTGTCATTTGATGATAACATTCCCTCTTGGATTGTTTACACTTCTCTTGGTGACCTGCTGCAAAATATCCCATTGTTTTGGCATCCACACTCGACCTTTGTAGCAGGACATGGTTGCCCAGTGTGGCTTGGTGTCTTGCCACATCTTCTACAGCTCTCCTTTATTAAAACATTTTGATCTCCCAATTTTATGTTGCAACCTGTCCTGTGCTTTAATTTTGGCTGTGAGCTCAGCTGTTTCTTCTTGTTCCTGGCATCGACTATTGAATTTGGGTCTTTCATATATAATCTGGTTGACAAAAAAAAGACTTTCACTTTGGTGTAATCTTTTCCTCATCATTGAGGAGTAGGGCCCACAAGATGTTATCACCCTGTCTCATATCAAAGCATTTATTTACCATGCTTGTGCTGCTTCTGTTAAACCAGAATCACTCAGATCTCTGGATCCAGCAAGGCCAGCTGCCTGTGTTGGCAAAATCAGACCTCTTTAACACAGCCATTTGTACTATGGGCTTCATTGCTGTGACGTTGTTGCTGTGCCCTGACTCTACTTCTGTCATACTGCCACTTTCACAGATCTCCTCCCTGATTTCACACTTCCTCACTCATCACTCTGTGGGTCTCCTTTTCTTTCCCGTACACCCTCTTTAGCAAGACAGGGATTCTCACCTCTGACCCCTTTATGGTATGAGGACAAACACAGAGCCATGTTTCAACCGGCAATGAGCGAACACCCTAACTAGGAAGTCCCATGTTTATTCAGGTCCCCACTGTAACACATCCTGGTACTCTCTGTTAACTGTGGAGGACCAGGAAACCTATAACAGCTCTACAGTGCTGGCCATCTCTAACAATGCGTAATGTTCAGTAGTGCCTGCACGTTAAAGGCTGGATTTTGATGAGTTTCTTTGCATAGATAGCAGCTTACTCCGTAAGAAGTCTCATGCCCATCCATAGGGCTTCTTATAAAGTAAGGAATACTTTGTAATCATTTCAAGGTACCAGATCAGCAGCCTGGTCTTTCTGCTCTTATGGTCTAGAAGTGTGACACACACACACCAGGATCAGTGATAAGAAACTCAAATATAAACTTTTGTTTAATCCCTGGCAAATTTAAATTGGTGAGTAACTTAACCACCCATTCATCATCATTTACACTGGTAGATTGTGTTGAAGATCTCGCCCAACTCTTCACAAATAAAAAAGAGCAGTGAAGGATGGTTGGATTAATGATTACTATTAGTCATCAGAAAACAACATGCCTTCTCGGTGGCAGTATACCCTTTTTTTTTTTTGTATTTTTTAAATCACCAACCTTTCAGAAATGCATGCTCTATGCATGTGGGGGAGAAAAATGTAGTTTTGCTATTATAACTAACTTCTAGCCTATACCAAGTGCATTTCTAGTTGTGAATTGTATAGCTGAAACTGTTTTCTTTTCAGAGTTACTGTACTTCAGTTATGTTGGTGGTTTGTTTCTACACCATATTATGTATGGTGTAATTTTCTATTAAATGAAAAATATCTATCTTTTACTTCAGAAAACATGACTTCACACAGTAAAAGTGCATTGTATTCAACAGGGATTCTGAATTTAGAAAAACTTATTCATGTATTCATTCTTCCACATCTATCCCAATTGTATGTCAATTTCTCTGCATTTTAAATGGCATTTGCAACTGACAAGCTGACTGGCAAGTTTTGAATATAAATTCATTGATAAAAAGGAAACAACTGTATTGTGCAGATCAATATGAAGTACATAGCACCAGCAAGTCAAATGTGACAACCATGCTCATGTTTACTACCAGCTTACTGAATGTCTGAAATGAGTTCATAATTTCAGATGATGCTGCAGATATTTAAATCCAACACACTTTGCATTCTCATAGTAATACATGAATACTAAGTCTGAACTGGCCATTTGATATAATGGCTCTTATCTCCTTGCTATTGTTCTTTTAGAACATTGCTCTTAACCAGCATTTCTCCAGTGAGAACAATTAACAAGTGTTAACCTTTCTATTCTCTTTCAAAATCTTTCCACTCATTACTCCATGCTGGAGTTCCTAGGGGTCAGACTGCATGGTTGTGCAAGGCAGCGGGAGGGAGGGGAGGAGAGAAACAAAATTGTATTGCCTGGTTAGGGGTCAGGCACATAGTCCCTGCTAGAGCTCCCATCCAGTCCTAGCCATCTAGAGGGAAGAAATTACCAGCCAGAGGATGGTCGCACATACTGTAGTCTCCTGAGTGGTTGGTGAAGCAAGCAGGCTACCTCTTCATGCCAGGTGATTCTGGGTAGCTCTGTGATACCTTAACACAGGCCTGTGCTTTAATGGCATAACCTTGGTCTCTTTAAGCCTACCAAAGTATGCAGCTTGACATGTTGGTCTCAACAAAATAGTTCTAGAATAACTTCTTTCCCTTTGTGTTTTGTTTTTTTTTAATTCTTCCTTGTCCCAAATATTCCAAGTCATGTTTTTTACCATGTTCACAGTTCTGCCTATTTTCTTTCTAAAGTCTTGCATTTTGCAGATTGTAATAACCCATGTAGCTTCTCTGATAGCATCTAGCCACTGGCCTGAATCTTAAACATAGTTTCTGAAATTCACAAATCACTTCTGCTCCTTGTTTAAATTCAGTCTTGGGTTGTTTTTTCTTTTCAGCCCTCAGTATGCTATGCTTACACTGAGTAGAAGGAGTTTGAAGCTCCACACTTATGATGTAGGAAGTGATGAGCATGTTTATGGAATGACAAAAGTATGATGTAGCTCCTCAGACTCTAGCTAGATTAGCAGCACGAAGCACAAATAGGGTGCATATACTGTATCTCTCTTTCTGGGAATCTCCTGGGGCCTGTCTCACTTTTCCAGTAATGTTGGAATAAAACCTAGATTTCCAGTTTTTAATTGTTCTTGGCAGGCCTGGGAGGATATAGAAACATTCTTGTCCTCTTGCCTCTATTGCTGGGTCCTTCTGTTTCCTCTAATACTCTTCCTGTGCACATCAGTTTCATAGCAGTTCCCTCAGTGGCCGTGTGTGGGCGGTGTCCCCTATCCAGCTCTAATCCTGGCTTCCCAAGCCTCTAGGACTCAACTCTAACCCATCAACAAACAGGTTCCTGTTAACCTCTAGCGCCATGGCTGCACCAGTTTTTGCATCCCTAATTCCTACAGGTTGTAGTCTCTCTCAACCACTCTGTTCTCCCCCCTGCCTCCACTGTCACTGGCTGGTCCTAACCCCCCCCCCCTTTTTTTTTCCATGTAGCCTGGCTCCTCGCCAACTCCCTTGACTTCAGTCCTCCTGACTCCAGATTCTCCCCTGAGCCTTGCTAACCTGTTTTCTTATATCCTATTTGTCTGGCTAACCTCCTTCTCTGCTACCACTTCCACTCCATCCTTGCTTGATTACCCTAACTTCAGTTCTATCTTGGCACTCCTGTTTTGTTACAAAAGCCTAGTCCTAGATCTATAGATCTGCCTACATTTTCCATTAAAATAATATGAATTTGAATTTTTTGGAAAACTGCTTCATGCATGGCGTGCATTGTTCTAGAGCAGATATCAGCAAAGGTAAAGGCACAGGGGCGATACTATGTGTAACTGAACAATAATAAAATGGCCACTTTTGGCCACTATCACAAATCTTGTTGGGATCAGTGTCTAGAAAATCTAATTTTTCCACATGCACAAATGGGCATTACATAATATTGTCAAAGTAATTAAATTAATGAATTACCATGTTTTGGTCTGTCACATCATCTGACTGCATAAAGGGATGAAACAAAAGTTTCTAATGTGAATGTACTTTTTTTTTTTTTGCTGAACTTTACACAAACAGGTTTTCAAAAGTCTGTTTCCTAATATCTTGATCCAAAAAAAAAAAATTGTTTAATGGCACATACTATGGATGATTCCAAATATTTGTGCACTTCAAAGTGATTTCTCTCATTCAGCTGTGTTAGAATGTCAATTTGCTCTGGTGTTCTGTTTTAATTGAACAGCTAGAGTAATCTGCCAAAGCACAAACCCAGACCTGAGCTACACTAGTGCAGGTAATGGACAGAGTGCTGGCCTAAACTTGGAGAGCTTTTAGTGATGTTGCGTGGAGTGACGAGCAAGAGAAATACAAAAGCCATGTTGAGATTTCTTTGAAGGTGACTGTAACACATTGTTTAATCCCTGCCCCCTTTCTTTGTTTTACCCTCTCCCCAGTTGTCCTGGAGGATTTTATTAATATAACAGCCTGGGACTTCCACAGCAGTAGCAATAGGAATACAGAGTAACCATGGGAGAATAATCATTGTTATGTTTACTTTGCCCCATAGGAAAAATGAAGCGTTCCCCATCTGTCCAAGTCACTTTTTATTTAACAGCTGGATATATATTAAATTGAACAAAATCTATACATTTCTTTGGTATCCATCATTCTAAGTACTACATTTAAAAACTTTTTCTGCCCAATTAAAACTCTAATTAGAAATTGTGTCCTACTATATTCACCAGAGTAGATGATGGCGCCTGTTGGGTTTTTGGGGGGCAGGAGGGGGGAGGCTTACAATTTTTATTTTATAGCTTTGACAATAAAGTTGTCTGTTACTGTAGGCACTAGCATTTGATTTTGTTTGGGGTGTTTTTGGCAATAGTTAAACACGTTCCTGGGGTTCCAGAATCAGATCCACATCTGAAATCTCTACAAATTCAAATTGTTTATATAGATCCATGATTTTATAAATCATATATCAAAAAAGGACTGGCTATGAGGTTTGGAGTCTGTGTTCCTTTACCACCATAAGAACTACCATACTGGGTCAGACCAATGATCCATTTAGCTCAGTATCCTGTTTTCCAGCTGTGTCCAAAGCCAGGTAGGTACCTCAGAAGGAATGAACAGAATGATTATCTGTTCTATCACCCATTCTCAGCTTCTGGCAAACAGCAATCCCTGCCCTTCCTGGGTAATGGCCATTGATGGTTGAGCTGATCTAGTTCTTCATTTGGTGACCCCTTAGTTCTTGTGTTATAAGGACTAAATAACACTTCCTTCTTTACTTTCTCCACACCAGTCATGATTTTATAGACCTCTATCATATTCCCCCTTAGTCATCTTTTCCAAATTGAAAAGTCCTAGTTCTATTAATTTCTCCTCACATGGAAGCTTCTCCATACTCCTAGTCATTTTAGTTGCCCTTTTCTGTATGTTTTCCAATGCTAATATATAGTTTTTTGAGATGGGGCAACCAGATCTGCACACAGTCTTCAAGATGGGGGCATACCATGTATTTATAAAAAGGGAATATGATATTTTGAATTTTTTTATACATTTTAACATCGTTAGCTTTTATGACTGCTGCATGTTGAGTGGATGTTTTCAGTGAACCATCCACAATGACTCCAAGATCCCTTTCTTGAGTGGTAACAGCTCATTTAGACCCCTAACTTTATATGTATTGTGACAGGGTCAGGCCAGACGGCTATGCAAGGGTGCGCTTTTTTTTTTTTTTTTTTTTTTTTTGGTACCTGGGATGGTGCTGGAGGCGATGGTCAGGGCAGGTGTCTTAGCAGCAGCAGGCGGGGGGCCCGCGGCCACCTGGGCGTACGCCCTGGGGGCACCACCACCCCCAGAGCTGGTGGAAGGGATAGCGGGAGAGGGTAGAGGGAGAGGAGGAGAGGCCCCAGCCACAGGAGATGTTGTCTTTTTGGCGGGGCCTTTGCCCTTCTTTTTGCCCCCCTGATTTTTCCTCCCAACCGAGGGAGCGCCACCCAGATTAGGGGGGGCAGGAGCCGTGGTGGCAGCAGAGTCCCTTGCGTCCCTGCCAGAGTTGTCCTCCGCCCGCTCCTGGGGAGTAACTCCCGGCGGCTCAGCGGGGGCAGCAGGACCGGTTGTTAAGGGCAGGGATGGGGCTTCAGGGTGGGAGGGAGGGGCAGGAGTGTCTATGGAGGGGGGGCCAGCCCCAGGCACACCTGCCATCTTGGGAAGGGGTGGGAACGGTTCGTTGGGGGAGGGGTAAAGGAAAGGGAGGGGGAGGAAGGGAGGAGGGGAGTGGAAAAGGGAGGGGAAGGGATGGGGTAAGAAGGGGAAGGGGAGTGACCGCTCCTCCCCGCTAGGCTGGAAGCAGGGGAGGAGGGCACCAGCAAAGGGGAAAAGACAGGGGGGGCCAAGCCAGGCAGGGGCACAGGGGGTAATGCACTCACCAGCCCAGATGGAATGTCAGTGGCTCCTCCAGCTGCACGGGGGTGTGGGGGGGGGGGGCTGGGGTGTCAAATGAACTCGGGGGGGCAGTGCGTGAAGGGGGGTCAACAAAACTAGGGGGAGTCAATTAAGGGGGGAGCGTTGGTGCTGCCGGAGCACATGGGGGGCTACAGCAGTGGGGGAGAAGAAGGGGAGGGTCAGGGTCCCCCAAATGTGGGGGCCAGGGCAGGGGGCAGCAGCGGGGGAGGGGCAAGGGAAAAGAAGGGGCAGGGTGCCCCCAAACACAGGGGGCTGAGTAGGGGGCAGCAGCAAAAGGGGAAGGGGGGCTCGCGGCAGCAGGAAGGGGAAGAGGCAGCCAGCCGAAGTAAAAGGGAAGGGGCCCAGCTGGTTCTGGCCCTAGAAGCAGGAGCAGGGGGAGGGTGGAGAAAGTAGCTGGGGAGGGGTGGTGGTGGGAAAGATAGAAAAACCACACACACTCACCCCCTCCCTCCCTGCTGGGAGGGAGGCTCCCCAGCAAAGCCCTGAAGCAGGGGCAGCAGGAGCAGGGTCCCCCAGAAGAAGAAATGCAGCTGCAGAAGGAAAAAGAAGGGGGGCTAGGGCCAAACCAGGGGGGGCTAAGCAAGGGGGCTAGGAAGGCATGGATCTTAGCCCCAGGCTCAGCAAAGCCCTATTCCCTGGGTGATTCAGCTGGGGCTGATTAGGCAATTAGGCCACCTGGGGCCAATCAAGGAGCCCCGCCCCAAACACTTAAAAGCCTTCAGTTCAGGCAGGCAGTGTGGAGTGAGGAGTCTGGAGTAAGGAGGTGTGGAGTTTGAAGAGTAGAGGTTGGAGTTTACAGTTTACTGATTAGAGTTTGCAGTTTGAAAACCTGCAGATTGGAGCTGGCAGTCTGCAGTTGCAGCCTGCAATCTGCAGAAGCTTGGAGTTCCTACGGTTGCTGCCACAACATCGGAGACAGAGGACCCAGCTGGGGAAGCAGGGAGTGGACCACGGACTGACCCAAAGGGAAGGTAGCAGGACTCAGGGGCAGAGCAGGCCCCGTCTCCTCCCCACCCCTCCGGCTCACCTTCCCCCAGCTGCACCACCGGCCGGGCCGGAAGAGCGCAGGACCCACGGGGCGGAGTACATCTACCTTCCCCCCCCCCTTTACCCTGTCCCACTGGTGTCAGCAGTGGGATCGGCGTGCGCAGCAGTTAAAAGGGGGAAAGGCAAGGCAAGACAAGAAAGGAGGGGGGGCCTTCCCTTTTCTCCACCAAAATGGAGGACGTGGTAAAGGCTCTTGTACAGGCCATAGCGGCCCAGAAGGAGGCCACCAGGGTCCAGATGGCCACCCAGCAGGAGGCCCCGTCTCCTCCCCACCCCTCCGGCTCACCTTCCCCCAGCTGCACCACTGGCCGGGCCGGAAGAGCGCAGGACCCACGGGGCGGAGTACATCTACCTTCCCCCCCCCCCCCTTACCCTGTTACAGTATAATTGGAATTGTTTTCCTGTGTGCATTACTTTGCATTTATCAACATTGAATTTCTTCTGTCACTTTGTTGCCCAGTAACCCAGTTGTGAGATTCCTTTGTAGCTCTTTGCAGTCTGCTTTGGACTGCTTAATAAACTACTCAAGATAATCATCTGCAAATTTTAACACCTCACTGTTTACTCCTTTTATTAATCTAACAGTACTGATTCCTTGTACACACCACTATTTACCTCTCTGTTGTTAAAGTTGCCCATTTATTCCCACACTTTTTTTTCTTTTCTTTAACCAGTTACTGATCCAGGAAAGGACCGTCCTTCCCTCTTATCCCATGACCGCTTACTTTGCTTAAGAGCCTTTGATGATGGACCTTGTCAAAGGCTTTCTGAAAATCTAATCTACATGAGACTTACTGTATCACCCTTGTCCACATGCTTGTTGACCTCCTCAAAGAGTTCTAGTAGACTAGTGAGGCATGATTTCCCTTTTCAAAAATCATGTTGACTCTCCTCCATGCTCCCCTCCCCCCCCCGCTCCCCCCAAAATACATTTTGTGTTAGTTTTTGTGTCTGATAATTTCTGTTCTTTACTATAGTTTAAACCAATTTGCCTGGTACTGAAGTTAGGCTTACCATCCTCAAAGTTCATGAGGTATTTAGAGCTGGGGTTATGGTTCACTTCATTATACAGAAAGGGGTCATCTGTGAACCAAAACCTGGATCTGTTCTGAAATATTCCAACTTCTCCAAAAGGAGTCTAGATCCTATGTTCTAGTGAATATCTTTCTCTTCCAGTTATGGATGAGCACATTCATCTACAAAAACATTATCCAGTTGTCCATTTAGTACACTCTTGTTCAGCTTTAAATTTATTGCTGAGATCATAAGAGCGTGGTAATGCATAGCAAAGGCTTGTCAGTCCATTCTTGAGACAACAGCATTACAACACCTGGGGGGGAAAATGGTTAGTTTATATAATTGCTTTTTTGTTGACCGCTGGCTTGGTCATTGGTGAGTTCCACACGTCATTAGAACCTTCAGAAATAAATATGAATCTTTTGGGTGACCTACAGAAATAAGTCCCCAAGACTATATTTTTCTTTGGCGGGTGCACCATGTATTCTGAGCATGTATTTCTCCCATTATAGTGGTCTTCATTACAGCACTAGCCATAGTGTTAGGACAAGTCAGGTATGGTATATTAACATAGACTTCTCCCCCTCTCTGAAATGGGGGTGACAGATTCTACCTTACCCTCGTGTCCACAGAGCTTGTTCTATTATATGGACAGTTTAATACAATAGAAAAATTGTGAAATCTAAATGCCGGTAATGGGTTGATTAGTAGAGGTTAAATGTTTTTTGTCAAAATGGCATTAGGATGCCTTGACACTCTGGCTCATGGAGAATATTCCCAGATATGCAATACCCTTGCTAATACCCAGTGGAAGTGAAGTTTTCCTGACAAAATGTCTTCGCTCATAACTCTCTTATATTTATGATCTGTATTGAAACTAAAAAGAACTGCCTCCTACTCTGATGTTTATAAAGTTGTGAGGATCGCTAGCAGGAAACTACCAACAGTTTCCTCTAGAAATCTTTCCTTTTCAGCTTCAGTTGCAATTTTTTCCCAGATGCTGCTTTTCCATTGTACGGAAATTTGAATAACTATAATGCCTCATTTATCCATCAGCATCTTTGTCTTGTGTCTTACACCAGAAATGGACAGATTCACACTGGTTTATACAAATGCAGAAATAGTACACAATAAGACCATAACAATATTGAGAAGTATATCAAAAGCAGGAAGCCTGCCAGATAATCAGTAAGGCCATGGGATGGTCAAGGTATTAAAGGAGCACTCAAAGAAGACAAGGCCATTAAAATCTATAAAATCATGACTGGTGTGGAGAAAGTGAAGAGCTGTGGTGAAAGTAAATAACACTATATCCTAAAACACAAGGACCAAGGGTTACTCAATGAAATGTAATAGTCAGAAAGTTTAAAACAAATGAGTCCCTCACACAATACGTAGTCAATCTATGGAACTCGTTGCTAGGGGATGTTTTGAAGGCCAAAAAAATAAGAGTCCAAAAAAAAAAATTAGAGGCTAAATGGAAGATAGGTCCAACTGTGGCTATTAGCCAAAATGGTCAGGGACTTAACCCTGTGCATTGGGTGTTCATAAAATTCTGACTATCAGAAATGGGCAGTGCATGACAGGTTATGGATCACTCAGTAATTGCCTTGTTCTGTTCTTTTCTCTAAAGCATCTGGCAGTAGGTACAATCAGAAAACAACAGGCTTCTGGGCTAGATGGACCACTGTTTTGATCCCGTATGGCCGTTCCTATCGCTCAGGACCTGTGTGTGTGAAATAACTAAATCAATAATAATCTTAATGAACATTTAGTTTTAAAATGAAATGAAATAACCAAATAAATGGCTGGATTATCATACTTAACTAACTGATGAGCTAAACTAAATGACACTCAGGTGGTGGCAACTTGGGGGTAGAAGGAAAGTAGATGACTTACACTTATCTGGACACCAAGTTCTAGGACTGCAAAGAAAGTCATGCATTTGGGTTCATTTGTAAATTCAGGTGCTCCATGCTTGCAAAGTGGAGATGCTTCCCTACAATTAAGGGTTGTTGAGAGGATAAATACACTGATTCGCAGGCACTCGGATACTAGTGATGAGAACCATAGAAGTACCATCCTTTCTTTGTATTCTTTCTTTCTAAGTGACTTTTTTCCCCACCCTCTTTCAGTGTCTGTCTTGTTCATTTTATTCTCTTCCAAATCTCTCCTTCATCCTTTTCCTCTTCATTCTTTCTGCTCCTATTTTCTCTCTTCTGCCTGTTCACTCCAGTGTATGCACGCTCCCTGAGTGCCAGGGAAATTTGAAAGGGCAGCTCCAACCATCTCCAGCACAGGCTTCTTTCTGAAGTGAGATTTGACCTTAAATGTCTGAATCATTGAGCTTTTCAGTGTGTAAAAGTAGATTTTTCTAAGTCACTCTCCTGTTAAATTTATGGAAATAAAGTTACTCACTTTAATATATTAGCTAAACCATAATCACATCAGAACAGCCCACATCAGACAAGATCTTAAAATAATTGATTTTTATGAGATGACTATTAAAGGAAGAAAACCTAAGTAGTTTATTCTACATTATTCACAATCAGATAAACAACTCATATTCTATTAAAGTTATAATTGAAATAGCAGTTGTGGCTGAATGTAGTGCTGAAGAGAGCCTTGGTAATATTACTGAAGCATGTACAGCTAATTCTGTACATGTGGATACTTTCAATTATTTTGGGGAGTTATTTTAAATTGTAGTTCAGTTGAGGAACATAAGGGGATTTGCAATAAAAGTGAGACACAGTTTTTCTGACCTGTCACATCACACACCAAATCAGAGGCCCATCACATTCTGGTTCAACATGGAAATTGAAAAACAGTGGTCAAGGGGGAGAGCGGAGTACTGTTATGAGACATCAAGATTACCAGTCCTAACTTGTAATAAAAATCTAAGGTGATAAGTGTGTGTTTTTTGGTGGTGGTTTTTTTTTTTTAAGAGGGCAGATTCTATTAAAACATAGTTATAAGTAAGCAGCTAGTTGGGGTAGCTAATTTCCTTTTATGAGCAAAAGAGCTTAGAAAAAACGTAGGAGACTTCCAGAATGGACTGATTTGATAGTGGATAACAGCTGGCTGTCCATACGCCATCTATAAGTAAATGCAGGTCTGACTTATCCTAAAAATTGATACCCTTTTTGATTTACAACACATACCTATGCCCTACATAAGGAAAAAAGCTTTCATGAGTTTCAGTTAACTGATCCTAACTTTGAAAATGATTTCTTTTAAAATTAGTTTGACTGAAGCATATTTTAACTTGTTGAATTTCTACAAAATAGCTTAGCATAAGTTGCACTATAATAGTTCACCTTTATTACCGCAGTGTTTAATTTGTTGCACAACTATGAAGAAGTGCTTTTAAACTGACAACTTCGATCATAGGACGCTACCTATTTAAGGGGCACCCCACTTTTTAAAAAAAATCATACTAATTGTGGCTATGTCTATGCTGCAATGAAACATCCATGGCTGGCCCATGTCATGCAGCCTGAGTCCCAGTCAGATGACTCTAAAATTGCAGTGTAGACATTTGCATGTCCACACATCTACTCTGTTTTATAGCCCTGCGACCTGAGCCTCACAAGCCCCAATCAGATGACATGGGTCAGCTGTGTGTGTTCTGTGGTGGTGTAGACACGGTGCAATATTGTAAAACAGAGACACAGGCTAACTACAGTTCCAGGTAAGGTTGAGGCCTCCAAAAACTCTGCATCATGAGACTTCCCACCCCCGCTACATACTTAGCAATGTGACATTAAATAGGTACAGTAACTTTAAAAAAAAATGGTTAGTGTATTTGTGTTAGGCTGTACCCAGCTCTGCAGAGAGCCAGCTCTTGTATCCTTTCTGGCAGGCTTGTCACAGTAAAGACTGTAATGGAGAGGGGGTGGGGGGTCAGCAACTTTTATGTAGGATGGCTCACATCTTGGCACATTGTCTTGTGAACTACTCTTTCTCCCCAATGTGACTCCATGGGACCCCTCCAGCCTATTCACAATCACATAGCAGCCAAAGGGCAATTATAACAGTTGCTTACATGGGAAATAACATTGGGACAGTATGGAATGTCTGAGGGGTTAGTCAATATTTGAGAAATTGCTGGGTTGTTTTCATTAGGAGAAACTGATAAGTCAGGGGTATCTTGGCTTTCTAGTTGCTTTCTCCTCTGATACACAGAGCTCCATCCAGTCATTGCCCAAGCCCCTCTGTTTGTAATCCATACCCAGGAAACCCCTCTTATTCTCCCTGAGTGTGTTCTTGCTCAGCCCATTGTGCCATTGGCTTTAATGAGGTGAGTGATTGCCTATCTAGATCAAAGATCTGCTTGATGGCAGCCACTAACATTTTCTAGTATAACACTGTCTTTACCTTTTATTTTAAAGCTATTTAGCAGGTAGAAATGGGGTAAGTTAGTATCATGTGACCAGCCAGCACTCTTCAGCTCACACAGCTTGAGAACCACTGCCATTGTATTTACTGAGCTGACTTGAAATGGGAAACAGCCAAAAATTGACTTATCTTTTCTTTCTACCAATCCACACAGCGGGTTCTTGCACCCTTTTAGGTAACGTCATAGTCCCAACAACAACAACAAAATTCTCCAGCCTCACTACAGTTGGAAACAAAGTACATTTTTCTATGTACTCTACCTGCTTCCAGTTAAAGGGTGCACAATCGTCCCTAAAGGAACTATTGCTGGTTCTGAACACATTTATGCTTCAGTGGTGGCAGTAATGTGTGTAAGCAGAAGTGGACATCTGACTTCCAATCTAGAACACTAGTTTAGAGGTTGAAAGGCATAATCTGGTCTGGAACAAAAATATCTTTACCACTAAGTCATTGTACTGAAAATAATCAAAATGGAAGTTTTGGTGTTATTACCTTGTCCAGTCTCCTGCCAATCAGGCTTTATCTGGTTCACGGTTCAGTAAGGTATTTAAGCACCTGGCTCTCGTACCTTAATTCAGACATCCTATTTAACTCAGTGGGGCTACACACGAGTTTAAAGTTAGATTTCATCTACACACAAACTTTCAACAATTTAACATTGGGGTTTAAAAGCTCATCTTTATTTAAATCAGTGCAAGTTTGTGTTCAGACAAGGCATATTTAAGTTCTTTGCTGACTGAGGACCTGTATAATCAATTACATAATAATTTTGGACAAGAACTTGGGCAGAGATTAGGCTGTTGTGAATGCCTTGCCACTAGAAAGTTTCCTGAAAGATAGTGTCTGGGGAACAGCTGTCTGAGAGAATGTATAGGACCAGGTTCAGAACAACTTAAATTGAGTAATACTCAGTTCTCAGATATTTACACTGAAATCAGTGAGGCTACCTTGTGAGGTAAGGTGGTCAACATCTGGCTATAGATGGTTCACTTTGCTAGACAAGTTGCTAGTCGATAACTACTGAGGTTAACACTCAAGGGAAGAATAAGATATTTGCAGATGTTGATAGTCCTCTGGCCTTCACCTTTTCTTGTTCTGTGTGTGGGGATATATCTGTAGAAGTGAGGCAATGAAGCATAACTAATGTTTCAGTAAAACTACTTCCACAGCAAGGTATTAATCAACATAAGCAAGGGTGTCAGCATTCGCACCTTAATAAGCAGGAAAAATAGGTAAACCAAATTCACATCTGGTGTAACAGTGGCTTCAGTAGAGTTTCTTCAGCAATAAGTCTCAGTATTTTTCTATCAGTCTATGTCTAGCTCTATACCAACATTGTAGTTTTTAATTTTAAAATAGCTTTTCTTCATAATAGTAAATAGTGTTAGGAAATATATACCTCTTTATTAGTCTTGATAGAATTAGGTGTAATATACAAAAATGACTAATGAAACCATAGGTGGTGGTGGAACAATATTCAAAATTTCCATGTAAGCAATTTATACCCCAAAAAAAGTAGAATATGAAAGATGATAAAGAAATAGACACAAAGTGGGATGTTGAGTGGCGCCTCTTATTTTAAGGAGCAGACTACTTTGTATCACTCTGATTTTGGGTTCTTGTAACCTTCCAGAAAGACACAGTATTTTATGGTTGTGTAACTTCTCTCTTTGTATGCTAGGAAACATAAATTTCCTCTCTCCCCACAACCTCTGTGATGAGTGCCCAAATCTTGTGTTTCTCTGTTGTTGGCTCAATGACACTCTAAGCATTTCATAAAAAGAGGAGCACCTTCAAAACAAGTGAATGATATCCAGCCCAGAACCCCCTATGTCATGGTAATTAGATTCCTCCTTTCCCCCTCTGGAGCAGGAACTTGAACCTCGATGTCCCACATCTCAAGTGAAGTGCCCCCTGGAAGGTTGGGAGGGAGGTTGGGGGGAAGGAAGTGCATCCTCATCTATTTTATGAATGGTTCATAAGTCCTCTTGTCAATCTAGCCTCCACAATTGAAACACTGACCTTTCCAAAATGGTTGTTTCAACCAAAACAACTGGCCAAAATTGACATGTCTTGATTGATGTTTTTTCAGCTTTAAAAAAAAAAAATCACCCAGCTCTACCTTTTATGGTCTTGTCAGCAGAACCCTTCAGTACATTTATCATAGTATTATTGAATAAACGTTTCCTAAAGAAAATCATCTGGTACACCTCATTTGGTTTTCAATGGCCACGTTTTTTTTCTGAGTCACAGAATAAAGAAGCCATAGTTAAACATAATGAAACTTGTACAAAACTTCAGTGACAATTCTGAGATCACACAAGTTTCCAATCTAGGAATCAATAATGGAAAGAAAACAAGAATAACAACCTGTCTCCTCTTCCTGCCATCCCATGCATATTGAGACTGACACATCAACCTTAAAATCTGCCTATCTGTCGCTGGTGCATGCATTGAGGGATTGGGGAGAGAGGACCTTCAAAATTATTACACTTATATGAGGAAGCTTACTCACAGCATTGTCTTAATATAGATAAATATACTCTGCATATCTATCTAGGTAAACAATATGTGGGCTGACATTAAGGCATTGCTTTCAGAAAGGATACTGCCAAAGTTCTCTCTACATATTCAGTATAGAGTAAATGGCTTAGTTAATTCAAAACAAATCATTAAATCCTTACTAGTTTGCACGGCATGGTTATTTTTGTTCCCTTCCTTCCTTTTCTGCCATCTGTCTACATATCTATTGATTTCCCCACTATTCTCCCTTTTTTGCTGTTGACGCAGTATATCGGTTTACCTTTTATTACAGTTTTTCTGATATCTTTGGAGGACATTTATGTAAACTGAAACGAACATTAGACATAATGATGATGTAAGCTTGTGCGATAAAACTGCATTGATCCAGCATTGATTACTGTAAGGAGGTATAAATCACTTCTGAGAAAAAAAGACAGGGTCAATAGTTTTGAACATCTTGCTAATTTGATATATTAAAGTCAGACTTCACCCACGTTATTACTTTAGTCACATAAAATGATCTTGACAAGAAGGACTGTTGTCAAGTCATGTCACTCCTATGGACATCTTGAGAGAGTCTGTGTTCTGTAATATAGATTCAAAAGATAAGCCTGACTTGTCTTCTGAGAAAGCAGAACCACTTCACTAGCATTCATATTTCAAATTCATTCCTATCACTGAAATTATTGTATAACGGTAAAACTATAATTATATAGATAAGGCCAAATCCTGCTTGCAAAACTTGCATGCATAGTGTTATTAAAATCACCAAAGGATGGCGAGTAAGGTGAATAGGGTTTGGTACTATATGCCGAACTTCTAGTTAGTATTGAATTCACTGCTATCTTAATCTTCTTTCTCAGCTGTAATGTCTGGTCAGAAGTTGTATTCAACTTACTAGTCAGTTGTCTTTCTAAAGATCACTTAATGATTATATTAAGTAGTGCAACTCCTCCAAAAAAAATAAAATTAAAAATACTAGTATGTAGCATTTTTAGACTTATTGAGAACACTCTTGTTTGAGGGGAAATGTAATCTTGTATTATCCAGCAATTCTTCAGTACACATGTAATTAAAACATTTTTCAAATTTTACCTGATAGCATTCTTACATGCTTGTTCCCATTACCTTGCAAAGAATGCTTTTGTAAAATAAACCAAATGTTCTTGAAGTACAAGTTCAAAACTCTAGAGAATTCACTTCAATATTTTAAAATTACCCCCCTTCACCCCCGCATCCTGAAAAGCAGTACACTGGTAGCCTTCTTGTATTGAAGGCTCATCAGCACTGCTTTAACTGAGTTCAGGTTCTATCTACATCTTACTGGAAGAATATATTCCAATCCTGAAGTTTGAGTAAGCACTTTTGTAAATCCTATTGCATCATCAGAGTATATTAAAATTCATAGGATAACCACAGCTATGTGATAGTATACAACAAATATCTGAAGTCACACTGTAACTACCACTGAAGAGGAAAAATCTCACTGAAACTCTTTAAAATTAACTTCCAGAAAACTGGGAAATGGCTTGACAATCACTGATGAATAAACCAGAAGACCGTGATTATTTCAAGACTGTTTGTTTTTCATGATCACACTTTGCTGAGTTAATTTTACCTAGCTGAGTAAGAGGAACATGGAAGATAACATCTTCCTTTGCCCTCCGTGTGTGTGTGTTTTTCACCAAGCAACAAATGTGATCATCTAACTCAGGAAACACAAACATTCAGATTGTCCAGCTGTGGTGATGGGGATATGGAAAGGCCAATTGGGTAGTTCCTAACAACTGATTCTCTAGAAGAGAGTTTTGACTTAATTGTACATGTCTGGAAAGAATAATATTCGAGCCATTGCCCCTTCAAGTTTATTTTTGGGAAGTTCTACAGGAACTATCTACATCAAAGTGCTGTATTGAGGCTCTGAGTTTCAAGGGTATAGATGTGTGTAATTTTGCTGCCTTAAGGCCCAATTAGTAAAGCACATAACCATATCTATGAGATGATTCATGTACCTAAGGCTGGGATTTTCCAAAGCAGTTTAAGGAACTTGAGGCACCCAATTCCTAGTGAATAATCAGTGGGAGCTGGGTATCCAAATCTGTTATACTCCTGAAAATTCTAACACACGTTTTTCTGTGTGGGGGACTTTCAGCATTGAGGCAACATATGTGGATTGACAACAGCCACAGAAAACAATCCATTGTAATGGATAATTCCATCTTCCTGTCAGACCTATAGGGGAAACTCTCAAAGGCACAAAGGGGAGGTAATTAACAGGATTTGGGTATGTATCTCTCCATTGTGCCTTAGTCAGGGAGGGAAGGAATTTCAAAGCCACTTTAGTAACAGACTAGAGCTCCCATCACATTTGTGTCCTGGCTTGGTAATGCATTTCATTTCACTGTGTTGGAACAAATTCTCCTGCTACACTGGTGCAGCCATCCTGAAGCTAAAGGGTTTGTATTACAGTGATTTAGCTGAACTTGGTTCAGCTCTTTTAAAAACAAACAGGCTCCCAGCTGCTCACTTACCAAAACATCAACTATTTCAATGTTTGAAGATGTGGTAATTAGGTAAAATATTCTATAGAAAACAAGTTCTTTACTGAAGTTGAGTAGGAGGTCCATGGAACCAATTCAATATTATAAATAAAGAACCCTGGTGTCTTGTGTGGAAAGAGTTCAGGGGCTTATAAGTCCAGGGAGAGCTCTTCAGAGTTTTTGAGACTCAAATCTCCTAGCCATACTTGAGTGTACAACTGACAAGCTTTGCTAAATGAAGATGAGGCTTGCCAGTCTTCAAATCTCTGGTGAACCTTACTGTGCAACTAGACTTCAAGATCAAAGATGGGCAACTGTTTCCCTCTGTGCAGGAGTGAGAGAGAGAGACTCATAGAATGTATGAATTAGTGAAAACTAACTTTCACTTTGTTTGTACTTTCCTTTGTAACTAATTAGGGAGCTGTTTTGGCATATTACTATTATAACAACATGCATCTTTAGAAACGGAGTTACTAGACAGCTCCAGAACCTAAATTGTCTCTTTGTCTCCAGTTGTGTGATCTGGAAACTTGTTAATGTTAGGTTGAACAACTCATCTTTCTTCATATTTGTTGTACTGTAGCAATTAGAGGTTCCAACCAAGATTGGTGATCCTGTATGGTAGGGATGTGGACCTGAGGCTGAAAAGGATCCTAACAGGAGCAGGAAAGAAAACACTGATTGTCCTTCATTTGGATACAGATGATATAGCTGGAACATATCAAAGGAGACTATGCCAGGCTGTAGAAGACTGGAAAGGAAATCGAGGCATAGGTGATCTTCAGTGGGATTCTGCCTCTCTAGCTATTATAGGGATGACAGAAACATTGTGGAATAGTACTCGTGACTGGTGTACAAATATTGAAAGGTATGTGCTGTTTAGGAAAGACTGATATAAAGGCAAAGCTGGTGGAGTAGCATTGTATATCAATGATGAGGTAGACTGTAAAGAAATTAGAAGTGATGGAATTGATAAGAATGAGTCTGTCTGGGTAAAATCACATTGGGGAAGAAAAGTACTTGAGTTTCCCCTGGAATATTGCTTGGGGGTGTACTACAGACCACCAGGATCTGATTTGGACATGGATAGAGATCTCTTTAAGGCTTTTAATGAAGTAAGTACCACTGGAAATTGTGTGGTTATGAGAGACTTTAACTTCACAGATATAGATAGGACAAGTGTTAGTAGTAATAATAGAGCCCAGATTTTCCTGGCTGTGATAGCTGACAGATTCCTTCACCAAATAGTTACTGAACCAACAAGAGGGGATGTCATTTTAGATTTGGTATTGCTGAGTAGTGAGGACGTCACAGAAGAACTGGTTGTAGGAGACAACCTTCAAGCAACCAGGGATAATTCAGTTCAAACTAAATGGAAGGATAAACAAAAATAGATCTGTGACTAGGGTCTTTGACTTCAAAAGAACTAACTTAAAAAAATTAAGGAAATTAGTTGGGGAAGTAGACTGGACATGGATATAAAGGTGGAGGAGGCTTGGAATTATTTCAGGTCAAATTGTGGGAACTATCTGAAGCCTGCATCCTAAGGAAGGGGAAAAAATTCATAGGCAAGAGTTGTAGACCAAGCTGGATAAGTAAATATCTGACAGGTGATTAAGAGAAAGCAGAAAGCCTACAAGGAGTGGGAGAGGGGGGAGATCAGCAAGGAAAGCTACCTCTTGGAGTCAGAACATGTAGAGAGAAAGTGAGAGAGGCTAAAAGCCAAATAGAGTTGGACCTTGCAAAGGGAATCAATACCAATAGTAAAAGGTTCTATAGTCATATAAATAGGAAAAAAACAAGAAGAGGGACCGCTAAGCACTGAGGATGGGGTGGAAGTTAAGGATAATCTAGGCATGGGCGAATATCTAAACAAATACTTTGTCTCTGTTTTTAATTAGACTCATGAGCTTGGGGATAGTGGCAGGGTGGTTAATGGGAATGAGGATACAGAGGTAGAAATTACCACATCCAAGGTAGAAGACACACTCAAATAGCTTAACAGGACTAAGTCGGGGGTGGGAGGATGGGTGCATAATCACCATCGCAGAATATTAAAGCAACTAGCACATGAAATTGCAAACCCATTAGCAAGGATTTTTAATGAATCTGTAGACTCAGGGACTGTACCTTGTGACTGGAGAATTGCTAACATAGTTCCTATTTTTAAGAGAGGGTAAAAAAGTGATCTGGGTAACTACAGGCCTGTCACTTTGACCTCAGTAGTATGCAAGGTCTTTAAAAAAGTTTTAAAAGAGGAAGTAGTTAAGGACATCGAGGTTAATGGTAATGGGAATAAAAGGACATGGCTTTACAAAAGGTAGATCATGCCAGACCAACCTGATTTCCTTTTTTGAGAAGATAAGACTTCTTAGACAAAGGGAATGTAGTGGATCTAATTTACCTAGATTTCGGTAAGGCATTTGATACAGTTCCACATGGGGAATTATTAGTTCAATTGGAAAAGATGGGGATTAATATGAAAATTGAAAGGTGGATAAGGAGCTGGTTAAAGGGGAGACTACAGTGGGTCATACTGAAAGGATAAACTGTCAGGCTGGTGGGAGATTATTAGTGGAGTTCATCAGGAATCGGTCTTCGGTCCAATCTTATTTAATCTTTTTATTACTGATCTTGGCACAAACATTGGGAATGTGCTAATAGTTTGTGGATGACACAGAGTTGGGAGATATTGCCAATACAGAGGAGGATCGGGATATCATACAGAAAGATCTGGATGACCTTGTAAACTGTAATAGAAATAGGATGAAATGTAATAGTGGAAAGTGCAAGGTCATGCATTTAGAGGTGAATAAGAAGAATTTCTGCCAAAAGCTGGGGACGCATCAGTTGGAAGTGATGGAGGAGAAGGACCTGGGCATACTGGTTGATCACAGATGACTATGAGCCGCCAATGTGATATGGCTGTGAAAAACTTAATGCAGACCTTGGATGCATCAGACGAGGTATTTCCAGTAGAGATAGGGAGGTTTTAGTACTGTTATTCAGGGCACTGGTGGGACCTCATCTGGAATACTGTGTGCAATTCTGGTCTCCCATGTGTAAGAAAGATGAACTCAAACTGGAACAGGTGCAGAGAAGTGCTACTAGGATGATCTGCGGAATGGAAAACCTGCCTTATGAGAGGAGACTCAAAGAGCTTGGCTTGTTTAGCCTAACCAAAAGAAGGTTGAGAGGCAATATGATTTCTCCTTATAAATACATCAGAGGGAGGAAGAGGAATTATTTAAGTCCTCCTGTACCAGGGAAGCAGAAGAATTATTTAAGTTCAGTGCCAATGTTGACACAAGAACTAATGGATATAAACTGGCCATCAGAAAGTTTAGACTTGAAATTAGTTAAAGGTTTCTAACCAGCAAGGGAGTTCTGGAATAGTTTTCCGAGGGGTACGAGGACAAAAAATCTAGCTGGCTTCAAAACTGAGCTTGATACATTTATGAAAAGGATGATATGATGGGACAGCCTAATTTAGCAATTAACTGATCTTTGACTATTGGTGGTAGGTAGATAGTCTTTTGGCACGCTTCCTGGTAGATTCTCTGTACCTTAGTCTTTAAACCACGACTTGAGGAATTCAGTAACTCAGTCATAGGTCAGGGGTCTATTAGAGGAGTGGATGGGTGAGGTTCTGTGGCCTGTGTTGTGCAGGTGATGAGACTAGATGATCATATCGGTCCCTTCTGACCTTAGAGTCTGAATCTGAGTACTATGTATATATAAGATTCACTGTCTGGAAGAGGTTGAATCTAAATAAAGTACACAGGGAAAGGGTGGTAGAAAGGAAGTATTAGTTTCCCCATTAGAAGGAAACTGAGACACAGAGGAGTTAAGTGACTTGACTGAAGTCATATGGGAAGTATGTGGCAAACCCAGGAATTGAATCTGGATGGTCTTAATTCTAGTCCAAGCCCTCTATTACAAGATTATGCTTCCTTTGTGTTACTTCATAGTAAACAAATCCTATACTCAAAAAATAATCATGTGCAAACCCACAGTTAAAATGCCATTGCTACAGTGGTGAGGGCACTTTGCAGCCATGTAGAAGACCCAGGTTCAAGTGCTTGCTCTATCAAATTCAGAGCAGGGACTTAAACATGTCTCCCACTCTGATGGTGAATTTTCCTAATCACCAGGCTATTGGTTATTTTGTGATAAGGTAGGGGAGACAGACCCATCTCACCCCTTTCTTCCCCCTCCCCAGGAAAAATAACAACACTAAAACCTTTTGACCTGATGTGAGAGGAAAACAAATTGTGAAACTTCAATCTTTTTTTGTAAAATGGAATTCCTGTTTTCTGGCCAGCCCTATTTGTGTCTCAAATTATGCAATGCAGGTTTTTTTGGACATCATCCCCGGATCCTCCCCTTTATCTGAACAGAGATCCTTCCAACTAAACGAAAATGAGGGAGGGGAATAAATAAGCAAGAGGTCATAACATCAGTGTTTCATTTTCATTTTGGGCTATGATTGTAGTTTCATAGTCAGCCATCCCTCAAATTCTCTTGGGGAAGTGAGGACATGGAATAGCTGTTGTACAAAAATGTAATTGATTATTATGTCAACACTGAGCACATAAAATATGTGGATCTTTAATTTAAAATAACACTGATGCATCCTGCCAAAAATGCCTTGAAAAAATGGATAAAATTTGTTGCTTGCCTCTCTTATGTTAAATAGGAAAATTATGCTTCTATATGAAAACAGTGTACCCCATAAGCAAAAAGCAGTTTTCATGGCAAACCCCTGCTGTGGTTTCTTTCATCAAGGATATGAAAAATGATGATGATCTGGTGGTGATACGGGAGATGGTGCTGATGGTAAAAATTAAAAAGCCTGGCCTCATTGTGTTGTCCTAACCTAAATTTCTTCCTGATTACAAGATCTCCTTCTCAGAACAATGAAACATAGGAGGGATGATGGTTTTTTAAATTAAGAACTGTTTTGCAACTTTGAGTTTCTTCTTGGAATGTTAAGATATAAAGAAATTAATGGGGACCAGAATTCTCCCATTTTGTCAGCAAAAGCAAAGAGGACAAGTTTTATGGTTAGAAGTTACAGGTTTTCCATTGTCTAGTCTATTTCTTGTCTCTGTAGTGTGTAACAGCGAATTCACATCTCCTGATACCTTACAGCCTGGTAATCATGTCTGGCTGGGGACTTGACATGCAGCTGTAGGTTACTCAAGTTTCAAAATCTTAGAAGTCTAGAATATGGCAACATCTAAGAAGACAGACTGTAGGGGACATAGATCAGTTCTTCTTCCCCTACTCTCTGCTGCTGATCTAGCTGTCAACAGAGCCTGCAGGAGAAAATGCTTGCTGATAAAATAGAAGGGATTTCAATGTCGGTGGTGGTGAGTGCCAGATCTCAACAGTATGTGGTGATGCAGCATTATATGATCTTATGGTGCTGGAATGCACTGTGGGGAAGAGAATGAGGATGATAAGAAGTGTGTCTGGAAGAAGCAGTGTGTCCAAGGAATCCCCCAACCAGAAAAGAAGCTTTGGGGAATATCTCATGATCTCCTTTCCTATTTCTATGAATGTTTGTGAGGGTTGTATAGACTCCACACTGACCAGGGAAGGGTTAATGAAGTGGGATTAATTAGCCCCACCCTCCTTCACCTGCAAGAACTTTAAGGAGCAGTGATTAAAAGAGAGACTCAACTCCGTTGAGCAATGTGTGGCTGAGAGAGCAGACACTTTCTTTTGGGCTCCCTGAAGGTCGGCCTGGCTGTGGCCAGGACCCAACCAGAAGCTGCTAGATGAGAGGTCTGGCATAGGGCTGCTTGTGTTTGTGGTGTTACCCAGGATTATGGTGTTCCCTTTCTAACCTGGGATATTGTGGTTACTCTTTTACTGAAGTCACTAGCCCCCTGGGTGGGACGACCATCCTCAATAATTCTGTTGCTTTCTCCCTTCCAGAATCCATGCAGTGATTTAGCATGAGCCCTAAAGCAACCCTGTCACACTGCCACTGTTACAGCCCTGGCTGAGTATTGGTGTGCATGGTCACTAGGCTGCTGAAGTAGATGAAATCATGGATCCTACGTGCTTTTAAGTCTATTGGGTCTGAGCAGCATCCAGACAGTGAAATTTAGTCTGGTTTCTCTGGCAGACTCTGAAGGAACAGACTTTCTCTTTGGTATGCCCTAGGACACAGGAACACAGTTGACCCTACAAGGTTCCCCGGTAGCTAAAGCATGACCTCCCCAGAGTACCACCCTTCTTGGTACTCTGGTTTACAGTTTAACTGTCACATAGTCCGCAAAACATTAAAGGGGTTAACACAGACTCTGCAAAGATACTTATAACCCATACACCCTTTACTTGTAGACAAAGCACAAGGGATACACAGCTCTATGGAAAAATAGCAAACATCTGCCAGCAAGCGCTTTCCTTTAGTTTTCTCACCTTCCCCTCCACGCCCAAGGGCCCTTTGGGTCTTAGTTGGAGTCCTTCAGAGTCAAGGGTCCTATGTACACCTGCTGATTCTGGACTCTGCTTGTTAGAAAGATTCTTCTGTAACAGCCATTTCCTGCCTGTCCCCTGGGTTTTTTCACTCTCTAGGACTCTAGGCTTCTGCCTTCAATCTTGTATTCACTACAGCTGGTAAGAGTTACTAGTAAGTCTTTGGTTGCTAGTCTTCATTGTCCTGTTAAGACCAGGTTATTCAATTGTTGATGGTCCTTAAGAGCAATCTTATTCAGGAATAGACTCTAAGGTGACAGTCCTCCCTCTCTTACTTTAGGCCGAATGATGCAATCTAATATGACAGTACACAGTAACAGACATCATTAAGGATATAATTTTAGCATTTATAAAATCAAATTAATTCATCCCTTCACTTAAATGGATTCCCAAAACTGTCGCAATGATCACTGGAGATGATGGATCTGTATTGATTTTAAAAACAGCAAATATAAATGGAGAGGCTAGGGAGATTCTAACTCCAGAAAACACCGCAACCCTCTCAAGGATAGAAACTGCACTGAAACTAGCCAGAATTAAGACTTTTTCCTATGATCTCTTCTGGTTTTCTTCCTCCACTAAGTCTTCTCTTTTGTCCTCTTTCCCCTGCCCATTCTCTCTTTTTCCAGCCCCGTCCCTTCCCCTGTGGAAGAAAAGGGAAGCTGCTGAATGAGCAGATATTTCTGTAGAAGAGGCAGATAAGAGGCAACGGGTCTCCTCCTGGCAGATGCTCCTACTGCGTCCCCTCTTGGAAGGGAGGCTAGGAGCACAAACTCTCTTGTGCTTTCCCTAACTGAGTCTTCTACTTGCTAGCTAGTGAAAAAAGAGGCCTAGAATAGCTCTGCTTCCCAAGCCAAGGAAGGAAAGAGCTCCTTGATTTTGAGCAGGGGAGGGGTGAACTGTATTCCTCTACAGTTCCCCTTATTTTAACTTCTGGGGAGGAGGAAGCACCATCTGCTTCCATCCTTCTTTTTGCTCCTGCACAGGGGCAGTGAGGACACTAAGGGAGTTTGCATAGCGTTGTGCCCAGTCCTACCAGCTCCCTTCCTCCACAGACACACTAGTTAATAGAGGGACTAAGAAGTCGGCGTGAGAACTTGCGTCAGTGGGAGCCTGTGTGCCTCCCTTGATATGGTGTGTGGCTATGGGAAAGGAGGTGAAGCTGACCTAAATCTGCATTTTGGGGAGGATCTGGGATGAAGAGCTTGCATGTTTTGTGTATTTTGGGTGGGCTGCATATGGAGAGTTGAAAGAATGAAAACATGGAAGTAGGAAAGAAGGAAAACCCAACAGGAAAGTGGAAGGAGGGGTTGGGGAGAGAAGACAGATCACTGTCCCCTATTTTATCACACAATATGGAAAAATAAAACTGAAGGAAATTAACAGAGGGAAGTGATAGTCATCTGTGGAAGGAGATGTATATCAGAGCTGTGTGGATTCACTTACCCCTGAATTTGGCCCTCTGGCTAGTGTCTGGGGGACTAGAAAAAGGTATGGAAGTCTGTAGGGAATGGGTATCATCCTGTTAATGATGAGACTACTTGTTTATATTCGGGATTCCACTAAACAAAGTTGCAGTCTACTCTTTCCTCGTAACATATCATGTCTCTCCTTATTCATACATAGCATGTCCTCACTAAGGGTTTGTATGTTGAGCACATAATGTGAAATCACAGTATTTTCAATGGATGAAAATGCTTTCACAGGCTGGCTTTGTATCCCACCAGTAAACACAGATTTAATGTAGACTATCCCTTGTAGCTCTAGTAATTACCTGAAACCTTGGTACGGTATGTTCCTTCCAAAAGGTCAAGATTCTGAATTACTAGCTTGTTCTATGCTCCATTTGAGTTAGCATTGTTTAATTTTTCTGTATTTTTTTAAAACCCCAACTTTGTAATAGGTTTGCAGTAGTGCATCAGGTAATAAGCTGCCTCTGATAACTCACCAAGAAACACATTCCTAAAATACAGGATTACAGGCATATGTAAAAGCAAAATGCATCCCATGTGTCTCATTAGGCATCATTTAGATGAAGACGTGAATAAAACTTGGCTTTGTTTTGTGTCTATATCTTCTAATACTAAAAATATTTCATTACCACAAGGAGCTGATCTTTGCAGCTAAGGATTTATTCATAATACTTCATGTAAACTTTTTCAAATTGGTGGTGAACAGAAGGAACTGCAGTGGTTTTAGCTCTGAAAGCCTGACTGGCAATAACAAGCATTAAAGCTTTCAAAAACATAGGAAGCCAAGCTCAGCTCACTCATGTTAGTTAATTTTTTTCTAGAATATTATGCAGCAAAGTATAAAGCAGAGCACAATAAAGTTCTGTTCTACGGACCTGGAAGCCTAAATCCCTGGGCTCAGATGTGAAGACGTAATCATACTCCATAACCAATTAAAAGCCAAGAATTATTTTGGGGCGAAGCAGGAGATAAGAATTGCTAGAAAACAATATTACAAACAGTTTTGCACTATTACCCTTCAGTGGATTTTGATTTGGTAAACAACACAATACTATCAAATTGAACTGCTTGGTTGTTAAATCAAAAATGTGAACTACACAAGGTAATTTTAATTAAAATCCAGAGTCCTATGCACTAAAGTTTTATGCATCCTTTCTAATCTCTTTGCTCTTGGAAATAATGAGTGCATTGAAATTTATATGAAGTGAGATTTTTCAGAGTCCATGGTCTCCCTATTCATGAATTTCCAAGAACAAATGCTTCTTCCATCCCCAATCCTGGGCTCACTTCTTGCACTGTAGCTCCTACAACCATCTGCTGTGTGCTTGATCTTTCTTCCTCCTCCTCACATCACAACTGCTCTAACCTTGCTTCCACTCCATACACCCACAGTTCGGCTCTCTTCAGCCCCACTGCATGTGTCCTGGGTCACTGTCGCTTTCTTCCTGCCACATCAGGCTCCAGCACCTAGCCAAAGCTAAAAAAAAAAAAAAAAACAACAATGTGGAGCCTGAGTGAAAAGGAGGGATGGTGAGGAGGTTTGGGCTGGGTGACAAGGTCCTCCAGGAGCATTGAGAGTCAACTGTTCATAGTCAGAAGTCCCTAGGGAGCATAGCAAAGGGTGACAACAGGAATGAAAAGGTACAGTTGTTGCATGAAATACCTCTTGCAAAGTCTGTTGAGAGGAGGGAGATTGGGATATCCATACACTGGGGTAAACATGAATGTGTGGTATATGTCTGCCCAACAAATACACTAGAGGGAAATTCACTGAGCTGGGAACCAGGAGACCATGTGATCAATCTCTCTTCTGACTGCTGTTTCTATTTCCATGCATTTCAAATCCCTTGTGCCCAAACTTTAGAAGGCAGTAAAATATTGCTCACACCCACCATTTTACAAGTAAATTAACAGAGCCTACACCAAATCCTTTCAGGCGGCGATAGGACTAGAATCCAGGTAAGATGAAATAATTTACCACTAAGTGCCGGGGGTTAGGAAGTAGCTTCTCCTAAAATTAGTCTCTGTATGTCCATCAGGGGTGTTCTGAAGCATCTGTTGCTGGTTCCAATTTGAGATCAACTACTGGATGAGTTGGATTATTGGTGTGATCTGCTCTGACAATTCCTGTTTTGCTGTGATTTTTCTAATGAAATCATTGGGCTGGCCAGATGTAAATTTGAGAATGGAGTTTGGCTGACATCTGACATAATCCGAATAGCAAGTTCTCCTAGCAATTATATAAGTAGGAAATGGAATTTGAAACAATCTTTAGTATTAAACTTGAACAATTAATTGAAAATATTTTAGTTTTTCAATTGTAGCTCTCAGTGGACTTTCTTTTACTTTGCTGGCTTGATACATTTTTAGAATGATGATGTACCCATTGCAACATGTTACATAAAATCAGAAATTTTAACAAGGCCTAGTTATTGAACACTCCTAACTTCTTTAACGTCTGCTACAGTACATCCATGGAAGCAGTTGGCAGTTTTCCAGGTTGCATTTTGGCATTATTCTTCAGTTCAATAGTGAATTTCAAATACTTTCTGCAGATGATCATAGTTGGGCCACAATTTTCTGACTTTTGAAATATGTGGCTGATGGAGACAGCAGACCTTTGTAGTGCGAGTTAGTGAATATAATAACTAATCAAATGTCCACTAACTTTCCTGGGCATATCTGCACTCAAATCTTTCAAACAATATAATGGCTTGCAAATATTAGATCACACAATGGTGTGTTAGAAATCATAGGCTAGAGAGATGTCATAGCAATACCCACAACAGTTTGAAGAACTTTTACAAGGGGTGTTCTCACTCTACCCATCTGTAGTGCAATAAATCTTAAAAATAACTCACCTATTTCCAAGTCACTTAGATTTCAGAGGTGTGGGAGACCCTTGGGAGTGATGAAGCATTTCAGAGGGGTAGGAGTTAAGGCAGGAGTGAGCAAGGATTTTTTGCCTAGAGTACGTTCTAAACTCCCAGCTCCAGAAACTCTTCTTTGATCCTGGTCTATACTAATAGAATGATCCTTCCCCCATGACTGGTGCTCATCCTGTTCCTTGAGCCAGGAAATCATTATGGAGAGGTAGGGCATATCAGAAGTGCAGCCTGGGGGTTCACAGAGGGGTCTCGTATGATTGCAGAGGATACAGAGCAGGAAGTCTGTGTTAGGGATCCTGCGAGTAACTGTTGATGGATTGGATTGTGAAAAGTTGTCAGGCTTTTTTCTCCTTCCTTGTTAGGACTGGTGGGATCCACAGTTAGAAGGATGTCTGTTAGGGAGAGGGATAAAGGTTAAGCTGAAAAGGAGATTTTTGTCTTTGGTTGCTCAGTGTAGAACACAGAAAATGGGTGATTTCTAAGGATTAATTACCAATTTGAAGATCATAATCCTAGAACTAATTGCTCTCTGACTGCCAGATAACACAGCAAGGTGTCTGAATGATGCCAAAGCCTGCCTTCAGTATTTTTTCACAACTTAAGTACATAAGACTGACCATACTGGCTCAGACCAATGATCAGTCTAGTCCAGTATCCTGTCTCTGACAATGGCCGGTGCCAGATGCTTCAGAGGGAATCAATAGAACAGAGCAATTATTGAGTGATCTATTTTGTTGCCCCACCTGACTTAAGTTTAGTACTAATATAGATACGAGGACGAATGGGTACAAATTGGATATTAGGAAATTTAGACTTGAAATTAGACGAAGGTTTCTAACCATTAGGGGAGTGAAGTTCTGGAACAGCCTTCCGAGGGAAGTAGTGGGGGCAAATGACTTATCTGGCTTTAAGACTAAGCTTGATAAATATATGGAGGGGATGTTATGATGGGATAGTTTAATTTGAGCAATTGATTTGGATTATCGGCGGATAAGTCTGCTCAATGGTCTGTGGGAATGTTGATGGGATGGGAACTGAGTTACTGCAGGGAATTCCTTTTTGGGTGTTGGCTGGTGAGTCTTGCCCGCATGCTCGGGGTTTAGCTGATCGCCATATTTGGGGTCGGGAAGGAATTTTCCTCCGGGGCGGATTGGCAGAGGCCCCGGAGGTTTTTCGCCTTCCTCCGCGGCGTGGGGCATGGGTCGCTTGCTGATGGATTCCCTGCAGTTTGAGGTCTTCAAATCTCACTTTTGAGGATTTCAATAACTCAGTCATGGGTTCGGGGTTGTTATAAATGTGTATGGGTAGGGTTTTGTGGCCTGCCTTGTGCAGGAGGTCAGACTAGATGATCATATTGGTCCCTTCTGACCTATGAGTCTATGAGACTTCTGGTAGTCAAAAGTTTACAGAAACCCACCAGCGGTTTACATGCCTGACTATCGTGGCTAGTAGCCATTGATGGATCTGTCTTCCATGAACTTCTGTCCATGCATGGTGGACCTATCCTCCATGAGTCCTCTTTTGAACCTAGTTATGCTTTTGGCCTTCAACATCCCCTAGCAAGGAGTTCCAGAGGTTGACTGTGCTGTGTGAAGAAGTACTTCCTTATGTTAGTTTTAAACCTGCTGCTTATTAACTTTATCAGGTGATCCCTAGTTCCTGTATTATGTGAAGAAGTAAATAACACTTTCCTACTCTTTTTCCATACTGTTCATGATTGTACAGACTCTCATATCCTCCCCTTAGTTGCGTCTTTTCTAAGTTGAACAGTCCCAGTCTTTTTAATTTCTTTTCACATGGAAGCTGTTCCATACACCTAAGGAGAACAATCATTCTCTGTACCGCCTCTCTTTTAGTCTGTTAGTAAAGGTACTCTTCCACGCAGGCAGTAGGAGAAAATAGAGTGATTACTAAGCCAGTATTTATATGTCAGCCTTATAATGTGAAGCTGGCCTTTGCAGTCACAATTAATTCCATTTGTGGTAATGTATTCTGCCAAACAAAATTTTGCTTTGGCTCACTTATTTAGTGTCAATCCAACTAAAAAAAATTGATTTAATGAAGATTAAAATGGCCAGATTGACTTTGTACTAAATGAAACAACAATTTAACTTTATTTCACAATACTTTAGTACTAGCTCATTTATAGCTGATTTATTTAAAGATAAGTTGTCTTGGGTATTTTGGAAAACATTAAGTAGTTGTCATTTTCCAACAATTTACCCCAGTTAGAGCCAGATTTTTTTCAATACAGTTTAGGTCCCATTTCAGCACTAAGTGGAATGGCAAGATTTTCAAAAGTGATCAGTAACTACCAGCTCCCACTGAAAACAATGCTACTAAAAGGGAAATACTCTAATCAATACAGTAGCTCCAAAAGAGAGATTCATTTATACCTTTCCAAAGCCATACTTTTTAAGACCTGTGCAGTGGCTGCCATTAAATCAACCACATTTACCAGGAGTTAGCATCAGTTTTGTGATGTATTTCTTCTCCTAAACATCTCATACTACTGGTTGGTAACTGATAAATTTTGAAGATTTAATGGTGGCTGCTGTACGTTTGTGGGTTTTTTTTAAGGTAAGTGCATGCAATGTGCTTCTAATTCTGAGTAGAAGCTAAAAGATCTATTAATATATTATGATTGGTCCCCTAAAGGGATAAACACTGGGTATTTTCTAGAAGTTATTCCAACTTTATCAGCTTGCACTCCTAGCAAACGTTAATAGTAATGGTAGGTTTTGGTGTACAATTGAATCCCTATTGATTACTTGCTGTAGCTGTCCTATAAGCAAGACTCGGACTACATTTTGGAAAGGCATAAAATAATTCCAAAATCTTTCTGGAACCATTGCATTTATTAGCACATTTCCCCTTTCCCAACTCTTCCTGCTCATTTTACTAATATATCACAAAAGCATTCTTTTTCTTCCATACAATACTTGAATACAAATATGATTTTTAGACTGAATCTTACTTCTACTTGTTGGTATCGAATTTTATAATGGATAGAAATCATCGTATGTTAAAACATGACTTGTAGAAAACTTGCTTAAAACTTGTGTCACAAATCAAGAGATCCTAGCCACTCCTGACCAGGTAATATATGATACGTATCTGTGATATTGTCTAGAGATCCAAGTAGATTCCTCATGGCAATATAAGGACTGTCTTGTAGTGGTTCAGAAGAGGTCCTAACATAATGCAGTAATAAATGGAACTGAAATAACAGAGCTCAGAGTAACTTGTTCTGATTTAAAAAAAACAAGTCTGGGATGCATACAAATTTTACATATCTTTTTAGTATGACACAGTTAATTTCCTGACAGTGTAGTTCCAAGTTCTTGGGTGGAATTTTCAAAAGTTCCCAAGTAACTAGAAACCATGCTCTTGTCACTTATGATTTTGAAAATCCTATCCTTAGTCTCAGTATCCTTAATGAAGATCACAGTAAATGGGCTGGCTACCTCCCACGCACTTTCTCATGATGAGAGGTTGCTCTGTAGGAACTCTGCCTTTGTTTCCCCCTTCAAGATGCTTCTCAAATTCTACACTTTTTTTACTCCAATAATGCCCCTTCTCACGGAGTCTAATATATTGACATAAGACAAAATAAAACTCACTCCTGGGGCTTCCCTTCTCCTCCTGGATCTGCTCTCTGCAGCTCTTCTGTGCCTTGGCCAGTCCACTCTCAGCCCCACCTAGCTGGAGTCTTTTCTTATTCCCATAGAGTGTACTGGTCCTGGCCCTCAGCCCTCTGGTTTCCAACTCCATACCCTTGCCCCTGGCAAAGGTCTCCTGCAAATACCTCCTGCTCATTGAAACTCTTCCACAGCTTCCTTTGCTTGTTTTTCTGAGTATGTATTCCTTTCTGCAGCTTCCTGCTACTCTTATAAGAGAATTGCCTGAAGCCTGTGTACTAAGATTGCCTGGTCCCAAGCGTCTAGTTCTTAAAGGCCCACTTACAAACACCAAGGTACCTTGGGTGACATCCTGACCTCATTGAAGTTTTTTGCCACTGACTTAAGAGGGCCAGGATTTCATCCCTATTTAATCAATTAACCTATTGAAGGAAATGAGGATTAAAAATTGGCAAAGCTACAAGGTAAAAGAATAACAGAACCCTTCTAAATAGATGTCAAATCTGTATGAATTATGGGGTGCCTGGAAAGGCACTCCACTGAGGAATATAGACATGTATTCAGTGTTGTTTCATTGCAAACACTTTTATTTAACGTTCCTTTATTAAAGAAGAAATATTTAGGGATCTTCTCTTCTCTTAAGAAATATGAGAAGTACATAATTCAATGAAGGTTCTTCTAAACCCTAACAAATTTATGAAGGAAGCAAAAAATGGCAGCAATGAAATGAAACTTGAACCTTGGCTAGGAAGGTAAATTTGATACTCTTGATGAACAGCCATCTTGTTTGACTAGAGATGATTGGGGCTCTAATTTCTTGTCAAACATTTTCATTTCTTGCTGTCTGAAAGTGCTGCTCAATTTCTGATATTTCAGCATCGCTCTTTTTGCTATTACAAAGCTGGTGCCGTTGGCTCTCAGGCCTTTACAGTTTCAATTGGCAAACTTATCTGTCTTCAGCAGGATTAGACAGAAATATGTCTCATTCAGATGATGATCCAGCCTACGGCTGCACCAGCCCCAGGAAATTTGAGTACATTAGCTTCAAAGAAACTGTCTGCAACCCCTTCTTACAGCATATTCTGCAAAGTATCCTCCAATCTACTCCACAAGCTATTTTCTCTGTCTTAAATATTTACTCTTTACATTAATAGCTTCGCAATTTGTCTTGGCTCCTTCAAACTTTATACAAAAAAGCACCAAACTATTCTTTTTAGTGCAATTAAATATGAACTAATCATTACAAGGGATAATGGAAAAAATAGACAACTAGCTCTGGATGAAACAGTCTCATATTTAAAGACAAGGTGCATGTACAGTATGACAAGGCACTGCTTATTTAATGAGACCATTACCCAAATGGATACCACTTTCTAGCACCTATTCCTCCTCAATACAATATATTCTACAGCCTTATTTGGTAGGAAAAATGTAAATATTTTTCCCTGTTAAATAAGTTGGTTTTAAGAGCTTGTCTTTAGGTACATCATCCATTCTTGTAGGCATCTGATGTTAATACCACAAACAATAACTTCATGTAGTCGGCTAATAAAGGCAACTTGAAGTTATGTTTGCATATATATAAATACACATGTGCACACACTTACAACTTTGTTATATATGAACACTTAATGGTCTAGAAAATAGTATCCCAGAAAGCAATCCTAGTTTGCATAAAAACAACAAGATTTCTGTAGCACCTTAGACAAATTTCTGCAAGCATAAGCTCTCATGGGCTGCAACCCGCTTTGTCAGATGCATGATTTTTCATGCGTCTGATGAAGTGGGTTGCAGCCCATGAAAGCTTATGCCTGTGGAAATTTGTTTGTCTTTAAGGTGCTACAGGACTCTTGTTGTTTTTGCTGTATACAGACTAACACAGCTACCCCTCTGGAACTAGTCTGCATATAAATTTAAACATAAATTGGGTTTTCTTTGTGATATACTGTCATTCTTCAAATAATCTAGTGTTACAACGTTTAGTGCCCTCTGCTAGCTACGTATTACGAGTAATTGCATTGCCCAAAATCCATGTTCTCCTGAGACTAAAATAGTCTGCTTTGCACTTTGTCATTTCCAGTTATGCATGCCTCAACAGTAGATCCCACTTGAGTCCTACCAATGTAAAATAAAAATGCAAAAAATGAGGTTATTACCAAAAAATCGGTATTTGGGGTGTGACAGTAGGATTCACACTGAACAGATGTTCAGCAAAAATGAGATGTACCTCAGTGCAAATAAGAGTACTACCTATTTTATTACTGACTGTATGCAGCAGCGAAGGATACAAGGTGTATGATCTTGAATTCATCATAGGAGAACATGCTGCTTTTAAAAATCCCGGTTCTAACTACAAATATGTTCAGAATGAAGAACCATTAAACAAACACATGTGGCTGGCAGTGGTATGCCTGTCTGTGGGTTTTACTGTAAGAATTTGAATTGAGATGAAATAAATGGAGACAAAACTGTTCCAAGGGGAATGCATTCATAATGCAAACCAATTACACAAAGATGTTATCTGCAATGGTACGGCTGAGACCTGAGCCTGGATCTGCTCCCGTTGAAGTGCAAGGATGTTTTTACACTGACTTCAGAGAAAGCAGGATGTGGCCTGATGTCTGCCTGGCAATAAAATGATGTGAAACTGATAGTATAAAAAAGTATCAGACATTTTTCCCTCTGTCATGAAAACCTCTCCAGAGTAGAGCAAAACCAAACCATGTATATATTAGTTTTCACCACTGTGAATGCTGGTGCAGCTTCTTCAATGGGGGGATGGGGAGAAGTAGATGAAACCTAAAAAATCACTATTCCCATCTCCACTGGTCAGAAAATGTGAATCACTGATCATACCCCTCCCTCAGTCATTCTAAAAGCATCCTGTCAAGTTAATATGTGAAGTGGCATAGTCCTGATTAGTTTCCCCTTTTTGCTTAATCTTCAGCTAGATCGTCAATAATGAAGATACTTCCCCAAATGTCCAATCTGTCTAGTTTTGAAAGGAAACCATTCTGATAATAACCAGACCTTCTTTTGTCCTTTGTCAGTATGTTAACACAGGTAATGTTCTGACTTCCTGAGTATCATATAGCTCTCTCGGGAGTAATTTATCCCAGCTAGGCCATCTGAAAACCAGGTTTTCCTCAGTAATTCAACTGTTCAGTAATTAATGCCATTTTGAATTCAAACATTATATATTCGTCTCCATATGTTACGTGGCACAACCTAAAGATACCTTGGGAACATTTTATGCCCTTCTCCCCCTGCCCCCCTCCAAGATATGACAGTGGTAAAATCACAAAACCAGATTTGTACAAATTAAGGGTTTGGTCCTGTCATGTGTTTAAGCATCCACATTTCCTGTGTACTTTACTGAGTATTGCATATGGTGAACACCTTCAAACAAATGCACTTTGGAGATTTAACATCAAACCCCACCCATGTACTGTTTTTCTTGTTTTGTTTGGGGGGGGGGGGTTGTTCTTTTTTGTGGTATCTGCCAACATTTGGTGTTCCAGAAGAAGCCCTGATAGGACTGTAAAAACACATGCAAAAGCTTTGCCACAAGAAATGCATAGTGCAATAAAATCATGTTTTTACATGAAAATCAGCCAGCTGAAATGCAGTCCCAGCCACCCCATTAAGGCTTCAGTCCAGCAATTACTTGAGCAGATGCTTAAATATTTCAAGTAAGCACATGGTAACAGTTACGCCCATGCTTACCTGCTTTGCAGGATTGATTTGTAAATAAATAAGAAACCAGTTGGATATTGACACAGTCTGGCTTGGGAGGGGTTGGGGGGGGGGTTGTGTGTAGTAGTCTTTGTGGTGGCTGTCACAGTTTCAGGATTAACTGCACCTGTGCTCTTTTCTCCCCGTGCCTTCTCTCCCTCCCTCGGCAACAGTGACCATGAGATGGTTAAGTTCAGGATCCTGACAAAAGGAAGAAAGGAGAACAGCAGGATACGGACCATGAACTTCAGAAAAGCAGACTTTGACTCCCTCTGGGAGCTGATGGGCAGGATCCCCTGGGAGGCTAATATGAGGGGGAAAGGAATCCAAGAGGGCTGGCTGTATTTTAAAGAAACCTTATTGAGGGCACAGGAACAAACCAGCCCGATGTGCAGAAAGAATAGCAAGTGTGGTAGGTGACCAGCTTGGCTTCACAAAGAAGTCATTGGTGAGCTTAAACACAAAAAAGAAGCTTACAAGAAGTGGAAGCTTGGTCAGATGACTAGGGAGGATTATAAAAATACTGCTCGAACCTGCAGGAATGAAATCAGGAAGGCCAAAGCGCAATTGGAGTTGCAGCTAGCAAGGGATGTGAAGGGGAATGAGAAGGGTTTCTACAGGTATGTTAGCAACAAGAGGAAGATTAGGGAAAGTGTGGGCCCCTTACAGAATGGGGGAGGCAACCTAGTGACAGAGGATGTGGAGAAAGCTGAGGTACTCAATGCCTTTTTTGCCTATGTCTTCACAGACAAGGTCAGATCCCAGACTACTGCACTGGGCGGCACAGAATGGGGAGGAGGTGAACATCCCTCAGTGCTGAAGGAACAGGTCCAGGACTATTTAGAAAGTTGGACGTACGCAAGTCCATGGGGCCAGATGCAATGCACCCAAGGGTGCTGAGGGAGTTAGCTCATGTGATTTCAGAGCCATTGGCCATTATCTTTGAAAGCTCGTGGCAACAGGGGGAGGTTCCTGATGACTGGAAAAAGGCAAATATAGTGCCCATCTTCAAGAAAGGGAAGAAAGAGGATCCAGGGAACTATAGGCTGGTCAGCCTCACCTCAATCCCTGGAAAAATCATTGAGCAGGTCCTCAAGGAATCCATTTTAAGGCACTTAAAAGAGAAGAAGGTGATCAGGAGCAGTCAACATGGATTCACCAAGGGCAAGTCATGCCTGACCAACCTGATTGCTTTCTATGAAGAGGTGCCTGGTTCTGTGGATGAGGGGAAAGCGGTGGACATTATACCTTGGCTTTAGCAAAGCTTTTGATTCGGTCTCCCACAGTATTCTTATCAGCAAGTTAAAAAAGTATGGGTTGGATGAATGGACTATAAAATGGAGAGAGAACTGGCTAGAGCAAAGGGCTCAATGAGTAGTGATCAATGGCTCCATGTCTAGCTGGCAGCAGGTCACCAGTGAAGTGCCCCAGGGGTCGGTCCTGGAGCCGGTTTAGTTCAACATCTTCATTAATGATCTGGAAGGGGGTAGATTGCACCCCCAGAAAGTTTGCAGATGACACTAAGCTAAGGGGAGTGGTAAATACCCTGGAAGGTAGGGACAGGATACAGAAGGACCTAGACAAATTGGAGGATTGGACCAAAAGAAATCTGATGAGGTTCAACAAGGACAAGTGCAGAGTCCTGCACTTAGGACAGAAGAATCCCATGCACAGCTACAGATTGGGGACCGGCGAGCTAGGTAGCAGTTCTGCAGAAAAGGACCTGGGGTTTACAGAGGATAAAAAGCTGGATATGAGTCCGCAGTGTGCCCTGGTTGCCAAGAAGGCTAATGGCATATTGGGCTGCATTGGTAAGAGCATTGTCAGCAGATCGCGGGAAGTGATGATTCCCCTCTATTCGGCATTGGTGAGGCTGCATTTGGAGTATTGTGCCCAGTTTTGGGGCCCCCCACTACAAAAAGGGTGGGGACAAGTTGAAGAGAGTCCAGCGGAGGGCAACAAAAATGATTAGGGGGCTGGAACACAAGATTTATGAGGAGAGGCTGAAAGAAGTAGGCCTGTTTAATCTGCAGAAGAGAAGAATGAGGGGGGATTTGATAGCAGCCTTTAACTACCTGAAAAGGGGTTCCAGGGAGGATGGAGCTAGGCTGTTTTCAGTGATGGCAGATGACGGAACAAGGAGCAACGGTCTCAAGTTGCAGTGGGGGAGGTCTAGGTTGGACATTAGGAAAAAGTTTTTCACTAGGAGGGTGGTGAACCCATTCGGATTACCTAGGGAGGTGGTGATATCTCCATCTTTAGAGGTTTTTAAGCTGCGGCTTGACAAAACCCTCGCCAAGATGATTTAGCTGAGGTTAGCCCTGCTTTGAGCAGGGGGTTGGATTAGATGACCTCCTGAGGTCCCTTCCAACTCTAATATTCTATGATTCTAACTCAGTCCAGGAGTCTTTCCCTCCCTTCCCACTATCTGCTCATGTGTATGTCTTCCTGACGTAGCTTTTACCATACCTGTTTTCGTAACCATGGCTATGAGGATAATGCTATATAAACACCTGAGATAGCTAATGTTTTTCAGTATCATGTATATATTTTTGTTTAAATGGGAAAAATATAGATGAGGAAACAACTAGAACTGGCTGGCTGAAGCTCAGAAGTTCTGTTCTGTAGGAAATTCTGACACTTCTAAAGTTTTGTTCCGAATCAGAATGAAAACTACAAATTACATTTTTTGATTTTTTTCTGAAATGGAAAAACAAAATCTTTCCATTTAATTCCTCTGAAACAAAACAGAGTGGCGGGCTGCCCCCTACTCCCACGGACTCATTGGGCAGATACCAACTTGCTGCCATGCAATGGAAACCCTCACAGCTTTAGCTGGAGCCAGAGCTCGAAGAGCTTGTAGACCTCATGGCCTTGGAGTACCCACATGGTGGGGCTGCCCTGCAGAATGGCCCCTGGAAACCCAGGCTCCCTAGCACCCCACCAAGCAAGCTGGCTGGAAACCTGACTGTTAGGAAGGGATGGATCCCTGCCTGTTTTTCAGTAGAAGTTTGGAACAGATGTTTCCACCAAACATTTTTGGTTTGACAAATTGGCAATTTGCAATTGGCAGATTTTGGTAATTATCCAGTTTAAACTCATTACGCTGTACAGATGGGAAATTATTCATGGAGTGTTGGTATTGTAGAAGTGGCGTTTCAGTTTGCCATGTTTTCATTCCTCTGTGTCTATTCTTCATGAATGTTCATTAGAGCAGTTTTGGTTGTATAGTGTCTGTGGAAAATGAATTTCCAATCTGTAGCCAAATGTAATTAACAAACTTTTGTTTCAGGTGGGACTGGAAATAGCATCTTCTTGCTTTTTCCAGACAACTTGCCCATGAAAGACATTCCCATTGTTTATCACTAGCACAAATGTCAGGTTGCAAATACTCAGTTTTCAAGTATGAGCATTTGTATGCCTAAATTAATCACTCTTCAATAATTTGCAGAGCACAGACTTAAAAGAAGTGTGTATAGCAGGTGAACTCCATCTTTACATCTGAGGAAACACTCACAGCAAGGTTTCCCTTTATTTTTTGAGCCCAGATACTGAGCTATTAATGCTCCTCCAATTCTGAGTGTGTCAGACTGCTGGTCTGGTTCTAGACACGCGTGACAGAAACCTCAGGGTTGCTTCAGCTTATGCTGGCTGTTCCAGCAGCTCCCTTTTCTGTGGCTATGTTTCCTATGCTTGAGTGCTTACCAGCTCTCCTGAGTAAAGAGATTCCCAAAGAGTCTGCTTTAAATGGAATTTACAGCATCTCTAGCTGCCAGAGGAGGAAAGAGATTCTGACCCATTTCCTCAAAAACACTTGTTTGATTGGTCTGCAGAAGGAAGAGCTTAATACTGGAATGGTGGAGATTTTCCTAAAGTTGTTGTTGTTGTGTGGGCGTTTTAAAGAGAGATTTTCTGCAATCTCAAAAATTAAGGGATGATTTTTTAATGAAAATTAGTGGTTTTATTTATTTAAGAACATCTACCTGCTACACATGGGAAGGTCTTTGAATGCTTTAAAGGCAACTGTGCTTGGCTCTTTCTAATTCAATCCTGAAGCTCTCATTCAAAGAGGGGGATGATGCAGCCTGACCAACACTGAAGTAAAGTAGGGAGAATGTTTTCGTTTTGAACATCCAATCCCCTAACTATTCCTTGAAAAAGTTATATTGCTATTAAAGAGACACTGCTGTTATCAGAGACTGGATGTCTGCTGCTCTGAGGAGATTTTTAGGAGCTATATATTATGCACACATACACATGGATGTGCACAGAAATACAATTGCTGGATTTGTGGAGTTGACTGTCTTGACAGAAAAGAGGTATGCATCACAAACTAGACTATGAAAAATTAAAGGCATGTACGGTAAAGCTGTTGACTCCATTAATGTTGTAGAATTACTCAATCTACATCTAACCAGTTTGAGCTATCATATCAATACCAAGATGAAAGGATAGTCCCCATCCTTCTAGTAACTAGCCTTGTGAACTCCTTTTAAAATCTGTCTTGGTGAATTACAAGGCTCTTATCATTTGCAGATCTTTTTAGAAAGCAGCCCCAGGTTACATGCATATTGGATTACTGCACATCAAAGAGATTAAAATAGGTGTGTTATAAAGATAAGATTTTTCTCCTGTGCTACTTGCTAGAAATTGCATTAAAAAGACCCTGCAGAGACATGGAAAAAAAGGGCTCAGAGGAACAAAACTAGAAGCAGCAGCTTATAGGAAATTTCAGGATGGCTGACAGATTTCTGACAATATTCACTGGTGCTTTGTTTCATGCTTTAATGTGTATTTTATATCTTTGTGAAAAAACATAAACTCAGGCATTACCATCTGAGAACAGAAACTTACACATTATCTACTCATTTTACAGTTTTGTGAAATTATAAAAAAAATATTGTGTAATTACCTTCTGATGCAAATTTCTCATGTACTCTCTGACAGACTTGCTTTGAATATATAGATGACCAGATCTCTTTAGATGTGCAAAACTTGAATGCATTCCATAAAATAATTTAGGGGAAAACTGTCCGTCTTTAGAACTCCATTTGTCTTGAACTTAAAGATTTCATCTGATCATATTGCTATCATTTGTTAGCACAGCAATAAGAGAACCTACAGTGTAACACAGGCTACACATAATTTCTGTACTTTCATAAGTCATTCCAAAGAGCTATGTGCACAAAAATCAAAACCAATTAAGGGCTGGTTTCAACTGCAGTTAAAAAGTAATAGAAAAGAAGCCAGTTCTGAACAAAACTTCACATTCATGACAGTCACATAGGTAGATAACTACCTCAAGACTGTTGCTGATTTAACAAGAATATGCACTCTTAAAAGGCTCTTCCACTACAAGTCGATAATCTAGTTCTTAAGAGTCAAAATATTATCTGATTCTGATTCCAGGAGCCTGAGAGCGACAATATTTGATAAGAGGGCTAAGAGATACTGAATAACTCTACTAGAGAGAGTGAGAAAAACACTAAGCAAAGTATGGACTGAGGCAGTCATAACTCAAAGGACATTCTGTACTTCAGTAGGTACTGTATACAGACTGAAAGATATCTATTTTGTCTGAAACTATCCGTCCATCCTGAGCTCCAGTTGCATCGGCAATTATTTTTTAGTCTATATACTGCCCATGTTAGTTAAATATTATCTTTTAAAGCATTATGTGAACTCAAATTGTTTAGGGTATTTTTCTTGTGCTTATTGCATCTGCCATTAACATCTTGTGACTAAGGAAATCCCATTATAGAGAAATAGAATGTAGTTAAGATGCACAAATGATCAGAAATAAACTGGAAGTTAAGTGTCCACAGAAGATGACATTTTGGTCTTCCCCAAAACATGGTTATGAACCAAAATTCAGTGCAGGATTAATGTTAAAAGTCAAAAATGAATGGAAAGCCTGTAAAGTACTGAGGCCAGATTCTCCCTGGCCTCCATGTTGGTGCATGATAGTGTAGGAGACAGCGGGAAGAACTTCACCTCTATCACCCCCATCCCACACACTGTTATCTCTATGCATACACTTTTGCAAGGCCTCTGTAAGAGACAGGAGAGCTGTGTTCAAAGGAGCTTGTGGACTTCATCCATGCTCCATACAAGGGATCATGACACCCAAAGGGAGGTAAGACCAAATGAGACCGTTTTCCACCTGCTTATGCACCAAACCGAGGTGGCTGGCCATGAAGGATGGATAAACTGCACTCTGTAAAGGTGTATAGAGGTTGGCTTGGCACACAGCTTCTGTATGCCTCGTAGCTCCAGGAGGCATTTTGCCTCATAATATCCCTTCAGTGGTGATAGTCTTTTTGTGTATACCTCACCCAGGCACCCTGTGGGCTCAGCTTTCAGGTCGCAATGAAACATGTTACAATTCGGGGTTAACTGCACTTTTAACCTCTCTCAGTTCTCAGAGTGCACCCCTGAAGATGAGGCCTCTTGCCTTCACCTATCCTGGGGTGGAATCCTGTGATCCTCCCACCCGCAGACTGAGTCCCCAGGCCACAAGCCCTGCAAGTCTTCCATCTGGGAGCTGTGACCAGTAGTAAAAGTAGTGACCAGACAACTACAATTTGGCTTGTCTACAGTAGGATTTTAAATACACTCTAGTTAACGTGTTAGCTAATACATTAAAAATGTATCCTTTTTGCTAACTAAGAGAAGGCCTCCATTTGCCTATTGCATGGCAGTGTTGATCAACAGTTTGTGGAATCTTGGGGTGGTGGTGTCCAATCTGTGTGTGTTCTGTCGTTGGAAGACATTATCTAGGGCCCTCAATATGATTCCTAACAGAAGTACAAAACACTTTGCTGAAAAGGAAGTATACAGTTTTATAAAAATCCAGCGTTTTGTTGATATTCCAATTTTCAGGATCTTCAATATATGTAATCTTCTACCCCCTGTATTCACTTTCATGCCACCATTAGTTACATATAGTTAATTTCCTATAGAAGTGGCAGCCCTTCTTCATTGTCAAGGTTAACCAGAAGTATTTAAATTTCTCAAATCTCTGCTAATCTTTATCTTAATTTAGTAACTAAATTCTCCAGTTTTTGTTTTTTGTGTGTAACAGCCTCTCATTGTAAAAGGACAGGATTTGTGCTTGTAGTGGCTTTTCTTCACATGATGGAGTACATGAAACATTGAACATGCTGATTACTGGCTAAAAATATCCTTTCATTTCATCTGATATCATATAATGGCAAGGCTTTGAAAGCTCCAATGCCATTATGCTGGGGTGAGTTACTTTCCTCTCCTTTGAAGTGTCCTTAATGTTGTATCTCAGCAATGTTGCTTTGCTTCCTTATTTAGTAGTGTACTAATACTGAAGGGGAAAAAGTGTCTAGTTATGACTGGCCCATGTGCACGTGTCCTCTGGCTATTTTATCTTAGAATTACCGTCATCTACCCATTTTGTACTACCACAAAGGTTTAGGCCAAATTTTTAAAAGCAGCCTCTGAAATTCTGTGTCTACTCTCTTTATCCCAGCCCTAGAATGGCTGTGCAATATGATAGGCAGCTCTTGGCTGTATACGTCCCTGCTTTGGGTGTGTGAACACAGGATGGAGACTAGGGTTTAGCTTAACTTTACCTCTACATTGAGATGGCAGCTCTTGAACACTGCTGGCTCTGTTTCTTAGGGTATATTAAGGAATGAGGTTTAGTGACCAGGGGTGGGGTGGGGTGTGGAATATAGAAGAATGATGGACTCTCCTCTACGTAGGAGCTAACATTAAGACAAGACCTAAAACAAATGCTTCCCAAAGTGACTTTGCATAACAAACTAACAATAACCAGATGACAGCCTTTGAACAGTACAGAGCTCTAAAAGTCACTGCCAAACAAAGATCCTCTTTCTTATTTTGCTACAGACACCTTTATCCCTGGTGTAATTTAATTGGCCTCATCTACAACTGATTTACACTGAGCTAAGATATCAACCTCAGCCTCACAAAAACAGAAATAATTTCACTTTTGAAAATTCTACTTACTATCTGTTTCTCTTATTTCTCTTTCCTCAGATGTTGCTTTAATTATGAGATTTCTGTTTCAGAAAAATAAAGCATGTGATCTTTATTCTTTAAATCTGCATCAGCTCCTGCCACTTATTCCATCCTTACTCAAAAAAGTAGTGCCTGGAATAGATAAATATGCACCCCAGTGATGATGAATTGTCTCAATTAGGGAATTTTGGTTTCAATCAGGGAATATAGACAAAGATCAGATGAACTAACAAAAATGAAGATTCTTCTTTTAGGCTTATATCTCTTGAAATACATTGCAAAAGAAGAGAATTGCAAAATGTCAGTAGTCCAGAATCCCAAATTGAATGCTTTAAAAAGTTTTCCAGACCTTGCTGGCTTTTTAATTTCTTAGTTAACTAAGTTTTCTCTACACTTCTAGTAGTATTCCTTGGAAATGAATGCATGCAAACTTTGGACTTGATTTTACAGTAGAATTCAGTTTTAAATAACACATCCTCCTGAAGAGCCAGAACTGAATTTGTACATGAAGGTCCCAGTGGCAGTAAATTCACATACTATCATCTTTCTTTACATTGTAGCATATGGCTAAAGTAACGAGTTGGTGGCTTTTTTTCTTAAATTGGCATTTACCATCCCATACAGATCACCCATTTCCTATTGCAAGTATTGAGGAAAGCTACTACTCAGCTTTAGTATCTTAGCTAGCACTATCCGTGTATGGAGATTCATGACCCATGTCATATGGTCACAAACCCATGTTCTGATCATAGCATTGACTTGGTGTGGTTGATGGGCAAATCACTTCACTACTACTTCTTGTTTTTTAATTTCCCCTGTAAAATTTATCCCTGTAAAATAGGGAAAACAACAAACATCTTTCAAAAAAACCAAAACAAACTTTGAGATTGACTTTGCTTGACTAAGTAGTTAATGACTGTTGGCAAATACTGGCTTTTTTTATTGATGACCCCTATAGCACTGATTGAATATTACTGTGTAAAGAATTGTAGGGTGTCTTTCTGTCTCCACTGAAGACAGGTGGCGTTTTTTCTAACTTTGCTGGAGCTTGGATTTTACCCCAGAGTGTCTTCGAGACCGCTTTCTAGTTAGAGCTTAGTTGAATAATGTCTCTACTGGGAGTACATTTTTTTTTCTTTCAAAAGTGGTGGGCCCGAGCTCTATTAATTTCAAAGATATTGCAGCACAGGTGAAAGTGCCACTCTGTACAGTAACTTAGCCTTTCTTGCATATGTTGATGTGAAGGGAGTGTGATGTGATGAAGTAGTTCCATATTCTGCCATCTAAAAATATGCATTCTAGTTGGTTTAGTCCTACCATTGGGCAGTCAAATTCTTCTCTTTCTAACCTATTTTAAAGAGAATGGGAAGCTTTGCCATTTTTATATTTCAGACATTATGGAATTCTTTTCTACTTTACAGGAGTCATGTACATGAATGTCATCCTTTTTCATTAAGGACAGAATAATTATAAAGAGAAAAGCAGGTGTTGCAGTCACGCTTAATGCCTAAGGAGTTATAGGTCTGCTAGCAAAGTGGGGGACCTTTGGTTCAATACTGAGCATGCCTGACAATCACAGTCTGCTTTGATAAATGATTTAGTATGCTGAAATGCACATTGCTTAAAGCGTCTATGGTTGACTAGCATTTTTAGGGCCGTATATCAAGGGATTAAGGAAGAGTCATTCTTATCATAGTTAACTGCCTTTTTCTAAAGAGTTCTTTTAATTCCTTCCACAATTAGAAAATAGCAATGTTCTGAACTCATTTTAATCTGTTTATCTGTCCTGTAACTTTGTCTGTTTTTGTACAGTTGATTATATATTTCTCTGAATAAATTCCAATTTGAAGGTTACTGAAAACAGAAGGGGGAACCTAAACTTGTCACAGCATTAAATTAAGGACAACCAAGTATGACTCTTACATGAATAATATATATGCAGTATCAACTAGTAAAAGCAATCAAACAATGAAATTGTGAAACTTTTGGTGTATAACTTAAGAATTAATCTTTTGTCATTAATATGGCATGGGGTTATAACTTATAACCAGAGGAACTGGCTCAATCTAATTTTCAGAACAGTGGTGGTTTTGCTAGCTATCAATGCAGAATCTCAGCAGGTAATTAACTGACAGTACATTTGGTGAAAAAGGCTTTGAGCGTCCGTAGCTTTAAGAGCAAGGGCTAAAAGGAACTTCTGAAACCAAAAAGTCTCATTGTATCTGGGTTGTTTAAAAACCTCACATATTAATAAACAACCTGGTGCAGTGCTTAAAGACACACATGTGACAATTGTGTAAAATTATTTGATTAGCAAGTTTGCATCTTTTTTTCTTTCAAATTTCAAACTAATTCTATGATTGAACTGTAAACAGAACCAGGTATTTCACTTTGTTAAATACAAAGCTAGAATTCAGTCAAGTGCCAAACTGAGAGCTCAGCTTGAATAGACTTAAGTGGGAGGAGGAACCAGGGACTTTAATTTGTCTAGCTTTCAATTATAAACAACATTCCATTTTTTGGTATGCCAAAAGCCTTCTTTCACGTTTGCTGTAGCACACAGATATGATGTTTGAAAATTGCTAAGTTTCTCAGCCTTGTTAAGCTTTTATAATCACCCTGGAGATGCTTTCAAAGTTAGATGGCATACACTGATCATGAACTCAGTCATTACCTTAAAAGGTAACAAATTTCAATGTTCAGCATTGTCAGCAGATTGTCAGGTACGTAGGGCTTGATCCCATGCCCAGTGAAGTCAACAGGAGCCTTTCTGATTACTTCAGTAGCATGGACCTGATCCAATGTCTACTTTGATCTCCTCCTTTTTATCCCGAGCATCTTTGCAGAGAAAGGGAGCGGTTTTGTCGCTTGTTCCTCAAGTGTTTCCCTACATACATTGTCGTCGCCCTCCCCCCGCCCCCTTCTTAGCCACTGGTCAACTTCTAGGTCAGACTGACTTTGCTTCTGTCTACATTATTTTCTTTGGCAATGCTATCCTCTGTTTTGTCTTCCATACTGGTCCCCACCATCATAATCTTTGGATTTATAACCAATCCCATACCCTGATTTCACATCCTATTCCCCCTAAATTCTTTTTCTCTTAAAATCATTCCATTTAATACCTGAGAAGTCTTCAAAAGACAACATCTCTACTACTTCCAGACTTCCTAGGTCTGTTTCGTTTAACCATAGAGTAATGCTGTTAGTAAACTGGTTTGATGCATTTCCACTGGTTTGATGCCAAAGTGGAACACTTCTTGTAAAACAAGGGGATGTGGAATCATAATTGCCTTACATCATGTTCTTAAACTGGCTATTAAGAATTAGATGAGCTTGGGGGCATGACACTTGATCTAGAGTTAAAATCCTTTGTTTATGCAGACGACACATAATACAATTGACAGATGTTTGCATCGATGATTTTCTTCACTACCTTGGAAAATTGGTATAGTCAAGTTGGACTTGCGAGTACTACAGCTTCTTGGCATTTATTGTATCTTGAAAAAGGACAATGGATAGTGTTGAAATGCAGGAGTAATGAAGTCATAGAACAAGTAGAATCATAGAACAAGTGTACTTAGGAAGCTTGATCAGTTCCAATGGTTCCATCAAAGAGGGAGATGTGCCTTAGCCACAACTGCTGCTCAGAAATTGACAAGATTATGACTGAAAATATTGTTTTGGTCTCTAATTTTGTTAAATGATAGTGGCATTGCATTTAAACTTCTGAGAATTGATTAAATTCTTACTTGGTTTTTGATGATGTAATTATTAAACACTTCATGTCCTCACAGACAGACGTTACTCCTCTCTAACCATTTACTTTTGGATGCATTTCTCATACTTATTTCCATAAGTATTCTGTGGCTTTCCAATGTCTTTGTCCCTGATATTTTGCTTCTCATAATTCATTTTGGTGTTGAGTGTGCTGCTGCTCTGCGTTTTGATAATAACTATTTAAACCTCCCCTCCAGGTATTCTTTCTATACACTGACCTAAACGTGTATACTGGATTGTACGATACTGCTTTTCCACTCTACAGTGCCCTGAATTTTTGGGTAAATAGTAACTGAAATTATACTAACACACTTCCTTATCTGATAGTAATGTACACTTTGGGCCAAATATGACTGTTTGAAAAAGTGGGATCTTTTTCATCTTAAGGTTTTGAGAAACGTACACTTAAATTTACCCATGCTGTCTTTTGAAAGAGAGAGAAGGGCTTGTCTGCACTGAAAAGTTACATTGGCGTAGCTGTCTCTTTTGGTTGTGAAAAATCTACACCAATAGTTAAGATGGTCTATGCCAGGATTTAGATCATGCTGGGTCAACACAAAAAAATCTTCCATCAACCTAGGCATCTCACAGAGGTGGATTAGCTACAGTGACAGGAAGGACCTCTCCATCACTGTAATGTCTATGCTGAAGCACTATAGTGACACAGTTGCTGCAACTGTGCCACTATAGCAATTCAATGTAGACATAGCCTAAGAAAAACAGAGGGAGGCTTCTCGTATCAAATGAGAGATTACAACCTAGGAAACCAATATTTGATTCAACACCTGTATTTGTTTATATTGCAGCACACAAACGTGAGGGACAAACTGCATCATACCCACTATGCAATTAAAGTGTCTGCGGAATAGTTAAAAGCATCATTTTGGTGGTATGACAACGTTTTATAATAGAAATGAGGCCTTTGAGTATGGCTGTGGTCTGAAAAAGAGACTGGAAAATGGCAAAGTTTATTCAATAGATCTGTGCCTTCATTTCACTCACGTGGATCTGCTTATTTGGTGATGAAGGCTTGGTCTACACTTACTGGCAAATTCAGAGTCTGCATAGCTTGAGTGTGTGCTGGAATTCATTCCTCTTTTGTATTGTCAACAGAATTTCAATCATTTACACCTTTGAAAACCTGTTTAAGGGGATTACAGTAGTATGAGCAGGACATCTCCAAAAACAATGAGACTGCATAGTTCAAACTGATGGTTTCCTTTGGCCTAAAGCACTCTCAATATTGCTGATATATGAAAAGGGGCAAAACCAACTTGATTTGCAGATTGAATATTGCATTTACAGGGCTGGCAGTAAGATGATGTATGTTTTTATTTGTAAAATGAGTGTGTTTGTTTGATATGGAAATCACTGATATTCAATACACTTATTCCTACTTTTATTTTTTTGACCTGCAATGTAAAAGTCGGTGGTAAGACCAAAAGAGCATTTATCAATAAGTAGGTATAATAGACCATTAGAAGATACATTAATTATCTTTGATGTGGTTCACCTGATAATTGTGTGGCAGTATGAAGAGGAGAAAGGAAATGAAAAAATATAATAAAATACTGAAAAAAGAGAACTTTCTTTAATACAGCTTTCATTCAAATGCATCACACATCATAAATGACTATATTTTAAAATAAAGGTAAACTCTGTAATCTATGCATGCTGCAATGTCTGTAGATAAGAAATGAGAGATGAAATCCAGTGGGAAGAGGCTTAAAGATGTAGAATATTATGATGAGCAGAAGGGAAATTTTGTACTGAACAGAACAGTGGAGAAGGGAGATGGAAGGCAGAGTGAAATCAATGGTTGTTTTGGGGTAAGTAATATGAGAGAAATTTTTCCCCAAGAATTTCAGAAGAAATGGAAGAGTGGAGAGTGGAAATGATTGTTTGAAACCAAAAGCCATGGAGATATTGTTGAGGAAGGCAGCAGCCAGAGATCAGTGGGCAACATGAATCTGCTTGCGATGCTGTGGAGAACAAGGGGTGCAAAATAGGCAGAGACCTCACAAGTGGATTTGAACTGAGCAAAGGAATCCCGCTCAACCTCTTCCCCCCCCCCCCAAAAAAAAGGATAAAGCTGGGCAAGTCAAATGAAAGGGAAATGGACTGAGGTAGTTGGAGTCCAAGTTCTTGGGGGCAACGTGACTGGCCAAGTTGGAAGAAATAATGTTGGTTGTAATGATCTCTGTCAGAAACTAGAACACAACTCTAATTTGAAGGTGGTCTGCAAAGGAATTTTGTAGAAAGAGGGATGATCAAACCATTCTCCACTCACAAGAACCACATTATCACACCTCAGGTTCTGCTGAATAAGCTCCCTCTTCCTATAGCTCACCATCAGCCTCTTTTCCAAACATAGTATTTAGAATAGATTGAGCTGCTTATGCTAAAACTACTTTCCAAGAGTCATTCGCCAGAATAAAAAATTTAAATTATGATTTGAATATCAATTTTTCACTACTGAGAGGATTTCAGATTAATAATATATGAACTTGTAACATAGCCACAGGAGTTGGTGCATGCTGACCTGTTACGTGCCAGGTGTATTAATCTCATTTGTAGTGCTTATGACAAGTGACTGGCACCTGGAAATAAAGTTGTCTGTCATCAGCACCTATGCGATCAAAAATGGATGTTTTTATGGGCTTGGGGAGGACATTTTTTTTTTAAAGTAAATGCTATTTTCTTTTAAAAACTAAACTTCTTTGTAATTATGATAACCCATGTTAAGGCCTAAATTTACTATAATCTGTTAAAATTGTGTAAATTTGATTTAAAAAAAAAAATCAAGCAATACATGTTTGCTGCCAAAGTTTTTAAACAAAGCCAAACCACTAAATTGTGGAAGTTGCTGGACAGACCACTGCAGTGGGACTGGGATCCCTCCGGTCCTGGAGGACCTGCTGCCCTAATAGTGGGAGCAGGTAGAATGTACTTTGTGGCTGAAGTGGGCGAAAAAACAAAAACTCTGTTAATTTGCAGGAAAACACCATAAAACTTTTAACTGAGGGTTAGAAAGAGATTTGATGTCTACTATAACGGGAGCTTAAAGTAGGGGTTTTTTTACATGGTTTAAACAAGATGTATTCTTTTAATGGTAAAAATTGTCGTGTGTGTGAGTAAAATCTATGTATGCTGAATGACCGTTTTTGTTTTTGTTTTTAGTAGCATGAGGTAATCTGTCTTGCGGGGATCTAAAGTTTTTGTGGATGGGAATGAGATAAAAATGTAAAAAACAGTGTGGGAGTGGATGGCCACGGATATTGCAGGGACAGCAGCAGGATTAAAAAAAATAGTTTGACACAGGGCTCTTTAGCTAGGTAAACCTCTGGAACCGGAGTTTGTTAAAGTTTTTGACAGCACTAGTCTCTTTGACAGACTCAGAGTATTTTTTTTTTCATTTCACTGTGTTCATTTAGTTCAGTTTCATGACTAGTTCGTTCCAAGATGAAATCTTGAGTGGAAGCTGAAAAAGTAGGAAAGATGGTTTTCCTCTCTTAATCTGTGAATTAAAAACCAAGCTGTGGAGAATTGAGATTTATTAACTCCAAAATTTTGAAGGACAAGATGAGCAAAAACCATCAGTTCAATTCACCAAGTACAGTGTTTTAAATGTAAAATATGTTTTGATAAACTTATTTTTTTCTTAAGTATCCAGCACTTAAGGTAATTTTATTTAATTAAAAATCTTTAAAGTGCTGGTTTTGTTCATTTTTACTCCAATGTCCATCCAAATCCATCTTGACATAAACAAGTTAAAAGAATCAGATAGCAAGTGTGAAAAATGGGGACAGGGTGGACAATTTGTGTTTATATAAGACAAAATCCCAAATATCAGGACTGTGCCTATAAAATCAGAACATCTGGTCACGGAGGTACATGGAAAATGGTGGATGACATTTCTAAATATAAAAGTTAAGAATCAGAATAAATGTATCCTCCTGGCTGGGAGGGGAAAAGTACCAAATTATACCCATAAATGGGAATCAACCTTTCCTTAGGAAAATACAAATAAGTGCAAAACAAGATTAAAATCATGTTGTCACTTTATTTTTAAATGAAGGTTTCCTGCTTGCTGATTTAAATCATGATTAAAATTGGTGATTTAAATCCAGCACACCCTGTGTATTACTCAACTAAGCAAGAACTTCATTAGGACAATACTACTTCAAGACTAGTTTCTAGCATTTACTAGAATGCACCAAAGAAAGCTAAATTGAATCTACAAACTGCTGCAGGGCACTTAGTCCACTTCGCTACTGCCATCTGGACTGGTCCTGCCACATGGAATGTGCACATGGCACTAACAACTGCCTGCGTTCTGTCCCTGTTTGAACTAGCTATGGGTTCTTCACATGGTACCATAGCAGCAGCTGCAGGAGTAGTCACATACAAGTTCTCACGTTGTAAACATGCAGCCAAATGGTCTGTGGAGCAGTATTTGCCACATTCTGAGTCCTCTTTTTTGGCTACTGGCCTGGAGAATATTTATAGATGTATCGTCATTTAGCGGAATAAGATAAGCATGAGCAATCACCTATTGCTGATGACACAACAGCAGCATAATTATTGGAGAGCCAAATAAAAATACAATTAAATTTGATGGTCTCACAAATGATGTGTCATCTGGTAAAATATTTAATACCGTGAATGATGTAGTCTCATTATGCAAGTCATACTTAAATACAGAAGGATACACGCCCAGCCTTGCACAGATATAGGCAAGAAGACGACATAACCACATCTAGCTTTTTTCCTGCCCAATCCTTTGCAGCCAGAAGCAGGGACAGGAAAATCCCAGTCCGCATCAGGGAGCGCAAAGACTGTGCAGATCTTTGGCCTGTTGTGGTCCCAGGCTCTTAAATGCTGCTCCACCTCCACACCAGCAAACAGAACTAGATCATGGGATAAGGGAAAGGCTGCACATGGTGAGATTTAGTAACAGCCATGCTTCCCTTCTGTTCTGGAGACATTGTGCTTGACTCTGGCACAATGCTGCTAGGAGCTCCAGTAGGAAGTCCATGTCTGATCCTGCCCTGTGCAGACAGTGAATCGCACGCCGGAATCTGACAGTCCTTAGAGAAGCTGGCCTTCAGTATGGATGCAGAATTGTCTTACCTAATGAAAACGAAGAGTGGTAATAAATTGTCAAAATGGAAATTGGAATGAAGTGGGGCTCCAAGAGATAAGCACCAAAATCATTGTTTGTAAGGTTTACAAATTACTTAAGAAGTGGTCAATCTCCCTTAACCAATTGCTTGCCACTGCAGGTCCTCGGGCATTGGTGCACCTCAGTCCCTTCTGTTCTGTCTTTGGCGCACACAATTTTAGTTTCCCACTAAGCCATAGCTCCTTTCTGGTGAACATCAGTTGTGGTGTGTGGATGCGGGGTGATGGCCTACATATGAAATCAGACTATATCTGCTGATCTCTTCTGGCCATAACTTTGAGTTTATAAGTTCGTTCAACCCACTTACTTAAATATACTTAATGCTTAAATACACTTAGAGGACAAAGTATTAGCTAGACCATCCCTGAAAGGTGTTTCTCCAACCTGTTCTTAAAATCCTCCAGTGATGGAGATTCCACAACCTCCCTAAATAATTGGTTTCTGTGCTAAATAGAGCTAACATTCTCCTTTTTGCTTTCTGGAACCGTATCAATTAAAGGGACAAGACCGTTTCTTCATCAGCACAGCATAGATGTGTATCTCCCACTCACAGTAAGCCTTCTTTGTGTTGACATGCACTGTTTGTACAACTCCTTTGCCATGGAACGTTTTCACAACACAGGTAGTTTCATTAACACTTTCCACAACTTCAGAGGGTCCATTCCAAATGTCTTGCATTTTATTCTTTCTCATAGGATCTAGCACAAGCACCATATCTCCTATTTCACACGCTTTCTCCTCAGCATGTTTATCAGACCATGCCTTCTGAGCGTCCTGGTTTTTCTTCAGATTTTGCTGAACCAAATCCATCATATTTTGCAAATTTTCCTTAAACTGAGACACTACTCCACCACCAGCTGCTCTGTCTCCTCAGCATTATCTTTCAAAGAATCATGAATAAGATCTAGGGGTCCCCTAACTTGTCTTCCGTAGAGCAGTTCAAAGGGAGCAAACCCAGTAGATTCTTGGGGTATGTTCCTGTATACATATAACAGATATGGCAGCAGAACATTCTAGTCATTCTGATGCTTGTCCAGATCCATTTTCAGTGTAGATTTCAAGGTCCATTAAACCTATCAACCGGACTATTGGTTTGTGGGAGTTAGGAGCATCTTTTAGGAGCTTTACCTATTTCCCATAATTGCTTAAAACAGCAGACATAAATTTAGACCCATGGTCAGACAATGTTTCTCTGGGAAAACCCACTTTTCTAAAAATAGCAAACAGTGCTGTTGCCATTGTCTCCGCATCCATATTAGACAACGCGGCAACATTAGGGTGCCTGGACGCAAAATCTACCAAAACAAGAATGTACTTTTCTTCCATTCCTGGAATGTCCAACAATATCCACAGACACTCTGGCAAATGACTCCCCAGTAGTCAGTAAAGGCTGGAGGGGAGCGCCTTCCTAGGTCTCTTTAACCCTTTGTGCTTCTGGCACAAGTCACAGCTCCTGCAGTAATCCCTCACTATTCCAAGATGAGGCCAGTAGAAACGTTTCATTGTACAGAAAGGAAAAGACTTATCACTATAATTTGACATGGTTACCAGAAAGCAAAGGTTCTTTTCTTTGTAAAAATATATACCTTGTGATCGCTCGGTCATTCGTGTAAGGTTGATTGTACCAGGAACTTGAATACGAACATGATGTATTGGAGAATGACTTCAGCGTCTGAAAATAAACTATCAAAAAGAAGAATGACCTCTCCATAAATGCAGTTAACAGAAGCTCACGAGGAGCAAAGCACAGGAAGCTAAATGTATGCATTATAAACTTGGCATGCTGGCTCACCTGCTGACAGCCTGCTTGACACTGGTTTTGTTTTGGTTTTTTAAATGTACGTTGACAATCAGATTCAAGAGATGAAATTCCCTGCACACAAGTAGAGGGGGTAAAAACTATAATACTACTTATACCATTGCAGGACAGCTGAGGAGGTATTTCATGTCAAGTTCTCCTTTTTTCAGGTGCATTTCACTTCCCTGAATGATTTATGCTTTGGTCTGAAATTTTTGTTTTTGCCCCCCCACCTTGCTCCGCAACACAAGGGGGAGTGTTTGTCACCATGAAGTACTATTCTAATTATTGTATAATCATTTAAATGTTGCTGTCCACCCTTTAAAGTGTTCTCGAGTACACAAATAGCTTTTATTAAAACAAAGAGAAGAATTTTGGGCTCAATCCTCAGAAGAGCTGAGCTCACTTGATAAAGCTGTGGGGAGGAGGACCTAATCCACCTGTAGGCCTTTGCCAATACTGGACTCTCCAGGGTCAAAATGATATCTGACACAAGCCAGAGCATCTTGTCAGTATTCAAACTGTCACTGGCCAGAAAGGCTGCCTGCTATTTGGGGATTTGTGCAGCACATCAAGCTGTGGCTCTTTTCACATCCTCTCCCTTGCCTAGAATGTCTCCTTCCTACCATCTGCTGGGCCCCATGCAACCTTGTCCTGAGGGCTACTCTGGCTACTTCATGCCAACCCATTCTCCTGCTTTTAAAAGTTCAAATGTGGTATGTAGACATTCCTCCTTGGTGAGGAATTAATAACTTCCCTTAAAGAATAAAGTGCTTTATGGAGGGCCAAATTCACCAAGGCCCGACATGCAGAGTTCCTGGGCATGTATGAGGTTGCTATATGAGAATTGCCCCCAACCCGCCTAGTTGTGAAGCAGGTACAAAGCTACCCCATTTCCAGTAGTGTACACCTGAGGCTGCAATAAGCCCCCATAGTGATTATGACCCCTTTGTGGGAGTGGAGAGAGTGAGGATGGCAGGATCCAAACCACAATATATCCCCTGGGGTCTGCCCCAATTGCTTCTTCAGAGACTTACTCTGTCTCATGTACATGGCTCCCAGTATCTTGCTCCATTTTCTCTACTGTGGAGCTGCAGTGCTATTAGAGGAGCATCCAATGCCATTGAGGCATGGGCATAGAACTGTTGGGCAGGAAGGGACCTTGAGAATCCCCTGGACTGAGGGTAGGACCAACTATACCTGGACCATCTCTAACAGGTATTTTGTCCAATCTGTTCTTAAAAACCTCCTGTAACAGGAATTCCACAATCTTTGCTGGAAGCCTTTTTCAAAGCTTAACTACCCTTATTAAATTTTTCCTAATATCTAATATAAATTTCCCTAGCCAATTACTGCTTTTCCCACCATCAGTAGACATGGAGAACAATTGAGCACTGTCCTCCTGTAACATTTGAAGGTTGTTGTCAGGTTCCCTCCTCAGTCTTCTTTTCTCTAAACATGGCCAGTTTTTAAAAAAAAGTTCTCATAGGTCAGGATTTCTAAAAAATGTATCATTTTTGTTGCTGTCCCTTGGAGACTCTCCAGTTTATACATGGCTTTCCTGAAGTGTAATATCCAGAGCAGGACCCAGGACAGACCCCTGTGGGATCCCACTAGATATACAACCTATCCCCCAGTTTGACTAGTGAACCATTGATAATTCTTTGAGTAGTGTCTTTCAACCAGTTATTCTCTCACCTCATACTAATTGCATGTTGGCCATTTTTTCTCATTTTGCTTATAAGAATGGCATACGGGATTGTCAAAAATCTTATTGAAATCAAGAAATACCCTCTCTTCCCCCCCATCCACTAGCCAGTAACCCAGTCAAAGAAGGAAATTAGGCTGGTCTGGCATGATTTGTTCTTTACAAATCCATGCTGGCTACTATTTATAACCTATTATCCTCTAGATGCTTACAAATGGTTGTTTAACTTGTTCCAATATCTTTCCAGGTATCAAAATTAAGCTGATTAGCCTCTTTTTTTTTTTTTAAAGTTAGGTACTATGTTTGGCCTTCTCCAGTCTTTTGGGACCTCACCTGTACTCCTGATTATGCACTGACCCTGCATATCTAATCAGGTCCCTATGACCTGTTTCTCTGCATAGAGGTGCTCTTTCCTGTGTTTTTCCCCAGTTGTCTCTTGGCTGTAAGTTTTGCTGAATTTAAGACTTGTCCCAGGGCCAAAACATCACCCTTATTCCATATAGAAATTTATAAACATATAAGCACCAAGGCCAGGCCAAAAATCAGCAGTCAGCATATAAACATTTTTCAATATCTCTTAGAGAAACTGCAAGCTCTCCTGAACTCCTGTTTCCCATAGATTTTCTTCCCATGGGATCTTAGCTACCAGTTCTCTCAATTTGTTAGTTTGTTCTTTTGAGGTCCATTATCCATATTCTGCTGCTCTCACTCCTTCCTTTTCCTTAGAATCATGAAATCATCATATCATGATCACTTTGACTGAAATTGTCTTCAGCCTTCATATTGGCAACCAATTACTCTCTGTTCATCAGAATCAAATATAAAATGGGTATCCCCCTGGTTACTTCTGCCACCTTCTGAAACAGATTCCAAGAACTTATTGGATGTGTTGTGTTGTGGCATGTTACTTTTCCAACAGATGACTGGGTAGGTAAAGTCCCTCATCACTACCAGGTCCTGTGTTTTTACCCACAGACTTTCAACTGGTCTGCCTCCCACCTCAGAACAAGTGTATAATTCTTGATGTATAATGGAACACTTTTCTTTTTTCCCAGCCTGTCCTTCCTGAACAAGCTATATCTCTGTATGCCAACATTCCAGTTAGGAGACTTAGCTTTCCAAGTCTTTGAAGCCATTTACCATAATTTAGCTTGTAAACTAATACTTCCATTTCTTTCCTTTTTTTATTCCCCATAGTCCTTGCATTTCTATATAGGCATCTAAGATGTTAAGCAGATTCCCCCATTCTTATCTCCTCTTGCGGCTTTTCTCACGCCAAGCATCAAGTTCTCTGCTAAGGTCACCTTTTTTATACCTACATGTGGGCTTTTGTCACCTGCCCCCTTTAAAACTAATTTAAAGCCCTCTTTGCTAGGTTGGCGAGTCAGTAGGCAAAGATGCTCTTTCCCTTCTTGATCAATTGGACCCCATCTCTTCCTAGCAGCCCTCCTTCCTGCAATAGCATCTCATCATAGAGCAAGCTGTAGCTCTCCTGTTAATGCCATCTGCAAGATACATATGTCCCTGCTTGAGCTCTTACCCTCAGTCAGGAGGATGAATGAGAACACAACCTATGTTCCTTGACCCTTTCTCCCAGAGCCTTATAGTCATTGCATATCTGATCAGGGTTGTACCTGTCAGTATCTTTAGTGCCCAAATGGATGAGCAGCATGGGGATAGTGGTAAGAGGGACATCATGTTTTCCATAACATCTTGGAGGTGGGCTCCAGACAGGCAACGCAACTCCTGGAACATTGTGCAAGGTCAACAGATAGATAGATGCCACTCTGCCCCTCAGGGACTCCAGAAGTACCATCCCCTTGTATCTCCTCCTCCTTAGGTGTGGTGGCCATGCTTCTCCCAGCCTGAGGGATGAGGTGATTCCACCTCCTCAACCATCGGATTCTCTCCTCACCTCCTTTGTCAGTATGTTATACTGGTTCTTAATTGTGATGGACAGGGCACCTGGGTGGGTGGGGGATAGTGGAGGATTGTCTACTACCTGAGATGACCAGAAGCCAGTCTCCTTCCCATAAAGCACACGTTTTCCTTCCTCTTCTGGTGCTGCTATAGTGGGCTAGCTGCCTCTATTCTGGATGTCTCCATATGCATCCTGCTGGTGAAGTCTTTGTGCTGCTGTATGCAATGCAGCAAGTCACCTCATTCTGAAGCTTTCTGCTTCCTGAGGGACTCCACCAACAGACACCTCTCACACAGGGTGGCTTCCCCCTTCCTGGCTTTATTTGGCAGGGAGGTGCAGGCCGAATTCTCAGAAAGTCAAGATGAAGACTTGTGTAGAAGTCTCCAAGGTTAAGATGCCTGTCTGTTCAATTCCCCACAGATGCAGGCAGAAGAGCTAACAGTGGTATTGGTGACATGCCTCTTCCTCCCATCTCGGGTTTCTCCTTGTAGAGTACCTACAAGGTAGGTTGTGTATCTGCCTTCTTCTGCTGTTGAACTCAGTTGGCTAACTCCATTAGTCTTGCAGCTGCCTTCATCTTGACTTCCTCGTGAATGCAGCAGTCCAGTTATGTTGGAGCATGAATGCATCTGGTTATCCATATGTTTTAATAAGGCATTTAAATCTTAAAAGTGGTACTGTAAAACAATTCTGCAGTGCAAATTAATGGAAAATTAATTAAGCCAATACATACATGCAATACTCTAGCACATGGCACCAAAATTTGCAGCCGGGCCTCTAAGTTGTGCAGTATTGCCGCAGTGAATTCTGCAGCAACCTCAGTTAAATTCCTACATTTAAATAAGGTTCAGTAGTTCTCCCCTCACAGCTTCTTTATCCTGCCTTTCTCTGGAGTATATGAGAATGAGTCAAAAGCCATATTTCTACTTGCACAGCTGGCATTGATAACAGATTATCAAAAACACTGATCTATGCAGTATTAATTCATCAGTAGAACAAAATAGATACATCATCAACGGACTTATAAAAAGATCAGTTTAACTTTAAAGATACCTTATGGTACAGGTAAGGGACTAAATCACGTTCTTCATTTGAATCATTGAGTTATGGTTCACAAAGTGTACATCCAAAACACCTCATGTCTCTTGAAAAAGAGTATGTATCACCATCCTTGCTGGATCAAGTTATGCATTCAGAACCAATTCCTGATCACACCAAGCGCCCATAGATCTGGGTTGTATCCCTTAATGCCCATGAGTTTCAAAGATGTTAGGAAATAACCTATTTCTGTAAAGCTTTTGCAGCAAAGTCTTTTATCCTTTTCTTCTTTTTTACACTGGTATGTTCTGAAATTGTCATTTTTAAAGAAGTGAAAATCTATCCTTTATGTCAAACCACATGGACATTTAATCAGATAACTATCACAATGCCTATTACAAGTTAACCTGTGTCACACATTTTCTTCTCTGAGTGAGGAATAGAAATGTTCATGAAGCCTGACATATGCAGGAGACAATTCCAGAGCTCTAAAAAGAAAGATTTTACAGCACTACCTGCAGGGAAGGAAAGATTCAAGTGTCTTGCACTTAAATTATTACATGAATTATGGGACAACGAAATAATATCCTGTATCTCCAGGTGAGTCTGTTAAACTGGCACACCTATAAATAAGTTCTAAAAGGGGTTCCTTTGAGATCCATTATTAATTTCATTTGCATTTTAGCACTAGGATAGTTGGATGAATAAATAATGAAAGTCTGTCTGTTTTTAAAAGCCGTGAAATAACAGCATCTCTGTAGGTTAGTATACAATGAGAGAATGCGTGAGAGAAACTTGATTCTTGTCTCATCTACCCATAAAAGTAGATCCATGGAGATTAATGGAGTTTTAGAGGCGTAGAACTCATAAATGACGGGAAAATCAGGCCCATATATTTTATTCCAAAATAAGAATGAAGCTGCAAATGACTTTTAAAACCAGAGCACTGATTTTAATTTCTCTGTATGTATATATGCTCAAGCGAGTGTGAGTGTCATAAATATACCTTTTTTTTCTGATCCGGATTGGGATGCCTTGCACCATAAATAGTCTCATTGTCTTCATGGCATGATAGCATAAGCTTTGTTGCCATTGATCACAAGTTACAAGGTATCATTTCATCCTTTTGTGATGTGTCCCTTGCAGATCAGAGAGAGGATGCTGTTGTTCTATCAGCATGATCTGTTCATGATAAATATCCTGAGTCGTCATCACATTTGGAAATAGCTATACCTTTTACTCTGCTTTGTAGAGTTCTGAAGGAAGCCATCAGCTTTAAAGGCTTGTTCTGTTTGTCCTATCACCTTAGGGAATTAAATCTAAATGTAAGTGAAGTAATTAGAGTTGCAAAGGGACTTTCTGCTGCAGGGGTGCCTGCAGTTTATGGGGGTATCTACTGCCCCCCTTATTGAAAAAGCTTATGCATCTGTTCAAGAGGTTCGTAATACGACGTTTGGCCATCTCTTTCTATAATGTGAAGTGGTTGCAGTGACCAAAAATCTTTTTTTCAGCTCCATCTGGTTAGGCATTTGCAACCATTTCTCAGTTTGGAGCCTTGCCATAGTTAACCATCTCCTTGCAGTATTCCAGTCTGGAATTCAAAATGTGTTTTCATGGGGTTAGCCTTTCAGATCACCCAGAAGCATCAGCTGATGAAACATCTATGCAGAAAGCATGTTTGAAGGCCAAATTTTGAAAAGTCTTTGAAATTTGGCCCATCTCAACACACCTAGATGTCTTATGGTAGAAACACCAAAACAGAAGCAACCAAAATGATGCACACTTCTGAAAAATTCATAAATTCCTAAAGATGTATGGCTGGAAGTGAGACCAGGTAGTCCAGGCCCCTGCACCGATGCAAGACCAAATATTCATAGACCTTGCCAGACAGGTGTTGGTCCAACATGTCCTTAAAAACCTCCAGTAGTGGGATTTCCACATACTCCCTTGGCAACCCATTCCAGTATTTAACTATCCTTATAGTTAGTTAGAAAGTTGTTTCCCCCCCCCCCACTCTCTCACCTGAATCTCCCTTCCTGCAGTTTAAGCCAATTTACTTCTTGTTGTATCCTCAGTTGACATGGACACCAATTGATCTCTGTCCTCTTTATAACATCCCGAACATATTTGAAGACTGTTATCAAGTCCCCCCATATCTCCTCTTTTCAAGTCTAAACATAACCCTTTTTTAATCTTTCCTCAAAGATCAGGTTTTCTACACATTTTACCATTTTTGTTGCTGTCCACTGGACTCTCTCTAGTTTGTCCCCCATTTTTCTTAGTGTGGTGCCTAGAATTGGATTCAGTCCTCCAGCCGAGGCCTCACCAATTCTAGTAGAGCGGAACAATTACCTCCTGTGTCTTACGTACAGCACTCCTGTTAATACACTCCACAATATTTGCCTTTTTAGGAAATACATCCCATTGTTGACTCATTCAGTATCTGATCCAGCAATACTGCTATCTACCTAGTTACTTCCCAGTTTTGCAGCTGTGCATTTTTATTTTTGTTTGTTTGTTTTGTTTTCCTTAATAGGTGTAGTGTTTTGCACTTGTCTTTATTGAATTTCATTTTGTTGATTTCAGACCATTTCTCTATTTAATTTATCAAGGTCATTTTGAATTTTAATCCTTTCCTCCAGAGTGCTTGCCTTTCCAGCTTGATGTCAAACGTTATAAGCATATTCCCCACTCAATTATCCAAGTCATGAAGGAAGATATTGAATAGGACTTGGACCCAAGACGTACCTCTGTGTGACCTCACTCGATACATCCTCCCAGTTTGACAAGGAACCATTGATAAATACGCTGGGTACAGTTGTTTTTTCTTCTACCAGTTGTGCACCCACTTTATAGGAATTTAATCTAGACCACATTTCCATAGTTTGCTTATGAGTATGGGCTGAAAACAGTCCTTCAGCAGCATTAATTTTAACTGAAATCCCTATTTATCTTGGGTCCTGTCTATCGGAGTATAACTTAAAAAAAAAACAGTAAAAGAAAAGTCATTTATTGCATACAATTAAATACATATCCCTTAGTTTTTTTTACTGATGGCACATTTTTATAAAAAGAGATGTATAATCACTTTCCAGCTCGATAAATTGAGACACAAAGAAATTAAGTGGCACATAGTAAACAAGGTTTTATAAATCCTGACTTGACTCCCTCTCAAGTGGACCGTCTCCCCACCCAAATAATACTGCAAGAATGGTAGGCAATTTTTTTCAATTCGTGTGTTTTGCCAAGAAGAGGTTCATTGCCAGAAACAGTGAATATAAAACCGTGTGAATATAACAGTGAATATAAAACATGCGGCTCTGGAGCCGTGGGTGCCGACCCCTGGATTAGAGTATTATAGTGTTCTCACACACAACTTGTTTCCATTACATCTTTATCTTTACATTAAAACCTGTTAGGGGTGTTTGAATTCTATGCTCACTCCTTTGAGCCTGTTTCTGTATGGTACAGAGTAGTCCCTGTCAAGAAACTCCATATGATTTTGGAAATATTTTCTATGTCGTTGATGGATTTTCACTTCTCCTGTCCTTTTCCTGGATCTTTTAAAACTGTTCATTTAATACTGCTTCCTTAAGTTTTGGCACAATCAATTGTTAAGTTTTAAATCAGCCTTGGTCAAAAAACCCATAACCTTTTCCAGGAGGGCTTGCATACTCAGTGTATTAAGAAAGGCATTACAACTCTTAAAAGGCAAAGTGATGAATAAATTATCAAAGGAACTTTCCACTAGAGTGGAAGTAACATATCTCCCACAGGAAGCTATTATGAGCCCCATTAATACCACAAGTGAAAGTTTAACTTATTGAATGTAATCTAAATTGTATCGAACTCACCAACTATCAAGGGGAATATTCAATTGCTGTGGTCTTGTGGTTGACCTACTGATTTGATTTCTCAAAACCTCTTTTTCCCTTTTTGTTATGTAAACAGTTCAGTCTTGATTATTCAAACCACAATGAACTGGAACTCTTATTCATAACCAGGTTGTGTCCCTTGATGTCTATTAATTATCCTGAAAATTCCCTCGATTATCTGAAACTCAGTTATCCATGCATAGTTAATGCCCCTACTGCTTCTGGTGTTCATGATTATGCTGTATAGCTCTAAGGCTGCACTGATTGAGGCCAGTTTTCATGTCAGATGCACACTACATACATGGGCCATGGACACAGTAGTGCCAGTGGCAGGAGAAAGGAAATCATCTGCTTCCACTGAATGCTGTGCTCTGCAAAACCCCACATGCATGTTAGACCCCTCAGACAAAGAAAAATGACTTCAGCCAAAGCAGGTGGGACCAGGATGATGATGGTGATCTAGCAAAATACTCAAGCATGTGCTTGGCTTCAGCAGGACTACTCACAGGTTTCAAGTTGAGTGTGCGCTTGAGTACTTTGTAAAATTAGGGATTAAATAAAATGCCCACCTCGTCTCCATCTAAACTTACTTTAAAGAATGACAATAAGGGAGGTGTGATTTCTAAACGCTCCTGGCATCTGTGCAATTTCTGCAGTATGTACTCTGCATGTGGGGTACCACTGTTAAACATTGCCCATTATGCATGTCAGAATGACCCTAGTGCATGCAGGGAAAGAGAGGAGTGTGTTTATAAGGGTGAGTAGTAGAGCTGATGAATGGCTGTGTCTAGACACACTTAATAGGTGATATAGAACATTTGCCAGAGATCATGGACTAGACATTGCAAATGTGGTAACCTCCATATCTATTTTGTACAGGATAACCTCATAGCAGTCGTGGTGTTCACCTGTCTACTAGTCAGTGCCCTCTTGAGCGGTTGCTATTGGCATTCATCACCCTGTGCTATATAATTCACTGTCACATGTGGCAAGCTGCCCTCAAACTGAATCCCAGTGGTACTGTGCCATCAATCACAGACTAGTCAATGCCGTAGTCTCATTTGCTGTGCCTGCACTGACACCTCATCTGTCAGCTAAAGGGTAGTTTCCTAACTTGTGATGGTTGCTGTCTGACGTGATCCCTGCAGCTAGGAGATGCCATAAATGTGCATGACTTCACTGCTTTTTTGTCACTGTCTTTCTCCCTTCCATTTGCCCTGGGAGAACTGCAAACAGCTACTTCCTCATGTGCCTCCGCTCATGAATTCCTGAGCGTAGTAAGGGGGCCAGCACCATGTGTCCTGCATTGCACTATTTTAGCAACTCTTCATCACTTTCTTCCCAAGTTTTTGTATGTGAAAGTATAAACGTTTCCAGCACGGGGGGGGGAGGGGCAGGAGGGGTGATGGCCTCCCTCTCCGTCAATTTCTAAGGGAGGCCACACCTTCTGGTGGCTATGTCCTGCAGGAAGGCTTAACCTAGAGAAGGAAAAATTGCAGTTCTTGGCCACTACGACCTAGTGGGGCAATCCCAAAACTCTGGCCCCCAATCCTCCAAGGGGGCAATCCGGTAGTTTGGGGCCCAGCCCTTGAGCATGGTGGGCCAGGCCAGCAAATTGTCTCTAGCCCTGCATAGGGCAAGCAGACAATCTAAGGCCAATAGTTGGGCAAACAAAAAGTTCACCAGCCAGGCAGGACGGAGCAGGCAGATTAAGTAATCTGTAGCCCCGTGTATGGTGATCACCCCAACATTAGGGTAGGAAGAGGAACACAGGCCACCCAATTCCACTGCATCCCAGCCCAGAACCCTGGCAGTGATGGGGGTTTCCAGTTGAAATGCGCTGCCTTGGCTATAGGACACAACACAACCAGACTGTTGTCTGGCTTCTCCCCTTTCCCTGCAGTACCTTGTTCTGAGTCGCCCTCTGTCTCCTCGAGGTATTCTGCTAGGGGGAGGTTCCACAGCCCCTTGGCCTTGTAAGTTGGTGGCAGATCTGGCAGCAAATCCAGGTCACAAGGTCAAGACATCTCTTCTGGTTCGCAAGGCCTAGGGATCTCTGGCAACTCCTCCAGGTCACAGGGCCCAGGTATTTCCTCAGATACACCGGTCTCAGGCAGCTCTGGCAGATCCCCGGGAGCTCTAGTCACTGGGCAGCTCTGGCCACTTCTCTTCAGGGTAATGGTTAGGCTCCAGTTCCAGCATCCAGGGAGAGATGTCCTTCTCCCTTGACTGCTCTCTCCCAAGAGCTGGAAGGCCTGCCCTTTATACTTCCCTTTCCTGTCCCACCTGCTTCCAGGCCAGGTGGGGGTGGACTTCTGGATTCAACTCCCCAGAGATGGTTTGGCCCTTCCTGTCCGTCAATCTCTGAGGGAGGCCACACCTCCCGGCAGCTACAGAAAGAGGTGATAGAGCCTCTTGAATTAAATACGTCTGTATATTAGTTACTACCACACTATAGTTAACTACTGCAAACACCCATCAAGTTTGGAAGCAGGTCCCATATGTTTGTTTTCAGGAAAAAAAATGGAAACAGAAAATGTTGCATGCCCCTCTTAAGTTGGCATAGTCCCTGTTGGCACAGCACCCATCCTTCCATTTTCTGAGCATGTCACTCCCCTTGAAGTCAATAGGCTAGATCCTGGAGACCAGCCATGTTGGGACCAGGGTATCTGTGAGGCGAGATCCAGGTGCAGAAATGGCTGGAAGTTACTTATCTTGGCATTGCCTTGAACACTGGGCCACTGGATGCAGAGGAGTCCTCTGCATATATTAGAGAAGCCTTATGGCTGCTCTCACCTGTCTACCCTTAGCCCCCATGTTTTCCTGGGGCATCAAGGGATCAGTCAACAACTACAATTCTCGATCTATGTGCTCTTTTTCCAGGTATGCCCCCCACTGGTGCCTCACATCAGCTGCTGCCATGCCAGTCCCAGCCGCTGATGGATTCTCCCATGCTCGAATACCCAAGAGGCTAGCTTTTTGGGCCAGAGCTGTAAGAAATTATTTTAGTGTAGGTAACCTGCAACAAATGGGGTGAAATAGCAATGTTTTTTTCCCAGGAGAGCGTGCTGTGCGAGCAGGCATGGCAGCCCAAAAGGAGTATTGCATAAATCTATATGGCAAGATATGACCTTAAAGCAGGAAGTGAACCAAAAATAATTCTTCTATTAAATTTTCCTGTGGGGGCAAGAAAGAAATATTCCACTTGCGGTATAGTAGACTTTAAGTGCATTACAAGGATTTTTGTCTTCTGCCAACCATTTAGTAGTAGTCGCTGATGGAGTTAATGGGTTGGTCCATTGGTTTATTTCACTGGTGCTCTTAAATATGCAGACCACAGATTTAGACTAAACTCTTTAGGTTATAGATCTTTGTTTCCCAACCTCCAAGATATATATACTACTAATAAAGTTTCAAACTATAGAAATGCAGGGCTAGAAGGGACCTAATCCAGCCCCCCTCATTGAGGCAAAACCAAGCATACCCAACAATTCATGACAGATGTCAGTCTAACCTGTTCCTAAAAACCTCCGGTAATGGGAATTTCCAGAAAATAGTAGGAGGCCAATCTTTCCTTTGGATCGGCATAGTTTTGATATAGTGTCTTAAATACTGTCTCCTTAAGAAATTGCCAGCAATCCTGAACTCCTTTGTCCCTTAGATTTCTCTCCTCCACACACCTTCCCCTGCGCGCACACACCCCCTCATGGAACCTTACCTACTAATTCTCTAAATAAATATTTATAATGTCTGATTTTGTTCTAATTTAATTTCGGCTTTGTCTGACCAGACACTTATGAGCAGTATTGTATTAGTTTAGATAGAAAGTGTGGGACTTGAGCCTGACCTATCCAACATAAAACTGTTTTAAACAAGGTTTCAAGTTCGGTACACAGAAACCTCAGACTGCATAGTACCATGGCAAATACCATAAATTTAATGTCAAAGGTTAGGAATGTATTTATTTTTAAAAAACAAGGAAAAGAATAAAACAAAGCAAAAAAGCATTGAAACTGAAATAGCATAATATACAAAATGAACTTGACCCATCAAAGTATCTTTTTGAAGAGGGTGAGAATTGGTTAGAATCTCTTATTCTATCGAACAGCCCTTCTTTGTGGAGAAGGCTTAGTTTTTGTTCAGTTCCAGGTTAAGAATGATAGTCACTTTCCTGCTTCCCACAGAAGAGATGAACACCAGGGGAAAAGAGAGAGGATAATAAAGATGGGGAAAATACAGTTTTTGTTGATGTTCTTAAGATATAGGATGGCTGGTCAGTCCCATATGGATGCTTTAGGCTGGCAGGTCAACCACAACTACTGTTGCTCTGCACCCCAGCTCGCCTGCCTGGTCAGGGACATCATCTAGTTGGTCTGGTCACATCCTTTTCCTTCTCAGGCTGAACAGAGCTGGATGGGGCATCTCATCTCTATGGAGCCATACAGTGCAGTTGATTTCAGAATCAAGTGAAAAGCAGAAGTAGGGGGGATGGAAAGAAATACAAGAGGGAAGGGAAGACAAAGTAGGATCTTGCATGTTTTAGGCTTGGGTCCTTGCTGCTGCAGGAATGATGGTCAAGCATTCCCACTGGAATATCAAGATCTAGTGTCATGGCAACATCCTTCTGGTGGTGATAGTAAAAGTTCCTTTTCCTCACTCAGATCTCCATTTATAGCCCTAGAAAGGGCAATGAGTGAAATTGTCCATCCTCTCACTGTTTTGTCCATCAGTTAGACTTAATTTTTGAAGCACCAATTTTGATCCATTGATTTTCAGTCTCCTCCTACTCTTTTGTTTACCACTCAACCAATTTGTTAAGGTTATGAATGGTATCAGTAAACCTTTTCTGTTTAACTTAACTCAGTCTCTGCTGCCTCCTTACATTTTTTTCTTAATTTTATATAACAGGTCATTATTCACAATTAATGAACCTTTATCTATTTGTGTCTGGTTAGGCTAAAAATTGAAATAGTCCAATTGTTACAATAGCGTGGACAGTGGTTTGTTTTGACCTTCTCCTTTCTCTCATTTCTTTGACTTCTCTAGTGATTTAGGCCATAAGTTCTAGGAATGATGTTACAGCTTTTCCCAAAGCTATTAAGAACTATATGGGAAAGGAAATTTTTTTTAAACCTCCTGTAAAAGGCAGCAGGTGGAAACTTGGGTCACATTTTATATGAAGCATGACCTTATTTCACATGTATATTTAAAGTGTAACCAACACATATATGTGAAATAAGCTCATCGTATTTACTAAAATATTTAACTCTATTCCATTAAAAAATGGTCACAATGCATGGAAAGTGATATCTTCGCACCACTGGGTATGACTGGTTTTTCTCTCTTCTGTTCTTACTAAATCAGAAAATAGAGCCCTATTGTTCAAAGATAACATTCTGCATTCTTTCTGGCTTGAAGATGATCAGGTTTTGGTATCTTTGGTATAAAGGGCAGGGTTAACTCAAATAAGAATATTGGCTTCTGTTTGAGCTACGACCTCTGAAGAAGAATTCCCCCAAAAAGAAAACAAAACAAAAAGTAGATTAGATCCTGAGAAATAATGAGAGTCCATGAAAATTGTAGGTGCTTTGCTTAACACATTTTTAGATTTGCCTCAAGGCGTGTGGTAGGATCTTTGATGCTGTCCTCTTACTGCAGTACTGTAAAATGAAGAGTAGGAAACTCAAACTAGAGCTAAACTGCCAAACTATTCAGTTTATTAAGGAAAAAATATTTTAAGACTTTAGTGATGCACACATAATATAAACATAAGAAATAGCTATCACTGAAAGACTGAAAGGAAATCCCCTGTCCAACATCTTGGCTGCCTGAAAGACCGAGTGGCTTGGATTCCTTACTATTATCATTTGAGTCAGTTGAGTGTTTTTCCTCAGTAAAATGACCGACCTTACTGACATTTAAGGTCAAAAGTGCTCACTGCACCACTACCAAATATATTACCTTAACTGTCTAATTCTCCATTGAAATGGCTGAACACTGAATTACCATGAAAAGTAAGAAACTAATCCTGCACTCTTTACTCAAGCAATTCTCCCATTAACTCAGAGGCATGAGTCGACTACGTGAGAGGTTCTAAATTTCCAATCTCTTGCAGTGAATCAAGATGATACCTTTGCTGAAGTCAGTGAGGGAAGCTAATATTGTGACTTCCTTTCATGATACTGGGATTAAATATAGAACCTATATTTTTTTATCAGTCTTTTAGCTATCACCGTCTAAAATATGCGCTTGTCTCCATTGTATCTCAGTTCCGTCATTAGTCCTACTTTCCCTTTCAAATTCACCACATATAAAAACATTGACCTAAGAAATGTAAGAGAAAATCAATTAAATAGGACAAACCATCAGAGAGGCTGTAAGAGAAGAAAGCAGAGCATTGAGACATTTTTGTAACAATTTAGCTTCAATTGAACAAAAGCTTTAGAGATGAATCCATTTTTCTTTTTTTCTGCATTTTTTTTTAAGAATGGTACATTAGACAGCCAGTCTTATAATACATACCAAGTAGTCATGTCTGCTGCCTTACTGGATACTTATTATGTATAACCTTAACATTTAGTTGGCAACGTCAGTTCTAGGACTCATTTTTATCATGATGTACTTTGATGGTCTTTAAACTATCCGTAACAGTTAGAATGTCTAGCTTTTCAGTAATTTTTTTCTTGGCACGACTTACTTCTATAATCCAATTAAATCATTTTGATATGATCTGTTTCTTGAACATTTTTTCCATGTCTCCTATTGCTCCACATGAAGCGATCCAAATGGAAGTTTGATTTCTTTTTCTTGTGTTGTCATGGAAGTCAGTTAAGATACCTTTGTGATGAAAACTTCTCTTTACTTTTTTGTTTCAAATTGCTTTAGAATAGAATAATGTTCTAAAAAGATTATAAACTAAAAAATTGAAAATTCTTTCTTGACAATGGCATGCAATATGATTGTTTTCCTGTATGATATTAATCTGATTCTGCAGGTGTTCAGATTGGGTCAATTAGAGATCTGAAATAATAAGTCTATTTCTTTGTGCTGCTTCTTTACTGTCTGGAGCTTATTTGAAGGCAAACTTTTAACAGTGAGTGTAACTAACCCCTGTAACAGTTTACCAAGGATTCTGGTGGATTCTCCATCACTGGCAATTTTTAAATCAAGATGGGATGTTTTTTTGAAATATATGATCCAGTTCAAACAGGAATTATTTCGAGGAAGAGAGTGGCATTTTTTATACCAGTAGAAATGCAAAAAAGTCTCTCTACACATAACTGAATACTTAAAGTAATAATTCTGTGTTAGGTGTTTGTGGTGCATGGACAGGAATGCAAAAGTGATTATATTAAATAGTGGTTACCATTAGAATTAAGGGTATGAGTAAATATGCCATTATAATACAATAAATCAACATCAGTCATTTATTAAATTCTGTATATGCAAATACCTGTTATATACATACTCACTTTTAAAGACTACTGCATACATACGTTATCTATCCGAATGCATTAATTAAATTAAACAATTTTGGGTCTGAGATAAGATGTGGAAAGCCAGAAATCCTGTGACTGAGCATCAGTATTGTTTATGTAGCAGGGGTGTAAATAAATACATAAAATATAATGTTCTAGCTGTGGGTGAGCAATGCAGTGCACAATTTGGTGGGATTATGAAGATAAGGATTAGATAACCCTAACTATATATATAAAAAAAATCTCTACATACACTGTATTAATGGAAAACAATTGGTGGCCAAAACACAATTGGAAGCTTTTCTGGATTTTAAAGAAGAAGAAGTTTCTACCATTCCGCTGTGTCTAATCAAGGTAAAAAGTGGGTGGAGGCAAGGTGCTGAGAGATCAGCAAGTATGCCATATGGCTTGCTTTTAAAGAGCAGGTCTCAGCTGAGGTATGTAAGTATGCCCCATTCACAAAAACAATGGTATCAAGGGCCATCAGTTTGGCAAGGAATGGGATCCTGTTATAAAATGAGAAAGGAAGGCTTGTGGCCACTGGACAATGATTGATGACTGTATAAGCTTGCTTTTACAGTGGAATAAACATAAAGGTTTTGAGTCATCCATCTGAACGTTGAGATACGCAGTCTTCCTCTCTCTCCCTCAACTGTGCCTGAGGGGGATATTCGTATCCTTTTTTTTTTTCTTTACTGATGAGGACAACTGAGAGGTTAAATGATTTCCCCAAGATTGTGCAGCAAAACAGTGGCAGAGCTGGGAATGGGATTCAGGTCTTCTGACTCCCCGTCTGGGTCACTTTATTATGTAGGTAGCAGATTATGTAAATGGCGTATTTTAAAAATAATATTATGTCTCCCCAACTCTTCTCTTTGAAACTGATCCAAAGCCCATTAAAATCAGTTAATAAACTCCCATTGGTTTCACTGGTCTTTGAATCAGGCCCTTACTGTGCATAGTTTTTGATCCCAAGTGAGCTGCAGTACACAGAGGTTTGGTAGCATAGGCAGCTGTTCAAGCATTGCAAATAAGTGCTGTATCTACTGTGCATCTTAGCTGCACAGGCACCTAATTATAACGATTGGGTTCACCAAAGAATGACACTGGCATGCAGAGGTGCTATGAAACTGTTGAACTGAACATTGATGGAGACTTTCATGAAAGGCACCAGTTTTACAGAGCTCTGCTTCAGTCAAGTAAAGCCCCTGCTCTATCACCGTTGATAAAATTCACTGAGCAAGTCTGTAGAGCTTCTAAAGTGCACAGAAGGCCAGCCTTCATTCCCTCTTCAGCTGGTCACCTGCGCAAGTCAAGAAGGGTTTTTCTTCCCTCTGTGTTCAGTTTTTTGTTCCCTTCCTCTGAAGCATCTGGGATGGCCACAGCTGCGATGGGACATTAGACAGAGAGGGCTAGGGTTCTGAGGTGGTAATGAGTATTCTCCCTTTCTCGGGCGCTTGGCTGGCTAGTTCTTGCTCACATGCTCAGCGTCTGTCTGATCACCATATGGGGGGTCAGGAAGGAATTTTCCACCAGCTCAGACTGGCATTGACCTTTCTGTGCAACGTGGGTTGTGGGTCACTTGCCGAGATCATCTGGATATGTCTCATTTAATCATTTCCCTGCTATTGCAGTGCCTCGGGCCCTGGTGCACCTTGGTCCCTCCTGTTCTCTGCCTATGGCACGTAATAGTCTAATCTCCTCAGGCTGTAATACTTTGGTCTGGTGTTGGTTGTTGGGTTTAATGTGCAGGTGTGGGGTTGGTGACCTATAATATACAGGAGGTCAGACTGGATGATCTGGCCTTCAGCTCTCTGACTCTCTTGAGGAACTCTGCCAATATACAGGGCCCTCGTCCTACCAAGTTCCTAATCTGTACTAGATTTCACTTTACAGCTCCACAGAGCAAGCACCTTATCCAAAAACTTCCCTGCGTTGCGTGCATTTTCTTCAGCCTTCTCTGGTGCCACTTGGCCTCTATCCCCTGCTTCATTAATCCCCAAAAGCTCTAGTGAGGAATTTATGCAGCAGAATAATTATTCTGTTGGAAGACAGGATACTGGGCTAGCTAGACCATTGCTCTGACCCAGTATAGCCATTTCTAGGTAGAATAAGGTTTGTAAGGCATATTTTCAAAATGGAGAATTATTTGTATGACATTAGTGCCCAGAGGCTCCAATTGAGTTAAGATCCCTATTGTGTGAGGTACTATATAGACACGTAATGTGAGAGTAACTATCCCAAAGAGCCTGTAATTTAAATAGATGAGATGGATAAAGGATCGGAGGAGAAATGGAAGAGAATTGACCTTCTTGCCCATGGTTACACAGCACATCAATGGCAGAGCCAGGAATAGATCCTAGGTCTCCCAAGTCCCCAGCCTTTGCTCTACCCAGTGGAACATACTTCTTCTGATTTCATGCAGTAACTTGTGCCTTGCAATTATGTGGTAATCTCCATGGCTGCATAATCCCAGAGTATTGGGTTTTGTGACTGAGCTCTGTATCCTGTGCAATATGAATGTTATCCATTTGATAACTATGGACTTATTCAGAATGGATGTTCTCATTCTTAAGTTTGAAATGAGACCCATTGAATTTGACTTCTGTGATTTTGGGGTTTCTTATATAAAGTCGTACTTCCAAATTTCTATATATCTTTAAATACTTTTGGAGATAAATCGGGTCATCCTCCGACTTCACTAGTGTTTCCTTAGTGACTTTTTAAAAGGCTAAAACAGGCAGGATGTTGCTTGATAATTCAACTTTTACTTCAAGCTGAATAGCTTTTTTTTCCCCTTTTTAAAAATATCTGGCAAGATCTAATCTTTTGTTGTCCTTGAATCCAAAGAGAATGGAAGTTTTTCAGAGGGAGGTCCAAAGGAGCTCCTGAAAGAATTTGGGTGAGCTTTGAAAAACGATAGCTAGCTGGTTCTATAGCAGCAGGCCGTTACCAAGGAAAGTGCAGCAAATCTAATAGCCAGCCATTCTTTCCAGACTATCTTATGCTTTCCGAATGTCTGTCTGAGTATATCCCCCTTGTCTAATGACTGTCTCAGTTTAATGCCTGTTTGTGTAAATCCAACTGTTCCGTGAGCTCAAAAGATGCAGAGACGGGTATGTATTTCACATTTAACAGGCTTAACTACCATATCTTTAATTGACTGGCCTTAAAACATGCATGAGCTAAGAGTTAATTGTACCTGTCTGAGGAAAAAGTTAATGCAGAAATATATTCCTCCATTTCTCTGAAAGAATATAAAGATTTGTCCATTTTCTAAAAGATGACCGTTTTAGATACATATTCTGGAAAAATAATATTAAATAATTAATTTACTCAGGTGGTTCTGAAGATCAGAGAGTTGTTTGTTTGGATGAGGAAATATACCAGATACAGCATGATCCATAATATGACTTTTCATTTAAACTCTTGAAGCCCTTCACAAATGTATAATTAATCCTCAGCATCCTACCACTCTAAAATAGATTGTTAATATGATTTTAAAGACTAGTTAGTTTGGGCAGAGAGAGGCTAAGTGGCATACCGAAGACCACTTAGTGATCAAAGAATGATTCAGAAACAAAGCCCAGGAATCTTGGCTCCCACTTCTGAGCTCTATCTACTGACTCAAAGACCAGGAGACAAATACGAAATGTTCTATTCATTGTTGGAATATAAATTGGAGTAGCTTTTAGGCCAAATGCTTGAAAATTAAGTAGGTTAGTTGATAGGTTAGTTAGTTACTTTCCTCCTCATAAATAGAATTTATCCCTGAAGTGACAATTCAACATTGAGAAGTAGACTGGCACTGATCCTAAAATACTGTGAAATAAGGAACTGGAGAGAGAGAGAGAGAGAGAGAGAGAGAGAGAGAGTAGCTAAACTATTAAAGAAATTTACCGTCTGAGCAAGATCAGAAATAAGCAGGAGATGATGGGTTTTTCACTAAGTTTCAGTTGTACTAGACTCTTATTGTTTTCCCCAATTATGGAGAAAATTTGAAACATGGATACCTAAAATAAGGCACGTAAATCCAAGTTTAAAAGCATAAACTGTGGTCTGAATTGTTTTCTAAGGTACTAGGGCCTGTAACTCCAATTTCATCGGAAGTGCCAGGCCCTTAACGTCATTGACCTGCTCATGTAGGTTTTGAGGCTAACACAGGACCAGGTTCTGATACCATTACTCACATTGAGTAGTTCCTTTTTGTTTGACATCTGTGGGCCCATTGTGGAATAAAGTACTACTCAGTGTGACAAAGGTGTTTAGTCTGACCCATGTATGGATTATGTAAATTTAGGATTGTAATTTTAGAAATTCTAACATTGTGTCTTATTTATTAGTATGTTTTCTTTGCAATTGAAGTATGCGTTGTAATTATTTATTAGTAGGAGAGGGAGAGGTTTCAATGGTGCACAACCTCTCCAGATTTTCTGTGAATACGTGAAATAGGCAGACTTGATGCTTAACAGCATACTGCCTGCACTGCTTTTTCAAATTGTGCTGTTCCCACCTACAGATTCTACTTTCCTTCCATAGAGAGTGAAGTATCAAGTGAGAATTAAACCAATGTACACAGGTCACTATCAGGCAGATATTTTTGTCTGTTTAATCCTTGCATCAGGCAATACTATTTCATAGTCAGAATGTTATCAGCCTTTACAGCAAGAGATATGCAAATAGACTTCAATGTCTTTCGACAAACTTCATAATTTCAGTTGCTTTAAATTTAGTCAGTGCAAACCATCTTCCTAATGGATAAAAAATTCAGAGATTTACCAGACTTCCATAACAGTGAAAATGTATTTCAGTTCTACAGAAACTTGACTTCATTTGGACTCATGGCAAATTGTCCTGTGACTTAAATATTTGAGTGGTGTATTCTACCATGCGGGATAGGTACTCCTATTAACAACCAGATATCCATGTGACATTAGATTCTCATTCCTCAAACATACTGCATATAAAAACAATTTACCTGTGATTTTTAAAGAATAGATACATTTATATAAAGGAAGAGACAAAATAATCTGACTACCTCTAGTGAGAGCTAGCTGGCTGAAACTAGCAAACAAAGCTGTTCCTTAATGGAGCTTTAAAAATGCTGCAATTTTTGTCTGTTTTGCTGCCATTTTTTGGTATTTTACGCAATGGACAAATATCTAATTCAGTGGAGATGATCTCTGCCGCCAAGTACTCAGGTCATACTCAGACAGCCTCTAGTTAGAGAAGCGTATCTAGGCCAAATACAAAACATTGTGTGATCATGGACACCTCATTTCCATATGGATGACGTTGACAAATGTGGATAAAGGCAGTAGTAATCTGTGTTTGGGTTGGCAGATCCTTCCTTGTGGTCAGTCCAGCTGAAAAAGGAAGGACAACAAATTTATGGGGCTTTTTACACTTATTGTAATGTAGCTGTAATATTTTAAAGGATGTGCATTTCTCTATGACTGGATTTACAGGACAAAGTGATTGTCCCTATATGAAAAACAATTTGGTATCAATTCCCATTGTACAAAAAATAAATTTCACAATTGTATAGGTTGGGACAACGTCACAACACAGGAAATCCTGTATTTTGAATCAGTCCCTAGACTTGTTTTAGGAATAAATAAACATCCACTTTTCTCACACAAGTACATTATTTTGCAAAGTCCATTTTGTACATGTGATTAAGGATAAAATTCTATATTAAACATGACATGCTAAAAATGATTGATATTTTCACCACTGAGCACTTCTTTTGAGCAGTGTTATAGATTCTTTTTGCTTAGCAATTCCCCAGATAAAGTCAAATGGACAGATGTGAACATTCATGTTTTACACTGTTAGTGGCATGAGCAAACCATGAAAAACATTCAGTAATGACAACAAAACGGTGCGTACATTTTTAACTTTGCTTATTAATATCTGACTGGAAGAATAATTTGTCCTTCGTATAAGCAGGAACAGAAAAGTTACCCTTCCTCACTTCCACTCTAAGTGTAGTGGCAAAGAAACTACCAGCAGCTAGTGAAAACTCATCCTTAATGCAGAAGTTAAATCATAGATGCATCTACAATTAGTGACCCTACAGAAGTTCTAACAGTGGACACACAGGATTTTGTTTGAGAAATATTGTTGGTCTATTATCAAAACACAGATAAAAGACAAATAGTTATAAAGGTTTTGCTACATTGAACATGTGGTCCCCACGTGTGTATTCACAAAGATCCAACTTTCTACTGTGAGGATGCATGCACTGTTTAAATCTGTAGCAGGAAGCCAGGTAGGAGTGGAGCAGGGGAAAGCTCTAGGTAAAAGCTGTACAGTGAAGCAGAAAGGGAACTTAGACTGAGTGATGTAATTGTTTTCCTTATTTCAGTAAAGTTCCTTGTTCTTCTAATAGAAGAAAGTGGATTTTTCTGTGGTTCTTTACTATCACATCACATCCACCCTCAGCAGCTCTGACTAACAGACAACTAGAGCATAGAGTATCGTCAATACCATCTAATCTGTAATCATAAGTAGTAATGAATATGAAGACAGTGTAAAGCATTGTTTGAAAAGATGGCATACATCTTTCCATATAGAATAAAACGTGGAAAAAACAAAACTGTGTGCACGGTATATTTGGCCCTCCATATGTTGTCGTCTTTGGAGACATACCTATCTAGTAAATATATATACCAAAAGTTTCTATCAAAGATGAAAAGTGCTATAGCAACAAAAGCTTAAAAGAAATATTGAATGGTTATTTTGATCTCTGCTACATACCATTATTATTCTACTGTGTAAATTCTTTTGCTTAGACAAATTAGCAGAGCTTTAATTTAAGCTCCTACTGTATATATTTCTGATCAGACCAGTCCCAAATCTTCGTTTTTCCCATGCACAACATAGCACCCAAACGTTATACTTAGGGACAAATTTTGCGGAAGGAGGCATTGCATGCGAATGCCGCTGACTTGGAAAATTCTCCAGTATTTATAATTAATAATAGTGAAAGAAAGGTCTGATTTTCTTTCTTTCCTTTCTGCTTTCAGATAACACGTAATTCACCAAGAGATTCTTGTTTTGTTTTTCTATACTGATGTAGAAAACTTACTTTAATATGTATTTTTATAAGTAAAAATAGAACGACTGGTGCAAACAGACTTCAATATCTTAAGTACAGTGAAACATCTGCCCTATATCAAGATTAAACAAGAAAACTTCTTTCCCTTTCATCATTTGGATACTAATCCTCATGTAAAGTCAGCAAAATAAAATGGCCTTAGAATCCAGATAAGAGGATGTGTTCTTGACTAGGATAAGTGGACCTAAACATCACTTGGCAGACGACTCCTTCATTCATTAACATTTAAAAATCAAAATGATGCGAATAGTGACTGATTGGGATTGCCTTTAAAAATCAATTTATACTGGCCTTGTGAGACCTGAGCTTCTGTTAAAGTAGATGAAGGAATAGAAGCAGCTCTTCAGGTAGGAGGCAGGCTAAGGATTTGTCTCCTTTGCACCTGCCTGCAGAATGGGTCATTGTACCCAGACATTCTGTTGCAACCCCTAATGGATGGAATATATTGTGACTTCCATTGCCATACACAGCAAAAGGAGCAAATTCTGGGGAATATTCTCTCTGGTGCTCCTCCAGGGGAAGTGTATTGCTTCTTGCTACATTCTACATACCATTTGGTCTTAAAAGCTACCATCTTGCCCAAAGAAGGAGAAATAATGAGATCTTGTCTCCCTGATCTGAATATTCAACAAGTTATTTAAAGGGCATCTTAAACTGAGACTCCATGTCCAATACATCACCTTTTCAACTGTTTCTGTTCTTTCCACAGTTTTCCTACTGGCTTGATACACTCATCTGTCAGGATGAATCTGTTTTGCCTAGTAAAACTTCCCTTGATATAGTCTTGTAGTCTCAAAGGCCTTTGAGGCACACACTAGAGAATAATTTTAATTCTTTCAACCCTCTACTGTACAATTTGGGGAAACAATGGTATCTATAGATCCCACTGTTAAAAACTTATAGGGGAAAATCTTTTGATTTACAATCCTAGGGAGAGAATCATAACTCTTACTGGGGGTTTATAAAGATCGTATCACACTGAAATATAAAGACAATGGAAAACCACCTTAAAAGCTGTAACCTTCATGTATAAGGTCTCCTTGAAGGAAGCAGTTCTTATAACCCCTCCCCCCCATATATTTTATTCATCCAGCTTTGCCATTCTTTTAAACTTTACATATACAGTGACACCACCGTAAATCAGGCGAAACGTCATACAATCCATGGAACCAACACCAGTATGAGAGGAAAATCTGGCCTGATAAGATATTTTTCTTTATATGCAGGTATACATGTTGTTCTGGCAACCCAGAGTCCTGAAGTAAAAGCTGTTGACCTTGAAATCTGGGTTCCCAATCCCACTCCCATTGAAGTCAATGGGATTTTTTGCCACATACTTTAGTGAAAACAGGATTGGGCAACAAGGGTCAAATCTTCAACCTATGTGAACCTGCATAGTTCCATTGAAGTCAAAAGGTGTTTACAGGTACATACAGAACTAATGAGACTGGATGAGTTTGAGGCTTCAGAATGGAATATGTAACCTTACACTTTTAGGTCACTGGTCTGAATCCAGCTTAGGTTTGAAGTGTCTGAAAGTCATTATCTGATAGATGTTTGGTATCCTATGTGACATAATTTTATACCTTTTACAGTAAGTTGATCTTGTTGAGTTCTTATTGGACTAGAGGCCACATTACAAAAAAGCACAATCACTGTTGTTCTTCCCATCTCTGGACAATCTCCACAGAAAAACTAAGCATTTACTGGGCATCAAGATTGAACTACCCTCTGTTGCTTTCAAGTAAATGCTTGACAAAGGTCAGTTGCACTTCCACTGTATCTGTTCTGTGGATAAAGGATGTTAGTCTGCTGTAATGACTGGGCATCATTCATGTGAAGTAAACTCACTTGAAGAAAAAAATATCACTGTAGCCAATTCATGTACCATAGGCTGGCTTTAATACTAAATTGTGTTTTTTCTTTCACTTGGACTTTCTATAAACACCCATATTTTTAAGCTTTTACTGCAGCACGGCTGTGCAATAATGCCTGGTTGCCTCCTAGAACATGGGTAATGGTACTAAAGATTGAGATAAGCTTTGAACATAACATAGCGTGCTTTAATTTAGATTGCTTGCTAACATAGAACTAGCCAAGGAACAACTGATGTTCCATTCTGGGCTCACCAGGCCACACTAAAACAGTAGCAAGTTCTGCATAGACTCCAGCATAGAAAACAAAGAACTGTACAAGCACAAGGAGGTAAAAAGAGAGAGGATCCTTTCCCTAAACTAGTATCACCACTAGTGGAATTATTTTAATTACCATAGTGCCTAGGAACCACCAAAAAGAATTAAGACTCCATTCTGCTAATCATGTACTGACAAGTAATAAAGATTTTGACAATCCCTGCCCCAGAGTGATCACTCTACGTGATATGAGATCATTACATTGTTTTAATAGATCAGTGAATTTTATAATATAAAGGATTCTCATTAATGTTAGAATATGTCTCTGTGTGTCATAAGCATAACATGGCTCACAAGGTTTGATAACTACATGTAAAAAGTAAAAGGCTTGTTCTCAGCCCAATAATATAAAATATCTAAGTTCCTGTGGTATAATATTGCAGTTCCAGTTATGGTAAAAGGAATTGCATTTCACTTGTGCTTTTATCAATGAGTTGTGCTATTTACTTCACTCATGGAATAATACATGTTATCCCTAAGGATCTCATTAGTTATTTTTCCTCTCCATAGCTTTTTCCCCAGTACACTTGTTCTTTTAATCTTTTCTGCAAAAAAATAATATTGGCCATTAGGTTAATTATCATGTACAGATTAATGTTGACTCTCTTTTATAAATCACTTAAAGCAAACCCATCAAAATGAAATTCAAGTTTGAATGTCTTGAAGGGACTTGACGTTAACAGCTTATCCTTGCTTCAGAAAATAGCACAAAAATAAAGTGTTTTCCATTATTGACAATTGCCATTGTTTATGTTCTTCAGTCAAATCTGATTATGAATACGCTCTATTTATGAGCAAAAAAAAAATCAATATTTGAACATTACTAAATGTCTTGCGGATTAGTGTTTTGATAAACCTTTTTGATAGATGGAGGATTTACCATGTTAGATTTATGAACTAACAATCCATTTGGAAGAGAATTGACCTATTTCTTTTCTTTTCTTTTTTTTTTTTTGGTGTGAGATGTTTGTGGATTTTTTTTGTTTGTATACTTCCATTAGCTTTTTTCCTTTTGTCAGATTATACACTCACCTTGATCATGTTTACTTATATTTGTACTTACTTAGCACCCAGATGAGGATGTCACACTAATTTTTATTTAAAACATTAGATTGTGAAATGCTGAATATCTGTGTAGTAGACAAATATTTAAACAAGTCCAGCTAATTCTTTCTTCTCCATTGAAGACTGGAAAGAGTATGATAAATGTAAACGTGCTGTAATGGATTGTGTTTAGATGACGACATTTTTGACTGCTCATGTTCCAGGAGTGCAATAACTGTAATTTGTGAGTGCAAGCTCCTTGTTTGGCACATAAATTCAGGTGTGCTCACAAATGCAAGTTTTGTATGCTCTAACAGATACTGGGCAACCAAATGTTAGACAAATATCATCCAGAGTTTTAGAAGCCCATTTTGAAAATTCAGTTGACAGGCATGTAAACAAGTGTTGTTGATTGTAAAAATATAGTATTGTGTCTCTGTGACTTTACACAACTCAGTCTCAGGCAAGGTCTACACTTACCTTTGGGATTTGGCGGCAGTTGACGGGAGATACGCAAGTGACATAAATCATTTGCGTATCTCCTGTCGACTTCGCAGTGTCTGCTCCATGTGGCGTCCACACTGCGCTGTCCTGACGGGAACAGTGTTCCCTTCGATGCAGTGCTACGCCACTAACCGGGGTGGTTTTCCTGCGTCGCTTGCTGGATCGACTGAGCGGGTCTACACCGACTGCTCAGTCGATCCAGAGCAATCGATCCGACGGTGGCGAATTTGCTGCCGTCAGTATAGACCCAGCCTGAATTCATAGTTCCCTTCATGTTGCCTTCACGGTTCCCTTCATGTTGCCTTCACATGCTCATGTTGACGTCATCTGCAAATAGGCTTCCATTGTGTTGGCTTACAATGTTTATTTTGCACATGAACCAAGGCAGAGAGGTGAATATACATCCTTTGTCTGATCTAAACATGCTTAAATATCTTCCATACATACATCTCACAATAATTATGAAGAGCTGTGTGACACAGCTTTTATTAGATTTACCTCACTTGAACCTCTTTGGATAAATGCTTTGAAAGCAGCATGCTGAGTGCAGTGAGTTTGTCAGTCCTGTCAGCGGTTATTGTTACAGACCACCGAGCTCTTTCCCTGTTGGCATTGAGGCGGAGGTGTGCACATGGATTTAAATGTGACTACTTTTGGAGGGGTAATTTAAACACCAGCTCCCCACCCAGTGGGAACAATTAAGATGTGATGGCTTGTCTCTGCATGGTTCCAGAACTGAGTATTTCAAGCCATGAGACACTTTTAGAGTACTTCATAAATATGATCAGTTGGGTTGGGACTGTCGGTCTAGTTTCTTATGCTATACCCAACACCATGGGGTCTGAGTGACGGAGACACTTTTGCTCTCTGCCTCCATGGTAATAGCTGTCTGTCTGGAGATGGAGAAGACAAATGCAGCTTCCTTTCTTGAGGTTCAGCCAGTGTACTGAAGTTATGGAGGTGCTTAGAGAGCTGTAGGCTATGATCTATGAGTTGGACCCATGTCCTCCTTTGCTGGTGAAGTCTAGCATGGAGGAATTGGGTCCTTTTTATGTGGTCCATGTGCGCCTATTGCTCTAGTGATAAAATGCTGTTTATGAATAGTAGTCTGGTGCCCAGAGTTTCACATATATTGAAGTTGGTTGATAAATTGACTTATTAATTTCATATTGAATGGGTGCATAAGGGGAGAAACTTCCCTTCCTGCCCCACCTTGAACCCAAAACACCTTTCTGGAGTTCTTCTTGGACTGGCATGGCTCTGCACTGTCCTAGCACAGAGTTGTGCCTTCCTGACGCAAACTGGCCCTGGTTAAAATGTAAACTGTGAATCTAATTATTTGTGGAAGATGCATCCTTGCCATGTGTCTGCTACCAAGAATAGAGGAACACTGTAATGGGGAGTGAGTTTGTGCCTTCATAAAAATGTTAACATGTAATTTATGGCTTCTTTACACCAAAGGCTAAGCTAACTATAAACTAGATGGCTTTTCTAGGTCATTTGTATGAAATCGTTACATAAGTGCCAAGTATTTATTATTTTTATTATTATTATTAATAAAAAATATTCATTACCCTCTGTGGAGACATTTCGCCGTTCACACTTGCAAGGACAGATTGTGGTAACAGCTCTCTGTTAAGGAAGCAGTGAAAGAATATTGCATCTATTTCTTTGCAATTTTTCTTTATCTAAGGCAAGTTTGCAGAAGAAAAGGGATGGGTTCCATGTTAATTATGATATAAGCTTTTTTTAACTAACCTTTAATTTGTGTTTTGTCACCTGTAAATTGCTAATAAATACTACTTTAGATTAATCTAAATTAAACTATAATTTACTCCTATGTTTTCTGGGGAAAAATGACTGATGCTAGTGTCACCACGCCTCAGTGCGTCACAGCCGAGAATGCCAAATTCTGGACAAACTGCTGAGAAATAGGGCAGACTCACTCCAAACTGGTGGTTATTCTCTCATTAGATTATACCAAACCAGGAACAAATGTGAACTTCAGTCTCACTCATATTGGTTAACAGGTACTCCAAATGCAGTCACTTTGGGCATTCCAGCCCTTGTCACTACCCAGACGTTACACTTTAAGATGTAAGATGAGTGGTCAATGAGAACCAGTTTCATCAGATCTATAGGATCCTTCTAATCTCATGAGATCAGCCATTTAGCCAGGTCAATACATAACTCAGATTTTACCCAATAATCACTTTGCTACCAAACCTGTAATAAATCTCAAGGTTTAATAAAAAAAGAAAAGAAGAAGAGAGTTGTTAATGGTTAATAGATCATATACATACAATTAACTGCAAGGCCCTTACCTCAGCTTTGTAGCAGAGATGGAATAAACTGCTATCTTGTAAAGTCTCTCTGGTAACTTTCAAAAAGATTGGAAGGTCCTCAGTCTGTAGTTCAAAATGCTCCTTTTAGTTGTAAATTCACAATCCAGAGAATTGTGGCAAAATGGGCAGAGGCAAAATGGAGATCTTACAGGAGTCGTTTATATCCTCTGCCACGTTCATGGAATTTTAGAGTGTCAATCACAGCACACAATCTTTGTTTGTGGAAAGTTACTGGCCCAAGATGGAGTCCAGGTTCACATGAGCCTATCGCATGTCCCTGCAAGCTTGGATGACTCGGGCAGCTGAGGCATCGACAGGAAGATTTACTGTGTGAAGTGAATTTCCTCTGTGGTGCATTATTGGAGTGAAGTGTGCTTAATGGGCGATCAACACATAGCTGTCTGGCTCTAATGTAAATTGTTCCTGTGTGTGTTACCCAGGAACACAAATATGTATGATGCCAGTACATAGCCAATATTAATAATTTCAGATACAAAAATAAGATGCCTAGACACAGGATAATCATACATAGCAAATCATAACGTTTTCCATTGACGCTTTACGTGATATACTTTGTGCAATATTTGTTGCAATCGTATAACAGTGGTAACACTAAATATATAGACATTCAATCATATAGCCTGACAACTATGTTTAAATCATTCCTGCACAAAAGTCAAAACCTGTGTACGTGGTTTTCATAGAACCAGCAAAATTTGGGATGATTAGCTCTGGACTCTTCAGTTCAGTTCTCTTCTCTCTCTCATGGTGTGTTCTGGTTCAGCTTAAAAACATACAACTCTAGTTGTCCTAGGTAGTGTCTTTTTTGTGTCTTCTAATTTTTTTTCCAGTATCTAGTTGATTTCTCTAAACTCTGGTGAGTTATTCTAATCCCTCTCAATCTCTCCTTTCAGTCAGTTCTCATATCCATAGTGATATCTCCCTCCAGGGAACACGTAATTCTCTGATACCAGTACTGATCTCAGGTAGGCAAACATGAATTCCACTGATGAATGGAAGTTGCATAGAAGCCTCTGAAGGGAGAATCAGACCTTGTGGCTTGTTGATAAAATCTGATAATTTACAAGTGCTGAAATACAAAGAAAGCACATTCAAAACTACAAGACAGAAACTTTTCATTCTGTGACACTGAGAACACTCTTTTTAGAAATGAAACTTATCCAAAAAAAAGGTAAAGTACTTGACTGAAAATCTTAAGGGAAGTCAAGAATTGAACATGCCATCCAGCAATCTGTCTGAAAATCTTACTTGTGTATCAGTTCTAACTTCCCATGAGATAATGTGATATAGGGGACAATCCTCTCTGCAAGGGAGATGAACTTGATTTCTCTGATACTATTGTGTCACTGTGTATCTGTTGTATTGATAACCAAGTCTTCAAGTCACCATTTATTTGCTTTAGAGTACCTTGAAAATGTACAGTACTGCACTTTTTATTATTGCATGCAGTAATGAGTAAATGCACATCACATATTTAATGAAATACACATAATGAAAATCAAATATTAGAAACTAAAATGAATGACATTTTTTCTTCATGATCTATCATCTATTTTACAGAAATCACAGGTAAAGCATTATGGGGAAACTAATCCATCCACATCCTTCAAAGGGATGAGTCAGAAATGGGTTTGCATTTATACCTGATAAGCCCGACTGCTGCTATCATCTCCATCCCCTGAATAGTGAACAGTAAGGCTCTTCCTGTTCAAGAAGGCATATTACTGTTAGATTGGCTTCTAAACCAAGCTAATGCAGGTCACAAAGTGTAGTAAATTGGCAGCTGCTCCGAACTGATGAAAAAATAATTGCAATGTAAGGCAGGACAGGTTCTAAACTAATTTGTTCTCAGCAGAAAATAGGCATTATCAAATACAGAAAAAGTATGTTAAAGTAACCTTGAGTGCCTGCGTTGAAGCCACAGCACACTGGAATTTTTGGTCCTGTTGTGTCTAGGTAGGAGGGGTCATAGGCTGCTTTTACCCAGGCAGTTACATGATGAAATTCCAGCTTCTGACATTTCTTGTTTCTTTTGTTTCCCACTAAATGAATTTGTATTTTTCAGAAGTCCACATGGCCAAGACCTGCTCAATATGTTGCAGGGTGGGTGCCCTTCAAAAATTTAAAACCTTTGTTTATAGGCAGAATTTTTAAACATGGATCCCCAAAGTTAAGCTTCTACATCCATCTTTTAGAACCTAAAATCAGGCCACTTTGATTTCAGAAGAGCTACATTCTTTTAGCACTTGTTGGGAAAGTTTTGGGTGTTTTGGAGCATGAGGACTACGGACTGTCTAGATTTCATCTATATTTTTCTTTGACCTGGTGTGAGAACTCAAGTGGGTAGACAATTTCTAGGCAGATGCCCACATTTTACTGAGTAATCCCCAACATCTCCAGTGATTGATGCCTTTTAAAATACCCTCTGATTGTTACACAAACTTCAGTGTAATTTTCTTTGTACAAGAAGCATCACTTTGGAGAGCAGAGGAACAAGCTCAGGAGCTAGAGGTAAATATCTGATGCAGTTTAAGGATGCACCCTGAAGCAGAACATAACATTTGCATAAGAAATGAATGACTTACCACATAAATGTTCCATGTGTAACTTGCTAGCTTGCCTCCAAGGGGCATGTAAACCTGAAAGAGGGTGAAGTGAGGTGAAGAAGAGTTATTTCCAGTTCAAAAGAACAGTCTTATGTTGTATTGTATTCAGTCTTATGGTGTAATGTATTCTGATACTAAGGGTATGTTTCACTATAATGCATGGAGAATTAGGTAAGCAATTTGTGACATTTAGTTGAACTCTGAAAACCAAATTTCTCAAATGTTATGCTGCAAACCTACAGTACCCCTAAAAATGAACTCAGCGTCTTAGAAACTGAGTTATAGCATCTAGAATATTAAAGACAACAAAAGTATGCCTACAAAGATGAATGGACAGTAAATACCACTGACATCTCTAAGAAACAGGAATATTTTATCAGATTGATGTATCACATTTTAATGTACTGTAACAAAGAAACTTTTTTTTAAACAGTATGAACTGACATACATGAATTGAATGATTTGGTTGGCTGTGATCTTAATTCACATTTAAGAGGCAAACTGTAAAAAATGTAAAAGATGATGGCTGACTAATGTCAAGCATGCATACAAATGGACTACCTGGAGCGGAAAAACAGAAATACAGCTCTTAATCAATACTGGCAATGAAAGAAAAATGAAAAGTTGGGTTGATAGAACATGTTACCAAACATCATTGCATTAAATATTTAACATTTAAAACACTGCTGGTTGGTGACCAAGAAAATTGGAAAGTATCTTTTCATTTAATATATTTTATTCATTGCAGGGATTTTGAGGAAGGGAGGGGTAGGCGATTGGTAAAAAACTGGTACACTCTCTGCTTCCCTACTTGGTAAACAATGTTCTCTTTGGGCCCGATCTAAAGCACATTTGAAGTCAATAAAAAAGGCACTAAGTTTAATAGATACTGTCTCACTTTCTGTCAGAGATACTTTGTCATTACTTCTTATCTGTTTGTTTAGGTCCCAAACCTGCAAGCATCACTATGTGAACAGATCAGATCCATATGCTTGCATGAAGCAACAGTGTCTTAAATAGGGTCTTGCAAGAGTGCACAGAGTTTACTGCAAGAATGGTGGTGGTGGTTGTTACCTAAGCCTCACTGTGCTTGTAGCTAAGAGTTTTGTTTCATTAGAGAGGCTCTGACGAGACCTGAAACAGAGCCTCCTTTTGCCCAAGCCAGTGAGACCTATGCATGCTTTTGCCTATTTTCTCATAGCAGCATTTTTGGACGGTGCCAAAACCGTTGCAGGGATTTTATTTTTCTTCATGAAATTGTTTTTCATAATGCCAAGAGGTGGAAAGACAATGACATCTGACTGCATGTTACTATGCACATTCCTATTCTAAACACATGGAAATGCCTGTGACTGCAGATGGCCATTTCCATCTGCTTTTAAAGTGGAAAGCATTTGATCATTTGAAAATTCAGAAAATAATCTGATCATTTGCAGTGCTGCATGATGACACAATACGATGCTCTTTTTGCTTCGTTAGACTGGCCTTTTGAAGTCTCAGTTCTGCCCCAAACCTAGCAGTAGATTTATCAAATCTGATTTTAGCCCCTTTGAGGGACTAACAGCAATTTCCATATTAACATTGTAGAACAAGTGCTAAAGCTGTGTAACAATGATATTATTGGCATAAATTAGATGGAAACCTGAAGGAGGGGCTAATGGCCACTGCATGAACCCAGGTCAGGAGTACAGTATTTAAAGTTGCAAAGTATTGAAGAATCGTAGGACTGGAAGGGCACTTGATAGATCTTAGAGTTCAGTGCCCCGCATACGTGAGAACAGTAGGTGCTAAGTGCTGATTGCTTTTAATGCGACAGTCAGGCTCATGTGATTAATCTAGAATTTTATAGACTTTCCTCTTTGTTTTATTATTTGTATTAAGAAAATGCATAGGGACCCAAACTGAGTTTAGGGGCTGTTGTTCTAAGCAGGACAGACAAAATGTTTGGGGGAAGAGGTACAATATACAAACTGAGAATAATATGAATGTCACAAATGTGATGTTAGTGCCACTGCATTGCATGAATTACCATGAGAGGGCGGCGGTCACCCCGGCTCTAACATGGCCCTATCTGCTCCGCAAGCCCCCTATGCTGGGTGAATGAGGTGGCTAATTAGCCTAAGAGCTGGTTCTGCGACCTTCACTGCAATTCAGAATTCCCGTTCAATGATGCAATTCTCATCTTGCCTGTTGTGGTCAAAATCTGGCTACCGTGCACCACTCAGGCAGGGTAGAAGAGCTGGATCCCAAATAAGAATCTGGACTTAGTCACGGAGTTAAAGGATAGAAGAGACCACCAGATCATCGTCTGATGTAGAGTTCCATTCGAGCATTCATTCGGCAATTGTATATGGCAGACCTCAATCATTCCATTGCATTGTCGGTCTGGAGATTGAGGGAGACCCATCTGCCTTTGAGGCAGTTGATGGGGCATTCCTCCACAAGATGGTCTGCTGTTTGTGTTTCTCCACACTTGCAGGCTGCAGTAGCACAAAGGTTCCAGCAAAGGTACCACAAAGCAAAGGTTCCACAAAGGTACCAGTCCTTTGACGGTTTAAGCAGATCCACTCCTTTCATGGCAGGCTGCAGCCTATGGGTGAGGTGGGGATGGGAGACAGTTGTTGCCATCTGCCAGGGACTACGTAAGCACCTGATAACTCTAGGGTTTTTTGCAGGTAGTAATTTAGAAATTAGCTTGACAGTAGCACTGTACCTAATTCCTATATCAAAGACGAAAAATATAACGCAGCAAATAAAGCCATATTTTAAATTTGTTTGTAAATTTAGAACACTCAGGAGATAATACAGCAAAATATTTCCAGTCCCAAATCGGACTAGGCATATGACGACACTACAAATGAAAGAATTTTAAAAATTGAATGTAATTGGGAACTACTTATGTGCTTTACTTTCTGCAGTTCTCTACATGTAGATAATGGGGAACAAATCAGTTCTACTTTTAATTCACTTTATTTTGTATTCTAGTGAGTACTCCAATGTTTGGGTTTCAAACACTGCACAGGAATCTTGGTCTACGAACTACTTTCAGTCAGATAAGTGGCCTTTTAAAAAATGTTTTGGAATCTTTTTTGTAGTCTCTACATTTACAATTTTATTTTTAAAGTAAGTCATAGGTGCTGGAACTAAAGATGCTGGGAGTGCAGCATCTCTTGGCTTGAAGTTGTTTCTCTCATGTGAAAGACCAGCACAGTGGCTGCATGATCTCTAGATTATTTTTGGTCATGGTATTTTTGGAGATTTTTCTAATCTGTCATGAAAGAAATTTTCAGATTGTGTTAGAACTTGATCTTTCACCCCTAACAAAAATGAGCTGATGCTAAACTACAAGGGTTAAGATGAACATTTAAAAGTTTGTCAAGGGGGAAAGTAGTATTAGAGAGAAAGTACATGCATTAATTAACAAATGAAGGAGGGGATGAAATTAGAGATGGCTCAAAAGTAGTTGAGATACAAAACTTCTTTAAAAAATAATAATTTCATAAAAATCATTAGCTAGAGTATGAATCTATAATGAACAAATTTTGGCAGCCAGATCTTACAAATTGTTCAGATTGGCATAGGTTTATGTGCACTGAAGGTTTTACACAAATACTTATGATCAATATATAGTATTAAGTTGGAAGGAAGTTTCTACTGTGTAGCTGTATGGAATTGAGAGAGTAAACATCACTTCAATGAAATTCGCTGGGGTACTCAAGGTTTTGAGACTTTGCCCGACTGAGAAATATTAGAGTCAGTACAAGAGGAGCTAAGATTACTTACCAGTTGGAAGATAAGGACATACAACTGCAATATGACTGATGGAGAGCAGCAGTACCTTGTATCTGCACATATAAAGGCCCAGCAGCTCCTCCAAGAGTATTCTGGGAAAAAGATGCTAGAAAAGTGCAACCCTGGTGAGACTGAGTAAGATCAAGGCATTCACAGCATTTGTGTGTAACAGCCTATATGGACCTACGTGGTAACCTGACCTAAAGCCCACTGTAGGCAAAGGAAAGGTTCTTACAGATAAGTGGGATTAAGTGGTAGAATAAATGGCCACACTGGCGTACTGCCATTCACTAAAAAATTAGTGAGTTGGAAGAAAATGGGGATGTTTTAAGTGTAAATTAAACAACGTTTGTGATGTGACAGCACATGTTTGCTTCTTCACAGCAGGGAACTATTCCAGGTAGTTATTTTCAGTGCTGCTCTTGCAGCCTAAGACATCCAAAGCTGGGCTGGCGGAGAGGATACTTGTGTCACGAGCTTGCTTTTGCATATTTGACATGTGAAGGTGAGAGGTAGGTCACGATGAAATCTGCAGCAAGCATCTTCCAGCCTAAGTACAGAGCTTGAGAGCACTTTCCTCCCACCAGCTGAGCGTGTTTGTTTCAGGAATGAAAAGTAATGCGAGGTTCCCGGACCTGCTACTGGCTCTGCCAGATAAATCTCTGCATTCTTATTGGCTGACTAAACAATAGGCCAGGGAGGGGATGGGGGAGAGAAGCAAGCAGGGTAGGCCTCATCTCTTTTTATGAAAACTAGGGGGTTTCTGCCCCTCCACACCTCCCTAAATGGCACCCTTGGTTTCAAAGGGCCCGGTCAGTCTCTTGTATCTCTTGTTTAATTGCTTCTGCGTTAGAGTTCTGGGAAGAGTGTTCCATCCCATAACATGTATACCAAATGTAGTGCATTTATTAGTCTGTACTACTTTGGTTTATTATCTGAATCCAAAACACTCCAATACTTGAGAATGTCCAGACCTGGCTTTTTGTTTTGAGTCTATAAGTAATCTCTACAAATTACTCAAATATCTTGTTCATATTATTAATTGTAGGAGACTTCTCTTTACTTCTTTTTTTCCAAATCTTTATTTCTTCAACCTATCCAAGTGATCAGATTTAAAACAACTATACCAAGAGATCTTATTCCCAGTGTATAATTCCCTAAGAACCAAGTGTGGTAATTTTTCTTTTGAGAAACAATTATTTACTCCAAGAATAATGTTGGACCTCCATTAGTACACCTCATTCTTCTTAGGACACCTTATTCTTCTATGTGGAATCCATTTCTTAACAGATTCGTAGTAAAACAATCATGCTCATTAGTGAAGAAATGTGCTCTTTTTAACCAGAAAAGTAAGCACACAAAACCTTTCTTTGCTCAGTCACATTGGAATATTAATTTAATTGAATATATGATGAACAAAATGTCTGCCCCTGACAATGGTGCTGCAAAAGGCAGAGAAGGCAGTCAGAAATGTTAATATAGTCCTCTCTCTAATAATCTCTCTCCATTTTTTTCCCAGGATTATATTTAACTACATTAAGGTCAGTTCATATATACTTGAAATCCATTTCAAAGAATCAGCTTATGTGTATTAAACACTAATGTGAGTTGTATATTTCACCCTTTTGGGGGCCTGCACTAGAATTATTCACTTTTTATGGGCAATACAGTGGCTGCAGCCCAGAAGGATTGTCTTCTCTTTCCAGTGAAATAGTTACCATCCCACATTTGTGAGTATTGCTAACTATTGGAAAGATTGCATCTTCACTACACGTACATCTTGCACAGCACATTGTTACAGAAGAATTGCAGAGGGGAAAGCAATAGAATATACTGAGAATCTGGTGTATCCCATTTCAAAATTAGAAAATACTATTCCTCAGCTTTTTCCCCTAATTATTGAGGCTGGGTTATGATACCTTTATGCACATTATAGCACCTTACACTGGTTCAGGAACTCATTTAAGTATCTATTTAATTCCATATCTTTTCAGGGCAGCATTGGGCCCGTTGGTAGGTTTCATTGCTGTCCTGAACGTGCGGGCTTTCTCAAACTGGATTACTTCTGAGTGCTCCCATTGAAAAAAGTGCATCAGCTGGTGGAGTTAGGTGCTGCTTACTGTGAGTGAGGGTATCAGAGTGTGGCCCTAAAGACTTATCTGGAAAGTTAGGAGAACGCAGAGTAGCTGGAATGTAACTATCCTGAGTGTTTTCTCTATGTAGAACAAGAATTATGCAATAATGTCCAGTCCTATTTCTCATAAACTAAAGCATCTCTCAGGTCAGCAATACCTGTCCAAACCCACATAGGAGCATTGGGACTCTTCTGATGCTCTTTCCGATACCTGGTAGTAGAAACCACAGCCCAGACGGTAGGGGGTAAATCAGCTCCTGCGTACGAGCTGCAGTGGGGAGGGTTGTTCTGTCACTAGCCTGTACACTGTGTTTTCTTACTGCAAAGATCTGATGATGATCTCAGAGAGGAAGTTCATCCATAGCATGCATGCACCTTCTACTGGAAATTGTATTCTATCGATGTCTGAGACAACTAGATATTGATTCTTACAGAGGTACTGAAGTAATCTAATTGGGTGAGCAAGAAAGCCCACTGCAAACATTTCTATTAACATTTGCTTATGATACAAAGTGGAAGAGCTTTTTGATAATCAGGGTAGCTTAGCTGAGAGTGGATTATTTTTCCTCCTCTTGCTTATCCATGTATCGTCTTCCCATTCCTTTTTAAAGCCATAGCAAATGAATGGACTTTTGATTTCTCTGAAAAGTTGGAATTCAATATTTTGCTCAGGACAATAAAACATGTCTTACCTGAACTTGGTGCCAGGTGGACCTAAAGCTACATAGCTGGAAAGGCACAGCTTTACGTAAGTGCATCCATCAGGCATGCAGAAGAAAAATATCCTAAAGAAATTAAAACAAAACTCACTTATTAAAACAAATATATATATTTATTTCCTCTTGTCATCTGTAGCGTGTTTTTTTTTTCTCTAACGCTTAGGCTGAGTTGTGGTGAGTAGGTCTAAGAGGAATGGATCTCTGTACTGAGGAGAATGAACAAAAGCTGAAAAGAGTGGTATCTTGACAAAAAATTAAATTTCAGTGTGAGATTTGGATTTAGCGCACAGATATTGCCAAAGTCCTGTAAGTAAACTGAAATGGTCTTCCTTTTGCCAGGCTAATATGTTTTGTGTCAGACTAAAGTGGAAAGGAGTGAAAATAAAGGAATATGTTGGCTTGCTGTATGCTTTCCTTGATCTGTATCTTGCCTATTCAATCTGACACTGAGTTAGTTAAAATGTTTTATTAATTGTAATGCCTGCAAGACATAAGCTAGAAAAAAGCATAATGAAAAGGGGGGGAAGATAGGGAAGGAGAAGGCAATAATAGTAATAGGCACCATAAACAGGGGTACGTTCTCAAAGGAGAAGAGTGCAATGTTTACATTTGCTGAAGTCCCCTCTCCTCCCCTGGCTCAAAAAAAAAATTGCAGGAGGATGTGAAGCACTTTGTACAAAGATACACAGCTCAAAGAGGAATAAATTTGCTCTTATTCAGAAGACTAATATTAAAGCCATTATCATGTATGGCAAAGACCTGGCTGGTCAAATCTTATTGTTTTGTTGTTGGCCTTTTTTTTTCTCAACAGGCTAAAAAGCAATGGGGTTCTTGGAAAGCAAGTAATGTTAAAGATACTACACAAAACCCACAGGTGATCTTGAAGTACCTGTAAAGGGCAAGAGGGTGAGGAAAATACTGGAGGGGGCCAATAAAAGCAAAAATCATATGGATTCATTAAAAAAAATTCTTGAACAGGAAAAGCTGCATGGCAGATTGTTGTAACAGGGTAAAAACATGTTTGAAAAATCAGTGCCCCGAGTCCATTTTGAGAAAAGCTATAAATCCATGTGTGGGGGACTCAGACAGCAAAAAAAAACCACCTTGAACTAGAAGTAAACCCATGATAACGGGAGCTGGTACATGTAGCAGTTCCAGACCCAGACTTGGGAATTTTGCAGTCACTGCAAAATTAGCTTTGCAAGTCAGCAGTAAAGGAGGGGGCTGCTGATAAAATGGTAAAGGAAGGGTCTATCATTGGCTTAGCAGACGCATTAGCTGAAGTAGAGATATAAAAGGGGGTTGCCAGACCAAGGCTTTTCGGAGAGCCATGAATCAAGAAGGGAGTGCACCAGAATAGCACTGTGCAATGAGTCTGATCAACCATTTCGCCTCTCTCCAGCTCGTCGCTCAAAATAATAGGGTAGGGTGTCAGAGCTGATAACCCGTGGGGCTTTGTCCTACGGATGATAACCTGGGTGTGAATACGATAGAGGTTCCACCTGGATGAAAATATAGTAACCTGGCCATGGTATGTTTGTTTGTTTTTTGCTGCAGCTGAGTTCGTTCATATATGTGGTGAGTAGTGAGTGTGAATGTAAAACTAGTAATAGTTCTAACTGTTTTGTGTACATATGTTATTGTAATCAGTTGTTTAAGTTTTATTTGCGTGTTAAGAATTTGTAAAGGAATAAGAGAAGATAATTTGTGGTAAGGTAAAAACTCTCAATAAATAGTGGATTTAGATTGGATATAGAATGTGTGTTGTTGTTTAAATGAATGATAGATTTATAAACCGTTGACCAGGTCTTGGACTAAGACAGGTTCCAGCTGCCCTCATCCGTCCACAAGTTGGTCAGGTGAATAGCAAGGGGGGCCTGTCTGAACCTAGTGACCCAACGGGCAGGCGGAGTGTGTGGACTGAAAGGACAATTCCTTTTCCCTCCAAACATGAGCCCCTGCAGTTCCATTACTCAGTAGAGCTGCAACAGGAGGGGACTAACACCCTAAGTGTGTCTGTACCTTTCCACCCCCCTCCCGCTAAACAAGCGTTCTGTCATCGAATTCATTCACCTCGTCAGTATTACGAGCTGAAACTGAAACGGTGCGGATTCCTCAACAAGTCAAACCTAAGTTGTATAAATGTGTGCTTGCAAGTGGGTGTCTTAAGAATTAATCTCTTTAGAAAATCCACTGTTTTAAGCAAGGAATAGGAAGTCCCATTTCAAGTTGTAAAACTGACACAAAGTCATAAATTAGTGAAAGTAGATAAGATAAGAAAAACCCCTCATACTTTTTCCCTCTCTCCTCCAAGCCCCCAGCCCGTCTAAGGCGTGGAAAATAGACGAACTAAAAAGTTTTTTAACGCTTTGTCACCACAGCAGATAAAACATATGCATTAACTTCTGTCATGAAACCTACTTAGGTTTCTGTGACCCTAACAGTATCCCAGTTACAAAGTGCAAGGGGATCGCTGGTACCTAGCAGTGAGTTTGAGCTGACCAAACCAGTTCTTCATATCCCAACACACTGCCATCATAACTGTCTTATAGGTGTTGTAAGGTATCACTGGAAAACCAATAACACACTGATCATTAATATTCTTGTGTGGTGTGTTTACAGTGAACCCACAAAGGACTGCACCGTTGCGCTGGAAATATGAGACTAAAATGTTTTCAAATCAAACAAGTCTGGGGTGTTAGGAAACAGTTGTTTCCCAGACAAAGGAAAGGCCGACATCTCCATCTGGGTGCAATCATAGTCAACTGGTTATTCATTTGCATGTTGGAGGTTGCAGGACCAGATCAGCCTGCATTGTAGCAGTCACCAGTGAGGGAGCAACCAGGCTGGAGCCTTATCCTCCAGACTTCATGGCTCCTTCACTGAGCACAACGTAATGAATTTTGTCTGGGGGTACCCCTCAGAAGAATACATTTCAAAGGTTCACTGAACTATAAAAGACGGGAGCTCCCTGGCTTAGTCTTCACCTTAGGAGACATAGGAACTAAGCAATTTCATCTCTGTGATGGGTCCTGGCTATTAAAAACCAGAAAAGAGATTATGGGTGAGAAAAAACATCTTGAACAAGGACTTATTTTGAAAAATTGTTTTAGTACTTCAGATGCGTATTTTCACTTTTATTTGCATGTAACCATTTCTACCTTTTATCTCCTTTACTTGGTCTCATGTAACCTGTGTTTTATTAATAATGTTGTTTTACTAGAAACCAATTTGTTTTTGTATTTGAAGAGAAGGGTATATTTAATTCAGTTAAATTAATAAACTGATATGTACTGAATCTTTTAAAGAGCAGCAGATTTATTACCTTTTGTGACTGCATGGTAGTAGTGGCCGGCTATTGCAGAGAAACCTCTTAGTCCCCAAGCTCTTGGAGTGCACTGATTGTTACCTAACAGGTGAGATTTGGGCCAGGAGAGCCTTGAGGAGTTGTTTGGTGAGGAAGGAAGCTAGTCTGAAATCTAGCAGAGCTCACTCTTGCTGAGGCAGAGGTAACAGAGTAGCTTGGGCTCTGGGTGCCCCAGCAGCATGTTAGCATTTCAAAATCCATCCATCCATCCATTCACAACAGTGGAAGAAATATGGGAGGTAAAATATAAGAACACCTTGCATTTACCAAAAAGAATCTGAAGTTTTAACTCTCATTCATGTGCGCTGAAAACTACAGTAGACTACACTGTTTCCTGATGGTTGCATAGAATTGTGGCAATGGTCTCCTTAGCTCATTATATAAGATATATATTCTGTTAGAGGGGTAATCAGAGACTACATCTCATTTCCCCTATGGTTTGTTTTTTTTTCCCCCAGAGGTTAACCAGACTTCTTAGACAGAAATCCTTTTGCTTCTTCCACATGATGAAGGTATGTAACATGCCTGGGGCATCTCTTTAAAATGTAGCAAGACATATCAAAAGTAGCTGAAAATTTTATATTTAACCAGCTGTTTTGCTTCATTGCATTTATTTTTGTTGTTTCCCAACGTTCTTGTCAAAAAGTTTGAAAGTCTATAATCTTCTGCAGTGACTGTTGTCTCCATAACTCAGTACTGTGGAGATACTCCCAGAGGAAACATGACCTGAGTAGGAAATCTGAGTCATCTCGGCCTCTGACCAGGAGTAGGCAGTGGAACTCGAATTCTGCAGACTCCGTGCATTTACAATTGTAGATCTTCAAGTAAATTTAGAGTTGCTTGAAAGTTTTCTGAAGAAATTGCATGGAACTGCTGCATGCTGCATTTTCAGGAAAACAGTATCTTTTGTGCATCACCGATTTTCAAAGTATGTTTTCCATTTTTGTAATGGATTTGTGTGTTCTGTTCAGTTGTTCAGGTATGAAGTACAATTGTCTTTCAAATATCCTATCCTGGGTTCTTGGCCATATCCTGCTGCCATTGAAATAATTGAAACTCTTAAGGAGCAAAATCAGATACTTTTGTATTCTTTGAAGTGAAGGTTCACTTTCACTTATGACATTGCTCTATAATTCTTTTTTACTTTCAAGAAAATTTCCATTTATTCCATTGTTCCTGCTAAATAAGAAACGTGAGGAGCTTGTGTATCTTTTGGGAGCTTTGGAAAAAAGATAAATAGAGGCAGAAATTAAGGAGAAATTTTTATGACCCTGAAGCTTGATGATTTCCCATACGTCATTTCATTTGATTCAGTGCGTTTGGTGGCTCATGGTGAGGCAAAAGCATAGGTCTCCAAAGCCACGGGTATCGAAAGAGCCATTAGAAAAATCCCTTGAACTTCAGATATACATAGAGAGCCAGAGCATTTTGGAGGTCCAGCCCCCACACAGTACTCTTTAGGGACTCACCCGTATCCAACAAGGCAACACCTTTCTATTCTGAAACTTACTGCTGTGGCTTCCCACTCGTAGCTGGGCTAATTATTCTCTTCTTTGCAGATATGAAGTAGGAACCTGAGGGAATGACAGTGCCGGTGCTCATTTCCATGGGTATTTCCCTGTGAGAGGCTAATGCACAGAGCACTGTAATGCCCCCTTTTCTACTTCCATGAAGTATGACCATGCAGAGCTCAAGAGTAGACGCTTCTGCAGGGTCAAGGGGTAGGTGCAGCTTACATTCAGTTCTCCTGCTAGAGAGAGGGGAGGTCATTTGAGAAGGCATTCTACTTATTCCCTCCCCTTTTTTGTGTCTCTCCGCTTCAGATAATGACACTGATAATGTGACACGCGAAGCTTGACTTCATTACGCATGCCATACTACACACGTACAGTAACTGTGACATTAAAGCAGCTATCGTTTGAAAAACCTTAGATTGCAAGGGGCTAGCCAAAATGCGAACAATCTGCATTTTAAAATATACAGCCACCATAATTTAGCTACATATTGTATCATGGTGCTAGCTTGTGACCATTCTTTTGACTGTCAGGAATGGTTATGGCACATTTATTCTAGATTAGACTGGTAGTTACCATAAACTGGCCTTATTTATTTAAAAATATTATTCTCCAGCATCCGCATGAAGCATCCTCCAGCATCCTCATGAAGAGAATTTGCCGCTATTAGTGTAGACCCAGCCTAAATCACAGGGTAGATTAGCATTCTACCATTACAAATAAAAATCCCTCCTGATATCTCCTCATATTAGTTTTGTGGGCATTATTCAATGAAACTATTGCTTGCTGACCAAACATATTTTAGCATGCTCTCCAAAATATAAATACAACTCACAATAGCCCATGATTATCATAATTTGTGCTTAGTAACAGAAGTCCTATAAATCAATCTCTTACTTTTCAGCACCTTTGATTTTGTACAGTATGTCTTCAAGCCTAGATGGAGGCCAGAATTATGGTTAATATAATTTACTGGATTCATATAACTGGGGAGAGGTGAAGATAGCCACAATGACTATGCAATTGGTGCGTGAAATCCTGAGATTAAAATGTATTGGTTAAAATGTGCACAAAGTAATTCAAAGAAATCCTACAGCACTGCACAAATTATAGTTTGAAACAGCCAAAAATTGCTTGAATTGGTATGTTAGAAATGTGATTTACTGTAGTTTTTGTTAAGCTTATGATCAGACTATTAAATGTGGTGAAGACAGAGAATCCTTTCAATGGACTCATAAGGGAGCCTTCAGTCATGCACAACAGTGAGTACAGTGTGCTGCTTTTTTTTTTCCTTTAACCTGCTTGCTGCTAGGAAGCTTTAAAAAAATCCACTGAATTTTCCTGTGCATTGACCATCAGGATCAGCATTCAGTCTTGGTGACATGAACTCTTGTTTTCGGATGGAAGGAAGTTGAATTCAGTTATGGGTTTACTGGGCAAGAAGGGCACTGAATATCTCTGTCTTGCTGATTTTGTTTCACTCTGATTAGCTGGAGGTTTTTGCTCTGCTGTGATTGGCTGGACTTTTTTTCCCCTCAGCTCTGCGTGTGTGCGTGAGTGTGCACTGAAAACATTTTTATCCCCTGGCCAATAAAATGGGTATGGCTGCTTTTCTCAGTTTATTACACTGAAGACTAAAGTAGAACAAGACGCTTCCTGTAGCCCTTTGCTAGTGTGGAAGAAAATCTTTTGTTACTATACACTGATTAATATTTTAGAAAATTAGGTACTTTTAGATGGCACCTCTGAATGCGTCACTTGAATACGCTAATTGGATCTCAAAAATGAAGGCATATCCACACCCCATAAAAAATAGCAATTTTTCCTGTATATTCATGACTTTATAATTTTATGGCCAATCTTTGGCTTCCCAACAGGTGTGGCAGTGAAACATGTAAAATCGCATCTTGAACATTTGCAAAGATTTTCTTCATGCTTAAATATTTCCTATGGCTCTATCGAGGGCAGATTGGCTCAAAAGGTGCTTGAGGTGCTGAAAACATCCTGGTTTGTCTGATAAATGTACTGTAATGGCCTACTTTTAGCCTGGTCTGAGTCCAGTGACCATTGCATAATATATCTCATGAATTTGTGGGGGTAGGGACTTGTGCTATGAACCAATGGAATGCTCAGAATCCACACTTTCCACACTACTGAATAGCAGTTTATTTCTTAAATTTCATAGCTCATTAAATACAAGAGCTTATTGTATTATTCAGACTGTAGCCTTGCTTGTTCACTGGACCCTGTGGTCATAGTCTGAAATCATGATGGTATTCTATCTGTTTCTATGCTGAATAAAATGGAGGGGGAGGGGGAATTTTTCCAAATTAGGTGACTCTGCCATTTGTCTCTTTTCAAAATCTCTGCCTTGGTGAATACTAGTACTGGCTAACAGTATGTCTAACACCCAAGCTTTCAAAAATCATGAGTTCGAACCCAAAAAATAATGGAAATTTAAAACATAATGCACTTCAGTTTCTTCTTATTTGGCCCCTGAATTTTAGACTTGAGGATTCATATTCTCAAGTTTTCTCTGACTGTGAACCCTAGAAACTATTAAAAAAAAAAATTGTGGTGATGTCTCATGACACATTACACGACAAATATCTACAGACTTATGAAAAACTCATGTGCATTGGCAGCATTGGGCTAAATAATTTGTAGTGAACAATTTTATGGGAAGAATCTCATCTTTTATCATTTTTCTTTATTTTCTGTGCTTGAAAATTGTAGCTGTCACCTGGGAAGTTAAATGGAGGCCGCATGAGTCCAAAGATAATTGCTGCCTTCGTCTCTTTAAAAAAAACAAACAAAAAATCCACCATAGGCCATATCTATGTGACAGCCACTATAACATCATTGTTATGGCACTGTAGCTGTGTGACTGTAGCACCTTACTGTAGATGCCTCCAATCTCAACAGAAAGGGTTTTTTAGTCTATGTAGTTAATCCACCTCTCCAAGTGATGGTAGCCAGTTCAACGGACGAATCCTTCTGTTGATCTCACCATGTCTACACTGGATTAGGTTGACTTAACTCCAGTGGTCAGGGTACAGTTTTTTTTTACTGACCTAGCAAAATTGCTCATTGCAATCTAATTTTTAAGTATATACCAGGCCATAGCCCTACAGCCTTATTTCTGTCCAGGATACAAGCATGGGGACCTCAAGAAAATTGATCCAAATTAACTAAAGGTGTGACTTTAAAATGAATTAGTTTAAACCACATTAAAGCGCCCATGTAGAGATCCTTGTTCAGAATTAAAGTAGCCTTAATTCATTTCCAGAGTAACGTTTCAGTTTCCCACTCACATGGTAGCAAGATATTGGTCTTTTTCCAGGCTCACTCTTTATCACAAACCCAGTAGCTGCTTTAAGGTTTATGATGAAAAGTAAAACTCACCGTTGGGATGATCTCAAAGATGGTGAGCAGTTTTCTGCCAAATTTTTCATGACAGCTCTGCAATTACCAGATTGTTTTATTTCTCAAAAGGGAAACATGCTTTTCTCAAGTATTTGCTTTAAAAATTGCAAAACTCTGTAAAAACTATTTCTATTTTAGAGGTATAATTTAACATGAAAAATTATATGCATTGTAAATGTTTTCTTGGCAATTTACTTGTCATACATGTCTCTGTGCGGAAAAAACTCTACAGGGAATTGGATGTGTTTAGTGAGCAATTTATAAGGAGACACAATGACAATAAAAGTAGAAATATTATGATTTGCAAACCCCCAGCTACTCAGATTGGTTTCAGTTCAAATATAGCTTTTCAAGGTCTGAGCTTAATCCAAATATCAAAACAAGTATTAAATACATATTTTTTTCATAATGATGCAAGCACAAAAATGAATCTGAATGATATTATGCAGTATTGACATAAGACATCTATAGATGATGTAGTACATTATGCCAAATACAAAGGGCTCAACTCAGTCCTGGCCTATAGTGGATTGCATCCTAAATTATAATAGCACAGAGCCCTCGGTGCTGAAACATCTGTCCAGAAGGGGTGGTTACAGCACAAGACACCTTCTACTCCAAAACAAGGTGGGTCTGGACAGTGGGGACACAAGGCCCCATGGAAGTCCTGATTGCAGTTTGAAGGTGAAGTGAAAGTCCCTGAGAGGATGGCAGTACATACATGACCTAAACTTCATAAAGTAAATATCCCTTATGGTACATTAGCTGAAGGGACTGCAGTTTTCATCTCCTTGCACCTGTGAGGATGAATCAAGTGCACCGTCTATCTCGTAAGTCACTGCCAAGCAGGAAACAAAAGATCAATCTTAGGGGCAGTTAAATACATTTTTTTCCAAACTAAACAGGCTTCAGTTACTTGTATTTTATTTAAATAGTTTTTAAAAATGTCATCCCTTTTGAGGTATTCAACATCTTTTGTTATTATTGTATGACTGAGATTATTACTGAAATAAAATAGTCTTAAAGTGTACTAACCCTTCTTGAGCTACATATGAGTCCATTGCTTATAACAAAAAAGTATTCCTGTTTCCAGTGATGTGTGGAGGTTTACAGTTGGATGTATGTGTTCCTATATTGCTCATCATATTTTAAAGATCTTAGAACTGATGCTATTTAAACATGTCAATATTTAAGATGTATCTTAAATAGAAGGGAAAAAATATTTTAAACCTACAAGAAATATAGAAAAATATCTATTTCCAAATGGATTTACTTTGTGATACTTCTTAAAGTAACTTGAATAATGCGATATCATGGATATAATACTCTTACAGTATTAGGTGTAGTGCCTTTCCAATCTGCTCGGTCTAACAAAACACTCAATAGTTGGTTTTATTCTGTCCTCAAATACACATGCAGGGACTGGTGAACACCTTGGAATAACTCCATACAGTTCATGTGCACATACATACATATACAACAGCAGCAATTAGAATCAGTAGATATATTTATCACCTCAGCCATTTGACAGTGCTATAACCCGTTGTATCTTAAACTTTCCTTAAACATAAAGATCTGTGGATCTACAGCATTCCTGTTCCTCTTTATTATAGCTTTTTTATATATGGTCTTATTCTGATATTTACACCAATGTAGATGTAGAGTAATAATAATGAAGTCAATGGAATTTACATCAGGGTAAAAATGATATGAGATAAGATATCTTAAGACAGGTGGTATTGGCCACTGTTATATTTGACACTCAGGTCTATAGGGCTAATATAATCATTTTGGTGGCAGGGCAGTCAACTAAGTCTGATCCAGTGCTCATTGAAGTAAATGAATTCCTGTTAACTTAAGTAGGCATTGGCTTAGGCCCTAAGGGTCCACTCGTACTCCCATTGAAACAAAAGCCCAAACTCCCATTAATTGAAATGGTGTAGGATCAGTTCTTAAGTAATTCACCTCTTGACTGCTGTTTGTGCAGCTCAGCTGCTTTCTCACTAAGTTCCAACATTCTATTGTAAGGGCACCAGGATATCATAAGTTAAAATATTTGCTACATTGGGTAACAGCAGAGAGACATTTTTACCCCTGTACCTTAAACAGCAGTGAAGCAAAGGAATTTAGACCTAGCAATGCGCTTGGTATGTATTCATATCAGCTGAGATGGGCTTGCATCTAACAATCCATCAATCTAATAAACCATATAAGTGCCCTGTCTATGAAGATGCTTTCCAGTAAAAAAAAAAAAAAAAAAAAAAGACAATGCTGTTTGATAAACTCATGCCAAAATGTTACAAAGAAGGCCTAAATTAAATCATATCTCCGGAAATCATTGTTCCCTTGAGATCAATACTAAGATATAGCAATTCTAGAGATAAATTTCCCCCCCACCTCACAAGTACATCAGACGTTGCAAGGATTATGAAAAAGTGTAGCTGTAGGGGTGGTTTCAAAAATTTCAGTGCTTGTAGAGGAATCCCAGGGCTGTTAGCATCTTTTTTATTTTCTTTGACAGCAAGTAAATGTTCTGTGGCAGACCAAATCTACAGGAAATAAAACTTTATGATGTGCTGTAGCCATAGTGGTTTATATATCTATAAACTGCTGGAGGACCATCAAAAGATGCACATTTTCAAGATTTTTTAATGTGACTTGAAAGCAGCTTGACTCCTATAATCATAAACACAGACAAGTGTACTCTTCATACTTGCACCAAATGTCTCTTTTCATATTAGAGTGGTGGTGTTTTTTTAGTAGTCCAGTGAGATCAAAAAGAACTGTGTGGCAAAGAAAAGTGTTTCTTGCCTAAATATTGAGTGCAAACTACTTGGTTTCACATAAAAGGAAACGCTACAAGGCATATTACGATAACCCCTCCTGTTCACTATTCCATTAGGATACTGCTCAACATAGGAGTAAGTGCAGCAGCCTTTTATCTCCCTGGCTTTCCTTATAACCTAGGGCCAAATTCTCCTCTCACTTATGCTAGTTTAACCCCAAATGACTGTAACGGGGTTGCACCAAAGTATGTTAAAGAATTGGTAGCTAATTGGAAGTATTTCTGTCTCTTCTACTCTGTGTACTCATGCATATGGGAGGAACTTGTATCCAACCCAGTCAGACAGCTTCAAGAATGATTTTTTAATCTCCCCATTCCGGTATGACCATGGAGAAATACATAAAGCAGGACTATGGTTTTTGCCTCCTGAAGCAGTCTTCCCCCTACAACCCCCCCTTGTGGTTTAGCCTAATGGAACTTAGACTTGAATTTTTGGGGTCTGATACTGTTCTCTCACTGTTGAAAATCATGAGCAATTCCATTAATGCCATTGACCTTTCACTGGTGTAAAACTAGCACAAATGGAATCAGCATTTGTTAGACAAGGCAAAGTTTATTTCCTGAAAAGAACAAACACATGTTCCCAGCATGCTTCAGGATGTATGGCTTTCTCAAACATGGCAATAGTTAAAGCACGTGGCCCTTGGGAATATACAAGGAAGTACTCATGGATCCTCTAAATTTTAAAATCTGTCTTTTTCCAAACATCTCATTAAAGAAAATCTCTCTCAGTATAAGCAATGGAAAAATCTTTTGTATGCTTGGCGTGAGACAGCATAATGTCTCCAAGTTTCTGTTTTAAAAAGGTAAGCTACCTGGGATATCTAATTGACTGAACTGTCATATGTATGTGTTTCATAAAACATAAAGTATAGTTAAATCATTCAAGTATTATCAAGCATCAAGACAAACACACAAGGTCAAGGAAATTCAGCAGAATGCCCTCATTGAGATGTTTTACTTAGCCTAGGCATTTCACTAGTATAATACATAATTGTCGTGAACTGTAACTTCCTGAAGAAGAATCTTAAGTGTTTAAATGACTTGGCAACAATAGGTGCTATGTCATTTAACGCGTCTATCTTAACGTCCTTGTTCCAGCTGTTACTCTTTGGCCTGTATAACATTATTTTAATAACCTGTTTTTTCTTAATTTTTGTAACAATGGTCTGGGGGATATTGAGATAAAAAGAGTGAAATGTAAATACAAAACTAAATTACTCACAGCAACATTATAAACATAGATACATATTATATATATGCGTACAAGTACAGAAAATAAACATCCCCCAGAGAAAAATTCACAAGGTAGACCTTTACAGGGTAAATCAAATTAATGCCCTTGCATGCAAAAATCTACCCTCTAAAATACATGAAAAGTATTTTCTATTTAAATGCTTTGATAGTAAGACAGTTACATACCTAAATATAGATTCAGATTTATTTAATTTGTCAGTCACAGATTTTAGCCACTTTTCCTTTGAATGGTGCCATAAACTCTTCTTTTAAAAACAATAATAATTACATCCAGGTACTCAGAAACCATGCTATAAGAACATAGACTGGTATATTAAGGTGCCAAGGTATATGTATAGGCACTAACCAGTATATCCAAACATATCCTATTCCCATTTCATAAAGCTATATCTATGGATTTTCTATGTTTCTTGCCTCTCAGTACCATCAGAAGCTTTCCTATATAGCCTTGCAGTAATTGCCCTAATTTTCTGTTTAAAGCTGCAATAAACTTGGAAGGCTTGTTCACCTGTCCTCTCCAATCAATGATTTAGAAAGGCCGTTCTCTCTTGAATGGGCAGTACTGTAGTCCTGACATCTGATAAGGTCAATATAAAAACAAATTGGTGTATGCTTTAAGAGAAGGACCCTCCTGCTTCCTCCAGCAAGTAGTCAAACCTGAAACAACACCATAATATTTGTAAATTCTCAGTGTTCATGACTATCAGAAGACAGAAAAGCTGTAGATTATTGTTGTGGATTCATAATTCATTTATGCAGATTTAGTGAACACAAAGGACATAAATTCCTATCTATATTATGCGCTATGAATTCCATGTAGAACCATTTCAAAGTGCTTCTAATTAACACCTAGCGTCAGTTAAAATTCAACATGACTTTTTCTGTGATCATACCCAGGCAGCCAGCAGCAATTCCTCTCTCGGACAACAGTATATGTTGAGAGAGAAAACTAGAACTGGGAGAGCATGACTAGAGCCAATTGAACTTGACCTGTCTTTTTAGTTGCTTTGTTCAGTGTTCCAAGCCATGTCTGAAATATAACATAGGGACTGGCGGAACATCAGCCTGATTAACATACATGCCAAAGAAGCCCCCGGTGTTGGAAATGTCCTGACAATTTGTGTCAGAGGTTGCTAGCAGATAACATCATTGCTAGTCTTTCAGGAGTGGGATATGCTGCAAGAGAATCAGACAAGAGACCGTAACAGTGCGTGGACTACAGCAGTGGCTCTCAACCAGGGGTATATGTACTGCTGGGGGGATACACAGAGGTCTTCCAGGGCAACTCATCTAGGGTTTTGTCTAGTTTTAGAACAGGGTACATAAAAAGCACTAATGAAGTTAGTACAAACTCAAATTTCATACAGACAATGACTTGTTTATACTGCTTTATATACCATACACTGAAATGTAAGTACAATATTTCTATTCCAATTGATTCATTTAATAATATGGTAAAAATGACAAAGTAAGAAATCTTTCAGTATAATATGCTGACACTTTTGTATTTGTATGTCTGATCTTGTAAGCAAGTAGTTTTTAAGTGAGGTGAACCTTGGGGTATGCAAGACATATCAGACTCCTGACAAGGGTACAGTCATAGAATTTTAGAGTTGGAAGGGACCTCAGGAGATCAACCTAGTCCAACCCCCTGCTCAAAGCAGGACCAACCCCAACTAAATCATCCCAGCCAGGGGTTTGTCAAGCCGGGTCTTAAAAACCTTGAAGGATGAAGATGCCTCCACCTTCTAGGTAACCTATTTCAGTGCTTCACCACCCTCCTTGTGAATATGTTTTTCCTAATATCCAACCTAGGCCTCCTCCCATTGCAACTTGAGACCATTGCTCCTTGTTCTCCATCTGTCACCATTGAGGACAGTCTAACTCCATACTCTTTGAAATCCCCTTCAGGTAGTTGAAGGCTGTTATCGAATCCCCCCCTCACTCTTCTCTTCTGCAGACTAAATAAGCCCAGTTCCCTCAGCCTCTCCCCCTCCATAAGTCATGTGCCCCAGGGCCCTAATCATTTTTGTTGCCCCCTGCTGGACTCTCTCCAATTTGTCCACATCCTTTCTGGGCCAAATACTCCAAATGTGGCTTCACAAATGCCGAAGAGAGGGAAATTTCCCTCGAGCTGCTGGCAATGCTCCTACTAATCCAGCCCAATATGCCATTAGCCTTCTTGGCATAAGGGCATACTGTTGACTCATATCTAGCTTCTTGTCTATTGTAATCCCCCAGGTCCTTTTCTGAAGAACTGCTGCCTAGCCAATCATCTGTAGTCAGTAATCTGGAAAAGATGAAAACCATTGGATTGTAGGCAGGAAAATACAAGTCTGTTTTTTCAGACTTGTCACTTGAAAAGGCCCCCAGTAGAATGGATTGGCCCAAACATGGGCTGGAAAGCTGTAAGGATATGCCTTGATAGCCCAATGAATGCTCCGGGTAAAGGGCGAAGGCTGAGGGAAGAGGGAAGGGTTATTTCCTGAAACCTCCCCTATCTGTACTGAAAACATCTTACTGAAACAAATACAATATATTTTAGAGCAAAAATTCTCAAGACCCCTAAAGCATTCAATGCACTAAACAATTTCCTTAACAGCTACACTATAATTATGATCATACCATTAGAGAACATACACAGTAGGCACCTTGGAAAAAAACCTTCTGGTTCCTTACTATTTTATTTAGTTTTATGATGCAGCCTTGCAGTCTTTGTAATAGAAACTGATCTTTAAGATTTACAAAAATCTTCTAAAATGAACTTTCTGTCAGTTTCTCATTTTAAACTGAAACTGACTCCATGCACTGTAATTGTGATTTCTCTTTGGATGTATAGCCAGGAATGCTATGTGTATCCCTTTGCTCAAACACAATTCAAAAATCTACTGTGAAAATTTCTATGCAGTTGAACGCATTAGCATTCCACAGGTTAAGTCAGAGTACGCCTGTACACAGACATCTATTTTCAATCCATTTTATAGCCTTAAATGATTAAGGCTTGAAATAAATGTTTGACTATGCCTTGTGAGGAAAAATTATGATGAATAAAAAGATGACAGATACTTTGTTTTCCACTGAGACCTGAAAAACAGATTTATCCTGGTAAGAAACATTACTAAGGTGGCGATGAGGTAATAATCTGTATTTTCATTTTCAGTTATCAGAGAGGTTTGCTAATCTGGTACTTTTTCATGTGTTTAAATTTTCTTCTAGGATTCTTCTGTTTTCTGTCCTTTTTCTCTTGCTGAAACAACAGTTATAACTATACATAGCTATGTGTGTACACTGGAATTGCTCCCCATCAGCAAAGGCACATTATTTTCACTGTGGAAAAAGGGACCATGTTGATTTTCCTACAGCCAAGTGTAAAACTATCAATTCATCCAACTGACTTAACCTATGATTTAGGAAGAAGTTCAGGGAATGGATCTAAAATATTTCTAAGTGCCACTATATATATAAATAAAATCAGGAAAAAACATGGTGGCCTCTATGCAAATCCAGCTTTGGATTTAAGTTGTCTTTCACCAAAGAGATCCCAAAATACTCTATAATTTATGCGTTCAGTAATTTATCTCTTTTCTCTGTGGGAAATACTATGCTTGCACTGAAAATAGAAGGAGCACCTTTTTAATAAACGAATTGCGCACAAGAGGAAGAAACCAAAGTTTCCTTTCTGCTTTTGAACATATAACTCTCACATATGGCAGCGTTTAGACCAGCTGTTGCTCTACCGCCTGGTTGGCTTACTTCTTGTTTTAATGTAATATTTCTAGAAAAGGCAAAAGCTTTGACACATTTTAATTTCTTTGTATACAACAACTAATTTGTGTCATTAGTTCTATTAAACTTGTAGGTGATGAATTGCCTAATTTGTAATCACGTAGTCATAGGCCCATTTTTTTTATTGGTCAAATGTCTGTTCCTCTTCTTTGGTGGGCCATTGAATTCCTCTTAAACTTCTTCATTTTTGTATGTGTCAAGCCTGCATGAAAGCTACCTCTTGTAGCAGGTAAATGAAAGAGATGACAGTTAAAAGCCTTGACATTTGGGATGAATACAAATTCATAGGACCTCTTCCCATAAACTGCAAACAATGTGTGAATTGATCTCACTACTTGCAACGCACAGGAGTAGACTGCCTCCCAAGAGTGGGTTTTTTTTATCCTTATGCTGTGGTCTCAATTAAAACGTATCTGTAGGTTTCAGTCAGAAAGTATAATTGCAGAAAAGGAAATATTCATTGTACTGGAAAAAAAAGGGGAGCCTACCAGAAAGCTCAGCAAACATTTGAAACAAAAGTTATTGGCCAACGTTTATTTGAATAAAAACTGCAAATGAACTTCAACAAAATTTGCAACCTCGTTTATGTGCTTTCTGTGAACATTCTTCTGTTCAAACTCATGTTTGCTGAAAGAGAAAATGGGCCTGATTCCCATTTAGGCTAAGACTCCTTTACATCATTTCTGCATTGTAAAAAGAGTCTAAAAGTGGGATTTAATGACATAGGCCTCAACACCTTCAAGTGGTGTCTTAGTGTTAATGAGAATTGGGCTCAATTGTACACATTTGCACAGAGTTGTCTTTTCACAGCACTTGTAAAATGGAATTGTTTTGCGTGTCTGAACAAAAGCCTCCGGTGCAGGCTGAGAAGGGAATCTTAAACAAAATACCCACCACAAAACACTGCTGAGCAGCTTGAATAAAGCATGGTACTATTTGATCATAAGCTAATAAAGGCTCAGATTCTTGTCTTTTAAAAATGGCTGTTTTGAGTTGTACATCTGGTAGGTTCTGGGTCTACTGCCAGTGTAGCCAACTGCAGTATGATCACTCCAATGCATGGGCGATTGTCTGGAGTTTAGAGCTAGTTTAGTGGTTCCTGTGTTACCTCAGTCAGTGGAATATTGGGTATAGTCAGAGTAAATGGGGCCCTTTGGGACCATTGAAGTAGATTGATGGAGGCTGGCCCAGAAGTAGGGGAGCACAAAGACCACATTTACACATCCTATCCTGAATTGTGCTTTGTGTTCTTAATCCACACCTGAGGACCAGGCCAGTAACTTCACAATGACATTTGAGTTTTGGACAAATAACTAATATTAACAGAATTTGTGTTAAATATATATGAAGATATATATTTAATGGCCTCTCTCTAGACATAGGAAAAAAGACTTAAAGTATATATAAAAAAGGTATAAAAAAGATGATCAAGAGTAGATATATCAATGGACCAAACTATATACTTTATTATACTCCATATAAATCAAAACCAACTTAATGATAACCTACAGTTGGCTAAATTGGCTTTAGACCCAGAACCTACCAGTGATATGGCACAAAACAGCCATTTTTAAAAGTCAAGAATCTGGGCCTTTATTAGCTACTGATTTAAATTAGTGAAATATTACTGTTTAGTAGTGTGTCGTGGTGGTATTTTGTTTGATTCTCTGGTCAGGCTGCACTGGAGTCTCTTGTTCAGACACCCAAACAATTCCACTTTGCAGGGGTGGTGAAAATACGCATTTGCACAAGGTTTTAAAATGTTGAGCCCAATTCTCATTTACACTAGGACAACAGTGTTTGGCTCAGTATATGTTTCCGCATTACCTATCACTAAAAATAACCCATCCTAAATATAGCCACTATCATTTTGGTACTATAGTAGATATAGGAATCCAAACTAAAAATATTTTAAATTACTTCATATTGGACATAATCAAAAATATTACACTTCCAGACTTGGTGTCTTTTTCCTTTTAAAAAAACCCTGTATATTATACATTTAAAATGCTGCGTTACTTATAGTCTGTAGTATTTTCTGTGTACTGAAAGCTGCTCATTTATCTTACACTGGTGATATTGTTTTAGCTGACCTAGAGTGCAACCTTAGTTGAATAGAATGCGAAATAGAAGTCAATAAAGAACATATTTTACATTTGGAAGGCATAAATATTGAACAGATTTCTTGTCCTGCTTGTAAAGAAGTGTCATGACTTTTATGTTTTTGCCCTCAGTCATAAAAGGCAAAGTCTTTCGTATACAGAATACTATTTTACTCTTCTAAAAAAGTAAAAGCCCCATTTCTGAAGGTTTAATAATAAATACCAATTGTCTGGGATGCAAAATACAAGCGTTAATTTAATGTTAAAACTGAAATATCAAGCACTCAAAAGTCAGAATATTCTGAAAGCTCAGATTGTTTCAGATCGGTTAAGGTAGCCAAGGTGCACATGCTGTATTGTATAAGATCTTTTTTTAACAATATTAAAATTTACTTTTGAAAGGGCAAATAGGAACAGAGCTCACTATATGTGCTACTTTAGGTTTTTTTTTCTAAATATGATGAAGACTAAGTCTGTTTTAGAGAGATGTTAGAGTGTTTAAATTCTGTAATTTCTCTCACCTGCATTATAACTCTTTAATCCATGGAATTTCCCAGTTAATACTCTTCTCACAACTTGCTGACTTTAATATTTACATAACTTTAAAAAAAAACATTTCTGAAATATTTTTCACCAATTTAGTATGGATTTTTAGGTATCAGTTCTACAAAACAAGCCAAGTTTGAATCTTCTGAGTGCCAACCGATTATTAAATTGCCCAAAACACGACTTCTCTAGTCAGAATATACTGGACAATTTTTTTGACCTTTATTGTTTGAAATGAAGCATGCAAATTGCATCCCAAAGGAATTTTTGAGAGACCTTTGAATGCAGAGGGCAGTTAGAATAGAAACCAGAACTCAGCCATAACTATTTTAAGTACAAAACTAATAGGGCCAAATCCTAGTCCCACTATGATCAATGCAAAACTCCCATTTATTTCACTGGTACAGAATCAAGTGCCCGTTGATCATCTACTGCAGTAGCAAAGAGAAGATATATTGGTGCTTGCAGATTGTGCAGTGAGCACTTCATGAAGGGTTTCATTAATTTAATAAAGTCACAAAATGATACTAAGGACTGAAATGGCGACCTTAGTCTTATTTAAGCATTGTGTAAAAATATATTTAGCACGCACCAAACTCAGTAACAAAAATATCCACAAATATACCTTACAGTGAAAGTGTTCTTCATGCAGGACTGTCATAGAGCTATGCAAAATGCCATTATCACTGGGTTAGTGTTTGCATAGGAAAATTGGCATTTTCCACTTGCAGAATTTGCCTTTTATTTTTTGGGAAGGGAAGGAGATTCACATAGGAACAAAGGGTGTACTGTTGTTTCATAAACGCTCTTTTATTTGGTTTAAAGACTGTGTTAGCATTATTAACCTGAAATTTGCTTTGACATTACTACAACTTAGAAAATTGACAGAAGTATTTTTTACTACTTTATATATAGAAGTACATAAAGTAACATCAACCATACCCATCAATATGACTTTGACTTAATTTGGAAGAAACACATTTCATTTTAGTTTGTGTTCTGAGACTGTCCCTCATCTTCAAAAGAGGCAGTATGAGGTAGTGTCTATAAGAAAGGACTGGGCATTTGGAGACAAGGCTCTATGCCTGATTTTCTCACTGTCTTGCTTTGTAACCTTAGGCAAGTCACTTAAGACAACTATGGCTTATAATGTTTATCTGTAAAATGGAGATGATACCTCCTTAATCTTATGGGACATTGTGAGTCTTAATTCACAAATGTTTATAAGCTACTGTACTAGAAAGTGCTTTTAAAATGTGCAAACTGTCATTGTTTTTATTGCTTATTTATTAAATTGACTGAATATGGACAGCAAGATTGGGCCAACATTCTTACTTTTTTAGGACCGCTTTTATTTCCATCCTTTTGGAAGGAAGAGGGGGGAAAATTTGGCACTATTGAATTTCCATCTGTTTACATCTTGTATGGTTTCTTAATTATCTGGTGATTTCATTAGCAGAAACAATCTATAATGAGTTTGTGTTTCTATCACTTTTAAAGATTCATAAAAAGTAATAATCCATAATTTCCACACTGGTGTCCAAACACCTTTACCAAAAATGGTCTGTATCTTGCTGCAGTTGAAGTTTTCTAAACCGTTACATTTGAATGTAGTGGCTTAAAAAATGTCCTTGACATTTTGCAAGTTTACATGTGTTAGGAATAATAATGTCTCCTTTCCCATTAAAATGGCTTTTTCATCGATGGCAGTGATTGCATATACAGAACCATTCTAGACAGAAAAAAATCACATTCATATTCTGAATCTAAATAAGATATTTGAGTCATAGTTATATAGATTTACTTCTTTTCCCCATAGGCAAAAAAAGTAACATGATATTGTTCAATCCCAAGTGTTTGTTTTAATAAGTCTATGTAACTCAGAAGGTCCTGAGGTCTGGACCAATCTAATCTTTATTATGAACCTTCAAAGCCACTTCACCGTTTTGGGCTGAAACAGTTTCCAGATAAGTCTGACTTTGCCCTCTTAACCATCGTAAATATTCACAGAAATATTATAGTGGCTTGAAAACAGTATGTTAGGTCTGGTACTGAGTATACTTGTCAGTTAACCTTGATTTTTGAGGGTTGGTTCTCATTTTAAACTGTTTGGGGCAAGCTGGCTTTTTTGTTCTGTATTTATACAGAGCTTAGCTAAAAGTCATGATCCATGACTGAGACCTGTAGGCCTATAATAATACAATTTTAGCCCCAAGGTTTATCTATGTTCTAAACAATTGTGGAGTTTCTTTGCTTATTGTTGAAATTTACATCAGAAATAAGGAATCATAAAACTGAAGTTATAGAAAGAGCTTGTTATGTGATTTTTTTTACATGATCTCCCTCATTTGGGCCCTGGTAAGTTGAAGTGAATTGAACATGTGCTTTATAAATTGTGACACCCTACACACAGATGTATTCACCTGAATTCTAAGACTTCTGATTGGTTGTGGGTTGTGGGGTTAGTGTTGTTTTTTGGTTGCATAAATTAAAAACTCAAATAAAAACAAAGAGAGACAGGTCTCCACTTGAGGTGCCTATATCCAATATTAAGGTAGCAATGACATTCACAAAGCCAACATTCCCCTACACCTAACCCTGTAGATGTCTAAAGGCCTTAGATGTCATAATAATCCCCAAGGCACCTACATTTCAATGGCTGGGCATGCATACCACTTCCTGAGTCTTGATACCACCTACCACTCAGCTGCTAACTCATACGGGATTCACAAACTAGGTGTTTCCTGTCTTTCACACCCAATCCAATAGGCATGCTCAACAGTTGCTTTCAAGTATGTCTACCAGATAGAGTCCCCCACAAACACAGGACGTGGAGGAGGTACTGCTGCCTAATGCTCTCCACATATATTCGGTGGTTAGAGCATTCACCCAGGAGGTAGGGGGCCCGGGTTCAAATCTCTCAGGCCCATTGAATATTTGATTATTTTATATACAGAGCACAGCTCCAACAGGAGAGATTGAAAGAGACCCATTCCTGAATAAATGCAATAGCCCAGTCTTTAGGGCACTCACCTGGGAGTCCTAGGTTCTAGTCCCTGCTTCACATCAGTCAGACTGAGGATTTGACTCTGGTTCTCTCATGCCTGTGTGAGTGCTTTAATGACTGGTCTATGGGCAGGGCTCCTCATTTTTTCAAGAAAAAGCACTGACTTGGCTTAGGCACCTAACTCCAGGAGAAGTTCACACTTGTCGTCCTGAGAGAGGTCCAGGTCCCTCACTCCAACCCAGATTTAGGCACCTAACTCTCTATGAAGGGCATGGCTAAGACCCCACCCCTCTTCGCAACATTTCCTACTGGTTAATATGTGACACCCATTCTTAGGCCTTTGACTTTCCCCATGCATTGTATGGGAAGCATAGACTTCAAGGTTGTGAATTCCACTGGGCAGCAGTGTGCCTAAGAGTTAGAGAGAGCAGTGCTTAGTGTTATGATGTCTCAATCTCTTCTGGGAATACATCCCCTAGTGCACAGCACCAGAGATCACTTGATCACAATCAGTTATGCAACAGTATTAATTTCAAAAGTAAAATTGCAAAGGCTCATTAGCTCAGGCATGCTTAACAGGAGGTGCCGGATAACTGCCAAGAGATGTAAGCTTCTACTTAAAAAAAATAAAAAGGTTTCTATCCCTTTTCCTTAGACAGACAGAATCAAACTAAAAACCAGTAGTTGTGGAGTCTTGTCAGTACATTTGATCAGAAAAGCAGTTCGTAAATTAAGACACACTGTGAAAAGTAATGATCATCAGAGTTAGATAATTATTCTTTCTTTTTTTCCAGATGTTACTTAAAGTATGGACAGTGGGAGTGAAAATTAAGTTAATTGCTTAAATCTGTTTGAGCAGGGGAATGCCTTCTAGCTTTCGCCCTTCTGAGGCTGCATCTCTCCCATTGCTTCCTGTAGCCCTTCTTCAGCAAGCCCCTTAAGAGACTCCTCAAGGACCAGCCTCATAACCTCCTCCAACTCCCCACAACAAAAACTCCCAACTTCTCTCTATGCTTGTTAGCTCCCTCTTGTGCCTTGGGAGAAGTCTACTAAGCCTATTTTGGCTTCTTTTTTGAGGATTTTGCTACACCTGGAAGTAGATGAGTCTCTTAAGGTTTGCCTGGTAGGGGTTTGTGAGGCCACTGATTAGTGTGGGGCGCAGCAATTGCTCAGAGCTTCAGGAGCTTGGCTTTCAAAAGCTCTGCTTTATTCTGGGTCTGATTCCCACTGTCTGAGCATAGCAACAGGAGCTTCACAACATTAAGCCCAGACTTTGCCTGGGAAGCTCAGCCCTTAAAGGCAGTCCCAAATACTACACCTTCCATTCCTGGCCAAAACTTACTAACACTTAAAAAAGACAGTTAATTTTTTGTAGTGTGTGTTACATTAAACTTACCAACAATGTTCACTTAGTCTTTGAGTTGCCCTGCGCTGCTGTTAGGGCTGTCACCTGACTAGCTTTTCCCAGGATCATCTCTTTTTTGAGAGAGCTGACCTAGAAAATCTGTAAAGGTGCTCTGTACACATTACTAACTGTCCAGTTTTATGGGCTTCACATTCATCCCCAAAGTCCTGGTTTAAATTTTTCAAATAAAACTTCTTTTCACCAAAAAAATGCAGATTCAGGTTGACCAACATTTCATAAGGTTGTGTTGTTTTTGGCAAGTTGCTTCAGTTTTGGTTTGACCCAAACCAATTTTTTGGTGTCATTCTGTAATTCAACAGTGCTAAACCATGGATCAGAGTCTGATTCTGAGGCCTTTTTCAATAGGCCTTTTATTATTTTGAAACCATTTTTCACCAGCTTGTTAGCCTGGGCATAATAGGCACTAGTGATGATATGTCTAACCCCCCACATTTTGCTGCAGGCTGTTTAAATTCTGGCTAATTGTCAAACATCACTACGTTGGGTATATCATGTCTATCAAACATAATTTGATATGCAAAACCACTTGTTCAGTTGTAGCATCTCCTAATAAGACTACAGAGCAGGACAAGTAGGTAGTTTTTTCCCCAGCCAATTTAAACAAATCCATGCCTACTTTGCTTTCATGTTGATGGTCCAATTGTCTTCTGCTGCAACATCATCCGTTACTCCTATGAAGAATTCTTCTGAGCTAGTGGTGCTGTCATTCTCTCTTTTTTTTCCCCCCACACTGTATACACTCTGCTGGTGTTTCCAAATTCTTCCAAAGTGATGTAATTCATTGCAATTTTTGTACTGTTTTCCCATATGCTGTGCATAGCGTCGGCTTGTCCTGGTTGCCATAGTCTGTGCAGCTCCATGTGCTATTTTTGGTGGACTCTGACTTTAAGCTCTGTATGCTTTTCCGCTGCAGGTCTCTCTCTTTTCTTCTTTTGGGTTCTGTATCATGTCTGTGGTGTCAGAGTACTGTCCATCCTCCATAAGTTTCATTCTGGACTGAATAACTTCCTTTGGTTGGTAAATTCTGATTGCTTAGTTGAAGGTTAATTCTGGATTTTTCCCGTAGTCTTGCTCTCTCGCGCTCTCTTTTGTTACAGCTCCAAAGCATTGTCTGGTCTCTTATCAAGGACTCATTTAGCATCCCAAAATGGCAAGATTGGCTCTTTAGCCTTAGATCAGTTACAAACTCTTCTATGGTGTCACCTTTTTGTACTGTCTGTTTAAAAACTCATGTTTATTTTTTACATGGACTGCAGTACTCCAGTTTCTGGAATAGTTTCGCAGTTACCCAGCCTCTTCAGCCTGAGTTAACCGAAAACTGTTAAATGTAACAAGTTCTTCAGAACCAGCTATTCTCAGAAATAAGGCTACCTTCTGACTCTGCCTTTTTACTGGCACCCATTGCTTGCAGATAGAGTAAAGTGCTGTGAAACCTTGACCAGTTTCTTTCCACATTTCCAGAATTTCAACTCTGGTGGAACTTTTAAGTGCTCCATTCTTCCACCTAAGGTTATTTCTTAATTCCTTTTTACTCCAGGTACCATGTGGTTTTCAGTGGTTACTCACTGCTTAAGGTGCTTGCAAGAGATGTGCTTTACCCTGTGACTGGTTCCAACTGGCTGTGCATAATGAGCTTCGCAACACCCTCCTCAGGCTCTGTGTCTGAAAAGCTAGCCAATAAAGGTGCAGTCCCCATACCAGAAGTAGCCCTTCTTAAGGGTTGAGGGGATTGGTGTCTGGCAAGCCACTCAAAGCAATGGGTGGCCGTGTACCTCCTAGGCTAGCACTGTGGACTTGAGTCTCCTAAGGCTGGTGGGAATTTGGGGCTTTGATGATCCACATGAGTCTTGTAGGAGATCAAAGAACCCTCGGAAGCATATAAAACTTATGGGAGCTGTGGGTTTGGGAGGGTCCAAAGAGCCTCCCATTGAGTTTCTGAGCCTGCAAAGTCACTTGCAGAGTTTAAAAACTGCACACAGGAAAGAGCGGCCAAGATGCAGAGAGTGTAAAGCTTTCTATACAGAAACCATTTCTGCACTGAACTCTCTCTGCAGAGAGTCTTTTGAACTTTGCACACTCAGGGCCTGGTCTTGCTCCCACTGAAGTGACTGAGAGTCTTGATGCTGAGTCGTATTAGAGGAGAATGGTGCTCGTTTGGCAGGCTGTGTCATGGTTCCTACAATGAACCGTTAAGCATGGCCCAAACTGAATGTTCCTTCATGATTCATTATTTTCGCAAGCAACAAAAAGGCTCCATCCTCAGTGAGGGCTAATCTGAAACTTTCATGTGATAACATTCCGCCATTTTCGTGTCCATGGATGGACACACAATGTTCGTTTTTGCTAAAAATGGGATGGAAATTTCACCTGTCTGTAACACAAAACGGCTGAATGGATTTTGTTTAAGTTTATCAAAAACAATTTGCCTTTGGGCTGGCACTAAGTGGAAAGAAATTTAGCAGGAAAGGAAAATGTTTCAAAAACTTACCATAAAAAACAGTTATAATGACATTCCTGACATAAACTTAACAGCTGGTGCAACCTAGAGCCTGCTATAATAATGTGTCTTATCTGACCCAAATCCAACAACAAATACTTTGGTTCTCTATTCCTGTATATTTTGCTGCTGGCTACAGATAAAATTGAACATGTTTCGTTCAAAGGATATTAGTAGGTAGACACCAATTATTCACTAAGTCAAAGGTGCAAAAGAAATAGTGAAATGTATTAGCTACGGTGTAATGACTTCATTACGCAAACTGGAACCTGAATGGCTTAGTATTTTAGAGACAAAGGAAGCATTCATAAATAGGAGAAAAAGGAGACAGGATGAATTTTCCACTTTTATCATTGACCAAAATTGATAACTTCTTTGCTAAATATCATAACAAAACCAAAGCTGGGTGTAATTAAAATGTGTCCCAGATTTCTTTAATTGTGTATACCGTGTAAATTCTTGGAGCCATTTTGTTCATATCTATCAAAACAAAAGGACTCCTGAGTCCTAATTCATAATTTATAAGCATAGCCATTCCATTGAGTGTGGCTGCAGGCTACTGACACTACCTTTGCAATAGCCAGAGAATGCTAAGTAGAAGCAGCATCGTACCTTTCAGTGCTGAATATTTTTGTCCTTTTTCTATCATTTTATTTATACAGGAAATATTCAGGGTTTTTTCTTTTAATTGTCAAGCTGCAAGTCCTTTTCCTTCTGATGCTGGCTGCCCAGGATGTTGTTTAGTCAACTCCATGTGCTTATAAAGATGAAAAGTCTGGAAATACCACCTAGATGTCTTCAGTGCTCCATGCTGACAGAGCAGAGGCAGCCTATATCGATTGTCACCTCTCTCAGCAGTAATAAGAATGTAAACTCAACTTTGTGCTGCTTTCCATCAAAGCAATGCAAGTCCAGCTTTCCTCTCACACAAGCCCACATTCATCTCTCCGGTTGTCGATATGTCCTGATGAAGCTTTTAGACACTTATCAATATTTAACTACACTCCTATTGACTCAGCAATTACACAGTAATTGATTTAAGATGGATTATCATCCTGTTAACATTTGAATGTTCAAAGACCGAGATAACGAACTAAATGTGAAATTATTTCAGTTTATTACTTTGTGCGCACATGCTACTCTTTGCAGGAGAAATTAAACATTTCAAAATATTATTTGGCGTCTAAGGCCACATCCATACTACCACTTAGACTGGCAAAACAATGTCGCTCAGGAGTGTGGAAAAAACAAACACCCCTGAGGGATGCAAGTTTTGCTGGCATAGGTGGCAGCACAGCGCTGTGTCAGTGGGAGAGCTTTTCCAGCCGACATAGCTACTGCCACTCGTGAAGGTGGTTTTCTTCTGTCGATGGGCGAGTTCTTTCCTGTTGGCATAGAGCAGCTACACAAGCAGTCTTGCTACGGTGCAGCTGCATCAGCACAGCCCTGCCACTGTAAGCTCCTTAGTGTAAACATGGCCTAAGACTCATTTGTGGTCTGTCTGTCGAGAATAAGCAATATTTTTCTTATAACCGTGCTACCTCTTTAATTGACACATTCCACTGAGTCCCTTCAGCACTTCTGGATGATATAGCTTTATGAAAGGAGAGGGGTTCGCTAAAAATGAAGGGATCCACTTTACCAGGCGTATGAAGCAACACATCTGCTGAGGAGTAAGGCCATAGAGTTGTTTAGCAGACTACAACATTGCAGGAAAAGATTAGGTTTGGTGAGTGATACTTTGGGTGAATCAGTAATATTGATTTCTTGCACAGAAAGGTCTAAGGTGCAGTCAGAGTTCTGACAAGCTTGAGCACTACCAGCAACTGTGGATATAAATATTTAGCAAAGAAAATGTTCAGATAAATAAAACCCTAAATGTGGAAAGATGGAATCTTTTCCAGTATGGCAGTGATCAACGCAAACCTATTGATTCTGCTAGCTGTTTGGTGTAGGGGGTGGAACACAGGCTGTAAAATCATGATCCATTCTATATGAGACCAGTGGAATAGGATGGCAGAAGGATGTGCATCCAGCATGAAGACTGCATTTTTCATTTTAGAAGAGGAGTTAAGACACACAGAAAAATGTTATTCCTCACTAATACATTTGGGAGTGGAAAGAAAAGGATGATGGAAATAAATTTTGAAATTGTCACCACTCGTGTTCTTAGCCAGTCTTGCCTCCTATTATCAGAGATTACTGTAAGGAAACCTAATGCTTTTTTATTGGATTTGATTGGGAAACATTCCAAACAAAAGCATTAAGAACCCAATCCTTTTGCTCTTATTTATGCTAGGGGGGCCAACTCTTACTGATGTAAATGGTCAAAAATAGTCTTATTAAAGGTAAAGTTTATTGGGTAGGGCCCTAAATGAGGGAAAAAACCACCAAAGATACTCATGTGAAGTCACATATGAAAGTCACATAACAAGTGGCCTTGTCATGTCCTGATGCAAACAAAGAGCACAGCAAGGTACTTGATTGCAACAGAGTTAAATGTTTTATTAGTAATAACCCCAGAAGCAACACAGTTAGTCAGCACTGAGTCCAGGGGCAGTGAGGTAGAGAGAAGGTCTATGCTTTTGGAGGCTTTGGGATCTTTGAGTTTGCTGCTGAATAAAATTATTATAATCTACAACAAATTGCTCCTCAGTGGGATGTGAGGAAGAAGAGATGACGCTTCGTGCTCAGCACTGTCACAATTAAACAAAGTCAGCCCTATGACCATTTGTGTTGTGGCTGTCTCCTGTCACCTGGTTCTTTATTAACCATTTTTAGTGTTCATTTCTTCAGACATCAATTCTGTAATTACCACTAGGCCTAGTAGAAAATTTTCCATCCAAACTGTTTTTGATAGGAAAAATTTGGCTTCTGACAAAATGTATGTGCTTCTCCTCCAACATGGAACACCTCCAAACCAGACACGTTTTTGGCCCCGTCTCTGTTCCTGCTTGCTGTAGTGGCTCTGCATTTGGCCTGTAGCCCAGTTTCTCTGAATAGTATCCACCTAATGGAATTAACAATTCTCTGTTTTGCCTGTGTTTCTCTTTTGTGCCTTTTGGGGCTTTTTCTGTCCTCGTGCCCATCTCGGAGCCTTAGCTGCGACTTCTTTTGCCCTGGCAGCATAATGTGTTTGGGGAATTAAAGAAATCTCCTTAGTGAAGAGGCATTTTATTCACTTCCTTGTTGTTCCTTTACCTGTCTCTGAGGTTGGGGGCCAGCCAGTTCTGACACCATATTGTGTGGTAGTATAGGCAGCAGCCAGGAGTAGGAAGGCAAGTGTGGCTGTAACAGAAGTGCTTTATTTATGTCTTTGTGTAGTGACACCTACAGGTTTAATTCTGTAAATCAACATAGCCTTTGATCAAACCATTCAGATTATTTCTGTCTCACAAGCTATGCTTTATTAGTGTTGTTTGAGACAGCTAACTGGAATGCCTCCACATACTAATAAACTAAAACAGCTTGGAGTGAGCACAATACTTAAAACAGGTGATTTCACTGAGTTGTTGGATTCTGAATGACCAAATTACAGAAACCAGCAACAACGCTAAGGGGGGATCTATTATTTTCCCCTTCATTTCTCTCAATGAAAGCTGCTAAGAGCAGAGCAACCCATCTTCCTACCCTCTAAAAAGAGACTTACAAGCCTGATCTCTTCTCATAGAGATCCAGTTATTTAAGTGTATGTATATGAGGTTTCTTGAAGGCATTGACATTTGTCGCTGTAGGACAGTTTGTAGGATTGGGGCCATTGTAACTGAAATCCCATCTCTTTTTTTTCAGGATTTTAAAAAGTTTTACATTTCTGCATTCCAAAAAGCAGAACAAAAAAATTGTCCCACAGTTCACATGGTTGTATGAATGTTAGAGTGAAGCAGTGAAAGGCGACATGAAATTTTTTGGAAGCTGTCTTCTGTGGGATGAAGAATTGCCTGCATCATATCAGATATATCCAAACCTCATTGTTACTTAGGCCGAATCCTCAAAGGTATTTAGATGCCTGACATTATTGATTTCAGTGAGAGATCCTCAGAGAAATAAATGAATAAATTCAAAATGTGGTGCAAGCAAAACTCTCAGGGTAAGGGAGACAATGAGGACTATTTAATGTAGACAAGTAGATACTATGTTGCTATATTTAGATGTTGTTATGCTTATTGCAGGGGGTCAGTGTGGCAGTTCGAAAAAAATAAAGCTACCTCAAACCAAACTGAAAAAGAACCTCTTCTTGTAGATGAATATTTGGTGAAGGGTCCTCGTCCGTTTCCCATCATTTCTTACCTGAATCAGGAAGCCCTGAAGACAATCTAGGGTGAAGTTCATTGTTGATCTGTACCTTGTGTTATCATTACACCAGTGGTATGTGTTGAGAAATCCTTCAAGTCAGGTTTGGTGGCATTTTTCACCTATTTTGCCCTGATGTAAATGACTGCACAAGGTTTGGGATAATGATGAACAAGGTCTGTAATAGCACAGGGGTAAGGAGGTCACTTGACTGTTCTCCTTCATTGACAACTGGCCAGATAGAGAAAAGGCAAGACCTGTTGAAAATGATTCTTGCATGTAAGAGAAGGGAATTTTGTTTAATGAGGTGTCCCCAGGTTTTGGTAAATTTGGATAAACATTTTAACTTTTGGATGCTTATCAACATTAAGCCTCCAAACTTTGAGGCTGGACCATCACTAATTATTAGACATGTTTTGCCCCTTTTTTAAAATTAGATGGACAAGACACAGAGAAACAGAAGCTTATGCATGTCAGCTGAAAAAGTGGATTCCTAGCCTGTGAGACTACTGATGGTGATTATGAATAATATATTTTAAAATGATAAACCAGGGCACATGCATACATTTCATTTCGACACATTCATATTTTATTTAATGCTCTGATCCGAAGGTAGAAAGAACTTAGTTTTATATTAGATATTTCACTTTAATTAAAACTCAATAGAAGCAACAAACCAACCGGTGCGACATTACGCATTTTCGGTGGCTGACTTGAAACAGTGACGGCTCAGAGGTGCTGCACATTCACAATTCAAGTTGAAGTTCAGTAGGAACACCAGATGCTTAGCACCTTTCAAAAGCAGGCTTGAGGTGCCTCAGATTGTGGACTCAGAAATTGAGGCACCTAACGTCACTTGTTGCTCGTGGCTTTGTTGTTTGAAATCCTGAATCCTGTCTCCTTCCGTGACCCTTTTTCTAGCACCTAATACCCAGGCACAAGGAGACTCCAAAGGAGCAGCAATATTTCTGTGAATATTTTTGCATCAGAGTTCTGCTAATAATTTCCAATTCCAATGCTGAAATTCTGATATGATGTCCTCCTTCTGTTTGCCATTTAGAGCTAAGACGCTACACCATAGATGATTTCAAGTGACATCCAGAGACACAATGCCTCCCCTCCCCATAAAATGGAGCAGCTCCCTCTCTATAGATTGTGATGGGCCAGACTGTATCTATCTTAAGGTTTTATACATCATGTTGGTCTCTGAGTGCCAGCCATGTAAAATAAATAGCAAAGTGAAGCCCCTAGTGGACATTGTGGAGTCTGTGGTTGCTCCGTGCTGGTTTCCCATGCAATTAAATAAGAATAATAATCCTTAACTATCTCACAGAGTTTTGTGAATATGAATTAATTAGCTACTATTTGTACAACACTCTAAAAAATGTAAAGCATTATAGCCCTCATCCTCAAAGCTATTAAGGCATTGATTTCAATGGAAGTTAGGAGCCTAAATACCTTGAGGATCTTGGCCTATGTACAAGTCACTGATTCTTTGTAAAACCTGGCATATTCCAGTACTTCTTTGAAAAGATCGAGAACTTTTACTTCATGCCACTATCCAGAATGTTTACATGTTACTATTAAATTAATAAATTACTTTAAATATAGATTTAACTCTGCAACATATAGTAATTTGTTCAAACAGGTCAGAAGTGTACTTGAAACTAAGGCTAAGAGAACAACTTGGCCTTCTATATTACACTGTCATCATAATATGAACTTGCAAAACCATTGCTATTCAGAAAGCCAAAGAACAGAATGCATATCATCATAGCAATATTTAAAAGAAATTTTTAAATGGCTCTCTTACACTGGCTTCATCTCCTGCATGCTCATGTGAGAACAAACTATCAATATAATTTATTATATGTCAGAGTTCTCTAGCTCCAAATGTATCCCTACTTCAATTCCTTGACTTCAGTATAACAGAGGATCCAGAAACAGCTGTTTTGCATGACAAATTACACTGTTACAGCCAGTCTTATAATTAGGATGGAAGGTAGATATGTTACATCCACATTTAGGAAAAGAGCGACAAAAGATTAATTGCAGTCTATTGAAATTCTAAATTCATCATCACTTAAAATTTTCTTCACTTTATGCCAGAGTGGAAGAAGTCCAATGTATTTGTGAAATGAATTCAGTATGTGCTAATCTGCCATGCCGACCTCATTCAAACTTGAGGGCCCGAATGTATTATAAAGCATAATTACTTTAGAGCTAAAATCTTAAGCAAGGCTTTATAAGGGTCATATCTGTGAAATGCAAATTGAAATTGCTATGGTTCATGTATAAACAGAGAGCCTAATCAAGTAAAGCCCACATAAACAAGGACTTCTTCTTAAATAGCTCCAAGTAACAAAATATAAAGTAATATTAGATTCCACATATTATAAAGCATTTGAACACTGCTGCTTTTTTTTCTCAATGAATTTTAAGACCTGCAATGTTCTGAAGGTTTTCTATGTGTTTTAAGTTATGCATTTTTAATTTCTTTTATATTAGCTGGCAGATGTCACAATAGAATGTCATTGGTATTTTCAGCCTAAGCATGCCTGCCAACACACAGTATCCAGGTAGAATATTATGAGTTCTGGGTATCAGTTTTTCCTTTTTTATTAGGGCAATTAATCTAATTGCGTATTAGTCCAACTGTATCATAAGATTTTTAATATCAGGATGCCAGTCTATTGAATGTAACGAGGGGAGGGAATATTGGTCTTTTTTCAGGATTGTGGTTTAATTTCTAAGAACGCCATTTCAGGGACATTTAAAACAGTAGATTATTTCGGCTTTGTAGATGATCATAAAAGTCTTTATTCAAAGTTTAAGACAAAGTGAGGTCAAAGCTGACAAAGGCAAATGAACCTTACCACGGAGAAATGCGATCTGTGATTAAAATGCTCAGTTTAAGCGAGAGATTTTGTTCTGGGCTTTGGAAAACTTCTATTTGCTTACTACATGCAATCATGTGAAAGTCAAAGAAAACCTACTCAGCCTTTCTCATCTAAATGCACCACATGGAAAAAACAAAAGCAAAAACACCCCAGACAGCACTTCATTACTTTTTTGTAATACCCATAGCTTAATTTATCCGGAAGTGATTATAGCTTGATGATCAGCTAATTAGGAACACTCATTGCAATTTTCATAGGCTATTTGTAAAGTGTTATGTCTCAGAGATTTACTATAAGTTGCTTCATAAACACTTGCTTGAAAGTAACACACAAACAAAATAAAAGTGAGAAGGGCCCAAAAATATTTTCATGACAATGGTAGTAACTGTATTTTGCAACAAATAGTCATCAGATTGTGTATGAAAACAAACTGGAGTCACAGGAAATTTAAATGGGATGTTTAAATCTTCAAAAAAACATTATCTATGTTTATGTGTAAAATGATATTTTCCAGAACAGTTTTTCACTCTACGTGCATTCTTTGTTGTTGTTGTTTTTCAAATGTTAGACTACTTCAATTTATTTTATATGCAGAAATTTACATGATGAGAAACTTGTAACGGAAATTGGTTTACTATATGTGTACTCAGTGTGTGACTCCTGACCTAATAGAATCTTCTTAATATGCGCTTTGAGACATGAATTCGAAGTGTTTAAATGTCCTGAGTTCATTACTGTGAGTTGCTGTTGTGGGTTGTTCCAGTGAGATTATAGTGCAGCCGCTGAATAGCCCTTGCAAAACAGTTAGCAATATTTGTGGTAACTTAGTGAATAACTCATATTTATATTAATGCTACCCAGAATCCATTACACTTTCATTTTTGATAGTCATACACACTTTCTGTGGCTTATTTCTTCTTCCCTTCCCCTGTCTCCAAGCCCTTCCTTCTCAGACAGATCCTCCCTTCCCAGATGCCAACCTTTCCTTTCCCCATCTGTCTGAACCTGATCTCCTTCCCTCTTTAGTTAATCACTTACAATCTCCTGCCCTTCCCCAAAGGGCAAAACATCAGGACTAAATGACTTCCTTTGTCTAGATCAGCCCTTGAGTAATCTAGAGGACAAGATCCTGGGACAAGAAATTACTCAATTATCATCTAAATTAATTCTTTAATAATGTTATTAAGGAAAAATGATCAAACAGAGATATTAAATGAATGTATTCAAACATATTATCAGCTGATGTGTAATATGTGGCTGCATATCTCAGGAGACAAGGAATCCATATCTTCCCACATCTCTGACTGGTTACTGAGGGGAAGATCCAGAGAGGAAGTTCTTACTCAAACCAGCCCCACATTGCACTTGCTTGACAGTTTGGGCCTCATTCTAAACACTGGAAAGTCAACCTTGTCTCCCGTTAAGAAAACCAAGTTCATTGGGGTCCTGTTAGATTCCATAAGGTCGAAAGCATTCCTACTGACAAACTGTTTTCAGGTAATTTGACATCTCTGCCTCAGTCTGCAATCTTCACCTTCCATGACAGTCTGTGTATGTCTGAGCCTGTTGGACCACGTCTATTTGCATGCAGGTGGTCTGTTTTGCAAGGCTGCACTTTCACCCCCCTCAAATGTGGCTCAAGATGGTCTGTTAGCCCCAACTTCCTTCATTGGTTGGACAGGCTGGTTCATCTCCCTCCATTAGTCCTAGATGCCTTGCAGTGGTGGACATACCCATGGAATATTTTTCTGGGAGTTCCCTTTACCCGGCCCTCACCAACCAAGTCAGTTGTTACTGATGCTTCCCTCATCAGTTGTGAGGAGCACTTGAGCTTGCTCAAGGTATAGGGACCAAGTCTTGCTCAATATCAATGAGCTGGAGCATCAGCCAATCCACAGTGTATACAATGCCTTCTGGGACTGTATCAAACACTCAGTGGTTCACATACTCACTGACAACGTACTATGTGAACAAAGGGGGAGCAACACTCCAGGTTGCTCTGCCTAGAGGTGATCAATCTGTGCCAATTTGGCATCTAGGAGGCCCTTAACTCTCATAGCTGTCCATTTACCCAGGGTGCAAAATCATCTTGTGGACAATCTCAGCAGGTATTTTTCTCTGAGTCACGAGTGGTCCCTGAAGATGAGTATCCTTCACATCATCTTCACAGTGTGGAACATCCCCACAATTGATCTGTTTGCCACAAAGGTAACCAGGAAATATCACCTCTTCCGCTCATTGGAGGGGGAGGGAGAGCTCAGTGTGGGATCCCTCTCTGATGCCTTCCATTGCAGCTGGTAATTGACTCTCCAGTATACCTTTTGCCCAATCTTGATCATTCCTCAGGTCATCCTCAAAGCTCGAGGTGGGTTAGGCCAAGCTTATCCTCATTGGCCCAGCATGGTTGAGACAATGCTGGTTCTCTAACCTTCTTGTGCTATCAGTTCAGCCTCCCATACTGCTTCCTTCCCAGCCTGACCTGATCACTCAGTACTACGGCCACACTATCCTGCAGTCAACTCCCTGCATCTCATGGTTTGGCTGCTGCATGGTTGACAGGAGGAGAGCAGTGCCCAGTGGCTGTCCAACAAGTCCTACTTACCAGTAAGAAGTTCTCTACCAGGATGGCCTACTTAGTGAAGTGGAAGAAGTTTTCAGTGCATTTCTTGATCTGCAGAATCCAACTGATGTGGACTTCTATTCAGGGTATCTTGGAATCTTGGAATACCCGCTAATCTGCTGAAATTTGGACTTGCTCTCAATTCGCTAAGAGTGCATCTGGCTGCAGTATCAGCTTTTCATCCGCCTGTTCCAAGAAATCAGTATTTGCCAACACTATGGTGAGGAAATTTCTAAAAAGGCTTCTCTATTTATGTCCTGTGGTCTGAGACTGGTCCCCTTGTGGGACCTACATACAGTTTTGGCGTCTCTAATGGCCCTGCATTCAAGCCCTTAGCAACCTGTCCACTGCTCCTCTTGTATCAGAAACCCACATTCCTGGTAGCCATTATATCTGCAAGGAGGGTATGTGAGCAACAGGTTCTGATGGCAGGGCCTCCTTACACATTGTTTTCCAAGACAAGCTAACTTTACAACCGCACTGAAAGTTTTTATCCAAGTTGGTCTCAGTTTCATCTGAACCAGGTGGTATATTGACCTGTTTTTTTTCCTTAAGCTGCATTCATCTCCAGAGGACCATCGCCTCCGCATGCTGCATGTCAAGCACTAACTAGCCTTTTATTTGGATAGGACAGAATCATTTTGTGCTTCTCCTCATCTGTTTGTCTTATATGCAGACTGAGTGAAAGGACAAACCATCTCTGCACAGACCAGCTCTAGGTGGATAACATCCTGTATCAAGACTGCATATCAGAGAGCTTCAGCTGTGCCTCCTCAATAGATATGGAGCTCATTAGACAAGCGTTCAAGTGACGTCAAAAGTATTCCTCAGTGACATTTCCATATAGGACATTTGGAGGGTGGCCATGCAGATCTGGGTGGCATCACCTCATATAGCCGGGGAGGGACAACCACAAAGTGTGAGCACCACTTGTCAACAGGTATTACTAGGCAAAATCTCTGGCGCACTGGATGCGCACATATGAAAGTGAAATACACGTCTGTGTTGCATATCGAAGAACCACAGTTACAGGAAGTAACCATTTCTTCTTTTGTGTGCATCCCTAAAACAGAAGTAAGTGTGCCTTTCAGAGACAATAGTCCCTCAGAATCAGAGTTTGCATTTTATTTAAATATTAGTATTTTACAGGAATACTTCTCAAATAGACTTTAATAAAATGTGAAGACAGAACAATTTATCAAATATCTTAATGCAGCAGTGGAATATTCTATCTAGTACATTTATTGAAAGAATCCACAGATTCCCAACTAAGATTGCCCACTTAGGGATTCTCCCACTTTTCCAGATTGGTCTATATTCCTGTACAAACTTCTTTCTAATAGCAGCTCTATTCTAACATGCTATACAAGCACAATGTATGTGAGAGTCTTCCTGTCTCTTACATTAGTGTAAATTGGGGTAACTTCACTGAACTCAGTGGAGTTACACAGATGTAAAACTTGTCAGGGAAAAAAGAATCAGACCCTATAAGTAGCTTTTTATACGAGGACACTAGAACAGAGTATTTTATAGCAAAGCATCATGATGGCAAACAGTAAGATTCAGAAAATACTAAATTTCTGATTAAAAGAGGAACCTAGATTGTGATTTGATTCCTTATCAGAAGGAAATGAAAGTGAGTTTAACCACACCCAACCTTTGGAAAGGATTATTTAAACCAAAAATGTTAAATTGCTAAAGAAAAACAGAAGATGAATTCTCTCAGGGGCAGGCAGGGCAAACTTCAGTATGAGGTGCTTGAATTACCCTGCAGTTGTTCCAAGATGAACTAAGCAAAAGAACTCTTTCTATGCTTCTGATCTGTATAGGATTTTCAGTGTGCATGTGCAGACACAATCATTTCAGGATTTGATACAGAGTCCCGCTGGCAGAGAGATCTCAATATTGTTGGAGTTCTTTGTTACTATTAAATTTCTGTCTCTGCAGGAAAGAATTCACCATAGGTTTTCACAGGAAAAACAAACAAACAAACAATCCTCCCTGTGTGTCACAATTCAAAAAGTATGTTGATAGATAGATATATGGGACTGTATAAGTGAAAAACAGAGACTGCATTAGCGTCCAGGAAGCAGCCAATAGGAGAGAGGCTGCAAGGGCAGCCAATCAGGGCCCAGCAGGTCCATATAAGAAGATCCATATGGCAGAGCAGGGTCAGTAGCTGCTGGGAGCTTTAGGAGGGAAGACTGCAACCCTGTAGCAGTGCAACCCTGTAGCACCTTGGACAGAGCAGTGCGGGCAGGGCCCTCGGGAGTAACTCCCAGTGGGTTACTGGGAGTGACTTGGATGTTGTAGCCCTGGAGAAGCAGCCCAGGGAAATGCAACGGTAGTCAACGCAAAGCAACGCAGTACGTGACTGTGGTTCATAGGGTCTCTAGGTCAGGCCCCAAAGCAGTGGGCAGGCCTGGGTCCTCCCCACCAGCCACTCTGTAGTAGCTATGGAAAGACTGAGATTCCCAGTTGCCTTGGCTGCAACATACTACTCAGACTGTGACTCCACATAAGGGGAGGACATAAGTGACCTGTCTGGAGGGCCAGCCACAAGGAGAGAGCTGCAGATCTGGGCCTGAGCAGAGTGGCAGATCATGTCATGAAGAGGATGCCATGATCCCTGTAGTGCTGTGGGTCAGAGAGCAGATGTGAGAGTGGGAAAGGCACCACTGAGAGAGAATACCAACCTGTGGAGCTAATCCCCAAGATGGCTGGCAGGAGGCACCAGCATGGTGAGTGAGCCCTGTCACAACACAGCAGAATGACATTTGCCTTTTTAGGAACTGCATCACATCGTTGACTTGTATTCATTGTGTGATCCATTATAAGTCCAAGCTTCTTTTCAACCGTACTACTACCGAGCCAGTTATTCCCCAGTTTGTAGTTGTGCATTTGATCTTTTTCCTTCTTTTTTCCTGCAGTACTTTGCACCTGTCTTTTTTGAATTTCATCTTGTTCATTTCAGACTATTTCTCTAATTAACGTTCTAAGGTCGTTTGAAATTCTAATCCTTTCTTCCAAAGTTCTTGGAAGCCATCCATAAATGTTATAGGCATACTCTCCACTCTGTTATCTAAGTCATTAATAAAATGTTGAATAGTTCTGGATCCATGACCTCCCCCTCCCAGTTTGGCAGTGAACCACTGATAACTACTCTTTGAGTACAGCTTTCCAATCAGTTGTACACACCCCTTACGGTAATTTCATCTAGATCATACTCCCCTAGTTAGTTTATGAGACTGTCATATGAGTCTGTCTTAAAAACCTTACTAAAATCAAGATATATCACATCTACTGCTTTCTGCCCTCTCAATCCAGTAGGACAATAACCCTGTCAGGAAGAAAATTAGGTTGGTTTGTCATGATTTATTTTTGACAAATTCATGTTGGCTATTATTTGTCAGTATTTGAGTCCAGCAGTAGCTATTAAGAAGTCAACATTTGCCATCAATTGCCATATGGTGGATATTTAAGATACAGCACTTTGACTTCCATGATTTTTTATACTTAGAACAGAAATTAATTGTTGCATCGCGCATACCACTAATTTGTTTGCATCTCACATGTCGTTTTGTGATAACTAATGGCAAATATTCACTGCTTATTAGCTACGTCATACATACATGTACATAAACTGGAAGCTGTTTGTGACCAGGACTGTGTTACTTCTGTGTGTATTGTAGAGCCCTGCATATGTTGTTGGCACTAAACAAATAATAACCTAAATAAAATTAAAATGTTTTATTTTAAATAAAAAATGTGGTCTCTGGAATGTAATATATAAAAGCACATATACATATGAATATATATATATATTATATATGAATACAAACAAACGTTTTATACGCAATGAATTTGCGTGCGTGCGAGTAAGCGAGCGAAAAAGGGATGCATCAGGGAGTGTGAATTTTGGTTTTGTAATATCAAGACAAAGGTTAGTTTGGACCTGCATCTGATTTTTCCAGACCCACAGGGGACAGTTTGGATAAGCAGTTATGCATACATCAGCTTTCTTGATCTGGGACCCCCAAACCAAAAGCATCAACCTCTGGAGGCACCTGACACTGGTAATATGAAAAGCAATGCCAGACAAGAATGACTAAGGTCTTTTCCTCCAGCTCCTCTTACAATTAACATCTTACAAATTTGGAATCAGTGTGATTGTACAAGGTATATTTGAGAGCAAAATTTGGTTCTCTGTGTTTAACTCCTTCCTAGGCATAATACACTATCATTTTTCGTTATATTATATTCTGAGGCGGTGATGCAGGCTTCTTCAGTCATCCTAATTTCAACTTCAGACCTGAGGAGATAGCATCCCCACCTTCAGAGCCAGGAGGGGAAGAATAGAACATGCCAACAGGTTCTGCTACTAGAAAGTTCCTTTGACCTAAGCTGCACCACTGGTGCATTTCCTAAGAGTGGGAACCCGGAGAGATCATTCTGAAGAACTCCAGTTCGGGTGACTAACCTGCACACTGCATACTTCATATGCCAGTTCAGGACATGTTTTCAAAGGAATGCATTTCATATCACTTTATGTATTTATTACCATGCATGGTGCCCACGACCAGGAGTGATGCCAATGAAGTCGTCAGTAGAGCTACGGCCCTTGTGTGAGTACCATGTCCAGCGGTAAACATTTAAGAGACTGAGCACTTATCAAATGAAAACTTCCACTGAATGCAGTGAAAAGCTTTTTCTGGACAGGGTAAAAATCGACCTTGGTGAGCATTGTCCCCAGGAAACCGCAGGAGATGTTAGATTAGTGCATCAAATGATTATTCTAGTATTTCTATTTTACATAAATATTTGAGCTGCCCCTTGCTGATTAAAAGACAATATTTTATTAAAAGAAATACATTAAATGGGTTTGGACTAGCTATTGGGAGAAACAGCAGGAACTTTAACCCTAAATAAGGGAAGTTGTAGTTAAAGACCTCATTTAAGAAAATGTTAGAACCAAGAAGTGTGTCTGTCCCACATTTTAAAAGTTACCAGACTTGTCTGCTCAGTATGTATCTCCCATACAGTCAAAAGGATTCATGTGCAGGTATCAAAGGAACAAATTTGGTGTGTATAGGGTCATGCAAAAATGTTCAGATAATTAGCTGAGAAAAATCTGTGCTAAGGGAGACATGTTTTGTTAGTACACTTACACAAGGAAAGCTCTTTGCCACAAAAGCATCAAATATTTCATTTCATTATGATGCCTTCTGATCACGATATTGCTGACTCAGTGTGATACTGCCATGGAAAAGTAATTTTTCATGTAATGTAATCCAAAAAGTAATGCAATTCTTAAGTTCTTCAGTGATGAGCTCAAAATGATGTCATTTCAATGGGAAAAATATTTCAGTGCCAGTGTAAACATTATTTTCTTAGTCATCTTCATGCCCATTTTCATATAAACATCTTAGTGTCACTGTAATGAAAGGAAAATCTGTAAAGATGATATGCATAGTAGCAAGACAAAAAGACAACCCCTATTGCAAAACCATTAAGACAACAGCATGAAAATAAGATGCCATCAGAGCAATTGCATGAAGGTGATATTACAATTTTTTTATTGAAGCTAACTGATGTCTATGTATGTTAAAAGTATAATTTAAAAATATTGTATTTTTAGAGCATTGTCATTCAGACACACCACCTGATTCTGATTTAGGGCTGACACATCCTCCTAATTTGTTATTTGTGTCTAGTTATTCTAGCATACGTTGTTCTTGAACAGTCTAAGAAGTTTATCTTCTCCTACAATATCTGCTCCACTAATTAATATTTGTACTGTTCACTTATATTGACCTAGTCATACAAACATTTCACAGAAATTTGCAAGTATTAATTAGCCCTTAACACTCCTGTGAGGTTGGTAAATATTCTAATTCCAATATACAGATGAATAAACTGAGGCACAGGGAGATCATATGATTTATACAAGACCATACAGCAATAATGTCAGACCTGGGGATAGGATTCCACATCTCTTATTCTAGCCAACAGGTTACTCTCACACGAGACAGTACTGAGTAACTTAGGATGGTTGGAAGTTTAAACCCAAAGTAATCCTAGAGGTAACTTTTATGGTGTTGTGTAAATTTTAGTATTTTAATAAGTCAGTTTGTCATGATTAGCAAGTAAAATGTCGCTCCCCATTTGATGCTTGCATGTTCATTCATGTAACATGTTCATTATTCTTCTATCAGGCAGTAGTTTAAAAGTGCTCACTATAAATAGATGATCTGCAGGAACTGTGCCAGTAACTGTATTTTTTTAATGTTCATTCTCTGATCAATTGAAATGAGTTTCACTACAGTGGAATTATGAAAAAAAATACTGGCATATTAACAAAATACTTCAGCAGGGGGAAAACATCCTGTCAAATAACTAGAAGGAATGCTATAAACAAAATGATTTTGTAAAACACCTTAATCCAGTTTGTTTTCTTAATAAATTCTGTCAGCTCCATGAAAGCCTTACACCACTAAAAAAAAAAGCAGCAGTTTGTCAAAGACCAACACTTGTGATGGAAAAAAATATTTTGGCAATCTCTTTAATTCCCTTGGTTGACATCTTGAATTTTGGTAGGATGTTAAAAATGATCTGTGACAAGAATTAATGTTGTCATCTGTGTGAAAGCATTTACAGCACAAAATAATCAGGATAATGCTAAAATCCAATATGCTTTGTTAATGAATTTTTTTCTTATAAATTAACATTCTTAGCAAACTCTAAGTATTACATTATAGAGATGCACTACCTCTCTTATAGTTAGGCTTGACAGAATTCAATTTTTATTTGTTATAATCTTGATGGATGATATAAATGCTTATTTTTCTATTTTTATTTATTTAAATTTTCACAGTTGTGCAAAATTATGGATTCTAAGTAATGTCGTTCATTTTTATCAATTTAAATTTCCACAGTTTTGAGAAATTGAGGGGGCCAGACTATAACTATTTAATAACAGTAGTAGATGTTGAATTATGAAAGTTAAAGCTTTCTGTGTTTAGATATTAGGAAAAAATTTCTGACTATAAGGGTAGTAAAGCTCTGGAATAGGCTTCCAAGGGATGATGTGGAATCACTGGAAGATTTTAAAAACAGGCTGGATAAATATCCATCAGGGATGGTCCAGGCTTACTTGATCCTGCCACACACAGGAGACTGGACTGGATGATTTCTCAAGGACCTTACCAGCCCTACATATCTGTGATTCTATAATGGTTAAAGAACAAATTGCTGATGTCACATATCAAAATATACAAAGTAAATATCCTTAACTCACACTCTAAATGGGTTCTCAAGCAGCATTCTTCTTTCTTTGACTGTCCATGCATTTCAATGACTATCAACGTGTGGTGTGTATGTATGGTGAAATTGATGTTTGCTAACTTTGACCAATAAAAATCTAATCCTTCCAGGCCTATCTTTAGTTAAGCTTATGAAGCACTGTCTGGTAAAAGGATTTGCTCTTCTAAGTGTTCTAAAATCCACATGCTTACTCAAATTTTCTTGAGAATTGCTGTACCTCATGGTACTGCTATGTATTCAGAGTGACCCAGATTTGGGGTTATTTGAGCAAACATCTTTCTAAAATGTATCCTCCCCTCATCCAAGAAACCTCAAGTGTTTTACAAAACCAATGGGAGTGGCAGAGTTGGGGGGATTAGAGACGGGGGGCCTATCAGTGCTACATTTTCCCTTCCCATGAGTTTGCCATGATCTGAGGGACCCCTGCCTTTGTAAGGGGGCCTGAGCCCCAGTCCCTGCCCCATATATGTATGCTGGGTTCTGAAGGACTCTACAGCTCTGGGGAGGTCTGAGCCCCTCACCCTGTTTCCCCATGTGATCTCGGTTCTGGGGGCCTCTGGCTCTTTGACAGTCTAAGCTCCTTTCCTGGTGTCCCCACCCTCATGTGAGCTCTTTGTGGGGACCTGAGAACTGGCATATTAGGTGAATATCAAAGGCTCACAAGTATTGACAGTAAGGAAGACGGATGAAAACACCCACTGACACAAATGGAGCAGTTCACATGTCTCAGAGCTGTTGTCTCAGGTTGCATTCATCTCCAGTGGGGTAGTCTCATTAAGCTGGGAATATCTGGTTTTAAAAAAATCTGATTTTGTTCTGATTGCTGCACGTTACAGACATATCCACACTAGAAGGTGAAATAGCCAAACCAGATAGTGGAGAAGATATTTGCTCCTTTAAGTGACAAGATATGCACACAATTGTCTTATAAAACTCACAGTCTAAGTGTCTTGTTGGATATTCATCTGCTTCTGGATATCCAGACACCAGCCAAAAGCGCTTGCTTTCTGTCTTCAGTTGGGAAAGAGCTTACGACCTTCTCTGTTTGAGAGCCATACAATAGCTGTCCGTGCCTTTGTTATCCCCAGGTTGGATTACATGGGGCTTCTCTTGAAGTTTAATTTGGAAACTTCACCTACTGCAGAATTTAGCTGTGTGCTCACTCAGCAGTGTTTCATGCATACGATGTATTACTCTCATGTTATCTCGATTGTGTGCACTGTTTTCCAGGATTTTTCCAAGTGCAATCCAAGGTATTGCTTTTGATCTGTAGTTTAGATCTTGTGTATCTCCCTCTTTCTTCATCCTCGCAGTTAAGATAAGCTGGAACATTTGAGATCAGTTTGCAGATTTGTTTAGAAGCTGGAGGCGGGGCATTCTCAGTGGAAGGATTTCAACTTCAGCATTTGCTTCCACCATTTGGTCCCTGAGGTTGTGGACCTGCAGAGTATATAGCAAAGTCTAGTAGATGTCCTAAGGAAGCAGGGCTACACAGCGGTTTTTAAGAGGCCAGGGAAAAATCTGCAACTGAGGGTGCAAAAACACAGGCCTGGGCAGAAGGGGTAGGGAGAGCGAGCCCACCCTACAGGAGGTGGCTTCTGATTATTGTGACCTCATGCACCATCACTTTGGTTTGACATCCCCACCCTTCTGACATGATGGTGGAGTCAAATTTCATTAAGTAGCATTGCAACCTGGCACTGGTCACAACACATCAGATGCCGTAGGTCTTGAAACCAGGGCCGTGGACTGCTAAGTAGAAGCCCTATCCTGTGCACCATGTAAGGCTGATGAGGGAATTGCTCCTACTACCCCGCCACCAGATGCTACACCACCTGACTCAGCAGGGTCAGATTACTAACAACAGCCTGCTGATTGGACACCAGTGGGTATAAAGCTTCCTGTTCCTGTTCCATCCCTTGTCTGAGCAACAAGTTGTTGAATCTGTTAGTGCCTAGACCAAGACCCTGTGTCCTGTCCTGGTTCCTGCTTCCAAGCCCTGACTCCAGTTGCTGATTCTGGCTTTGACCCTGGGTGTGACCAAGACCCTGAGTTTGTTCCTGACTCCAACCACTAGGTCAGACAGCTCATGTTACAGGCTTTAACACAATGCTACTTTGTTTGGGTGTCGTCTTGATTGGGTGGTCCAGGGCAAACTGCCCTTCCCCCTGCTGGGGTGGCCCTGTAAGGAGGTATTTGAGGGTGAGACTGAAGGGTTTTTGAAGAGTGGCTGAGGTAATGGAATTTCTTTATTGTAAGCTGACCTTCATTTGAATTAGGGTGAAATTCACACCAGAGGAGAGAACTAGCACAAGTTTCTCACTTGCGTACTACATAAACTCCAGATTAGGACTCCTTGTGTGGACCCTTTGCACTGTGGCAAATTTCATTCCTGATTAATAGTGGACCTTATTCCCCTGTAATGCTGGTGTACAAATGAGGGATAACCCCACCAAAATCAGTGGCGTTGCACTATTGTAAAGAGGAGAATTTGGATATATGTGTCTTTTTTTACAATTTTTACACATCCTGCAGGCAAAGAGAGCCACATTTCTTATAAACTTGAAAATAAATACAAACACAAGCACATTTGTAATAACTTCCATTTAATATGTGCAAATGATGATGATAATCCAAAGTAGGGAGATATAATATGATACATTTTAGTAGGGCAGGTTTGGTATCTTTATACACACACGTAAAGCGAGTTTTTTTTCCCTTCATTTAGCATGAAAATTAATGTTGCTGTTGGTTTCCATGAATTTGCTTCATGATCATATCTCAAGTTAGGTTCTATACGCTGCATCTTTGCCAAAGTTATGATCGGAGTAGTTCCTTGTAAATCTCATTATCATAATGAGAACCTAATCCTTTATGCTGTGGGGAGAGAGGGAGGGGAGGAAAATCCATTTTACCTGCAAACTTGCTTTAGTGATTGGCGTCTTTATGATATGTAGGCACTGTTCATGCTGTCTTATGAGAACTGAATTAGATGACCTAGAAGTTCAAAGCAAATGTTTTAGCTCTACTAGTCCTTGAGAAGTGGAGAGATGGAGAAGAAGCTGCAACACTCATTAGTGAAACAAGTCAGAAATTGAACTACTCGTATTTTCAAGGCTGCATCTCATCTTTGTCATTTACAGAAGCAACTTATATATCTGGCCCCTGAAGCTTGTGTACAACCACCTCCTTATTTAATAAAAACACCTAAATCTCCTGCATCCGCAAGCTGAGAAGCATAATATAGACAAAATCTTGTAATATACTGAATGCCTCCTGCTAGGTGCTAAATGCCTTCAACTCCCCATTGATGTTGAGGCTGCTCAGCACTTCACTTATGAGATAAGATCAATTTGCTGTGACCTTGCCGGGATGATATATTGAAAAGCCAGTTGTCTGACCCTGAAATCTTGAAAGGGCAAAAATCCCAGCTGTAAAAAATCCTCTGTCTAGAAATGATGCCATTATCCATGCTTACTCATTAACTTTTAGAGGACATTGGCTCATGTTTTAGCGGGGCATGTGTTATACACCAGAAGCTAGCCTACGCTAGTACTCCCCACCCTTAGGATATAATATTGCTATCATCAGTGGAGCCGTAACAGTGGGAGATTTTCAGCAATTTTGCTGTGTAGACAGAATCAAAGAGTCAAACATAAAGTTGCGACATGGGGCTGGCATGGAAGGGGCAAGATATTTTCCATTTTTCTTCTTGTTTGTTCATGAATAAATACTACATAATATGTAAGTAATGATCTATTAATAACAAATAGGCTAAGTGCGGTCTCAGAACTTAGTAACATATATTTATAAAGGATCCTTTGTCTGTGTCTGTGGAAGTAGGAAGTGGTCTCGCTTACTGATTAGCCAATTCCATAAACTATTTATCACCAGTTTTTGGTACACAGTAACGTCCAAAGGGCCACGGAGAGGATGGGGTGAAAGTAGTAGAAGTCTTATGAAATATACAAAAGAGATAACAAAGAGCACATTCCAGTGGTTCTGATGATGGCTTTGATTTAAATATGTTAAGCTGATGGAAGAATCCCAAACAGAAGATTATGCAAAATATAGACCTTTATGTATGTAGAGAGTGGGATGAATAAGTAAAGAGCAGTTTATTTATATAAAATATTCTGCTAGAACCCCAATTGTGTTTTAATACAGACTATTATGAGATTTCCAAAAATTCTAGAAGGATGACTGTTCAGATAGCTTCCCAGTGGAGAATATTTGTACTATAGGTATTGTTTTATAGAAAAAAAAATAAAATTCATAAGTGCTAAATCTCCTAGATAAAGAATAAAGATGTGAATTGGATTACAGCACAATGAGGTTTTGTTAAGATGTAGTGGACTATATTCTCTCGTGTCTCTGAATTTATTCTAACCTCATCGATGGCGGGTTCATTATTTGAAATCCATCAGGACACAATCGTTCAGATAACTATTTTATCTTATGCAGAATAACAAAAAAGAAAACTGTATTAGAGAATTTAACAGTCCTGGTGATAGCATAGGCTAGCTAGGTCCTTCGTTCCAAGATAGGAGTAATCCTTTAATCTTCTATGTGAGTCTCAAGGCTCTCTCTTTTAATGCTATACTACATTTTCTCCTGCTTTTTCTTACTTTTTCTGAATCTCTTTGCTAAATCTATTCTATGTTTATTAGGTGGTAAAGATGTCCCTTCATCCTTACTACTGACAGCAAAGGCTTTGGTAAAGCATATTTTTATATATAAAGAATTGGATTTCCCAGGGTTTGTGAGGGTTCATTACTAATGGTGAGAAAAAGATTCCGAATCCTATTTTGGTTGAATGACCAGACAGATCGGTACAAGAAAACACAGGATGTAACAGAACAGGATGGTAGAATGGAAATATATGTTGCCTGAATACATGCCTTTTATCTCTAGGAACTGTTTTTTATTTAAGCATCTGAAAAAATATTGTAATTTAATGACATTCAGTAAAATGAATTCATTAGCCCCTGGCAAATTACGCTTTTGTAATTTATATTTTATTCTTTATCTTATACAGTAACTTTCTCCTCATCTCACACCACAACGTGGTAGATGATAGTGCCTTTTGGGAAAACAATCAAGCAACTCTGCCTTCATTACTGTATTTGACCAAGGAAAAGCTAATGAATCTTTATCACAAGCTATGCCATTTCTATCCCTAAGCCAATGAGATTGAAGACTATGGCATCATAAACTTCTCCCAATGATGACAGTGTGTAGGCAACAATAGGGCAAGTTTTATGTCACCCTGGCAACATCACAATCAGGAATCCAACTGAAACTGTGAACAACAGTAATATCATCACTGATACTTCATTTTGCCAGCATTTTCACCTGTTCAGGTCATTCTTTGGCTCTGCTTAGCAATCGTGAGAGTAATTTGTCCAGTTTGGAGTGCCACATTTTAAGAAAGATGTGGATAAACTGTTCAGCGGGTCCAGAAGAGAGCAACAAAAATGATCAAAGTTTTAGAAAATCTGACCTTTGAGGAAAGATTTAAAAAAAAACACCTGGGTATGTTTAGTCTTGAGAAAAGAAGATGAGGGAGGACCTGATCATAGTCTTCCAATATGTTAAGGGCTGTTACAAACAAGACAGTGATCGGTTTTTCTCCGTGTCTACTGAAGACAGGACAAGAAGTAATGGTCTTAAACTGCAGTAAGGGAGATTTAGATTAGATATTAGGAAATCTTCCTAACTATAAGGATAATTAATTAGCCAGGGAGGTTGTTGAATTCCCATCTCTGCAGGTTGTTAAGAGAAGGTTGGACGAATACTTGTCAGGGATCATCTTAGGTATACTTGGTCCTGCCTCAGCTTGGGTGTGAACTAGATGGCTTCTCGAGGTCCCTTCCAGCCCTACATTTCTATAATTTTATGGGATATGACTATGCAAAATGTAAAAGAATGAAGAATCTGTTCCAAAGGCTCTAAGTTTCCAAGTAGCTCATAGGACCAGGCCCTTGTTTCTTCTGTTTCAATGACAATATGTGCTCCTGGTGGGTAAATATCAAAAGGTTTAGGAAGCATTTTCATTCAGAAAAACTTACCCAACTTTGGACCAGATAATGGATTTGCAATCTTGTGAAATCAGGCTTTATTGAAAGATTTTCAGTGGTTCCTGCATCCAGTCACTGTTGAAATGCCACAAAGTTTCTTGCAGTATTTCATTCCTTCCTGTTCTGCTCCTGGTCAGAGTCTGGAAGTGAAGAGACACACAAAACTTGCGGGAGATAACTAAATATTTTAATCTACAAAATCCTTTTTTACTGGACATGACTCCTGAGCACTGCCCAAGTTCCAAATCCTGGATTCAAGACAACATGGACCCATTTCTGTAATGTACCCAATCCAAACAGACTGAAAGCTCATAGTTTGGATATATTCAGATATTTTACCTTCAACCATTTTAAAAATACAGGAGCAAGTCACTGAGTCTACCTGAGTTGTACTCAGTGCAGGAGCCAGTGAGGGAGGGAGCAGAATAGTGGCTGTGAGATGCTACTTTGCTTCCTTAATCTGGGGCTAGCCTAGTTCCTTCCCACCCCCCACACATACACTTATAATTTGGAGCAGTTTAAACAGTCAGTTATGCTGTTAGGAATAGTGTCCTACTGACGGCTGTGCTGACTAGGGATTGCTAGAGCACAAGGCAGTTCAGCGACCTCTCCCAACACACCTCCTCCATGGTTACTCTGGACGGAAAGGCAAAAAGCATGAAGCCAATTGAGGGACATAGCCAGGGACCAGAATTTGTCCCGGAAAGTCCAAATCTGGACCCAGACTTTGGCCCTTTGCTAGTTTTAGACAAAAATAATAACTAACAGTATTAGCACTAAGAGCTTCAGAATGCTAATTAGAGGCGCACCCATCTGGTAGCTGGATAATGGCATGGAACTAATCTATTAATGCTACTTTAGTCCAGTGTCTCTGAGGAACTGCCGCTTGGACTTAGTTGCAAAAGCTTCCAAACTAAGGGGTCAGTCTTATGAACAGTGAGTATTTATTTATGCATTGAAGTGCTGAGATTTAAAAAAAAAAAATAATTCTTGGGGTCAAATTCTTGCAGTTGGTGCACAGAAATGCCATTCTCTCTGCTTCTTCCCCTTTCTCACCCCTTATTACCTCATCCTGAAAATCTGAGTTCACATAGCTCGAGTGAAGGGCAAATCTGTCTAAGGGTATGTCTATACTGACGGTGGCAAAGTCGCCGCCGCCCGATCAATTGATCTTTCTGGATCGATTGAGCTGTCATTGTAGATCTGCTCAAGACACTGTGCAGAAGGGAAGCACAGCAGTTGACAGGAGTTACACAAACTACTCTGCGTAGTTTGCTTAACTCCTGTTGACTGTGACCAACTCTCCAGGTAAGTGTAGACCAAGGCTAGCTCCATCAAGAAAATATGTCAAGGTGGCTTTGCAGGCCCACCATGATGGAAGCATTAGGGTGAGGTCTAGGAGCCAAGTGTCATACTCTGCATATTTATGTACATATGCCCACTGATTTAGCATTGGCCAACTGGGCAAAATCTATCCTCATGGCTGTTTAGAGCCAAAATACAGGCATTTTTCTATCATCTGGGGATTGTGTTTGTGCCCTCTGGGATAGTGTTTGTCAGTTTTCTCTGCAGTGGCCAGAATGTGGTCCTTGAGATGAATGAATAATAGAAAACAGTCAAGAGATGAAGCTTGAATGATTCCAAAAATAAAAATGACCCGAAAACAGGGTTGGACAAATTAAGAAATGTTCAACTCTTCAGGGAATTCTAATTTCCAAATAATTTTAATTGAACTTAAATCTACATTTGACATTAGGCAGTTATAAAACATCATTAATTGGAATTTGGTTTGTCTTGTTTGTTTTTTCAAATAAATCGTTCCTCCAAACCTGCTCAACATTATCCTTTTTTTTTCTTTTCTATTTGGCTTTCAAAAACAGCAAGTTCTGCTATGAGATAATTTCTATACTATTTTTCCTTTGAACATTATTTTAAAGCTTTCCAGTCATTGAGGGAGCGAAATCATCAAATATCCTTGTGATTTTTTTAATGTTGTATCCTTGCTTGTTATAATGCTAATTAACTGTCTTGTGAAAGCAACAGACGAGCAATGTTGGGCAAATTCCACTTAGCCCCAAACTATTTGTCTTATCTTCAAACTGCCTCCAGAATCCAAGGCTTTAAAGTGCCACAGCAATAAAACTTATCAGTAGAAAGCTAAAATTAGATAATAAAATATCTTACCGCCATGTAATGTAGAGAGGAAAATGATAGTGGGAATATGTAATGTAGCCAATTGTGAATTGTACAGATTAGGGCTCTTAGTTTAACTAAAAAAGTTTCAAAAGCTAGAAGCATTTCACCATAGATTCATTACAAGATGACCACAAAAATACATCAAATGTATATTATTGATTTAATATCTATATAAGAGCAAGTTTTTTCTCCAAGTAACTTTATTTGAAGTATTTTATACAACTTTTTTATTTACAGGGATTTGAAAAATTGTCATTTTATGTGGAATTTGGAAGTTATATCATCGAGTTGTCATTTTCTATGATGTCTCTGCAAGTCCCAGTACCAATTCATGAGGGTTCCCAGTCTGAAATTTTCTTATTCCTAGATTTAGCCCTCCCTTGTTTTCTAAATTAGTGGTTATTCTAAAATTAAGTCTTACTGTTAATACAGACACATATGTTGGGTTCCTCGACAGTAGACATCTTTATGAAAGTTGAAATATTATGACTAATTGAAGAGACAGGGAGGAAGGGCGGTCTTGTAGTTACAGCACTGAGTTTTATTCCTGTGTGACCATGGGCAGATCACTTAATCTCTCTGTTCCTCAATTGCTCATCTGTAAAATGGAGGTTATAATAACCCTTCCTTTCCTCACAAGGATTCTGGGAGGATAAATCTAGTAACAATTGAAGTGTTTAGACAGAAGCCAGATCATTCACCCAGCCATAAATTTAACTTAACTTTGGCCTGGACTAGAGCCTTGTCCTATGAAGTATCCGATGCTACAGGGCTTGGGACCATATAAATACCTGGATATATGAACACATTGAAATGATCATTCACTGACTGCTTTAATCTGACTTCATAAAACTATCCAAAGGTAAAACAAAGCATTTTGAAAATGTCTTCTAGTACTGCACAGGGGTTTTGTCTGCGCTGTTCCCATTCCCTCCTTATCCCACCTTTCAAATTCCATGATACAATATAGCAACATTTTAAAATTGTTCTTAATGTTTGCCAGCCCATGCACAAAATCTTCTTGCCTGTCCTGTCATGTTAATTGATTCTAATGAAAAAAAAGGATATTTTACATGCAAAGAAATATTCACCCCCAAGTTGCCACGCATAATTTTATGGGGCTGTATGAGCGGGTATACAAACCCCACACTGGGCTGGAAAGGGTTAAAAGCACAGTAGTGGGCCCAGGTAGCTCCAGCCCTTCAGACCATGCGCCAGTAGGAGACAGGGTTGAAAAGGGAGTAACCCAGCGGAGAAGGGGGAGACTGGGAAGGAAGACAAGACAGAGCTATCCCGAAGGCTCCTGACAAAGGGGCTGGAGAAGCTTCCCAGAGGGAATAGGATTATGTGCTGAGCCCACTTGAGGCTGACAGTTTTTCTTTTTCTTTTACCTTATCTGAGACCAGCAGCTGAGGAAGGAAAGCAGTGGTAGGCACTGGCCCAGAGAGGGTAACTCAAAAGGCCACCTCTGAGGCCCTGGGTCAGAGCCTACCACCAGTCCCACTGCTGGGTGGGCGCTAACCACTAGACCACCCAGTCCACCAAGGACACTATTATAGGCTGACATAATAAATGTCTAAGTATCCATGCTTTTAAAGAAAATGAAAAGGAGAGAAAACACAGGTAATATCATCTGTGAGTTCATTAGTCTAATTCAGATACACTAGAAACTGGAGGAAATGAATAGATTGTGCTTCACCTATCATTGCTTATTTCCTAGGACTGGACTGCTTCTGTTGAATTAGGAAACCTCAGTCTTTCTGTTTGTCTTTTATTGCACATTGGCCAGAATTCAAGATTTAAGATAAGGGGAAGGGGAGAGCAAAACTCTGCAATGTATGAGGGGGGGTTTTTTGGTTCGATGGTTTGTTGACTGGATTTTTTTCAGATGTTCATGTACAGAACTAGAAATAGGGTAAGATCATAGCCTATTACGGGGTGGTTCATTTTTAATGTGTCCATGTGTTAAGAGAGTTTGAGTGGTGACCAAAAATTAAGTAGTGTTCATACAGTTTTGTTTAGAATACTTCAGGTCAGCCACTTAGAAAATCTTACTGTAGCTATGCCGACACAGCCCCATAGCGTAGACATAGCCTACAACGACACAAGGGATTTTTCTTTCTTTTTTCTTTTAGGATAACCTAGCTGCATCTGCACTAAGGGTTAAGATGGTATCACTATAACGCTCAGGGGTGTGGATTTTTCACATGCCTGAGCGCCGTAGCTTTGTTGACCTAGATTTTGGTTTGATCTGAGCCTCAGTCAAGTACAGTATAAATAATACAACTAGAATAAATTCTTGGGCTTACTCCTGATTTATTTTACATTGGTATAAATGAGGGGTGTATCTGCCTCCCTTCACAAATCTCGGTTTTTAAAGAAAAGTAACTGTTTTGAAGCTCCAGGCCTCTCTTTGATCTTATTACAATGGTTTTACAGAAATGTCAATCCATTTGGCCTGCTTCATCTTTCAAATTGGCCTATATGAAAGCAAATCCATTGAAGTCAATGGATACCTCAGGGTAAAAAGAAAGAAAGAAAGAAAGATCATAATCAGGACCCAGTATGTTATTCCTTTTTCTGTCTTCTTTATGCTTTAAAATGATGGGCATGATTTCCCACTGTTTTGTATCTTGTTTAGCCACTTACACAGGTGCAAAGTGGTTGTAATAAGTTACAACAAATTGCTACGAGAGTCCTGTAGCACTTTAAAGACTAACACTCTGTAGCTGACTTGAAAGTTGCCATACTTCTACAAAAAAAACTTCAAAACCAGACTTCAGTGAGAAACTGCAGAGCTGAAACTCATATGCAAACTTGACACAATCAGATTGGGTCTGAATAGCGACTTGGAATGGTTCTCTCATTACAAGAAGTAATTGTCACTGTTCACACATTCTCACCTTCTAATCAATGGTTGTGAATAGACCTCATCTACTCTAACTGAATGGACTTTGCTAACACCTACCCTCCCCATTGTTGTTCCTTACCCTTGGATGTATATATATACCTCGTATCTGATTTCTGTTTCTTGCATCTGACAAAGTGGGTTGCAGCCCATGAAAGCTTATGCTGCAGAAATTAAATTTGTCAGTCTTTAATGTGCTACAGGATGCTCGTTGTTGTTGCTGTATACAGACTAACACGGCTACCCATCTGAACTTTTCAACAAATTGCTAATTTTCAACAGGAAAATTTTCTTTTTTCAGAAAGTCAGTACTTCTATAGTTATTTTTTAACTTGCACAAATAAGATTTTCTTTCCACCGGCAGTAAGAATTGTTTTGCACAGCCTCATAATCTGGGATCAAAATATTCTCTGGATGAAAAACCTATAGGATGGATTTAGGAAGGAGGAAAACAATTAGTTTCCCTTCACTAAATTTCCAACAGATTATGCCCCACTGTTTTATACCCCATACTGCCTGCTTGACCCACTGAGGTTCTTCCCATCCTCAGATAAGGTTTTCTCTCCTGACTGCTGCCATGGATGTCCATAACAGGGATTTACACAGTTTAGAGGAATTGGATGCAGTAATTTAGCCTGGCTGAAGTGGATTTTCTCTAAAGTGGATTTCCCACTTATTGTTTAGGGGTTTAAAACATATAGGACACCAGAGGATGTTCTAGCTCTTGGCAAGCTAGGCAACTGTCAACAGTGGCAGATTTGGCTTTGCCCCTCCTCCATCATGATGGAGGGCCAGCTGGGCCAAACCTGAGTAGTACTGTGCTCCCATGCACCAGATTGCAAAGCCACTTACTCAAATTTGGCACAGCTGCCCCCTGTCGTGACAGAGGGAGGGATGGCCAGGCTAGTTTAAGTGGCATGGGAGCAGCACACTGAAGTGTTGCCTAGGACAACAGATTGTGTTGAGCAGTCTCTGTAGGGCACCTACTTCTCCTCAGAACACTCAATTCCAAGTAGTCTAGAGTGGATTGCAGGGTTGTGCTCCATCCTTCCATATGTTCCAGGGGAGATTCTTCAATGGAAGGACCATCTGTGCTTAACTTCTGCTTAGATTTAAATTCTTTCCCTCTCTGTGCTGAGCAATAGGTGGGACAAGCCAGTCCTGGTTTTAAATTCTGTTTAAAGTTTGGAGGTCTCAACTTAGTATCAAGTGGTTGCTCTGTTAGATCACAGAATCAAGATAAAATATAGGAGAACTGAAAGTCTCTATTCATAGATTCCAACACCAGAAGGAACCATTGTGATCATCTAGTCTAACGTCCTGTATAACACAGACCATAGAACTTCCTCAAAATAATTGCTAGAGCATACATGTAACAAAAACATCCAATCTCGATTTAAAAATTGTCAGTGTTGGAGAATCCACTACAATCCTTGGTAGATTGTTCCAATGATTGATTAATTATTCTCACCATTAAAAAATTATGCCTGATTTCCAGTCTGAATTTGTCAAGCCTTGTTTCTAGTCACTGAATTGTGTTATGCCTTATATTGATAGACTCAAAGAATTCAGTCTATTTAGCTTAACAAAGATCAGGTTAAAGGGTACTTAAGTGCAGTCTATAAGTATCTGCAAGGGGAACAAATATTTAATAATGGGTTCTTCCATCTAGCATAGAAAGGTATGTTTACTACTTCTTTAATCATTCTTGTGACTCTTCTCTGAATTCTCTACAATTTATTAGCATCCTTCTTGAATTATGGGCACCAGAACTGGACACAGTATTCCAGCAGTGGTTGCACCAGTGCCAAATACAGATGTCAAATAACCTGTCTACTCCTATTCAAGATTCCCTTGTCTATGCATCCCAAGGTCATATTAGCTCCTTTGACCACAGCATCACACTAGGAGCTCATGTTTACCTGATTATTATCCATCACCCTAAGAATTTTATAAGCACATAAAATTCCCTTATTCTTTTTCAAAGTCACTGCTTCCCAGGGTAGAGTCTCCCATCCTATCTGTATGGCCTTCCTTCTTTGTTCCTAGATATATACATTATATTTAGCCATATTAAAAAACATGCTTGTGCCCAGTGTACCAAACGATACAGTTCACTCTTAGTCAGTGACTTGTCCTCTTCTTATTTACCAGGTTTAAGAATTTGAGGACTGAAGTGCTAAACATTGTAGCTCAAGATCCATTGGTAGAGCTGTGTTGGGAAGATTACACATCACCTGCTCATGATGTAACTGGCTAACATTATAACCTGCAAAAACTCTCAATCACAAAGTTCAGCCCAAAAATTTTAGAGGAAAAAAATATTAGAGCTGTCAAAAGGAAATAAAACTCAACAATTTTGTGAAAAATTTGATCCATTTTTTAAAATATTTGCAATTTTTAATTTTTCTACATTTATATTTTATAAATCTCATTATTTTGTTTCTTTTCCTCTTTTCTCATTCCCACCCTTTCTTCCCTTTTTACCACTACTGTAATAACAGATGTGGTCACCAAGGTGTTTTTTAGTTTTTTTATTTTACTTTTTTGCCCCTCCATGTCTTTTCAAAAGTTGAAGTTTTAAAAAGTTATGAGTGGGAAAAGGAACCATTAAAAAAAAAAAAAAAAAGAAAGAGATAAAAGAAAAATGACAAATCGAAAACTATTCTTTCCCTTCCTCCCCTACCCCCCCGACACCATTCATTCTCTTCCAGTGGTAAAAATCTAAGGGAGGGGTGGGAGAGAGATGGGACAAAAATGAAAGTTGAAATTTCAAAATATTTTGTTTTGATAGAATCTGGAAAATTTAAAAAAAAATCTAAACAAAGCTTTTCAAAAACTTTTCCTTTTAAAAAGGGCATATGTGTGTGTTTTAAGTTTAGAAACTTATATATACATATATAAAGTGTTAATGAAAAAATTCAACTAGCTCTGAAAGAGAAAGTCACACTCTGATGTTTCAGCAGCTTCATTGTCCCAAATGTCCTTATTCTTATGTTCACTGTTTATCATGACCCTAATCAGCACCTTCATACTGATGATTTCCAAGAGCCAGCTTACCTGAAGAAATACCTTAAGCTCATGTGACGAAAGGGATCTGTGGACAAATCTGCCATTTATCCTCCTGAAGTCAATATATGTTGTGCTTGAGTAAGGAGGATCACAGGATTTGGACTTTGTTCACCAAGGTCGAGGACTCTAGCAGACAGGTGACTTCTACTCCAATGGATATTTGACATGCAAACAGCAAGGGTGACATCCACCTAAGTGCCCTTTTAATCCCAAAGCCCAGCAAGAGGGGTTACTGAAGGAGAGAGTTACGTTCAGGGGAAGGGCTTCTATGAAAGAAGGCTCCACAGAAGTTCCAAATAGATCAAAGACTATCAGGGAAGAGTCTGTTATATCCATACGTATGCAACTATGACACCAGGGAACAGAGGGAGCACAGAAGGGCAGCAACTAATAATTCAGCCCATAAGCTCCAATGCTTATGGGTTTCATCCCCATGGACTGCCTAGACTGGAGAAGTCAGTTGTTCCTACTTAGCCCTTTTTAGATTTCTCCCCACCAAGCCTAGTTACTGATGCTTTGTGCAGAAAAAGGTGAATTTCACTCCAAATGAATGGTACTGAGTATTTTGTGTTTCCCACGCTATGGTGTATTTCAAGCTAATATAAATAGTATTGGGTTATAAGACTGTTATGTACCTATCTAACTTGGGAAATCAGTTACATTGTGCGTAAGACTTTAGGCCTGAATAATCCAATTTATACCAGATTTAAAGTGGTGAAACACCACTGATGATAATGTATTTACCCTAGTGTAAATGAGAACAGAATCAGGCTCATACTTTTCACTCACAACCACTTATTGTGGTTTATTTAAATATATTTCTATTTAACAAAGTTATTGGGTCATAGATTCTTGTTTACACAACTGACTGCAACAATTGTGTTAAAATCTTATCCATATATTTGCCCTCCAAAGAGAGCGAGACATACAACTGGTGGCAGTCTTTTAAACAATAAAAGTCTCCTTGATCTGTCATTGCAGATGCGATTGAAGGAAAATTCAGCTTTATTAAACATTATGACAAAGCCTTTATATTCCTCACAAGGTTTAAACAGTGCCTGTGGAATTCCTTTATATGTTTCAAAATGTTTTCATCTTAAACGGGAAATAAAAGACAGATTTGAGCACTAACTTTCAGACAGTTTCTCCCCAGAAAAATTAAACATGCAGCTTCAATTAATATGATGTTGTCTGTGTTAATGAAACTTCATTAACAAATGATGCTGATATAATATACATCATATATTTTCCCTGAAAGAGAGCAGTGTAATAGCTATCTGTTAACTGATAGTTTAAACTGACTCCAGAAAGCACTCAGCTTCCGAGCTCCATTGATATCTTCTTTCTTTCAGTTCTGCCAGCACTTTCATTGCTAGCAATGGACATTTAAGTGGAGAAATGCAGCTCCCAGCATGAAAGGATTATCTTTCTAATCTTCCTTAAAGCTTCCCCCAGATATCCTATCAGTATGAGGTTATTGGTAGGAGACACGTTAAATAAACCTAATATAAATCCTGGTTTTTGGCACTATGACATATTTGCACTACTAAATCAGTCACTTATTAAGGATGCTTGTCTATTATTATTTGTCTCTGATTAACTATTCCCTTCTAAGTCTAACCTCCAATTGCAATAAATATTTCTTTTCAATGAGTGTGAACAGAAACCAAGAGACATATTCTTGTGTTGTTTCATCTTAAAGATGGGACATTTGCCTTTAGTAAACTTTTCTCTATAACACATGGTTGTCTCATTGATAATGGGGAAAAAAAAGGTCACTTCCTAGCTCCCCTTTTCCTACCATAGCCATATGGCAATTCTTCTGCCATAGCCATTCATTAAAGGTTCCCTCAAACTGTGTGTGAATCTTTTTTCCACTTTCTGATACTGAGCTTTTTTGGAGCATGCAGTAGAAAGAGAGCGCTTGGAACACCGGCCTGGTAAAAGGCCTGAAGTCTGAAACAATGTCAGGCTATGAGCAAAAGTCAGGCCCTGTCATAAAGCAAACGCCTACCTACAAGTTTACTGTCCAATACATGAGCTTAGTAAAACCATGTCTGGTGTTGCTAAAACACAGGCACTCCTAAGAAGTACTAGGCACTAGCCAGTCACGAAATCACATTCCAGGAGGCTTTTTCGAGTACACCCCAGCATAAAGTTGTGTTATAAACATGCTCCCTGAAGAAGTTACAGGACAAGCTGATCCCTCATAAGTTAAGGTCAGGATGACAGGATAATAGACGGAGATATTTTGTTCGAACCAACAGGCACAAGGTCTAGGGTGGTAACTAATCACTTCAGAAAGGTAATACGTAATTTGTTCGTACCAATATATAACAGAGAAGTCATAGGAGGAATGTCTCTGTCTGGCTTAGGGGGCAGCAGGCAGTTCTGTTGCTGACTGAGCTGGTCCATTGTCATGAGCACATATGCATTAATGTATCTGTAGCACATATAGGGCACTGGTACCGTGCTTTGTCGGCAATAAACCTGGCTGAGTGCCTTTGCCACTGAACCAAGCCTGCGGTCTTTCTGGGTAATACTGTTGAGGTCTGCTGGGCTAGCTATCTGCGCAGAGCCGGGACAGCATACCGAAAGAACATACACTGAGAACAATGCCTATGTCACTGCTGGTTTGCTAGACAAAACAAAGAATGAAAATTAAAACCCATAAAGGAGTAGGTTGATAAAATTATGGTTTATTTCAGATAACAGATGACCTACTAGGTAACAAAAGAGTGATTCTCAAGGCTTAAACTTATCCTTTGAGAGCATCCTATGGCTACAGTACACATGATGGTCCTTTTTGTGTAGTAATTATGTGTGTGCTTTTAGATATTGGGCCAGATGTGCACCGCCTTATGTAAGCAAAGTTCACCACACTCAGGTGAAAGGTAAAGGGGAAGATGGGAATTCCATCGGGGGAGGGCAGCTTTAAGTTACACCACAGGAATATCACTAGCAAAGCCCGCAGCACAGAAATGCTGAATCAATCTGCACCCCACTTATCTAGCCACCTCACCTCCACAGTGAATACTGTCCCCAGGTTTCCCTTGGCAAACCTTCATGGCCCAGCCTCTGCCACTGTTGAAATGGACTGATTCAACTACTGAAGCACCAAGTTGGTTTTGTTGGGTGAGAGAACTCCTGGCCTAGCTCTGTCAAAGATAAGGCTACTAGGCAGCTGTTTTATGGTGGACTGAGTAATGATCACAAAATTTAGTTCTTCTTCACCACAGCTCTATACACGGGCAACTAGGACACAACAGATCTAGCAGCACATTAGGGTGAAGGAAACCTGTAAGTAGGAACGTTAAATTCACCGAGTGTCACTCCATTAAAATCCACTATTAAATTATGTCTCACAACATCTGGCATAATTTCTTCTATCCTCTGATCCACTCTATCATATTGTAGGGAGCGGGATATTTGGTTCGAGAGGCTTTAGATAGTTTAGATAAAGTAGTTTAGGTAAAATTGGTGAGCCAATCCCTGGTAACACTAAGGTCTGTTTGTGCTGCTAGAGTGTTATGAAGTGACTGTAAGACTGTCCTTAAGGGGTAATCAGCATGGGGGTGATTCTGGACTGGTGTAAAATTTGCACAGCCGGCTTTGAGATGGCCCTTCCTGGCCCACAGGGGGCATGTCAGGACTAGTTCAGTGCAGAGGAGTTAGTTTTAGGAGGTGTGAGAGGGCAGAGCTGGAGTGCAGTGTTTTCTAGAGGACTTTTGTAGTTGGCATGAATTGTAGCAGCTCTGTGCCTGCTCTAGAATGCAGTAGGGACTGATTCAGCCTTACAGTGACACAGGATTAGGGAAGGGCAAAGGTGTCTTAGAGCCACCTTCACCTCCCTCTTTCAGAGAGCCATGCATGATCTTGGCATATTTGAGGATTATGCCCCATATCTTTGATCTGCAGACTCAGATCTGCAAAATGAAATCCCACCAGATCTGAGAAGGGTAGCTTTTGTTTACTTTTAATTGCAGGATGAAGACTTTCTATTTGTAAGGAAAAATTGGCATAACACAATAGTTTATCTGTTATTTCATGTCTGTGTCTTAATTGTCCACATTTAAATAATTTTAACTTCTGTTGTGAGCCACCTAGTTAGGGGCCATAACATACAGTTTACTCACACGTTTTATTTATTCTTGCAGCTAGGTTCTGAAAGTCCTTACAGTTCCAGGCTAGTAGAAGCAGATAGCACACTATTGCTCTGGAATGCCTGATGTCACATTTGCTTCTGTGTATAGTCTGCTATGACTTTACATGGCAAGTTCATTAGCTTTATTAATATTATTAGTTCTTTTAGAACAGGAGAATTGAACTGAATGGGGCTGTGGTCATACTAATTTGCTCTCCTGACCTATTAGCTTGTAATGTTGTGGCTTGTATTACACCTTTGTCACTTCTCTATGAGAGCAATTCAATTGCTGGTGTTGTGCATCTGGAAATAATCCTCTACCCCTTCTTCCCCCTCCCACTCTGTGATACCTGTGCTTTTTTGTGAGTGACTCACTCAGGCACTGTATTTCCATTGTAGCAAGTTTTAATAGACAGGCCAAACACAATATGTCTAGTTTAATGACTAACTGCTTTCAAAATCATAAAGTGTGTTTAATAAAATTTTGGTCTAGAGCTTGCCACCACTGTACTGCCTTGGGGGGGGGGGGGGGGGCGGCCGCCCCGCGCGCTGGGAAAAGCAGTTGAAGCCCTGTCAATATATGCATTTTTGCTAGTCCTTAAGGGCTCGATTGTGTCTCATATTATGCACATGTGCATAGCAGAAAGAACCCTAAGAAATTCAACTAATTTCAGTGGCCAAACGATCCTCCTAGTTCTTCTTTTATTCTTGTTTATGCTTTATTTATATAAACATTTCCTCAGGGGGCATCATTCACAAGAGCTTCCTTGGTAGCTGCAGACAGGAGGCCAGGGATGCAGCCCTGAAGTTGGTTTGGGGGGCATGGGACAGTCACGCAGATAGCCCAGTGCCTCCAGTGTGTGTTGCCTGAGAATCAGCAGGTCTTGGGCAAACTCCCTGCCTGCTCCCCATCTAAATCAGAATGCTCTAAGGATAACTGCCCCTCCTTGAGCAATTGCCATGGGCAGGGGTTATCTGACTCAAGGCTGTGAACAACCTCTTGGGTCATCTAGGCCAACCCCTTGAATGAAAGTTGGCGTGATTTAGCTTTGCCTTCAGTACTTTTAATGACACAAAGTCGGTGATCCCTTTTGACAGATTACCTCTCTGGTCTCACGTTTTGTGCTATTTAGTTTACATTTTTCCCGTCCATAATTTTAAGCCATTACTACTGCTTCTACTTGCATTCACTACAGTGCCGACAATCCTCCCACACCAGCCTCCACCTCCTTCTGTTAATTCTTCTTAAGTATTCAGAGACTGTTTTCCTGTCATCTTTCCTCTAGACAGGGCAAATTCAGAGGGGGGGGCGGTTAAATTTCTCTTAATACAATCTCTGTTTTCTAAATCTTGTGAACATTTTTGCTGCCCTCATTTAGATTCTTTCAAATCTAGCAAAATTCTTTTTGTGGCATGGAAACCTAAACTGCTCACAGTACTGCCGATCTGACCTCGCCAATGCTGTTTAAAGCATATTACCTTTTTGATTCCGTATGTGATACCTTTCTTTATATAGCCACAAGACAGGGAGCACCAAGAGATCCTGAAACAATGAATTTTACATCAATTATGGGAAAATCTTTCAATGCAGTGGAAATCATAGATAGTCCGTTTCTCCGGATGTATGGATGTGTACTGAAGAGGGGGAGGTTCTATCTATCTACTGGTATACTTATTTTTGAAGGAGAGTTACTGTTTAGGAGCAAAGTTAAAAAACCCTTTTTTTTTTAAATGAAGAAAGTATAAATAATAAATAAAACTCATATTGTCTTTGTAGCTGCCATAAAACACTCCAGACTATGCTACTGTGCTGATTATGAGCCCTTCCTGGGTGTACTAGAAACATTGAGCCTCACCTGCTGCTTTGCAATGCACCCAAGTTGTGTCAGTATCTAGCACAATATACTGAATGCCATGTCCTATTACTTGATTAATGCATCACATTCTAAAACACAATATTTACTGAATACCACTGAAATAATATGAAAGCGAGTTTTCATTCAAAAGAACGAGTTAAGCACATCTATTGATGTAAATTCTACGGAAAGAAACACAGTATGCTATGTTTAAAATTTCTTTTAAACAGAAAAGAGGAAGGGGCATAAACTTATGTATAGCTTTCATGTACATTTGCTTACATTTTAATTTTCAAATAATGTTGCATACTATATGCACTGGGGGTTATTTGAAACAAATGTCCAATACCCCTAGCACATTTCCTTCTAAATGCATTGTGAATAAGTGAGGAAAAGTGAATATTCATTTAAAAATAAAAAATTTTAATTAAGGACTTCAGTATGTGGAATGTTGTTTTGTAAAATATTATTCAATGTTGCCACCTTGAGGCCAAAGTGTATATAAGAATTTAGGAAAGGCTGGCTGGGTACGAGCAGCAACTAATAATTTCTGCATAATTAGACTTTCACACTGCTATAGAGAGTTTTGTTCTGACTATTTACATAAGGAAAGTATGTTTTATGTTTCTGACAGTACACAGATTATGAAAATTTGTGTATTTTCTTGGGCTTAAAGAAAGAAAAAGCAGTAATGATGAAAACCTTACAATAATATATTTCATCCATTTTTAAGTAGTATTTTTTAACAAATACAGTACATATAAAAATGAAAATCTGACACATCACTTTTTGCTAGTTTGTTGCTTACACTTTCTATTGACTTGTCATTCTTTCATGGAAGGACACCAAATAACCCAAACTCTCACTAAAAACATCTAACCTATGATAGGAGGAGACAGGTGAAATTCCATATGCAGAGTTTGGTTGAAATTCAGAGGAGAGTGAGAGGGAAACTGACTTCAGTCTTAACTATGAAGAGACAATATGTGTTTCCATAATATTGCAGGAAAGAAAGGGAAATTATTCAAATCATCATTGCCAGCCACAAGAAGAATGTTTTTTGTGTAACAACATTGGGTCACTTAAAAAATTACTAAAATAAAAAGTGATAGATGAAGGTGCCTCCTTTTAAATGGTCATTTCCTTTAAACGTTCCTTTAGCAACAACTGCTTTGTCTCCCAAGAAGATTTAGAGAGATGGCATTGTCTCTCTTGTTTGTCTTCTGGTTCTAGATAAGGACATTAGTGTATGACAGCATGTTATTGATTAGCACTGATACTCCAAACCCTTTCCCAGAAGTACCATCCTTTGTCAACCTAACCATTTGAAAATAGAGCATTCTATGCTACCTTCCAGTAGAAGAGACAATGTCATGTTCAATAACACCAATGGGAAACATTCTCTCTGAATTGTGACATAACGCTTCACCTCTGTCTAAACTTTTGTGCTGAAGAGGTGCCATGTTATTCCCCACAGGTGGCTGCATTTTCAGTGAGTGGATGAAATGTTTCTTTATTTTGACTTTCACCGATGGCAATTACTAAATATAACCTTATAATCCCCTATTTCTGTAGACTCAGAATCTTCCAAAACCTTTGCCTTTTGGACTGAATTTTTCAATGCTTAGATCTTGATACAGGAAAGCATCCCTAATCAGGAATGACATTTAAGTATGTGCTTAACTTTAAGCAAGTATTTAAGTGCCATTGAAACCAAGCAGGTGCTTAAGTACTTTCCTGAACTGGGTCCTTCGTCTCTGCCCAAAAGTGACTTTTAATGTTTAGAAGTTTGAGCAAAATCTCTAAACCTAGTTTTGAGTTATGAGAGAATGAAAATAAATGTCTAAATAAATGACCCTTTAAATCCTTACGTGCATGAGTCCAGTTGAAGTCAGTGAAAGTGCCAGGTGCCCAGAACTTCTGAAAACTTAAACCCTGTACTTTCCGGCATGGTAGCCCCATTCCTGATCCATTAGAGCACAGGACAAATTACCTAACATTTCAGGATATATCAACACTATAAAAAGAGAAGCCAACCCCACAGCAGTAAGACTCACAGCCCAGGGCTATAGTCTTGAACTTGCAGCTTGCACTACAGGCATAAAAGCAACAGTGTAGATGTTCCTGCTCAGGCTGGATCCCAGGCTCTGAGACCCACCCCATTGCTGGGTTTCAGAGACTGAGCTACAGCCCAAGCCCAAACATCCACACTGCTATTTTTAGCAGTCTGTAGACCCAGGCTCTGAGGCCTGCTGCCAAGGGTGGTTGGTTTTTTGTAGTGTAGAAGACCTGAGTGCATCTCTTTCTCCATCTCTAAAATGGCAATAAAATGTGTTTACCTCACTGAGCCCTCTTGATTAATGTAGAACTTGACCTTAATTTACTCGTGTCTCCCCTTATTGAAAGAGTTAAGTGGGATGGTCAGATTATCAACAGCAGATGTCCGAACCAGTTTTCAGACCAGTGACTTTATATGCCCATTAAGTCAGCTTTGGGGGAAGAAACTCAGATACTACAAGGGATTTAGGATTACAGCTGGATCAAGCAGGCTGCCATACCATGCTCATGCAATGTGCACAAATCACATATTGCACGTTAACTGTGGCACAAGTTGAGGGAGGTTATAGGTCTTTGTGTCACAGTTCAACTGCCTTCCACAGAACAAGGAGGGAGATGAGATAGTCTCTGGTTTGAAATTGGGAAGGACTAAAGGGAAAGTGGGATGTTTGGCAGAAGCATTTTCTGCAGATGAAGCATATAAAGAGTAAAACGAGACAAAGAACACGCTGTAGGAATAGAGTTTGCAGGCACTGGGAGAGACAGTTTAGTAGTCTAAACATCAGACTTGAAATATTTAATTCCCCAGGACCTCGAGGTTCAAATCTAGCAAAAGATGCCTTGGCTGTCTTCCTCAAATTAGATTAACTGAGTTTAGTGTTGTTTACCATGTGGATTTTTCTGATCAGACCTAAAACCTGAAGTTCTTTCTGTTTCTTTCAAAGGATATTGAAGAGTCCCTGATCTATTTTGTATGGGTTTGGCCTAGAGGCACTGTCCCTTCCCCTAGTATAGTGCAGAAACATGTATACCAATTGGCTGCTGACCATTTTAAAGGCTGCTGCAGTTCAGCTTGGTTGCATCTAGGTATTTATAATGTACTCATTGCAGTGGTATCTGAGTCCTATATAATCTCTAAAGTTCATTGGGATGAAAGGCCTATGTAAATATAAATAATCATCACTATGTACTCTGCTTAATTGGGGCACACTGACCAGGACATCTGTTTTACTGAGCTATCTCCCTGGAAACTGATGACAGTGAATAGGAATGACTGCTAGTTAATCAAGACAGTATTGTCAAGACAGCTTAATGGGGATCTATTTAGCTAGTGCCAAACAAAGTGGTAGATATTAAGGAAGCCTTGGTCAAGCGCCCAGTGGTCTAGTGGCATTGGGTAAGGATGGCAGCATTCAGCAGGCATCACACCAAACTGGATCATGGTATACGTAATGGACTAGCAAATGTGTATGTGTCACTGCTGCCAGAAACAGTGTCAGACCTGTCCAATTATGTGCAAGTAGTTCTAATAACTAGATTTTGTATGGTCCCAGATTTCCCTGGATATCACTCCTCTGGGTAAATTTTGGGTGCACATCTCACGATATCTCCATACTGTCCTGCATTTGCTTCTTGCTTACCTACCAAAAGCTTGTGTCTTCATCTCCAGCTGTGTGTGTGTCTCCCTTGGGCTAGCTCAGTATGTCGTCTTGTGCTGTGGGGTTGCCAAGTGGTACATGGCACTGCAGTCTGAGCAAGAATGACATTTTTAATGTTGAGTGGTACTGTGACCTAGTGGACTAAGCACATCACTGGAAACAGAAACACTTGAGTTCTATTGCTGGCTCTCTCTCCACGTGGCTTGATGAAGTCACTTTAATATGTTACTGTAAGTATATGCCTTTTTTAATAAACACATTGAATTCCTAGCATCTGACAAATCACATATACTTGCCATAGAAAAGAAAAAGCATTCAATTTTCTATCTGTAAGGATAATCATATCAATATCACATTGCATATCGTTTCAATCCAGGTAACAGTGTATTGAAATAAAATTCTTCAAAATGTTCCTTTAAGCATTTTTATATCCATGCTCAACAGCCTAGCATTTTTAAATTTGACTGTGGGAGAGCCTAACTGCCATATTCTCCTGCTAGACCAAAACCCTAGAGATATTGAATAATTTCTTTCTGCTTAAGAACATGTTCAAGTCCCTGTGAAACCAGTAGCCAATTGCAACAGTTGCTTGAGTGTTCTTTTCAATATTAGTATTCTTTTCAATACTAAAAGTATTCCTTTCCATGTGCGAACCATGGCATGCATTTATAAATCCGCTGTAATACATCCTGTGGTTTACAGAAGCTATGTCATTAGAGCTGTGAAAATATACATTGTGAAATTAAAATCACTCAAAATTTGGCCTGCTTTTGAGATCACAAAGCTTCCATGAAAGTTCAGTGTTTCCTGATTTTTATTTTTATTTTCACATCAGCAAACATTTTGTGGGTCTGGGACACAATTTTTTTTAATTATCTGAATGTCATCCTTTAAATCTAGTCTTAATGGTTGTGGAGAAAACCTTGAAAAAAGGGGCCCAGGTGGAGCCTAAAGATACAAAAACCAGAAGTCAAATAGAAAGAACTCCATAACCCATTATTTTTAAGTCTATGTCATGATTGATTGATTGGCTTTGATAATGATTTTTGAAGAGTGGGTAAGGCAATATTGACCAGTTTTGTCCTGTGGCATTTTTTTCAGGATCCCGTATTGGCTGAATCTACCCCATATATTCAAGAGGGCCAAAAGAAGCCATTTTCACGTTTTCTGTATCCTGTGTAGGACCTAGGGAGGAGTGTTATCCGTTATAGACACTGGATGGGAGGGGAAATCTGCTTCCTCCCCCATAAGAAGACACTACCAAGAAGAGGGAATTAAGAATTGGCAGTGGAGGGTTTGTGATAGTCTATTGCAGCAAAAGTGCAAGGATTGTATATGGTATATGAAAGATTGACCTTAATTGGCCAATATCCTCACATGTTCCTTATATTAAATCCTGACTAATTAATCCTTTCATGCTTTGCATCATCTCTTCATAATTCTTGATAGTCCTTTTCTATTTGTTTTCTCTGCAGTTAGTATTGACACTCTTTAGCAAGATGGCTTCCATTGCCTGTACTTATTGCAGCTTTCACTGTTCGTTGGAGACCAGGCCAGGAGGTCTATCTGACCCTATAGTTGTGTACCATAGATTCATGCATCTGTGCTCTTAGCCTTCCTGGTGGAGCATTTGCTTGAGTTGCCCAGGTACATGGCAGACTACACATATTAAGGTGCACCATAATTGTGTTCATTATGTTCTGGTCCTGGATCATAGCTAAGGACACGATTGTGTCATGGAGCACCCAGAAGTCATGGATTCCATGAATTCCTGCAACTTTTCTGCTTCAGCTGGGGATGGAGGGGGCCCGGTGGCTCCCTGCCCCCAGACAATGCGTGCAGGACTCTGGAGCTCCCAGGAGCTGCAGGTAGTGACAGGGTCCCCCATCCCTCAGCCCCCGCAGCTCTGAGCCATCGCTGCTGCTACCAGCGGGGGGGCCTACAGACCCAGAACTCCCAGCCCTGGCCTCTAGCTCCCAGCCTCTTCAGGCAATGGGGTGAATCTTGCCCCACTGCTCTCATCCTGCCCAAACCCCAGTCAACCCCATTTTGTCATAGATACTTATTTTTAATAAAAGTCAGGGAGAGATCACAGCTTCTGTGAATTTTTCTTTATTGCCCTTGACTTTTACTAAAAGTAACCATGACAAAATCTTAACCTTAATTAAACCTTAATTAACTCCCTTCCGTATTGTTTCCACTTAGTATAACATCACAAACCACATTCCTTAACCAAAGCAAAACCTTAAATGTTTTGTTCCCTGTCCTTCATGATCATCTCTATTTGCAGCCTTCTCTCTACTCCTCTCCTCTACCACAAAAAGAATAGGTATTGACTCTGTGGTGAATATGTATGAAGTAAAATGTTTTTCCTATGCGTGTGTGTCTGTTTCAACAAAAGAAATCTTTCAAACATAGTCACTAAACAATTCCTGTTTCTTTTCTGAATGTCACAAGCATGGAATCTTGTATGAAAGTGGCTTTTTGCATTTTCACAAGAATCATTAGAGAAAAATAACCATTGCTTAATGTTCCTTCAGGAAAGTAAAATTTCAGAGCCATGAAATAATCCAGTTTGGGATGGAAAAGTGTTTTGCAGGATTTTTTTTTTTTTTGAAAAGCATTCATTAGATTTGCTCAGTTCTAATTATTATTAGCAACTTTGAGTAACCTATAATCTACTGAAAGGAAGGATTGGTTCTTTTTATACCTTCTTGTGTTGAAAACCAATGAGTGTATTTCCTATTAAAATAACTTCAATAAGCTAAATTTACTTGCAGTTGCAAAATAATAAAACCAGAGTAATTCCATTGAAACCAATGGAGTTATTCTTGATTTTCACAGATGTAAGTGAGAGCAGAGTGAGGCCTATTAATTTAGTTGTTCCCATTCTGTTAGAACATTAGCAACAAATAGTTTGGTCCTGGATCATTAGACAACAAACTGCTGGTGGTAGCAATCAATTTTTGTGGCGTTCTTAATTTATTGTATTTCACGGAGTAGGGGTATCAAACTTGTGATTAGTTTCATTCTCTGTAAGCCCTTTGAAGTTAAAGGATGAAATAAAATGAATACTGAGTCTGACTGTGAGCATAGATCAAGATTCTTTTTTTATCTCTGTCATTAAATGCAGTGCTGTATTAGTATTTTAGAAAAGAGTAGCAAGGTTAAAACAAAAAGAGAAGAGAAAGAAAAGAAAAGAGACATTAAAATAATGCACAGGAAAAATATATGTGAAAATTTCAATTTGCCGTATTTTGCTAACAAACTCCTCCCTTCTGATCTCCCCATTCTCACCCCCCTGCCAAATCCCCAAATTATGTTAAATATTAAGGCTGTAACTTAAAAACCCAGTAGCAAAATGTTTCTGTTTAGTATCTGGGTGAATTTCCAGGCTAATTCCAATCATTTGTGTCTAGGGACTGGCAAGAGCTGAGGTGAATATGTATATCATTATGTATGTAGCATCTGTAATGTCTAGACTAAATGGTGAAACAAAAACAGGAAAGAAAGAAAGAAAATCACTCGTGGACACGCCTGAGAATTGACATCATAGTTTTCTCTGAAGTGCTTCTGTTCTATTGTGAAAATACACATTTGGACCATTTTAAAACTTATTATTTACTCAATAGACTGTAACAGCTTTGAAGCTTACGGCAGTGTTTATTCATAGACCAGTTCTGTATTTTCAGTCTATCATGTAAATATGTGTTTGAACAATTCGTAAAGGGCATATTTTACTCAACAGACCATAGTGGCTCCTCTGGAGTCTCTTCTGTTGTATTATATTTTGTAGCATGGAGCAATTCCAATGTTAATACAGATATACCGATCTCTGTGGTATGCGCTTTCTATACGATCTCAGGAATGCCTCCCTTCTAACAGTGCAGGAATCTGAGCAGAAGCTAATGCTGCTCCAAGCAGCATTAAATTGTGCTCCTCTGCTGCCTCTCTCATAAGAAAAGGTGAAGAAGTCAACGGGAACAAGAAATCATTGTTACTGGCCACAGTTATGAATATTCTGTTGAAAGGGTTGTGGTTGTGCTTGCTGTGGCAAACTCCTCGCTCCTTCCCAGTCCTTTAGCAGTCCCTTTATGCATGCTTGGGGCTCTGTGTCTTGGGCCTGGTCTACATTTACCTTTGCGATTTGGTGGCAGTCGAAGGGAGATACGCAAGTGACGTAAATCACTTCCGTATCTCCCATTGACTTTGCAGCGTCTCCTCTGCGCAGCGCCCACACTGCGCTGCGTCGAAGGGAACAGTGCTCCTTTCGATGCAGCGCTACGCCACTTACCGGGGTGGTTTTCCTGTGTCGCTTGCTGGATCGACTGAGCGCGTCTATACAGACCACTCAGTAGATCCAGAGCAATCGATGTGACGGCGGCAAATTCGCCGCCATCAGTGTAGAACCAGCCTTGGGGCGTGTAGGCACATGTTGTCCATGGCACTATCCTATATCAAACCTACAAAGACTGACTTATTTTGTCACGTCAGTTAATACTGACACTGTCAGCAGCATTGTCTTACATTGACTCCCACCCACACCCCTGCTAAAGTAGTGCAGGGGCATGCAGCATCACCAGCAGAAAGAGAAGAATTAAAATCCCAATTTAAATCAGGAGCACTTGGTTACCCTGCTGATCCCTAGAGCTGCAAATATGTAAACAAAGTTTAAATGCTCAGGAATGGAAATTGAGCCCTAAGTCATGTTTTGTGATAGGCTTTTGTTAGCTCTTGGTCTGCTGTTGATTTGAAGCACTTGTGCCAAATTAAATTCCTTATTTCTGGATTTGGAGGCGTGAACCTCCAAAAGTTCACTTCATTAGTTTTCACTTTATGTTTCTCGCCTCAGTTGTTGTCCTTGTTTCCTATGTGGTGTTTTGTACAAAGGAAAAAAGTAATTGTGAAAAACTGGTTTACGTGACAAGGTAGCACAACCAGGGAAAGAGATTCGTATATAGAAAAGGAAATACTTGACATTGTCCATTCCTGAGTTTGTTTGTTTATATATTTATTATTCTCACGGAGTTATTAAAACCCTAAGGATAATGCTACTCTGTTGCCTTCAGTGACATTACTCTCTATTCTCATCAGTGTAATGAAGAACAGAATTCAGTTCTAAGAGTTTGTTGTGTGTCCAGAATTGTAATTCAGGCAGATCCTCTCTAATAAAAATTCCAGATTGTGTTTCTTCTCTCCAAAGATGTACTGGACCCTAATCTGTATGAGACCAAACAACAAAATGGTTGCTTTTGTTACAAGAATATGGACCATTTAGCCACTGGGCCTTCTCCTTATTTGCCACTCAGTCACCCCACACGCTCATTAGGATGGCATGAAGCCAATTAAATATATAGATGGCAACAAGAGCAGAATAGAAAAATTAGTTAATTATATGTCTGTGAAATACAGTGGACCTGTTCTCCTCTGCCTGTTTTCCTTTTGTAGTCATTTATATAGCTGAATGAAGTGGGCGTGAACAGCTTTAACGGTGAATGGAGAGTATTTTATACCCACTTTGCAGAGGTATAAATGACTGCACGAGGTGCATACCAGTGGGATTAGTAGCAGTTTATTTTTCAAGCTATTTATCTAATTTTCACTTCAATAGTTAACGCTATTCTCTTGTTGTGCTCACCTCCGGGGTGGGTGAGACTTTTCACAATATGAACAGGACTACAGCACAGTTCTCAGTGCATGTGAAGTGTATTCACCCAAAAGAGGCAGGAATGGCAGGAAGCAGCGTGCCCCACAAGCAACAAAGGCTGACGCAAACACGTCACACTTTCCCTTCACGAATTCTGCTGGCTCCATGTTTACTTAAGAACAGAATTCAAATTCTAGCTCTTAATCCACACTATAAAACCTTAAATTGATTGGGAGATAGCTAGTCCCTCAGATAACAGACTCATCCTCCATGATCCATAAGGACGGTTACACTCTACAGGGTTTTTTTCATCCTTCTACTTCTGGAGGAGGAAGACTTCAGCTGGAGATGAGGCATTGGGTGGGGTGGGCCAGACCCTGAGGTAGCACTGAGTATTTTGTGTCTCATGTGGTTGGCTAGCTGTTTCTTGACCACATGCTCAGGGTCTAACTGATCATGATATGTGGGGTTGGGAAGTCATTTTCCCTTAGGCTACGTTGGTGGGGGAAGAGGGTGCCTTCTTCCTGTAGTGTGTGGGTCACTTGTCAGGATTATCTGGATATATCTCACTTAATCATTTCCCTGCTATTGTGGGGCACCCAAGCACTAGTATAACTCAGTCCCTCCTATTTTCTGTTTATGATAGTTTAGTCTCCTGTGCGTTGTAATACTTTGGTCTAATTTTGGTTGTTGGGTTTAGTGTGCAAGTGCTGGATGGTGTTGGTGGCCCTTGATATACAGGAGACCTGACTAGAAGATTTGGGGGTCCCTTCTGGCCTTAAACTCTGTGACTCTGACGGTGCTACTGAGGAGACGCTGGAGCTGGGACAGAGCGCGTTCCTTGGTAGACCACATCTATAGAGGTCCTTGGCAAAGGAGACCACAATGGGTGTGTTTAGTCCCAATTAACAAACGTCTTTTGAATAAGATGTTTATCCAGGAACAAAGATTCCAATGTGGTTTTCATGGGGAAAAGAGAGAGGTAACACCATTTTGAGGATGGACCTTGATAAATTTTTTTAATTTTGCCTGGTACTTAGGTATTATGAAGGCCTTGTCTCCGAGCTAGATTAATATGAGGAAGTGCATTTCCTGGAGAAGAACATATGTTAGAACCTGAACACAAAGAGCAAATTACACCGCTCAAGATAAAGTATCCTCTCCTGTCAGTGACTGCACTCATCTCATTAACATTAATGGCAGCTTCACGCACATGCATGTATATCTCTCATTAACACTAATAGGTAATACATGCACGTAGACCTCTGATGAACACTGATGAGAGTTACATGTACGTGCAATGCTCATTAGCATTAATGGAGGTTACCCACACGTGGATCTCTGAGCATTAATGGAAGTTGTATACATGCACATTTCTCATTAACATTAATGGTACGTGCATTACTCATTAATATTGATAGCAATTGCAGGAAGGTACATCTCTCATTAACATTAGTGGGACATGTACACATTACAAGGAGAAATCTCTTCCTTTTATCACATTTTTTTCTAAATCATGCAAAATGTGTGTTTGCCTTTTAATCCTGTGCTAAAGAAGCCTTAGCCTTTCTCAGCAAATCGCCATCGGTCTCATTGACCTTGAACATATTATACAGGTCTCTTTCTCCCATGGGTGAACTGTTCCTTGAACAAGGCCAAACAACCTATTCTTCAGTATCAGGCAAGTATGTCATCTCTGCACTTTTTCTCTTTTTTTTTAATCAAACATATTTACTCGATTGCTATCTCAAAGAGAATCCCCCTCTCTGTTAATGTCTGAGTTCCCATATATACCTTTCAAAGTGTCATGGTGACACACACCAGCTGCTGAACTATTGCTCAGGAGAGTACAAAACTTATTGCAAATTCTTGTGATCATAACTTCATTTTACACCACTCACTAACACAGTGTTGTGATAATCCCTGACATAGTTCTTGATAAATGTTGCAGGAACTAAGCACCATATACTTTCTTTTATAGTAAAAATGTGAAAAAGTCTGAGCTCCACTGAAATTTACTACAGAACTGATCTGAGTAATAAGTACCCCACCATCCAATCATGAGGAAAAATTGTATGTAGTAACCAGCAGTGGATATGACTGGATACCCCCACTGAACTGATTTTTTGTATGGGGATATTGTGGCTAGATTCTCTTCTCAGTTGCACCTGTGAAAACCTAAAGTAACTGCACTCCCACAGGGTGACTTAGTCTGGATTTATTCTAGGATAAATCAGAGTTGAATCTTCCACCATTGTGAGACACCGAGCACTGCCCGACTAGAAGTGGGAACCCGTGTAGAGTAAAGTGCTACTCCGCGTGAGTAAGGGTTTGTTCTTTATTGCTTATACATTGCAGGTATTGCTATATATCTTGGAGGAGTCTATTGTTACGGGCGATAATTTGCCATCCTTACTTAAAGTGTACCTTGTTCCCTGAGTTATCCAACTGAGGAATAAGTTGCTACTCAAAGTGAGTTGGAGTTGCCAAAAGCAGGCTCTAAGTTTATAATCTTACAGAAAAACGTGCAGTATTTCTTTTATTAATTCCCCCTTTCCTTACCAGACTTGTTTCTGGATGGAAGGAGATACAGGAAAGGGGGACAATGGTGAAGGTGAGCCTGATCCATCTCCCGCTGTGACACATGGGTGTTTCCATGTCCCATCCCTTAAGAGTGAACATTAATGCATGATGCCAGCAAGAAGAGATACAAAAGCAGCAATTTTTTGGCCTCCAGGAACATCGGCATTGTCAGACTGTGCCAAATAGTTCTGTTACTTCTTTTGCATGTAGTTCTGTTTACACACAAGCATGAAGGTAGCCTTTTGATGGCCAAAAAATGGATGGAAGTGTCCATTCTGCAGCACAAATTGTTATTCCTTTCTGTCACCAAGGAATGACATTTCAGTGCCCATATTAAAACTGCATGGTCATAATACCCAAAGGCCAGGCTAGTCTGCAGTGCTGTATTTTAAATACACTTTGTGGAATCTGTTTATTGCCGTGGTATTGTGCACCATTTCTTTTGATGAGTTGTCTTTAAAACACTGGATTGGAACTTTTAGAGGTCTAGATTCAGTTCTCAGCTTTGTCATGGACTCTGCGTGTGAAGTTGCTTAGTAGCTCTGTTCCGTAGTTTCCCCATCTGTAAAATGGGGATAAAAATATTTGCTTTCTCCCACTCTTTGTTTATGTAGATGGTAAAAGCAGGGACTGACTTTCATTAAATGTATGTACAGCACCTAGCTCAGTGGAGCCATAATGTCAAATAGGGCCTCTAGATGCTACTGTAACATTTCTGCTACTAGCAGTACTAATAAATAACAGCCACATTGTGTGTGGGGGATGGGGGGGAAGCAATGTTTAGTTAAAAAGCCCTGGCAGTGCCCTTTAATAAAATCACCTTATTGCTTTTCTCCTCACTGTACCAAATTAGAATACCCGTTGTCCATGCAAATCAGGTTTCAAACCAGAATGTATGTTTGCAAATAACAGATGAAAACAAAAGGCATATATGCTAGGCAAACCTAACCTACTGTATCAGAATCACTAAAAGGTGGGGGAGTTATAATTTATACCTTCGTGTGCCACAAAGTCCCCTGCTGTACAGGAAGATTTCAACTCAGGGAAGGGCAGACTGTGTCACTGCCACTGCTGCTTTCCAGTAAGAGAGCAGTTCAAACTCCCACCAGAGCTCTGCAAAGAAACTGCATTGCAGGAGGCTCTGCCAGGCTGTGCTCCATATTTAGCTAGCATTGCCCACTGTTTAATCATAGAACAGTCTCCTACTGCTATCATAGTATAAGAAATACTGTGGCTGCTTTCTTACTTTGCATTCTTCTCCCCAGCAGACATTTTTACTCTTGGGATCCTATGTAGACCTTGGGGTGAATCTAGCCTAATTCACACCATAAATAACTCCAATCTAGATATATACATTAGACCAAATACTTTATTATATGTATACATTTTCTACAGACCGTATTTTGTATGTGTGCATACACACACGTGTGCAGGTACAAGTGCACAGAGGAAAGCTTAATCCAGTGCAGTATGATGACAAATGTCAAAAGACATCAAGGAAAACTGCAACAGTAATATTTTGATCTGCTACTCTGGCACTAGAGAGTCTAATCTCTGTCTACAGTTCTCACTTATAATTCAGAATTCAACTGCTAAATAAACTAAATAATTTAGTAAGTACAATATGTTCTCACTCTGTGGCTTGCAAAAGTTGCAGCCCTACCTTTGTTTCAAAGAGTAACCAAATGGTGAAAATGTCAAGCTCTTCCTTAAAGTGCATCTTCCCTCAATTCTCTTGGTAGATAGCACTGATTTTTTTCCCTAAAGATGTTTTATTGTTTTTCTCTTTTTCATCAGGGTGGGGTTGCCATGGCAATAAAGTAGGATGTCTTGCTGGATTTCACCTTTGCTGTCTTGCTTCATATGGTTCTCTCTCTTCAGAGCAAACATGGTGGATGCAATGCACATACAGATGTCTGATTTCAGATTTCTTTCTCGAGTGTAGCTGGCAGCTGCTCTCCTGAGACAGGAGAAGCGGTACTTCACAAACTGGCATTCATCCCCCCCTTTCTGTAATGGCCACTATTACATGTCTCAGTTGCTTTGTGATCACTCTTTTAAGCTGGACAAAGCTTTTAATGAAAGACTTTCTCTCAATGGAAACAGAAACCTTTGTTTTAACATTTCAGTTAACTAAATTGTCAGATCAACTCTGATTTCTCTTTCTCTCTGAGTTATTCAGGGTTAAACGAAGAAACAGACATAGACAAAAGACACAGACATCCACAATTCATATGCAAGTGCCACTAAAATGCCAACAGGTAAATAAGTTCTGGTTTAAAGAGCTGGTCTTTGGATTGTGAAACACTCAAGACTATTGTTCCTCCAAATTTTGGGGGGCAGAGGGGCTCTCTAAATGTTGACAGTAACCTCAGCTTTCACATCTTAAGGTAATAGGTTTCTCGATCTCCTCTTTGAAAAAAAAACTTCAAAATGTAAAGCACTCCCTGGGACAGAACATTTTTCACTCTTTCCCTCCAAAAAATGATGGATTATTCATGGCACCCTCCGCAGTGAGGGCAGCTCAAAAATCTTCTATAAGCATTACTACTTCAGTTTGGAAAAGGAGCAAAGAATCTCCTGTTGTTGTTGGCCCATCCAGAAATTTAACAGCTGACCCTTGGCTGATTTACCTCGTAAATCAAAAAGTGGGGTGCGTATTTGGTAGCTGAATAATGTTCTGCCTGCAGACTTTGATCAAGTATTGTCCAAAATCATTGCCAGAGATTTTAGGAGACATAAAGCACATACGAACGAAGAGAGGAGTGAGAAGAAAGAAAAATGGTTATTCTCCAAACCAGGCTAAAAGAGGATTGCTGTGATGCTATGGACTGTAGATCTTTATTCATTTGGCTATTTTTGTCGCGATTTCTCGGCAAAATGTGCCTTTGATGCAACTCCGTGGACACCAGGGTTGAATTTAGCCTTAAGCCTTCAATATAACTACTGTAAAGACATATATATAATATACATATATATATAAATAAAGCCCCAGAGTTATAACTCTCTGCTTCCTGCTATGGCAGAAAGGGGAAAATCGATCTCTGACAGATTTAGGGCTTGCCTACAGGGGAGAGGGGTTAATCCACAGTTTTTTGCTCTGCATCAGGCAATGTGAATTATGCAAGCTGCAGTAAATAGTGTGCCCTGGAATGGTGTGCCTTCTGTCAATGCACATCATTGTGCACACAGTGATGGTTTGCTGGGAATTGAAGGGGAGAGGGTATCTCATGCTCCTAAACTTCATTTCTGAGCAACGTGTATTCTCGGCTTTTTCTTTACATTTTTTTTTAATTCCATGATTCATCTATATCTGCCCTGTCCTTCCCTTATGGGTGGGCAAGTGCCGTTTTCAAATTGCTGTCAGCCAGCGTGGACCTAACAGTACTCCACAGTCAAATATGCAGAGGCAGCGTGGACTGTATTTCAAGCACTCAGAGATGGGTGAATTCAGCTTGAGACTTTGCCCACCGCATGACCAAGTGATGATGTGGCAGCAGCAGGAGAGGCTTCAGGGGCAGTGGAACCAGTATGTGGACAAGGACAAAAGGAAGACAGTAGGCAGGAAGACAGGATGCATTTCTGGGGCAGTGCCATTTCTGAGCGTGGAAAACCTGTGTAGATAGGTGGGAAAGGATTGTTCTGTAGACCTGGGTTGACCAGCAAGAGATTTTCAGACTAGGGAAGGCAACCTTTTTGGAGGTATGTGCTGAAGCTACCCCATAGTTACAACAGCAGCATAGCAACATGCAGTGTCCCATACCCGTGGACATGCAGCTTGCAATTGCCATGTGGCAGCTACCCAGACCAGAAAACCACCAGTATATAACAACCAATTTGGCATGGAGAGATAGACCACACAGGCCATTGCTAAGCAAGTGTGTTATTCCATGGAAAAGGTACTATTGCACCAAGTTATAAACCTTAGTATAATGCTCCATTGGCTTTGCATGCACAGAATTTCCTAGCTGTATTGTGGCAATAGATGGGACCTTTGTGCCTACCATTTATCTCTTCACTCATCAGGGCGCAGAATTCATAAACAGTAAGAGGTATTTCACCATGATGCTCCAAAAGCTTGTCAACAGCCATGGCAGGTTTACAAATATAAAGGCAGAGTGTTCTGTAAAGGTCTACGATGCTAAGATCTTTTGGATCTCAGCTCTATTTAAATTAATAGAGAAAGGACAGTTTGCCCCTCGGGAACCCTATGGACATCAATGGTATGGACATTGCTCCGATTATCCTGGGAGACTTGACTTACACTCTGCTTCCTGATGAATGAAGCCATTTTCAGGCTGCTTGAACAGAAAGAAGGAGCTGTTTAACTACTGCCTCAGTAGCTGCAGAATGACAGTGCATGTGGCCAATTTGAAAGGCAGATGGCACTGTTTGTGGACTAGGTTGTGGATTTCCACTGTTTGTGGAAACAGCGAAAAGAAAACATCCCAACCATTAAAGCAACATGTTGTATTTTGCACAGTATTTGTGAGAGTAAGGAAGAAAACCTCAGCGATGGGTGGGAGGCTGAGGTGCAGAGGTTTACTCAATGGTTTGAGGAGCCGGGAGGCATCCACTACAGAATGCAAACAGCTGGCGGAATGTTGTCAAGGAAGGATGTCTGTTTCTCTTGTTTTGTGTCTCAGGCCTGAAATTGTGCTGCTGTAAATCCAGCCACTAATCTGTAGAGGGGGTCAGGGAAGTGGAAGCTTTTTGTGCAGTTCGGTGTTGTTAATAGGTGGTGGAAGTGCAACATTGCAGCAATCCCTATTGTACCTTGTGTCTTTGCCTACGTGTTTGTAAAAGCTCACAAATTAGCAGAAACTTAATTTATTTTCTGTATAAAATGAACTGTTGACTCTTTAGGAAAGAGATTTTAAAGATTTTTATTATTAATCTATTATGTAACAGATAGAAAGGAACCTTCAACTGAAACAAAAATGAAACAGCTTTTAATTATGGAACAATATATTAAAAACCAATCTATTATCTAAATACAAAGAGACTCTTCAGTAAACCAACAGTAAAACAAAACAGTAAAGTGCAACAGTGCAGTGCAGGGCACGATGCAAGGACTTAAAGTCACAGGCAAGATTTGATGTGACCATTTCATCCTGAGTTTTCCATTTTCTCCCCCTCAGGTTTCCCTGCTGTTCAGCTGTTGATAAGGGCTCTGTCCTTAAGGATCTGTCCAGTTCATGTGCTATCACTGGGAGGTGGGGAGGATGGGGAAGTATTAAAAAAGACATTTTTATTGTTCCTATTCTTGGGAGTCTGTGGTAGCATTTTATTTTATATTCATTTCTGGTTTTACCTTCCAGTCTTGGAGGGAGAATCCTCAGAGATGTGGTGTGTGCATCGTATATTCTGGGTAGCTTTGCTCTTGTGCCTTGGAGGCTGGAAGTAGGATGGGGTTGGCTTGGGAGTTATGTTCCTGGTCTGGGGATGGGCTTGAGCCTTGTATCTCTCCAAATTTCATTGTCTCTGTTTCAAGAACTAGGAAGTCTTCCTGCTGGTCTTCTCTTCCTGTGGACTTCTCATTCCCTGCTAATTCGTATGTAAATAGGGCTTCTATTGTTTTGATTCCACACTGCTTGATTAACGCTGGAGACAGGTAGGTGTCCTCCTTCTCTCTTATTTTCCTTTGTTTGGTCACAGAATTTAAAGCATAGTATTAGCGAGTATCCGTAAGTTCTCATGTAGTGTTAATACACACGTTTTGTTTGTAATCAGAAGCTATTTACTTAAAATAGAGAAAGTAGCTGTGAAATTGGATTAATAATAGTATCGTCAAAATGTAGAACTTGGATGTTTTGTTTTATTATTTCACATTTATATAGTCAACAAACACTGGCGTTTAGACTTTACAGTCAGACATGTGATAAGTAATTGGTGAATTTAAAGTAGTGTTTAGAATAAGTTAACTCACATGGTGGGTTTGTATTAGTGTGTCTAATTCCCTTTCATTAAGAGAATTTTAGGGTCCCTGAAGACACAGTTGACTGAGTTACCAGGCGAGATGGTAACACTTACCAGATATTGGTGCCTTTATTGCATAAATGCCAATGTATGAGTTCTATTTGCTTTGCATACAAATTGAGGAACCCATAAAATGAACATTGATATTTCCATATATGTAATAGTGATGGTGCTTCTCTGATCCCTCTAAAATTAAAGATCAGTGTTTGTTATCGTCCCTTTCCCCCTATGCAGCATAAAAAGTTATATACCATAGAGTATCTTGTTCCAGGGAATCACATCCACATTTAGGAGTTAATCTTGCTCCCACTAAAGTCAAAGGCAAAACACTCCCTTTTATTTCAGTGTTGTAGGCCAGTAAAAAGGCACAACTTACCTCTGGTAGTGATGGCCTATGTAGGAATATTTAACACACAGAGAAAATGTATGTATGAATATATTTTAGGACTTTCGTCCTTGTGATTTACAGGCCTAGATAGTGAAGATTTATTCCCTGTCAATGTACTTCAGACTTGTCAATCATGTATAATATGTATTCCTAATAATAATTTGCTCTTACACTGCATCTTATGTCAAGAGCTCAAAGTGCTTTACAAACTTAATCTGAACATTAGCAACTGAAAGCAAGGGCTTATAAAAGGAAGTATTGGACAACCTTCATGACAGGCAGCACTAGCAGGTCCACCTATCATATTTCAATAGACTTTTCTCTACCCATATCAGTGAACAGGATATATAGTCTATTTGTATTGCAAATACATGTCTAGGGGATGGGAGAGACTATTTCAAAATTGATATTCAGTCATCCAATGTATTCAGTGCCTGGTCTTTCTGTTGAGTCTGCAAAGAAGGATGTTAATTAATGGTGTCCATGTTTCTGACATGAACACTGACTCATTTCCGAAAGGACAGAAAACTACTATCAGTTTCTAAGGTTCATTTTAGTTCATTTCTGCTGACCTGAGTTGGATTCAGATCAGCATCCTCATGGTGAAAGGTTTTATGGTGTCCATGAAAAGCTATAAATACATTTGTCTTTAAGACAATATTATAGGAACAAGATTGTTATTGTTCAAATAAGCACTGAGCATCTGACCTATAATTTAGGGTAGGACAGGTTATCTCAATTTCTTCTCAGTATTGTAGTACCACAGGTAGCCACACTGGCAAAGAATGTTAATATTAGCTTAATTCCCATGATAATGGGCTGTAGTTCTTACATATACGTAAGATTTGAAACATAAATCCCAATGTACACCTGGATTAGAAACAGAGCAAGATTCAGTTTTAGCTTCCTGTTATGCTTGAATTGTGAGAGATCCTTAATATTCATAATATTCATATTTCAGTGTAAAAGTGCTACTCTCTGAAAATGCGGAAAATACTGTTATCTTAAATAGTATATAAATTTGCTGAAAGCTATGGATGTTTTAATCATTGTCATTGCTTTTGACTGCCATGCCTGATCAATAAACAAATCCAAACATCTGTTGTCTGGAAAATGGGTCAGATCGCGTAAGCAATTTTTTTGCATACACTTATTAACAAAATGCTGTCAAACAGATAATTTCTGACTATTGTAATTATTAGACATAAGATGAAACATTGATTGCAACGATCACAAAAAGCTCCCTTCTGAGTAAATAGTACTAGAAAGAGATTAAGTTCATCCATTGGTTTGGATTCTTATTTTAGCAGTACTGTGTATGTAAGCTACTCTGACAGAAGTTTGAAAAATTTAAATCTTTTTTAATTTTAGAAAGGAAACTAGAACACACTTCCTGCCAACCACACAGTAAAACATTTCAAAACAAGCACATAATCCTGTTTGGGTCATCACAACTGGTTGACATGGAGTTGAAAGGGTTGGAGGGCAAAATTAGATGACCCCTTAACTGGCAAAGGTTCTGCTTTAGTCAAATGTCCCTAGTTATGGTGACCCAGACCCAAAGAAGAGCTCTGGGTAGCTTAAATGCTTGTCTTTTTCACGAATAGAAGTTGAGCCAATAAAAGATATTACCTCACCCACCTTGTCTCTCTAGTTATAAAATAGCGAGGCAAAAGAAGCATAGAAAATACATGCTATACAGGTAAAATTGTCTCAAGAGAGTTTTTTCAGAATTTTCCATGAGGCATTAGCAAGGCTTTAAATAGCTGCAAACGGCATATTAAAAATACCCAAGTGCATAATACATGTAAAAGGGCACCTTGGGTTGAATAATAATGGATACAGAACTGTCAACACCCCTTCACAATCATATATTCACTTGCTTATGTGAATGGACAAGGGTAGTGAGGTGCACGCACCAGGAGTTAAATTAGGAGGCATATAAATGGAATAGAAGCTTTCTTTTAAAAAATGAGCATCCCTCTGCTTGGCTCTTTCTTTCCTCCTCTCTCTTAAATCAAGCTATTTCTATACAGATCTTAAGATCTTTATTTAGAAGAAAAGTTTGGTATATGGCCATGTTTTATCCAGGGGCAGAGTGCTTTTCTGTGATTCATTCACCTCCTGCTACAGCAAGGACATAAGCCTGTCTGCATTTATATACCTCAGACACAATTCAGCCATATGAAAGGGTGAAACAGCCAAAAGAGGACTGTTACATCTACTGTATATGTATGGTGTTGAAATCCTTTCAAAGGTTCTGTGTATTTAGGAGGAGAGCATTTAATAATGATGCAGCCCCAGGGCTGGCATGACTCACTATATATTTCAACAAGTTATGTAGATTTTCTGCTCTACTACTCAATAAAATATAGGTATTTACTATAACAAGTCCTATTTTGATAGCACATCAGCTCATTATTTTAAGGGAGGTTCCTTGGGTAACAGTTATTTTGCACTTAACTATAGCAAAGTTTATTTCTTTGGCTTTTTAATGTTGCATTCCTAATGGAAGAGAAAAGAAACAAAAAATTTTCTTTGGCAGAGGTGGCTCTCATCTGTAGCATTGTTTCTGTGGATGCTGAGGGAGTGAAACAATAGGTAGTTCCAAATGAAGAAGCTTATGAATTGTTGTTACTGGTGATACCTTCCTGAGGAAATGAGGTGTATACCCACACCTCTGTTTTGTTTTCCATGTCAAGTAAGACAGTTTTCAGTCTTGCATGAAGGCCTACCAAGCTGTTTAAATTGTATTTCTCTATATGACTCATGCCTGTGGGATTCATTTGTAGGACCTTGAGGAATATGTAGAAAGGATTTTCAAGAAGTATTCCTGACCTATCCAATTAATTTTTTAACCTCATTTTAAGCAAGGAAAAAGCTTTTTCTGGGCAAGACAAGGTTACAACAGAGGAAATTTTCTATATAGTGAAGACTCCTTCTATACACAGTACACACAAGCCATTTCCACCCAGGAGAGAGGACCCTTACCTATATTTACAGTACCCTGATGGTTGAGGAAAGGGTCAGGCAACCATCTGTTTTGTTTCTAAATATGTTTCTTCTGCTTTGTGCCTGTCAAGTCATGCAGCTTCACAGTGTGAAATAAAGACTGCATGTGGTCACTTGGGCAAACAAAAACGTCAGGAGGCTTCTGTCTGCTCCTCCAAAGGTTGCTTCTACATTTTACCACTCCCTTTCGTTCTTCCCAGCCACTCTGATGCTTCCAGTGCTGATTGGGAGCAGCAGCAGAGAGAGCGAACACAAGTGGCATAGGTGATTAGCAGCAATTGTGTGAGGCACCAGTTTGGCAAACTGTGTGTGACTGTGGGAACACATCAATATTTTGGAAGGAAGGAAGGAATTTTTCTTGTAGAATCTAGATTACTGAAGTGGCAATTCTAGCTTGGTTTAAAAAAAATCAGCAAAGAAAGCCATGATAAGTAAAGAACTCTCAGTTTAAGGGGTTTCACTGTGGACAGCCATTCTGTGCTTAAATTCTTTTTTTTTTCCTTTGACATTCTTTGCGAGCAGGTTCTAAAATGTGCTGTGCTTCCCAGTTCCACATAAACATGTACTTCTGCTTGCAAACTGCTGCCAAATTCTGAAGATAAGAAAACAACAAAATCAATTCCTGTTTAAAATGATCAGATAATAGGTAGCAAAATATTTTTCAGGATGTCTTTTACAGACCCCTGCTGAGATGAAAGTTTGTGGGAGGGGAAGGCTGGTGATTTCAAGACATCATTTTATTTTGATAATTTTTAGAAATACAGATTAAAACAGAACAAAGAAAAGAATGATGCATCCTAAAAAGAAAGCATGAAACAATATTTAAATGATATGTGACTTCATTCTTGCCTACAGGCCTGCTGAATCTTTTTAGAATTCATAAAGAAAGTCCCTCAGGATATTTCACAGTGTGATGGTACACAGCCTACTTTCCTGACAGGTCATTATTGCATATCATGCTGGGATCCAGTACATGGCATGCTAGTGGCTGCTCTACCTGCCTCTGTCTCAGTGTACCTCTGTAAATATAAGCAGAGGAGTCTGTCTTTGGAATCCTAAAGGTCCAAGAGAGCTCAAAAGATTGTGAGTGATTGATTTGCACTACAGGACAGTGCTGTCATAAAAATTTCTGTTTAATTCAGAAGGTTTGCACTCAGAGTCCTTGGCAAAAGCCAGGCATGTGATGTAGACCACCATGTGCTGACTTATTACTGCAACCTTTTCTGATTTTATGCAAGGTAACACTTTTATTTAGTGATTAAAAGAAGTTCATATGGATGAAGGGGGGAAATATAAATGCAAAAGAATGTCTATTGAATTTAAAATATACAGCAGAGAGTTATTAGGATGGGTGAAACTGTGAGGAGAAATTGCCTCATTAGTTCACTTCTGGGATATGGTGGGGGCAAAGCTCACAGCTTGAACTGTGTGTCTCCATAAACTCTGCCTTTCCATAATAATGTTGCATTGTGTTTCTCAGACCCTAAAATATGGAGTTTGCTCCTGTAGTTAGGCTAGGTACTGTATGTTGTCACTGCGGTCAGTGGGCTTGAAGCTTGTTCATCACTAGAGAATTCTAAAAATATGTCCCCAGAAAAGTTTTTCTTTTGGATTACAAGAAACTACCATTTTACCTGGTTCACATTCAGTAGGACAATAGCAATGTAACATTATTGAACATTATGTAAAGTTCAGCAGAGACTGATGGGACTGCAGCTCATTGAACCACTCCCCCATTCCTGACTAGGGCGTGGTAATTCTCTTGTGGGACCAATACATGTTCAAGACCAGTCTTGTAGTTATCCTTAGAAATATTACCAGTTATTGAGTAGTGTTATGCCAGGCACTGCTGCTCCCCGCTGCCTGCAAGGTTCTAGATACCAGGTGAGGAATAAAAACACGCCCACACCAGTTAGGTGCACTTCTCTTTAATCACGGCTTACACTCCAAACAGCAACGGGAGACCCTAGGGTGCGTTGCAAAGCAGGTTGCTGGGGGATCTTGCCACGCAATCCAAGTGGATTCATGACTGAGTCTCATTGCACAGCTTGCATTCCAAGCTTTTATGTACATCATAGCATATCAGCTGTAAGGTACAACTAGCATTGGCAAATTTACAGCACATGACCTTGCTTCCTAACTTTCCTCCTGCTTTGGCAGCACAACCACTTTAACTCGGCCTTGCACAGCCTGTTTACCAGGCCAAACAGTGCTGCTTATCAAACCGGTTTTTACCAGACCTGTCAAGCCCCTATCTCTGTCCAATACGTTTCAGTCCAATACGTTTCAGTCCAAAACGTTACAAAGCTCTTCCGCGGCCTACAAGTAGCTAAGAATTTTTTTGATAAGTAAGCTAGACTCAGCTTCTAAGGGAAGTTGTGGAATGCCCATTGTCAGAGGTTTTTAAAAACAGCACAGACAAACACCTGTCAGGGATGCTCTAGCTTTACTTGGTCCTGCCACAGGGCAGGGGGCTGGACTTGATGACTTCTCAAGGTCCCTTTCAGTCCTACGTTTCCAAGTTTCTATGATTCCATGATACAAATTAGAGGTTAGTTTTTTTTGACATTCTTAACTTCTCAATGTTGCATTGAGATTTGCACGTAAAGCAGGGATTAAACCTCTTTGCACTGTCTGAATAATGTAGCATTCCATCCTCAAATTCTCAGTATTTATTCTTTGAGCAAAGAATTAGTTTTCTGAGAAGTTGCAAGTAAATCTGCTAATTAGTTTAGGAGTTGGAATTATTTAAAAATGGGACCTGTAAGAACTTGTTTTAATGAGACCATGTTCAGATCCCTCTGCTAAATTAATTATTGATTTTTTGACAGTGCTGAGTGCTGCCTGCAAAGTTCACAGAGCACCTGACAGGATCGGGCCCTTAATGAGGCCTGGGTAATGTTTTCTATTCAGTATGCTATTGATCTAATCAGGGAGTTGTAAGTTTCTCCCATTTCTTTATGGTCATAGACGTTAAAAGGCTGTAAAATAACGCAAGCACTATATGATTCAGTGTCAGACATTCACTTGTCAGAACAATGGGGATGGAGCAGAGGCCAGGTGGCTTGAATTGGCAAGTGGTAGTGTCTTTCATTTTGACTATGCTTACCTAGCTATAGAACACTGACCTCTGGTCTCAAATGAAGCATCATTGTTTTGTGGTGGAAGAGAGAGAGATGGAGACACAATAAACTGAGCAAATATAGTGGATTTACTAACTTTGTATTTTTGGTATTGTCTGGTAACTGTTGGAGAATGAGGACTTATTAATGGTGACCAATGTTGATATAAATTGTAAGAGTAAAGCTATAAGATTGCCTGAATAGGATACTAACTCTTAGAGATGGACAGTTAGTGACAAGAAAATGAAAAAAATACTAACCTTGTGGAATTTGATTGTAATTTGACTTGATTTAAATATGTGGGTTAGACCTGCTTGGATTTGGAGTCCAAAATTTAAAAAAAAAAATCTGGTCACAGTATTAGAACTCTCATAATGCGTTAATAGCAAAAAAGAACAATCATAATATGCCCCTCAAATCTGTCTTAACAATTGCCTTGAATAAGTACTTTCATACAAATCAGAAGCTCTGGATGATACAGTAGACCCTCACTTTTCTGATACAATAATGGGTTTTGATTCTTGTTAGTATAACCTACCATGAAATTGCTCTATATCCCTCTGTTTTATAATCAACTTCTCTGACTCTTCACAATAGGTATTTTCCTTCTATAGCTTTCCTTACCAAGTCCATGGTTATATTTATTGGTCTGAATATTTGATGGTCAGAAAAACAACCTTAGTTTGTGTCAGAATAATCTGTAATCCCATGCCGTTCATTTAAATCCGTGTGAACATTTCTTCAGTTATATTGAAAAATAGGTGAATCAAGAAGGGGTGCCACAGTATTATTTAACAAAATTCTTGCAGTTGAGGATAAAAAACAGCTTGAGGCTGCCTTGTAGATGTTACTGATCTGCTTTGTGAAATCGTCACCTCTGCCCGTTTGCTTGCTTTCTTTTTTCTCAGAAATCACCTCAGTCAGTTTATTGATTTGTTTTTACCCCAAATGTTAAAGCAGTAAAAGTAGTTGTGGCTCCTGTTTGATGCAATATCATCACCTTGACAGTACTTGTAGGGTTGAATCACAACCCTCTATTAAACTGGAAGAATCTTTAGATTACTAAGGCCCTGATAGATGGTTAGATGGGAAAGACAGCAGTCAGAATTGTTTTAGGTCATTCATTTGCAACACAGTACTATAGATTAATGGCTTTTCAGGATCTAGTTCCTTGTTTCATCATTAGCATTTTAAAGCCAGAAACACCACAAGGTTGAAGAGGGGGGAAGTCAGAGAGGTAGTTAGGTCAATTATTTAGCAATAAGTATTAAAGAGCGAGTGAAAAGTTCATTGCATGTATTGTATGATGACATAGATAATCAATGCACGTGTTCTCCTTTTGATCTGCTACTTCACAGAGATTTAAACCTCACTACCTGCCTCTGTGGTTACAGAGGTTCCCCTTGCAGTTCAGCTGGTGTGGTTCTGCTGTCCCTGGACAGTAAGGGGATCGGGCTGCAAAGGGGTACATAATCACTCTATGGCATGCGCTCAGCTTCTCCAGAGTGCAGATGTTGAAAGTGACAAAGGCAGGAGCACAGCAAGGGCAGAATATACACTGCTACACAATGTATCATGGGGCTTACTGCGGCCTGTGGAAGCAGCCATGGAGTGGCTCTGCAATCACTCCATGGCATGAGGAAGACAAGGCCTCTCTGCCTCAGGTTTCCCTTCTGTAATATAGATGTAATAATGCTTAGCCAGCTTTGTATAGTGCTTTGGCGTCTTCAGAAAAAAACGTGCTCTTATGTCCTTGGGAAACATTTATATAGTAAGGTACAGAACTGTCTGAGTTAGGATATTTTTCCATATAGTCATTTAATTATATCCCATTATTTCTTGTTATATCTCTTGGCCCGCTCTAAATAAGTCCTCTCCCAGCTTGGTGGTGGCTATCATATAACTCTTAGTCAGTGCTCAGCCACGTTATACATAATTAGTCTTGTAAATGTTCCACCTCAGTCAAAACGCCCTAGCCCTTCAACATTTACATTGCTTTTCTCCCTACACTCAATACCTTGTCATTGTCTTTTGTAATGGGCCAATTTTGAATCCATGAGACAGTGTTAATTTCCAAGACAATTCAAATTTATTTTTCAAGTATGATTTCTGAGGCATTTTATCCAGTGCCTCATTGATGCCTGATACTGTGCCGAAAACTGCTTTTTGTTAGAGCATTGCAATCCCACTAAAGTCAGCCTGCATTTCAGCAAGTATGCCTCTTCCCATAATTTCACTCAGTGGTGCACATTGTTTACAGTTCTGCTATCTTCAGCATACTTACATTTAAAAAAAATCTTACTATTCATTCCATTATTTTACTAGGGATTGTAATGTGATTTACCAGCTGGTAATTTCCAGGATTGCTCTATTCCAGGATTGTTTTCTAAAATTTAGTACCATATTTTCATTCATCCCTCTGGTGTCTCCAAAGACCTGATCCTTCAAGGTCTTATTCACATGGTTGATTTTAAGCGTGTGAACCCCATTGAAGTGAATGGAACTATTAATATGTTTTAAGTTAAGCGTGTGCATGACTTTTTGCTGGATCAGGGCCTAAAACATTTTCATAAATAAATGCCGTTGGTTAATCTTATAAAGTAATTCCCATCGGCCCCTAAATAGTACATCATCCCAAATGGCCAATCTGTGTATGTTCAGGGTTTCGCATAACCCTTTATCAGGTTATAATCAGCAGCTATGGTGATAAGGGACCAGATTCTGACCTTGTTTATGCTGTTATAAATCAGTATTAACGCCACTGAAGTAGACAACTACCCGAGTGGAGAACCTGTGTAAGGGCATAAGGGGGATCAGAATCAGGCCTGAAGTCTTCATTGCTTCCTAATTATCGATTCTGCACTCTCTCTCTCGTGTTGAGAGAGACCAATTTATAAAAGCAGTTTAATAGCACAACCATTTTAGAATCAGCATGATTTTTTTCCCTCCTTCTCCATTTATTAATAGCTGCACTTTCCCTTTAGCACTTTCTTTCACTGGTATATTTTTAAAATCCCTTCTTATTCTTCTTAAACCTTGTAGCCAACATTAACTTGTTCTGCTTTTGAAGAATGATAGTGGGAAGGGTCTTTTCCCCTTTCCTCCATGAACAAAGATTTGGAAAACTCCTTTTGATTTGTTGATGTGCTCTTCACTAAGTGCCTCCATACTGCATTAGATTGTAGAGTAAAATTATTAAAGTGCATATTGTTTTCTGAAAGGTGACTTATAGCTGAATATGATCTATAAACTTCACACACCCACGCTTTTTGGGGCTTGTGACTCATCTGCATGGCATCTCGCTTCAGCTAATTCCAATTAGAGCACTTGTTCATTACTGTCATAATGACAATACCTAGCTAGGAAGAGTGTGCCACTTCTTTTAGAAAATGTTGTCACATTTCATTGCTTTCTGTCACTCCTACTGTTAAGTCATTTCTTTTTATGCAATGAACTGTGATATAAGGATGGTGAAAGAGGGTCATACAAAAAAGAAACCAACTGTATTTTTGCCTATGCCTGATGAAGAACTAAACTTGACTTTTTCTGTCAGAGTCAGATTAGTTCAGACTGCAAGGCACAGAAGAATCCATTATTAAGAATCATGGCTAACTGAGAATTTTTCTCAGTACTGTATGCATACAATTTAGATGATGCATGACCTAATATTTTTGCTGCTAATGACATATTTCCTCATATGGCCCACATCCTTATAGTGTTAGAGCACCTTATAATCACTGATGAATTTAGCCTCACAACACCCTGGTAAGATAAGAGAATATTCCTATTTTACTCAGGGGAAACTGAGGCAAGGGGTGATCATGAATCTTCTTCCAGCTAGCCCAGTACTTGCACCAGTTCCAAAACCTAGTTAAGTGCCTTAAGCACAAGACCATCCATCATCAATGAATAGGTTCCTCCAACCATTCATAAATTGATAGGAAATGTCCTTCCCATTATTGCTTCATTAGAATGTTTTGAGGAAAATTCAGCCAATCACACTGTCTTCCAACTGACTTCTCACATATTTGAATTCCACTGGAAATATAGTCACAGTTGTGTTGTTTGTATTCTGGTAGCACTTAGGAACTCCAGTCATGGATCAAGACCCTGCTGTGCTAGGCGCTGCACAAACATAGAACACAGGGATAGTTCTTGTCCCAAGACTATTTAAACCCGTAACATCTTCAGGATGGAGTTATTTACAGAGTTTGTTTTAAAAAGATAATCCCTAGAAAGAATCTCTTCAAGTCAGGATATTTAAAGTGGCCATAATGCCTCCTTATTTAATCACAATCCAGTTGAAAAGTAAGTGCTGAAGATTGATCAAGTATTTACTCTAAATGCCAACAGTTTCTTTTTTTCCCCTGTGGTGTTAATAGGTTTATAACTGACCATTATTTTGTATGAAATAAATGGAGAAATTAATGAATTTCACAGCTCAGAAAACATCTTGCATGTAAACATTATGCTAAAAGAAACAATTGTCCCTTTTTGTGGGACAGACTGTAGATCAACCACGTTGCGACTTCATTTTCAAGTTGTGCATAAAGGATTTGTTGGCCCAGCAGGCTCGCAGGGCTGAGAAAACATAGCATCTAGGGAAGGAAGAGACTTTAGCTGAGCCAAGTCAGTTCAGGATCATTTAATTCAAAATCTCCACATAATTTCCTTTCATTTAAACCATTATTAAGAAATATCCTTCAGATTATCACATGCGAAGCGTAAGCATCCCTTGGTATTAACTTTGACACATACAGAGCACTTTGGGGATTATATTAATTTAAGCAGTAGTACCTGTTAGTGAGCATTTGATTGCACACAGTGAAGAAGGATTTACTCTTGTTATTGATTTGTTGGCAAATATATTGGGTGAAAATCCCCTGGTATTGCTGGCACCGTGCATTCCAAATTTTATTGGATTTGTCAGCCATTTTCCTCTGTGTTTAAACTTGTGATATCTTTCTGTTAAAAGAAGTGCCCAGGTGTTAGATGGAAATGTTTCCTATTATTTTGACAGGGAAGCCTTCCTTGTTTTTTATTCCCGTTCATACATTGTTGGTTACATTAGTTGGGCTTTAGTCACAGTTATCGTTGAATTTAGTAACAGGTAAACAGGCAGCAAAACATGACTATATTATGTAACAGGGTAAGGGGGGGGAGGTAGATGTACTCCGCCCCGTGGGTCCTGCGCTCTTCCGGCCCGGC